>JANRMT010027041.1:22137124-22209289 GCA_026402145.1 Polypterus bichir lapradei
TATCTATCTATCTATCTATCTATCTATCTATCTATCTATCTATCTATTATATAGTGATTTCATATCTATCTATCTATGTATCTATCCAACAGTCTATCCATCTATTATATAGTGCCTTTCATATCTATCTATCTATCTATCTATCTATCTATCTATCTATCTATTGCATAGTGCCTTTCATATCTAATTATCTTTAGTTGGGTAAGGCTTTTTCTGGATCCTTCACATGGATTGTTTATTAATGGTTCCCCTTCGGCACCATTCTGAAGAGCCATTTTGGCACCTTTATTTTTAAGGGTGTTTGTAAGTGTTATATGCTATGCACGTCCATTTTTAAAAATCGTGAAGAGGTCTGAGCAACACTTTAAAACTGCTACTGTATTATTACGCATATTCATTATACTAATAAACTTTGAATTAAATTGTACAGTTATCTGTATATTTAAATAATAGCTTGCTATCCAAAGCCACTTAGTATATGGGAGCTGGGTCACATACATGCACTTAAACTAGAAAGAATTTTTACAGCATGATGTCAGAAGTGTTGAATGCCTATTCCAGCGAGCAAAGGAATTGGACCCGATCCCGTGCCCCGTTTTTAATAACGATGAACGACTTGTCTTAAGGTAGATTAAATCGAATGTTATTTAATCGGATAGCAGTTGCCTGAAACCAGATCAGAACGCAGATTTTGCTGAACACAATTATTGCACAGTGTATTTTGTACGTTACATGCTATATAAGCCTTTTACTATTACGCATTTGATCCTGTATACTAATAATCTTTGAAATAAAATGTATTGGTTTATTTATATTATAATTTACAATCAAATACTATTTCTCCTGCTGGAGGGTATGCGGAACCCGGGACACACCAATTTTGTTAAACCAAGAATAACTGGTTTGGGATGACACCTGAATACGTTCAGTAAACCCACAAAGACAAGCGAAGTATTCGAGACCGATCGCAGCGCTAAGCACTGCGCAAACTTATAATAAAGTAATCTATTTTAAATCAAGATGAACAGCGTGTCTTTAAAGGTTAGGGCAAAACTGTTGTTTGCAGGAGAAAGAATCGACAATCTTACCTCCTCATTGACTATGAATTAAAGTCCTTAAACGCTACATCCTTATTCGTGGTTATTAGACATTTATTAAAACGTTTTATTCCAGATCCAAGCATTAAGAGATATCAGGATGTAATAAAAACTGTGAGGCTCATGAAACGTATCGCTGTCTGCTCAAGAAACATTCGGAGGTAAACGCCTGAAGTTCAAAATTCACCAGAGATTGAGCGGCGCCCTCCACTGGTGAAAGAAAGACATGTCAATATTTTTCATCTAAAAGATCCGTGGACAGCTTACTGGCAGGCATCTCTTCGTGAAAGGATTTTACATTCTTTGAAGGTTTATGCTTAGAACTTATTTATTAAATTAGTTAATTAACACACACATTTTATATAGCGTATTTTTACTGTATTACTCTTTTCGTGTTATTACAGAGCCACAGTGACCGCCTGGTCCACCTAATAAAGGCAATGCTATTTGCACATATGATTGTAAATCTTTTATTATGTTGACTATGTGGACTCGGCCTGTTTTGGGGGTGCCAGAGCTAGAGTTACGGGGTGCAATCCAAGTGTTAGTGGCGAGACGACCAAAGGCAAGTACTGTGAGTTCAAACCACAATAAAGCACAATAACATGAGATTTGGAGGTATGTTACTTGTTCCAGGATCCATCCATCCATTATCCAGCCCGCTATATACAATACAGTACAATACAATTTATTTTTGTATAGCCCAAAATCACACAGGAAGTGCCGCAATGGGCTTTAACAGGCCCTGCCTCTTGACAGCCCCCCAGCCTTGACTCTCTGAGAAGACAAGGAAAAACTCCCAAAAAACCTTGTAGGGAAAAAATGGAAGAAACCTTGGGAAAGGCAGTTCAAAGAGAGACCCCTTTCCAGGTAGGTTGGGTGTGCAGTGGGTGTGAAAAGAAGGGGGTCAATACAATACAATACACAGAACAGAACAAATCCTTAATACAGCATAATAATAAAAATTTTAGAAGTATGGAGCAGAATTTAACAGTAGGTGATATCACATAATAAAATTTGGATATTTTTAGAGTCCTGGAGACCTCATCCATCAAGCTGCCTCCCCCATTTGGCCATTCCACCGCTAAAACAGTCCTGGGCCAGCCAATCCGATGAAAGGACCCCTCTTTCCCATGATTCCTGTGATCCTCCATCAGGGATGACTTTACCATAGGCAGGCAAACAACTTGGCAGGTGGGTCGTGGCACCTATTGCCACATTTGAGTACCGAGAACAGAAACAGAATAGGTGAGGGTTAGTATTCAATTCTAACTATCATGTTACTTATGTTTTAGTGCTAATGACTAACAACAGAGATGCAGTATGTACAGTTAATCAGCAGCTCTAGTCAGGATATGCTAAACTGAAGTAGTGAGTCTTCAACCGAGATTTAAAGGCTGGGACCGAACGGGCATCTCTTATAGAAGTAGAAAGACCGTTCCACAGTTTAGGGGCCCTGTAACTAAAGGCTCGACCTCCCACTGTTATTTTATTAATCCTTGGACTCGTAAGCAGACCGGCATCTTGAGATCTTAATGTGCGCTCAGGTTTGTAAGTCATGATAAGTTCAGACAAGTAAGTCGGACCTCGGCTATTTAATGCTTTATATGTTAAAAGGAGGATTTTGAAATCTGCCCTAAACTTAACCGGGAGCCAGTGTAAGGATTTAAGAACTGGAGTTCTGTGTTCATATTTTCTTGTTCTTGTAATAATTCTTGCAGCCGCATTTTGGATTAACTGGAGGCTGCATAGAGAACAGTTTGAACAGCCAGTGAACACCGCATTGCAGTAGTCAATCCTACTAGAGATAAATGCATGAATTAATTTCTCAGAATCCTGTTTATTTAGAAAGCGCCTTAATTTCCTAACATTTTTAAGATGGAAGAAACATGTTTTGGACAACTTTGTAATATGCGCTTTAAATGACATGCTAGAATCAAAGATAACTCCTAGATTGCGGGCTGATTCAGTAAAATTAATTGGGATTCCAACTGAGTTAAATGATGACAAAATATTGTTGTGCGAAAACCAGACTGGAATTTCTCAAATAAATTGTAATGCGTAAGGTGTGACTGAAGCTGACTGGCGACTACTTTTTCTAGTACTTTAGAGAGAAATGGTAAATTTGAAACAGGCCTATAATTATTTAGTATGTGTGGGTCTAGGTCTGACTTTTTAAGTAAAGGTTTAATGACTGACACTTTTAGTGCATCAGGTACTGTGCCATGCAGTAATGAACTATTGATAATGGTTAGAATAGGTGCCGCAAGAACATCCATGGCACTTTTTACTAGTTTTATTGGCACTGGATCTAGGGAACAAGTAGTGGGCTTCATTTTAGTAGTTAAAGTTAAGACTTCCTGCTCAGTTACAGGATTAAAATTATTAAAGTGCTTAATGCAACGTGAGACAGGGTCTCCTAAGCTAGTATGTGGTTTGTACTGTGATGCTGAGATCTGGGATCTTATATTTTTAATTTTCTCATTGAAGAAGTTCATAAAGTCTGTACTGCTAATATCTGTTGGTATTTTGCACTGTTGATCTGCAATTCCCATTTGTTAATTTAGCCACTGTTCTAAACAGTACCCGAGGATTTTTATTATTGCTATCTATTAATGTAGAATAGTATTCTGAGCGAGCTTTAAAGAGGGCTTTTTTATATTTATTAACACTCTCTGTCCATGCAATTTGAACTCTCTGTCCATGCAATTTGAATATATCCTAACTACAGGGTCACCTGGAGTCAATCCCTGCCAACACAGGGCACAAGGCAGGAAATAAACCCCAGGCAGGGTGCCAGCTCACCGCAGGGTGCACACACACCAAGCACAATTTAGAATCGCCAATGCACCTAACCTGCATGTCTTTGGACTGTGGGAGGAAACCCACGCAGACACAGGGAGAACATGCAAACTCCATGCAGGGAGGACCCGGGAAGTGAACCCAGGTCTCCTAACTGCGAGGCAGCAGCGCTACCCACTGCACCACCGTGCCACCCTGTTCCAGGATTTACTAAACATATCCAGCGTACAGAAACCCAACATTTCATGCCACAATACCTCCACAAATCTTAGTTCAAACTTGTCTGTGGAGGTCCTCTTTGGTCATGGCACTTGATAGGTCCAAAGATTTATTAATGGATGACAGTGTGGAACTGGGTGGGTGTGGGCTTATGTGTGTCCTACTACATACTGTAGAGCCAGTTCCCCACAAAGAAAAGCTTTGAGCCAAGTATGGTCTCTGGTTGCCACAAACTTGAAATGGAAGAACCAGCACAAAAACATGAATGGAGGATCTATTATGATGGTAGGTGTTTATTATAATCATTTATCATATTCATTACACATACAGTACATATTCCATCTGGAAAAGAAAAATGACTTAATAGGCATCTTATTCAGATGTTTCATGTGCTATTTACAGTAGGTCCGTATTCTAACAAAGAATGTAAATTGGTCATGCTCATTATCCATCTTTCAAAAATGAAGCCAAAGAACATTTTAATCATTGATAAAGCCAAACTACAATGAATCTGAACACAAGTCATCAGAGCTCTCATATTAAAGACCAGCTCCTGTAATGAAGAGGTTATCTTTCCCAATATCCTCTGGGGATGTTGCTTATTAGCTGCAAGAAGATCATTTGGCTAACTGTTGATCCTGAATTTAATAAGCTGCATTATTCTTCCAACCTGCATCCCTCAAACAATTATTTACGCAGAATAGTTTTAAAATATATTTTCGAATTTCAATAAATAAATAACTGTGGTGGGCTGGCGCCCTACCCGGGGTTTGTTTCCTGCCTTGCACCCTGTGTTGGCTGGGATTGGCTCCAGCAGACTCCCATGACCCTGTAGTTAGGAAATAGCGGGTTGGATAATGGATGGATAAATAAATAAATAAATAAATGAATAAATAAATAATGGATTCAGAAAGCATTTAGACTCCTTTACTTTCCGTGTACTTAACATGTTGCAGGTTTCATTTTAAATAGATATATTTTCCATGGTGGCAACGCTGCTGCTGTGCATTAAGGAGACATTAGAACATTAGAATAAATCTGGACAAGAACAGGCCATTCAGCTCAACAAAGCTCGCCAGTCCTATCCACTTAATTCTTCTAAAAAACATCAACTTGAGTTTTAAAAGTCCCATCAAGTCTTACTGTCTGCCACAGTATTTGATAGCTCATTCCAAGTGTCTGTGGTTCTCTGGGTAAAGAAAAACTTCCTAATGTTTGTGCAAAATTTACCCTTAACACGTTTCCTACTGTGTCCCCATGTTCTTGATGAACTAATTTTAAAGTCACCGTCTCGATCCACTGCACTAATTCCATTCATAATTTTAAACACTTCAGTCATATCTTAGTCTTTTTTTTTGCTTAAACTGAAAAGGCTCAGCCCCTTTAATTATTCCTCATAATTCATCCCCTCTAACCCTGGAACCAGCCTTGTTGCTCTTCTCTGGACTCTTCTAGCGCCACTATGTCTTTTTTGTAGCCTGGAGATCAAAATTGTGCACAGATGAGGCCTCACCAGTGTGTTATAAAGCTTGAGCAGAACCTCCCTGGACTTGTACTCCACACATCAAGGTACTATATATCCTGACATTCTGTTAGCCTTCTTAATTGCTTTTCAACAGTATCTGCCAGTTGAAGTGTCAAGTCCATGATGATTCCTAAATCCTTCTCATAGGATGTACTATTGATTTTCAGACATTCAGTTCTGTATTCAAACATTTTTACTTCCTATACTAGCCATGTGCGCCCAACTACGTTGCGCGTGTTAAAGTTGTCTGTGAAGGGCTCGCTGTTTAAACACGGCTGCCAGTCGTGAACTGGGCCCTTCGTCGCACAGCATTATGATTTTTTTTATAAGGGAAACAAAATTACAAAAGAAAACCCTTGGACATTGATTCGATAGGAACGGCCTACTCGGAATCACTGTCCGAATAGTAATTATGTGGTGGTGTAGGAGCATTTCTGCTTCTGTCCGTTCACAGTCCGTCTCGTTTTCACGACGCTGTCGTTTCCTCTCACGATGTCTTCTCAACCTTTCTCCAATCTCACAGGTTGCTTTGTGGCAATCCAAAGAGTAAGGCAATATACACGGAGCAATGGTTATAAAAGGGGGACACATAGGTATCCAGGCTCTTTAAAGCATAAATAGGGATCACTTCACTGACATGTGAGCAAGGCACGGTACAACTGTGAGACGCGCAGCACTCGCCGGCAAAACGTAACAATAATAATTTCCAGAACGTGCTGTTACGTTGTCATTCATTTTACCCACTGTCTTTCTTTCATTCATATGTTACGTAGGCACGTACCTTTTATCTTCGGCAATCTCATTCTCTAACCGGGCCTCAGGAGCTAACCAGCGTAACACTGTCCACCACCCCTTTCGTTATTCTGGCACATTGTTGACATCCGTGAGTAACAACAACGTACTAAACTGGAAGGTGGTCTACGCATGCGTGGAATTCGTGGACAAACAAAGATCAAGATCTAAATGAAGATCTCTTTAGTTAATTTAAAGCACAACAATTTGTTTAGTTTGAATGTCTGTGTTTTGAGGTGTGACTGGAGTACTACAGTCTTCAGTAATATAAGCCTGGAGGAGATTCTTAATGCAATGCCTATGTTTTAGCTGTCTCTCTAATGCCACCTAGTGCTTCTTCTTCTAATTCATTCGCGGACAAACAAAGATCAAGATCCAAATGAAGATTATATATAGAGATGAGTAATACTTTACATTTGCTGACATTAAATTTCATCTGCCACAAATCTGCCCAAGCCTGTATGCTGTCCAAGTCCCTCTGTGATGATTCAACGGATTTGAGATTATCTGCCAATCCACCTATCTTGTTATCATCTGAAAATGTAACCACCTTGTTACTTACTGTATATTCCTATGCAAATCATTTATATATATACTGCAAAGAAATTAAAGGAACCCTTTTTAAACCGAGTATAGCATCAAGTGAATGAAACTTGTGGGCTCTTGATCTGGTTAGTTAAGTAGCAGAGGGGCTTGTTAATCAGTTTCAGCTGCTTTGGTGTTAATGAAATTGACAACAGGAGCACTAGAGGGGCAACAATCAGACGACCGCCAAAACAGGAATGGTGTAACATTTTTGTATTATTTTTCCCTCCTCATCTGATTTTCACTCGTCTTGCATTTGGCTACAGTCAGTGTCACTACTGTCACTACTACGGGGTCCTCTAGTGGGCCCTGTGCTCACTGCCCGGCACCGTGGAGCTCAATTGGCATTTGCCATAGAATACCAGAACTGGCAGGTCCACCACTGGTGCCCTGTGCTTTTCATAGATGAGAGCAGGTTCACCCTAAGCACATCTGACAGACGTGAAAGTGTCTGGAGAAGTAGTGGAGAACGTTATGCTGCCTGTAACATCGTTCAGCATGACCAGTTTGGTGATGGGTCAGTGATCTGTGGGAGTGTCTGGGGAGGAATATCCATGGAGGGGTGCACAGACCTCTACAGGCTAGACAGCGGCACCTTGACTGCCATGCTTTCTCCAGTCCTGTTCAGCCTATATACATCGGACTTCCAATACAACTTGGAGTCCTGCCACGTGCAAAAGTTCGCTGACGACACTGCTATCGTGGGCTGCAACAGGAGTGAGCAGGAGGAGGAGCATAGGAACCTAATCAAAGACTTTGTTAAATGGTGCAACTCAAGCCACCTACAAATGAACACCAGCAAAACCAAAGAGCTTGTGGTGGATTTTAGGAGGCCCAGGCCCTCATGGTCCCTGTGATCATCAGAGGTGATTGTGTGCAGAGGGTGCAGACCTATAAATACCTGGGAGTGCAGTTGGATGATAAATTGGACTGGACTGCCAACACTGATGCTCTGTACATGAGAGGACAGAGCCGACTATACTTCCTTAAAAGGCTGGCATCCTTCAACATCTGCAATAAGATGCTGCAGATGTTCTATCAGACGGTTGAGGCGAGCACCCTCTTCTACGCGGTGGTGTGCTGAGGAGGCAGCATAAAGAAGTGGGATGCCTCATGCCAGGACAAACTGGTGAGGAAGGCAGGCCCTATTGTAGACACGGAGCAGGACAGTTTAACATCTGTGGCAGAGTAAGAGGCGCTGAGCAGGCTCCTGTCAATCATGGAGAATTCACTGCATCCACTGAACAGGATCATCTCCAGACAGAGGAGCAGCTTCAGCAACAAGACTGCTGTCACCATCCTGCTCCACTGACAGACTAAGGAGATCGTTCCTCCCCCACACTATGAGGCTCTTCAGTTCCACCCTTTGGGGTAAACAGTAACATTATACAAAGTTACTGTCTGTTATACCTGCCTCGCACTCTCCACCCTGCATTTTTTTAACTTGCACTGCATTTTTATCACTATTTAATTAATATTGTTTTTATCAGTATGCTGCTGCTGAAGTATGTGAATTTCCCCTTGGGGATTAAAAAAGTATCTATCTATCTATCTATCTATTAGGTATCGGGATGAAATCCTTGGGCCCATTGTCAGACCCAATGCGGATGCAGTGGGTCCTGGGTTCCTCCTGGTACATGACAATGCCCAGCCTTATGTGGGCGAGAGGATGCAGGCAGTTCCTGGAGGATGAAGGTATTGATACCATTGACTACTCTCCCCCATCCGCTCCCTCACCTGACCTCAATCCAACAGAACACCTCTGGGTGGGACATTATGTTTTGGTCCATCCAACGCTGCCAGATTGCACCTCAGACTGTCCAGAAGCTCAGTGATGCCCTGGTCTAGATCTGGGAGGAGATCCCCCAGGACACCATTCATCATCTCATTAGAAGCATGCCCACACCCCCCATATACAGGTGCTGGTCATAAAATTAGAATATCATGACAAAGTTGATTTATTTCAGTAATTCCATTCAAAAAGTGAAACTTGTATATTAGATTCATTCATTACACACAGACTGATGTATTGCAAATGTTTATTTCTTTTAATTTTGATGATTATAACTGACAACTAATGAAAGTCCCAAATTCAGTATCTCGGAAAATTAGAATATCAGTTAAGACCAATGGAAAAAAAGGATTTTTAGAAATGTTGGCCAACTGAAAGGTATGAACATGAAAAGTATGAGCATGTGCAGCACTCAATATTTAGTTGGGACTCCTTTGGCCTGGATTACTGCAGCAATGCGGTGTGGCATGGAGTCGATCAATCTGTGGCACTGCTCAGGTGTTATGAGAGCCCATGTTGCTCTGATAGTGGCCTTCAGCTCTTCTGAATTGTTGGGTCTGGCGTATTGCATCTTCCTCTTCACAATACCCCATAGATTTTCTATGGGGTTAAGGTCAGGCGAGTTTTCTGGCCAATCAAGAACAGGGATACCATGGTCCTTAAACCAGATACTGGTAGCTTTGGCACGGTGTGTAGGTGCCAGGTCCTGTTGGAAAATAAAATCTGCATCTCCATAAAGTTCGTCAGCAGCAGGAAGCATGAAGTGCTCTAAAACTTCCTGGGAGACAGCTGCGTTGACCTTGGACCTCAGAAAACACAATGGACCAACACCAGCAGATGACATGGCACCCCAAACCATCACTGAGTGTGGAAACTTTACACTGGACCTCAAGCAACGTGGATTCTGTGCCTCTCCTCTCTTCCTCCAGACTCTGGAACCTTGATTTCCAAAGGAAATGCAAAATTTAAAATGAGAGACCATTTAAAGGCTTTTGCAGGTGTTTTGAGTTAATTAGCTGATTAGAGTTTGGCACCAGGTGTCTTCAATATTGAACCTTTTCACAATATTCTAATTTTCCGAGATACTGAATTTGGGACTTTCATTAGTTATCGGATATAATCATTAAAATTAAAAGAAATAATGTATATGTAGGTATTTATACCGTATGTAGTGTATATATATGTCATGCATTCAAAAAGTACTGAGACAGACCTTTTCACTTATACTTTGTAATGTTGCAGCCTTAAATTTAAATTGTTTAAATTCATTTTTTCACTCATCAACCAACACTCAATGCTCCAGAATAACAAAGCAAAAACAAGATTTTAGAATATTTTAGAATATTTTTCAAATTTATTAAAAATAACAATCTGAAATATCATATTGACACAGGTGTTCAATCCCTTTGTTATGACACTTGAATTGTGTCTCAGATGCATTCCATTCTATTGTTCATCATTGAGATGTTGCTACACCTTGTTTTTAGTCCACCAGTGGTCAATTCAATTGAAAGGACATGCTTAGGAAAGGAACAGCCCTGTCTGTAGAAGGTTGCATAGCTGAGACTGAGACTGAGCCATGAGGTCGAAGAAATTAACTGCACAGCTTAGAGAGGGGATTGTTTCAAGGCACCGATCTGGGGACTGCCACAATAAAATTTCCATAGTACTGAATGTTCCAAAGAGCCCGGCAACCTCCATAATTTTATATGGAATAAGTTTAGAACAACAACGACTCTTCCTAAAGCTGGCTGCCCTGCCAAACTGAGCAATCAGGGGAGAAGGGTCTTGATAAGAGGAGCAACATTATGGTTATTCTGGCTGAGATCCAAAGAGTTGGGAGATGGGAGAAACTTCCAGAAGGACAGCCACCATTGCAATGCCACTAATTAGGGTTTTATGGCAGACTGGGAAGATGACACATGAAAACCCACTTGGTGGTTGCATAAAGGTACCTAAAGGAGTCTCAGACTATGAGAAACAAGATTCTCTCGTCTAACGAAACCAAGATTGTACTGTTTTGTCTTAATTCTAAGTGACATGTCTGAGGGTAACCACTCACCACTCATGATTTGTGAAATACCATTCTAACAGTGAAATACTGTATAGTGGTGGCAGCATCATGCTGTTGGGTTGTTTATCAGTAGCACGGAGTGGGAGATTATTCTGGGAAAGCTGAATGGAGCAAAGAACTGACATACTCTTAATGAAACTTTA
Source organism: Polypterus bichir lapradei (assembly GCA_026402145.1). Classification (NCBI taxonomy): domain Eukaryota; kingdom Metazoa; phylum Chordata; class Cladistia; order Polypteriformes; family Polypteridae; genus Polypterus; species Polypterus bichir. The sequence goes on from JANRMT010027041.1 coordinate 22,148,154, forward strand.
CCTATAGCACTCCGGACCTCAGACTATTTCCACCTTCCAAAAACAACAATGACCATAAGCACAAAGCAAAGACAACACAGCAGTGGCTGTGGGTCACCTGTGTGAATGTTCTTCAACCACACAGATTCGAACCCAATTGACCATCTCTGGAAAGACCCCTGCAAACAGCTGTCCATCAACCACCTCTAACAAACCTGACAGAGCTTGAGAAGATCTGAAGAAGATCGTAGCTTGTCTTTCTTTTCTTACAACTCTACTGGAGTTCCTTTATGCAAGGGGCACCCAACTCCAGTCCTGGAGGGCTGCAGGTTTTCATTCTAACCCTTTCCTTAATGAGTGATCTGTTTTTACTGCTAATTAACTTTTGAATTAATTTTAATTGACTTGGTTTTTAAGACAATTTTCCCTGAATTTCTTCATCGTTCCTCTGAATTGCTTCATTTCTTTCCTTAAATGCCACTCAAACAGAAGTGAAATGTGAAGTGAGTGAGCCAACAGAAGACCAACTAAGTCAGGGCCTCAAACTCCAACCAATTTCACTCCAACCAATTGCTTAATGAGGTGCTGAGTCTTGTCATTAATTAAACTCATTCTTTAATTCTGTGGCTTGTTGCTGCTCTCATTGTGCAATAGCAGACATTTCTGAAATTGTGGATTTTCTCTTTTCTAAGAGGTAATCAGCATTCCTGAGACATTCACCTTTCTTTATTTTCAGATATTATATGATGGTCATGTTTTGGCTCATTTTGTATCTCATTATTGTTTGGCTGCTAATTAAGGAAAAAGAAACAATTGAGGGGTCTGAGTCTTCAAGAGTAAGTCAAATAAAATGAGTTCATAAGAAGTGAATTAACAGCAAAAACAGATCACTAATTAAGAAAAGGGTTAGAATGAAAACCTGCAGGCACTACGGCCCTCCAGGACTGGAGTTGGGCACCCTTGCTTTATGCCAATGGCAATATGCAGTATGCCTGCATAATGCTTATCCATGACTGTGACTGCAGTCAGAAGTTTTTCTTCCTTTTTAATTTTCTACCTTTTTTTGTCATTTCATTGTATTCTCAGACCATATTGTGTGTGTACAGTATGTGTATCTATCAGTCTATTAAATAGTGACATTCTATTTATCTGTTTCTTTGGCATCTTGAAGAGCACTGTGATCTACATTTCGTTTATGGAAATGTGCAACAGAAATAAATGTTGTTGTGATGCACACATTTCTTATTCAGTTTATTGACTTGTTAAATGAAAAGCAGAATATGTTGAAATATTTGTGAACACATTTAGAACTGTTAAATATTTAGAACTTTTAACTGTTTTTTAAGAAGGGTGACTGGAGGATGTGCTCCAACTATAGGGGGATCACACTCCTCAGCATACCCGGTAAGGTCGATTCATGGGTGCTGGAGAAGAGAGTTCGGTCGATGGTCGAATCTCGGATTCATGAGGAACAATGCGGATTTCATCCCAGCCGTGGAACACTGGACCAGCTCAACACCCTGGCCAGGATCCTGGAGGGTGCATGGGAGTTTGCCCAACCAGTCCACATGTGTTTTGTGGATTTGGAGAAGGCATTCGTCTGTGTCTCTCGAAGCATCCTCTGAGGTGTGCTCCAAAAGTACAGGGTACAAGACTCATTGTTATGAGCCATTAAGTCCCTGTACAGGAGGAGCAGGAGCTTGGTCCACATTGCCGGTAATAAGTCAGACTCGTTTCCTGTTGAGGTTGAACTCCGCCAGGGCTACCCTTTGTCACAGATTCTGTTCATAGGTTATATGGACAGAATATCTAGGCGCTGCCAAGGAGCAGAGGGGGTCTGGTTCGGTGACCTCAGAATTTTGTCTCTGCTATTTGTGGATGACGTGGTTCTGTTGGCTTCATCAAACAGTGACCACCAGCTCTCACTGGAGCGGTTCGCAGCCGAGTGTGAAGCGGCGGGGATGAGTGTCAGTACCTCTAAATCCTAGGCCAGGGTTCTTAGCTGGAAAAGGGTGGAATGCTTTCTCCGGGTTGGGAACACATTACTGCCTCAAGTGGAGGAGTTCAAGTATCTCGGGGTCTTGTTCACGAGTGATGGAAGAATGGAGCGGGAGGTTGACAGACGGATCGGTGCGGCATACACAGTAATGCGGGCTCTGCAACGGTCCATTGTGGTGAAGAGAGAGCTGAGCTTAAAGGCGAGGCTGTCGATTTACCAGTCGATCTATGTTCCTACCCTCACCTATGGCCACGAGCTTTGAGTAGTGACCGAAAGAGCAAGATTGCGGATACAAGTGGCTGAAATGAGTTTTCTTCGCAGGGTGGCTGAACATCCCCTTAGAGATAGGGTGAGGAGTTCAGTTATCCGGGAGAGACTCGGAGTAGAGTCGCTGCTCCTCCGCATTGAGAGGTGGTTCAGGCATTTGGTTAGGATGCCCCCTGGACGCTTCCCTGGGGGCGTGTTCCGGGCATGCCCCACTGGGAAAAGGCAACAGGGCAGACCCAGGATACGCTGGAGTGATTATATCTCCCGACTGGCCTGAGAACACCTCGGGGTCCTCCCAGAGGAGCTGGAGGAGGTGGCTGGGAAGAGGGAGGTCTGGGCTTCCCTGCTTAGGCTGCTGCCCCCGCAACCCAACCTCGGAAAAGCGGTGGATAATGGATGGATGGATGAACTGTGGAGCTAATGTGAATTAATATTGTTATTTAAGACAAGTTAAATAAACAATTAATTGTTTTTTGACTATACTTAATTGCTTATTCATTGCCATGAATCAAGTGACCATTCGTACAATCCTTTCAGAAATCGTCGTATACTTGTGGCACACTCCAAAAATTGATTTGTCTAAGCTTTACTGAAGTTTAAACTAAGCATTTTCACTGGCTGTGATATACCTCAGGAATCTATTCCCAGTTTTGAATGATAATTATTGTTTTATTAACGGAACTAGATGTGCCACACGTCTAAGATAGGTTGAAATCTAACTAATTAAGGCAACCTCAGCCTTAACATTTGCTGTGCACCATACAATGCATATGTGACATATGGCCATCTTAACAGTATCATAGGCCCCTGGGCAAAGTAGTTCACTGGGCCCCCTGTTTTGACAGCAAAACAGAAACATACATGGGCCAGTGCCCATTGTGCCCATATGTTAAGACAGTCCTGTCATACATCTCTGTTACAGGCCATTTGATATGGGATTTATAAAAGTAGTGTTAATGTTTGTGATGCACCATCTATTGGAATGATAAATGCAAAACTTTTTTTACTACAAATGTTTGTGAGGCGCCATCTTTTGGAATGACAGAAACATAGCAACTGGATGGACACAGACACTCATCCTTTTTTTAAGGTAGATAAGTTTGCCTTCCAGCTTTCTCTTTCAGTAATACTAGATTCATGTCAGAATTATGCTGGAAAGGTAAAATTTCCTATTGTATGGCCATTGTTATGTGTCTAATGGTGGATCTAATGTCATTGTGATAATCATCCTCTCCTTGGGTTCCATTATAGTATCTATTTTCTTATTTAGGTCATCAAGTTAAAAGTTTGACAACCCCTGATTTAGAGTGCTGGAACACAATGCAACAGTCATAAGTGATGCAACACCCCCATATAATTGTCTGTGATTGTTGTTTTTTTTTTCCTTCAAGGTTTTTGGGCACCATCCTCACTACAAGGTTTAGACTCCCCAAAAGTAAGGGTACACCCAAGACTTCAGCAGGTATTGAATCTGAAAGAAACAACCTAGAGAGATGTCCTCACGGTCTGCAAAAGGTATGCTGGGTTTGTTACTCTTTTGGAAGTTAAAGTAAAGAGTACTAACGATTAAAGAGGCTTAATGGCTCCACGCTAGATCTTTAACACCGATATTTAAGGATATTGTGTATTCTTAATCGTGCATATAAATGCTTTAAAACACACGCAAAGGTACAAGTAAAAATGCATTTAATACGAAACAAACGTATTTATTACATTGTAGACAGCTGTGGCTTCCTGTCGATGTATTCTCTTTTTTTTTTGATGAGTCCTTCATTTTCCGAACTCCGGCTTTATCAGTTATAACTCAGGGGGCTGAGAGTGAATGGAGCGCGAGTTCATTAATATATTTTTATTATTGAACAAAAGTATTGAAGTAGTATCAAGAAATACTTGCATTATAACGATCATCAGAGACACAAACACGAGTATATGTATAAATAAAAGCAGCAGGTTAACTCCATGTTTTACTGAGCCCGGTTGGTGTCGGGCAGGGAAAATAAAAATAATCCGTTCGGATAAACAGAATATTCCATTAAATATCCACGAGGTTCTAATTGCAGTATTATTTTATGTGTGGGACAAAAAAATGTTCGTCTATTTTTTTTTTTTTTTTTTTTTTTGCGCTGTGAAGCACACGCCCAAGACGGCCTAATTTGGCGCCGCCAATTCACCCTAATCAGAATAATAATATGGAAGGAAACTCACGCTGAAGATTTCGAACCGAAGTTGCTTCTCCTAAGGCACAATCACACTTAAAGGTTACAGTATTATCCAGGGATAATAAGGTATACTTAAATCTAAACCTAAACTACATTTAAGGTATTACCCCACCGAAGCCCTTGATTTTCCTTGATAAATTTTCTTCTAGCAGCCTAAGTGCGCATGCGGACGCAGTGCGTCGTGACGTAATTTTCTGTGAGAGTCGCAGGCTTCCTCTTGCCCCGCCTCACTTCCATGATGGCTGAAGATCCCGGTGGAGCTTATTTTAATTTCTCCTTCACTTTTTCCTGTTTCCCTGTGTTTCTGCTTGTCGGTACGACATGGCAGGAGCCACAACCTCGGTAACCGGCTTCATATACTCGCTGACGCCGTCATGCCCAAGAAAGGGATCCGAAAACGGCTGAAGTTCCGGGCCGACGACGTGTGCTCGGAGTCAGGTAATACAAACTGGGTCGGGGACGGGCGGGGGGAGCCCGAGCTCATGGGAGGAGCTGGGTTATCAACAGGGGGTTGGTAACTGGAACACATTATTTGGATGTAATGGACATATAATGGCATTGGCGCAAAGAGCCTTTCCAAACATTTTAGTTCGCCTTATCGTGTTTAGCTGTTGCAAATGCACACCTAAGCATGCAGAGTGAATCATGAGAAACTTAGATATGCTGGACAAAATTGGTATAGCAAGGCACGCGAAAATGATTTATAGCAATGTTGTATTGAAAACGGAAAGCAAAGATGAGGACAGATTCAGGAGAAACGGAAGAAATGGAAGTTAAGAGAGTACGTAGAAGATTTGTAAAGGATGGTAGAATAGATTTACAAAGCGTGAAGGGAATGTGGGATAAAAATGAGTGCAACCAAAGCTGAAGTAATGGTGATTAGCAAGATGGAAACGTCACAGATAAATGTTAAAGGTCAACAATTGGAGCAGTAGGAAGAAATGTAAACCCCTTGGAAACTGAATTTCAGAGAAAAGAGGATTGCCGGGTGAAGGAAAAAATCTAACTTGTTGCAAACAGTTATGCACAGTGCAGTGTTTAATGAATTGCTAAGTTGCTGAACTTTTTAAGGCCATGTATTAGGAGAATATAAAATCACAACAGTCAACGCTATAAATCAATAAATACCAATGACCACATTACAACACTGTTATAAAAATGTATAACAAATAAGTAACTTAATATAGGAGAATTAACAACAGGGCATCAAGTAGCTCAAGGTACTGTTCTCCTTTAGGCTTGCAGATAAACTGTGGCTAGAACCTCCTGCTTGGTCTCGCTGAAGTGGACTTCAGGCAACGTTAGTGTTTTCCAGACCACAGCACAGATAAGAGGCCATCGTTGGAACGGCTGGCATCTCTGATAGTTTTCTTTGCCGTGGTCCGACAGTGCTTGGTGTAGATGTCCTGTTATTTAGAGAGTGCACACCCACTGATGCATTCAGTCCAATGCACCACACTTTGCAGAGCTGTGTGGTCCTGCTGCATGTTGTTTCCCAACCGGGTGGTAGTATTTTATTCAGGATACTTTGAATGATGGGTTTTTAGAAATTCTTCAGGTATCTGGGAGAGCAACCCGGAGGCGGCAAGGACATCGCCATGCCTTCTTCACCATGGTGTTGGTGTACTTGGACCAGGTTAGGTCCTCTACGATGCAGACAAAGAGGTATCTCAAACTCCCCATCATCTCCACCTAAGTGATATTAATACTGAGGGGGTGGTAGTGCCTTGCTGTTTTCTCCCAAAATCCTTAGTCAGCTACTTTGTCTTGCTGACATTCAGGAGAAGACTGTTGTCATTATGACACCAGTATGAAAGACACTCCGTTTCATCCAGGTAAGTCTGTTCATTGTTGTTAGAGTTCAAGACTATCACAGCTGTGTCATAAGCAAACTTGACAATATTGTCATATGTAATGAAGTATAATGGAGGACTCTGAACATAGCCTTGTGGAGCCCCAATGTTAAGGGTGAGGGATTCTTCTGGGGTCTGTCTTTCAAGAAGTTGAAAACCCAGCATCACAGTAAAGTGTTCAGATGATGGTCTCTGGGCTTGGTTATGAGCTTAAAGGGGTTTATTGTATTAAGTTCTGAACCCTTGTCAATAGGTAGCATTCACACACAAACCCCTCTCCTTTTGTTTAGACGGGCCAGTACTATATATACTTGAGTGGTATGTGAACTATAATGGTTGAAGTTCTGTGGGCAGTGAAGAAGATATGTAATTCTTGACTAACTCCTCAAAACACTTCACTGTTATTTATAGGCATTAGTGCATTGGGACGACAGTCATTAAGGCATGTTTGATGGGATATCTTGGGTATAGGGACAATGGTGAATGTTTTAAAGCATGTTGGTATGAATTGGGTTAAAAATAAGTATTATCATGAATTCTGGTGCAAGATGATCAGCAATGATCTTCAAACACATCCTGTAATACTGTCTGGACCTGCTGCCCTGTGCCTAGAAATTAATACGGTTGTCAGGAGTTGCTCACAGTGATTGAAGTAATCACTTTATTGCCGTTATTATTGTCTGTAGGTCTTTCCACATTCACCGGGAATTTGACTGCTCAAATTGTGCCTTTATTTTTTGGGACTGCAAAGGATTTCTAAAGGGGAATCTAAGCATTGACCTTAAAAAGAAAAAAAAAATTTAAAACATGCATTTTCCTGTGCAAGGTCATGGTAGCGACACATGGTTGTATGGCAAAGCAACATGTTAAGAGGCAGAAAAGTTTGGAGATATGCTGCTAAAGAATAATGAAAACCTGCTGTACATTAAGTGATGAAGAGGGTTGGTATAAAATATGGTGGAGGATATGAGAAGAAAGTTGCAATTAGCAGGATATAATTTGAGAGTGTCAGGTGGGAAAATGGTGCAACCGGCAATAGAAGAAAGCAGAGAAATAACATGGCGTGATGATGTAAAACATGGGTGTCAAACTCCAGGCCCGGAGGGCCACAGTGGCTGCAGGTATTCATTCTAACCCTTTTCCTAATCAGTGTCTATTTTCACAGCTTATTAACTCCTTTTCCCTTCATTTTAATAGCCCTGTTTTTGAGAATTCAGTCCTCTTAATTGATTCTTTTCTTCATTAAATGGCAGCCAAACAGAAATGAGATGTGAAACAAACCAACAGATGACCTGCTAAACTGGGGTTTCAAGCTCTAACCAATTTCACTCCAATCACTTTATTAATAAGAAGCCAATTTTTGCTGTTAATTAAACTTGTTACATAATTCCATGGGTTACTGCCGCTCTCATTCTGCTACAGCAGACATTAACCAAACTGTTGATTTTCTGTTTCTGATTATTGGCCCGAGAGATCAACCTTACCGAGACCCTCCCCTTTCTTATGTTCAGATAATGTGGTTAGCTGGTCACCTGTTTGCTTGTTTTGTGCCTCATTATTGTTTTGCTGCTAATTAAGGAAATAGAAAGAACTTAGGGGTCTGAGTCGAGTTAATTAAAACTAAGGCAAATATTTTGCAGCAAAAACAATGTCACTAATTAAGAAGGTGGTTAGAATGAAAACCTGTAGCCATGGCGACCCTTCAAATCAAAGAAGGTATATAGGTATAAACCTCAGTGGTATAAAGATATACAAGTCAAAAATCATTTGGGAACACCTGCCCCTGAATAGGTCTATGACTCTTTTGGGAAAGTAAGTGGTAGATGCCTTTTGATGAATAGAAGCATCTCTGCATGTTCAACTGTAAGCTTGTTTCTGGTTTCATTAACAATGCGTGTCAGTGTACTAAATAATCTCTCACTTTTTACACTACTGCATGGAGCTGAAAGGTATTTTCTTGACATCTGAGACAAAGTAAGGAACCACAGTTTTACTGACCAATACTTTTTGTCTGAATGAGAAGCTGTGGTCTCTCCCAGGTATGTTTCTCAGGCAGTCCTTCCAGAGACTTTTGGCCGATGGTGCCGCATAATTGTGTCCAGCTGCCTCTGTGCCGCACAATTCCTACAGCTCCAGCAACACATTCTCCGTGGCTGTGTAGATATTTGAAAAGAACCGATCCTTCTATCTACAACAGGAAACATTTTTTTCTAATTATATGCATGCCAGTTTTGTGCCCAATCAATAGACGATTTTTGATACTTAGACATTTTATGTAAGTAATTGAAGAGTTTGTTCCAAAATGCTACATATTTATTTTAGGAAGTTTTTGAAGTCAATAATTGTTTTAATTGGCCATCCTAGAGAAGTAATTCATAATAAATTCTTCAAATTTATTTACACACAATCATGTTCAGGACACAGATTTGTAGAAATCTATTGCTAACACATGTGGTTTCAAAAGAATATCTATCTGTCTGAGTGAGAATGAGATATATTTCATTGAACAAATTTTTAATAGTGAGTCTATGAAACGTTAAAATAATAAATTTGGATAGAAATACATCATTCTTGGACAAAAGCAAAAACCGCATTGCTCCAGTAAAATAATCAATTTGAACGCAGAGTTGTCAGTATTGATGCAGACTCACATAACCAATAAAACCACGTTTTATGTTCAGTGCTTGGTCATAATATTAACAGTAAATAATAAAACTCTATACCAATAAAACTTTCCATTTTGAAGGGATGAAGCATAGCACGGATTCTACTCCGTCTCATTCCATCAGAAGACGGATGCATCAGATAGTGATTGGCAAAAAAACGCACTCTTCATAGTTATAAAAGCACAAGTACTTGTAATATCTGCCAAAGTTAGTATGTATGTTAAGTGACCTTGGAGCGTTTCATTGATTAAAGCAGAAAGTGACAACCAGGCGTTTTTTGTGTGTGTAGCAAACTCTTCAATTACCGAATGCTTGGAAGGTAATGTAACATTTACAGATTAATAAGTGAAAAATATGTAGCATAGTTTAGTGAAGTTCTTTATTTAAGTAAAACATCTTGGCATTTACAAAGCAAATTGTTACACTTCTTCTACATGTGCTGCTTTTACTGAAGGTCATCACATATCCTATTAAATGGGGATACCTAGGTTTGAGGACAGTGGCGAAGCTTATTGTCCTCTAAGCAGGATTATGCTAAGGCAAAATGCTTGAAATACGCAACTATTTTATGTCCAACTGTCACAGCATCTGCAACACTTTGCTGTGCAAAAAATTGCCCTCTGCCAGCCAGAACGTATGAGCAACACAGGAAAAGCTTGGGACTCCATCGTCATCAATTCCTTTTATCAAATTTCTGGTATTATCACAGACCACAACGTGCACGTAACTTTTCGGAATGGCCCAAGTGCCAAGCATTTACTGAAATGCATCTGCTATTACCTACCGTGAAATGAGAGCCTCAAACTGCTTTGCATACAGCATAACTCGCCAAGTAGCGACTTTCTCATAAGTCCACTGTGCAGTTAAGCTGATGATAGACATTGGACAAACACCATTGCTCCAAATGTCAGTGGTGAAGCTGACAGACATGCTTTTTTACAAATTCGTGCATCCTTGGTAAGAGGATCACTATGATGTGGGCACAACTTGGACTGTTTCACAGTACTTGGGTTCTAGCACATTCAGGAGGTACCAAAATCCCATGTTATCAACAACTGACAGTGTTTGATCTTTAAGAACAATATACTAAGCAAGCATTTATTTTCACTGCCCGTGGGTTATTTGACATTTTCCACTGTCCTTGCTAGAGTCTGTTGCAATGTTGGCGCTGGTGTGTACCACCAGAAGCATTTTCACCATACTCATTTTTAATTTTACATTTTACTGTTAGGCTTGAGTTTTCATTGTTAATTATAGGAAAACATCCACATTGCATACCTTTTAATGTGTTAATAGTACTTGTTATAGGTATTGGTACTTTTTTTTTTTTTTTTTTTTTTATTATTTTATTTTATACAAGTACATAAACATTGTATTGGACTAAAATACGATACCAGTACCAGAATTCTAGCATTTGTAATTATTCTTGTGAATTCCGTAATTTTGGTGGTTATTTCTTTTTTCTTGCCATCCATACTATGATGATTGAAATGCCGTCATTATTGAATGTTAAACAAGTGTATGCTTGCTTGTCACTACAGCCTTTGTACGTTCTTGTTCTTCATATTCGCCGTTATGTTTTTTGGTGTTGTCTGATGCGCTTTGTGGTGATAAAAGTTTTTTATTGGAGAATCCCCATGAAGTACTTCATTTCCAAATTTGCAGTGTCTTTTTATAAGTTTGATAAAACTGCAGATTGGTAAAGACATTTTGCTGTGTTTTTGATAATTTCCAGTAACTTAGCTCACCTATTTTGCATTACCCAGAAATTTTCTGAGATTTATTAATTTGTCAATCACAAACTGAGTCATTTGAGGTGAGAATCTGCTGATAGTCTAGTGCAAAAAGGTTCATTCCCTCCAGCCAACACATTTCAATCCCAAGCTATAAGTTCCCACTGACTGGAGTGCGTGAATGCTGATTTATACTTGAAACAAATATAAATATTGGATTTTTCTGCTTCCCACAAACTCATAATTAAAAAAAGGGAAGCAATGTGTCATGCTCTAACTGACTCAATATTTCCTTCAGTCTAAATATTCTGTGCATAAGAAACTAAGACTAAATCACTTAAACCATTTGCTAGGCTCATCACACTCTTTTTGAGGTTAATTGTTCCAGCGAGCTACATCCATTCGCTATAGGCTAGTCAAAGTGAAATCTTCCAAACAAAACCACACGTGCACTAGATTCAAAAATTTGAATTAAAATTGTCAAAAAAATATTAATCATCATAAGTGACCTCCCCTCATTAACTTCTGTAAATATAAATCTCACAACCGCAAACCTAACAGTGATTTTTTTTTTCCGTACAAGCCTTATATGAAAACAGTATTACTACAAAAGAGAATATTATCCTGAAATATCTAGATACTCAGTAATTCACTGACAGTGATACAGTAATGTTTTATTATTAGTTTTCATTTTGGGCAGTATTTATTTTTCAGTTACTAGGGAGGAAATGTCAGTATAAATTTAATAAATGTGTGTGGACACATTTTAAGAGAAATCTGAGATGATCGTATCATTCTTTATACGCCTTACTCTAAAATCCTCCTCCAACCAAAATAAAGTCCATCCTTTCACCCTCCAAACCAACCTTTCTGCCAAGCATGAAGGAAATTTGCAGCAGTGTCCGGTTTTCCTAGCATAATCGTGACAGTTGGCCACACTTTTTTTGAATTAAGATCACCTTACGAGAATGACATTGCTTTTGTTAACCTGAAGCAGTTACATTCCATTAATGCATATCTCATCTGTGATGCAATGATGAGACTGATAAGTGTTGTGGCTCAGTGGCCTGGCTCAACCCCTGATTCATTTACTTTGAGACAAAGTAGCATTGGCAGACAACTTCCTAAAGGTGCTGAACATGATGGCTGGCTTATTGGTAGGGTAACTAGCTGAACCAACAGTTTACCATATGGCCTGTACTATTCATTGTAGCAGCAATCATGTCATTACATGTGCAGTGCCAAGGGATAGTGGCTGCCCACTCAGATGATGGCACCTTATGCTTTTCTCTGACTATAAAATGCAGAGGAGAGACACTTCAATGTTGTGCGGTGAGCATCGTAGAAATACTGAAATGCAATTGGCAGTGGCTGGATGCTTCAGGTGGGAGGCTGCTCTACCAGCCAATGAAGGTCTGCAGTATAAGAATTGGATATGTACATGGTTTATTAGAATAGTATATATATTTCAGTGTGGGAACTGGCAGGGTTCCAGGAGCTTTCGCGTATGCTTGTTTATTCACGTATGATTGTTTATAAAAGTAAATTGTACAGAAATGTGTTTACACTAGGTTTTATAAATCGGATTTTTTTTGGCATATGCATTTTCCTGTTTACCATTTGCATATTTTTGCACTTGGATCCATGAAAAGTTTTATAAATGAGGCTTATGTGTTTTTAGTTTACAAAATAGAATAAAAGAAAACAGTAAGTAATTGTAAGTTAATATACAATATAGTAATTATAATAAGTAATTTGTCTTCTGTAAATTGGTTTCTAGTATTGTTGTTTTGTATATATATAAAAAAAATTTTTTTATATAATTTGGTTTAACTTGGAGTTCTGGTTAAGCAGACCTATCTGACTGATATTTGCTGCATTAAAATATAACTGTTACACAAAGATAGTGGTGTGTTGCATAATCATGACAGTGCTAGAATAGTAAAACATTTGCCATTGCTCTGTGTGAAGCATTACAGCTTCTAAATGTAGAATTTAACTTTAGATTTGTTGATATTTTTATTGGTTCATGAGATCTAGTTTTGTTGTTTGAAATATCATCTTAATTTTGAAACTCCTAAAATTTTATTGAAAAAGTAGTTAATCTTTACCTTCCATTGCAGTTATTTTCCCTTGTGCTGCATGCCATGTGCTTTCAGTATATAGTATTTGTATGATTCTGGTTCCTCTGGCAAATGAGTTTGGTCTCCAAAAATGATCGGTTTTAAAGTACTATTGGTAATATGACGTCATCCATGTACTGTATATGATAAACTTGCTTGTTGACTGTAGTTTGTATGATGTTTTATCCCTCATCCAGGGTTTAGGAGTTAAATTTGCAAAGACAGTTAAACCTGTTAAATTAAGGCTCAGTACTTTGGCAATCTGTTAGTTTTTAAAAGTTGGTTATTTTAAAGACAACAGGGCTGTTTAATGGTGACTGGCTTGCCTCTAAATTTCATTTGTCCATTTTGGTCATAAAGAGTTCTAAAATCCAATATGTGATTCAGTTATTAGAAGAAATATCTCAGACAGCTCATGATATTTATTGCCATATGTACGTAGTGCATACGATTCTAACTGAAGTGCCTCTTCAGAATAGTAGACAGTATGGCAACAAAAAATTCACAGATCACAAAAAAATCCTCTTTTTTTGAGCTTTATTAATAAATGGCCATTTTCACTCTACTTGTCTAATTACACATTGCTAAGTTTGGCAATGCTATTGTCTTTGCCTGCTGGCCATCAATGGATGCTATTGTTTACCACAGCTTGGTTTTACTAAAGCAAAATTAATCTTTAATATTTAGTAACTTAAATTTGCAGTGCAGTGCAATCTCAAATTCATCTAAACTGCCACTAACTGAACATTGCAGCCTCAAATTCATATAACTGAGGAATGCTGATTGATTAGAATGATCCTCAGTCACTATAGAAATGACCATCTATTAAATCCACCATTTATTTTCACAGTGACTACTAATAAGCTGTAAAAAATCTCTACAGTTCCAAAAAAAATTAAGATCAACAAAGTCTTAAGTAAACAAAACTAACATAGATCGTAATTAAGAGGCAACACAACATATACATGTAGATACATAGTGTAATATTCATAGGTTAAATGAATAGACTTGCTTATTGTCTACTGCTCAGAACTTGGATTTTCTTTTTAGGAGCCTTGATGAACCTGAGGAAAAAAATTACAACCGTACACATTTCACTCCTGAAAGCCTGAACACGGATTATTATCTCTTGCTCATGGGCTATTCAAAGCATACTACTTAGGTTGTGGTTTTAGTAGCAGCTTTATGATAGCTAAGCAGAACTGAAACTGTTAACTGTTTTGTTAATACGGTATATTAATTTTGAGTATTGCTGCATTGATTAAATGATTGATTTTTAAAATGCAACATTTGTGCAAAAGTGAAAGTTCTTCAAAATTAAAGTTTTTTCTTATGAATTGCTCTTCTTCATAACACAAGTACATACTATATCATTTGCATATAAAAATTTGAAGCCGTAAATTACTAGCTTTAAGGTTTATCTTTAAATTTTGAAAGCTTTTTCAAAATCAAGAAATAGAAAGCTGAATCCATTGCTAAGTGTAGATAATAGTTGCCTAGTGCATATTTGTTAAAGACCACAACATGACCTGAGTGTTTGGCAAATTAGGTCTCAAAACCCCACCCCCCCCACAGTACGTAAGCAAATACCACCCCTACAAAAGAAGTTTTGAATATTGTTGAGGACTTGGGTAATGCACTTTTAGATAAGGATTTTGTGCTTTCCAGAGTAGCAGCAGAAAGTTGTATTTATGGCGTTGCTGGATTATCCCCAAGTGTAAGTGAGCAAGACTTTTCAATGTGTTTTCTTTAAGGTGCTTCCACATCACTGTTGATCTCCCATGACAAGTGAGCTCATTTTACAGACCTTGCAAGACACTATTTTCTTACCAGATGTGAAACTAAAATGACTCCACACTTTCTTTTGCACCCTATGTACACTTCCACCTTCACAAAATCTTAAAATGTGATTAACATTACTGTTGGTTCAGAGAGGTAACATGCATAAACATGTAACTGATCAATAACAAAACTGCTTTTTATTACCAATTATTATTGACAACATTGATTAGTTGTTGAAGTCCTAAACTAAAACTATAGGACAAAGAAAATAAGTAGGTTTGATAGTGCCTACTGGGCTTGAATTTCATTTGAGGCAAAGGTGGTTCTCCAGATTATAGTATAAATGACAGTATGTTACTGGATTGAAGGGAAATTTTCGCATAGGGTTTATAGAGAATGATGTGACCAAGTACTAAAAGTTTTATCTGATAATGTGCATGTATTTAATTTTATTTTTAATATTACTTAAATCAATACTCAAAAATTCCATCATTGTTATATCTGTGCCACATGAATTGGTGAATCAAATTTTTTCAGAATATTTTTACTTGCACATCTCAAGCTGCATTTTTAACAACCTGTTTTTAAAATCAGATTTGTCAGTAAGTTTTGGTTGTGAGATTTGTTTGCATCAGTATATAGAAGTGATGTTAACCAGATAACATTAATTAAAAGTAATATTTAATGGCCAGTTCATTCAATTTTTTTTTTTCATTGATTTTTATTTCAAGAAAGTAACATAGTATACAGTCAAGCAGATAAAATTTTAAAAACTTGTATAGCAAATTACTTCAAAGTCAATCTAGAAAGAACACCAGGGAAGTAAAAAAAAAATGGATTCAGTCAACACCTATAATCATTCAAATATGAAGCGTCTCAAATGACTAATGTTTTAATTTGCAAAATATCCCTACATTTAAATGTCCTACATTTAAAGCTTGAATCTGTGAAGTCATACTTGTCAATTCAAGATTAATCCTTTATTTCACAACCCCTGTAAAACAGTCTGCCTCTTGTTGTTTTCAAGGTGCCTGACATAAATTATTAGACTTCATTGTCAGTAGTATAGTGAAATAAGGCTTGTTGTGGGAACAGATCTAGTAATAAATTGATATTGTTGCCATAATATGATCAGATGGTTTTAGGCATCATTTACTATAATCTACTGTATATGTGGCTTAAGAAGTTCCCCATGTAAACAAAAGGAGGAAAATGTGCTTATTTATGTTTTCATTATGATATGGTAGGATTTAAATTTTTTTATACATATGTATTAAATAACTAGATTTATACAATTAGAAATTTTCAAATGTTTTTTGATTTTCAAGTGTTCATAACTAATTTCACACCAGTCCATTTTCTGCTCTGTTGCCACACATTTGACAGTTTCTAAAAACGTGTTATCAATTCCCATTTGGTAAACATTTATACTGAATTTGAGCTACATAAGGCAACTGAATAAGGATAGAGAATACACAGAAACGGTTTTATAGGAAACAACTCGCAATACGTGTTGTAGCAGCAGTATTTTGTTGTGACAAGACGAGGGTGAATTATTTTAGTCAAAAGTTCCAAATGCTTACAGTTCATTTGTTTTGAAAACAATGTAAAGTACTAAATGAATTGTTTCCAATGGTTAAGTAGAAAAAAATCTTAGTCATTGCTTATTACTGCATATTAATACCAGTGTGGGTGATTCATGAAATAAAATTACACTTGTACACTACTTACATCAGGTTTAATTCAGCATCTACTGTAGTAAATTGGTGTTCTCAACACAGAAGAAATACTGTGCGGTGTAATTCTTAAGTTTACCTTAGACTGTATGTTTTGAGTTTGGATAAAATGTACAGTATATTCAAAATGTAGTGTATAAGAAAAAAGTGAAATGTGTCATTAGACTGTACTTGGCATCTTCTTACCTAGTTTAAGTGGTCCTCCTTGGCAGCCTGTGCTCAGCATTTTCACAAGTTAATGACCAGATAAATGAGGTAATGTGAGAAGAGTATGTATACAGTATATTTTTCCTAGATTAAAGTGCTGTGTTATTTAAGATGTTTTTAGTATATTTAATTATTCCAAATGTTCTATTTTGGATTAGTTTTAATATCCTACAAAATATTTTTGGAATGTGTTAGTATATGTTAAAAAAACAATAACATGGATTCGGCCATTTCCCCTAGTGATTAAAATTTCAAGTGTCTCAGATTACTAATGTTGTAATTTGCTAAATATCCCCTTCCTTTTTTGCCTTGTGTATGTGCACTGCCTATAAAACCGTATACACATCCTCCCCTTGAACTTTTTCATGTTTTATTTTAACATTAAATCACAGAGGATTTACTTTTGTTAGTGTTTTTGTATATGTATATATAATTTATCTAATCCACATTCTCTTTTATTTCAGTTACTGTGGCTGACTATGCTAACTCTGACCCAGCCATTGTGAAGTCTGGGAGGGTTAAAAAAGCTGTTGTAAATGCACTTGAAAAAGAAGGTATGACCCAATTTGTGTAAACGTGACTAATATGTTTCTCTTGAATTTTCTTTTTCTAACTCTAACTTTATTCTTCTCATCTGCCTCCAAGGGTGCACTCCCAGAAAGACTGTGAATGCAGAGCCCCCTGTATTAGCCCCAAGCCTTTTTCCATTCCAGAGCACTCTGTGTTTTCATGGGACTGGCCCTGTTTTCTTTTCTGACCCCATGTGTTGAATATACCCCAGAATTGCCCTATAAGCCTGTCATAATTTGCCAGGCTGGCATTCAGTTGCAGTATGTATTAAATTGAACAGGTGTAATGTATTGGCAACAATGGACATTGTTTTCACTGGTCTAAGGAGGTAATTATGTAAGAATTGTATATCCACTAAGAGTTATACTTCTATAGGGTCTTGGCTTTCCCTTTCTTTCCATCATCCACAGGTTCTTGGTGCATTATGATGATTTGTCACTTGATCAGCATGAGCAACTAAATGCTAGTTTGTAGGAAGTAAATAGCTGAAAAGAACATTAGAATCCATGAAACAAAATTTACAGTAGCAGTGGCTAAGTGATGAATATTAATGTACACTTGGTGCTGTTGGCAGGGGGGTTCAGCCTGTAGACACAATTGTAGGCAGTTTATTTTAATCTTAATACCCGAAAGCCATCACCCTAAACCCTGTTAGACAGAAGCAGTGGAAAAGAAGCCACTTCAGTATATCTGTCTGTGTAGCTGAATTCCTCTGATTACTATGGAATCAAACGTCCAGTAAATAGTAAAGAGATGGCCTTTGGTGTTTGCAGTGGCAAACTTCATTTGGTTTATTTTTTAAAGAAAAAAGACTGTTCTTGGGGATTCATGGCATATTTGGATTAAGGATTTGTTGAAATAAGATGGTAAAAATTAAAGGTTTTCTGAATGGACAGTGGTCAGAAGAAGTTAGTTCTGTGTATTATTGTACAGGAGAACTTCCCTTCATCAAAACATGACCTTACAAGAAATGTACAGTGATTCAGTCTTTTGAGTGGTTCAGAAAGAGGAAGAGTAGTTTACTAACTCTTGCGTTATATCATGCTTGGATATTCAGTTGCGGAATTACTTAAAATAGACATCCTGTATGATATATATAGGCTGCTTTATAATATTGATCACCATTTTTTCCTTGTAGATGTAACTTGGTTAAAAAAAAAAAATAGTATTTTGTTGGTTCTTTAACATATTGTACTATTTGAGAATTAGGTTAGTTTTTTCAGGTTGTTTCTCAATATTTATTTAAGTCAAAATTGTTTTGGAATCATTTCTTGGTTTAAGATGAACATGTGTTGTGTTTTTTGTTTTTTTTCGTGCAGTGAAATTGCTGTGTGGTTTGGAAGCTTCCCAAGGTGCTGTACAAGAGGTGCTGTCCTCTGCTGTGAGTGTAAGGGCACAGGACTGTGACAGCAGTGATGAGCTGGACACTGAAGACAGTGTCAGTGGTGTAAAGCTTTCGAGAAAGAAGAAGAGCAAGAGACATATAGGTGAACTCTTTTATGATCTGTTCCTCTGAGACGGTAAACTATTCTGTAACGTTTAAGACAGACTTTTTTTTTTTTTTTTTTTTTTAAAGATCGTATATGCTATCTTCCTGACGGAAAGGAAAATTTGGAGGGTGTAGTTTTTATCACTTTGTTCTGCCTTTTAGATTGGTTAAAAACAACAATAAATAGTTTATCTGACCTTAGCAGGCAAAAATATGAAGCATTTGCAGCAAATCTTGAGAATGCTGCAGAACAGATCTGCACTTCTATTAAAAATCTTCTTTTAATAGACTGCTTCAGAAGGATCAGTTAATGCTGTAGTAAGTATATATTTAAGTCCAGTCTGCGACACTGTGTTCCTTTCTTTGTCCTCGTCCCTGTGTCTTGTTGAGTATTATTAAGACCAGCCTATCTTATTGCATGCATTGTTTTTCTTGTATGGTTTTTTGGTCCCTATGGTCTATCTCGATAAACAGATACATGCCTGGATAATCATTCAAACTTTCAGTTGAAATATTACCAGTTTTATTTCTTTCTTCTGTTTTGACTGTGTTTGGTTAATTTAAAAGAAGCATATTAAAATTCTTAAAGACATCTGTTAAGTTAGCAATGAATATTAGGATGTTTTTGTAATTTAATGTATGTATTCTGTAGTTGAGTACCATGCTAAATTATTTTTTAATACAGACCTTGAATAGATTCATCAAACTTCTTTTAAGTCTTTGTCATTTTTTGTTTTGTATTTAATTTGTCCAGTTTAGTTGTCTATAATATTTTACAAATATGGATACTAACTGTTAAATGCATTTTCCATTGTATCATTTGTATCTAGTAGAATTTTAATATGCTGGCATACTCCGTGTCTGTTTCATATAGTGAAAAATTGTGTTAAGTTTATGTACTTGGTTGTAGATCGATTTGATTGTAAAAAGATAATTGCCTCCTTTTCTCTGTCAGAATAATGCATACAAAAATCATACCTATTATAAGAAGCACTTGTGAAATTAAAAATTGATAATTGAGTTTAATTGGTTTCTTCATTTATTTGTTTAATGTATTTAGAAGATAGTGATGCACTGGATGGCAAAGAGTATCCTATCGATATTTGGCTGCTTTTGGCATCATACATTCGTCCAGAGGATACATGTAAATTTGCTCTGATTTGTAAAAATGCGTGGACTGTCACTTGCACTGCTGCATTCTGGACCAGATTATATAGAAGGTAAGAAATTTTTCTGTCTTGAATGTTTAGGCTTGTCTTATTATCTGGAAAATGTCAGTTCTAAGATCTAAGCATTAGTGGAAGATTGAGAGTACAGTATTCCTTTAAAAAAAAAAAAAAAAAAAAAGACTTTGTAAAGTCCCAACTGTCTATGTTTAAACCTTTTAAAGTAATGAGTAATTTCAATATTTACTGCTCTATTCTACTAACATAAGACCAAATAAACGGATATATGTGCTTTTGGCACCATTTTTATTTGGGGACACAAACTATAAAATAAGGAGTTACTTACATTTGTCAAACATAGCCAACTATATTAGGATTAAAACCGTATGATTACATTTTTAAACATTCTGTTCATCTGCTACTTTGTAAGTTGCAGCTGTATCGCATTTTCAGAATTGTATTCCTTGTTAGTCCAGCATAATAAGTGTGATGTAAAGATTATTTACACATTCAGAAATAAAGCTGTTTAAAAGTGAAATGGATTCCAAATATCACTGCAATGATTTAATTAGATTGAATTTACATGAGTATTTAATATACTGTGTGTGTATATGTACTTTTCATCAGTCTTTAGAACATGTTCCCAGAAGATTATTGATGGATTAATTGTAAGACATTATACACTGTACCGTAGGAAATGCACTTTAACATTTATGCAGCAAAATAGGCATTTTTTCCCTTTATAGCCCTTTTGAAATCTGCATCTGCTTATTAAAATTGGTACAAAATGACAGCGACATTCTTTGTCATTTTTTCTCTCGGCTGCTGCCGTTAGGGGTCGCCACAGTGGATCATCTTCTTCCATACCTTTTCTATCCTCTGCCTCTTACTCTGTTACACCCATCACCTGCATGTCCTCTCTCACCACATCCATAAACTTTCTCTTAGGCCTTCCTCTTTTTCTCTTACCTGGCAGCTCTATCCTTAACATCCTTCTCCCAATATACTCAACATCTCTCCTGTGCACATGTTCAAACCAACGCAATCTCGCCTCTCTGGCTTTGTCTCCCTACTGTCCAACTTGAGCTGACCCTCTAATGTACTCATTTCTAATCCTGTCTATCCTTGTCACACTCGGTGCAAATCTTAGCATCTTTAACTCTGCTACCTCCAGCTCTGTCTCCTGCTTTCTGGTCAGTGCCACCGTCTCCAATCCATATAACATAGCTGGTCTCACTGTAGACCTTCCCTTTCACTCTTGCTGATATCCGTCTGTCACAAATTATTCCTGACATTCTCCACCTTTTCCACCCTGCCTGCGCTCTCTGAATTACCTCTCTTCCACAATCCCCATTACTCTGTACTGTGGATCCCAAGTATTTAAACTCATCCACCTCCACCAGCTCTGCTCCTTGCATCCTCACCATTCCACTGACCTCCCTCTCACACATATATTCTGTCTTGTTCCTACTGTTCCTCTCCTCTCTAGAGCATATCTCCACCTCTCCAGGGTCTCCTCAACCTGCTCCCTATTCTTGCTACAGATCTCAGTGTCATCAGCAAACATCATAGTCCACGGGAACTCCTGTGTAATCTTGTCTGTCAACCTGTCCGTCACCATTGTAAATATGGGCTCTGAGCCAATCCCTGATGTATTCCCACCTCCTCCTTGAATGCATCCGTCACTCCTACCGCAGACATCACCGTAGTCACACTTCCCTCGTACGTATCCTGTCCAACTTTTACATACTTCTCTGCCACTCCCGGCTTCCTCATACCATACCACAACTCCTCTCGATGCACTCTGTCATATGCTTTCTCTAGGTTCAGAAAGACGCAATGCAACTCCTTCTGGCCTTCTCTATACATCTCCATCAATACCCTCAGAGCAAACATCACATCTGTGGTGCTCTTTCTTGGCATGGGACCATACTGCTGCTCACTAATCATCACCTCGCTTCTTAACGTAGCACTACTCTTTCCCAAAACTTAATTGCTGTGGCTCATCAATTTTATCCCCCTGTAGTTGC
Source organism: Polypterus bichir lapradei (assembly GCA_026402145.1). NCBI lineage: Eukaryota > Metazoa > Chordata > Cladistia > Polypteriformes > Polypteridae > Polypterus > Polypterus bichir. Next base: position 22,169,973 of record JANRMT010027041.1, read on the forward strand.
TACAGTCCTGCACATCCCCCTTTTTCTTAAATATCGGTACCAGTACACTACTTCTCCACTCCTCAGGTATCCTCTCACTTTCCAAGATTCCATTAAACAATCTGGTTAAAAACTCCACTGCCATCTCTCTTAAACACCACCTCTCAAAGTACTCTTTCCATCTGATCAACACACTCTCCTCGCTTGAGTACGTTTCCATCTTTATCCTTAATTACCCTAACCTGCTGCACATCTTTCCCAGCTCGGTCCCTCTGTCTAGCCAATTGGTACAGGTCCTTATCTCCCTCCTTAGTGTCCAACCTCTCATACAACTCATCATACGCCTTTTGTTTCCCAACTGTCTGGTAATTCTTCACTACCACCCAGTGCCTGTCTCACCTTCTCCCTAAACTCAACCTTGCAGTCTTCCTTTTTCAACTTCTGCCATTTGATCCTTGGCTCTGTCCTCAATCTCTTCCTCTTCTTGATCTCCAACGTCATCCCTACAGACCACCATCCTATACTTTGCAGTCTTCACTCTCCTTCAGATTGACTCTTCTGCATAGGATGTAATCTACCTGTGTGCGTCTTCCTGCACTCTTGTACGTAATCCTATGTTCCTTCCTCTTCTTTAAATACGTATTCACCACAGCCATGTCCATCCTTTGGGCAAAATCTACTATCCTCTGACCTTCTTAATTCCTCTCCTTGACACCATCCCTACCCATCACCTCCTTGTCTCCACTATTCCCTTCACCAGCCTGTCCATTGAAATCTGCTCCAATCACCACTTTATCCCTTGGGTACACTGTTGATTTTGTGCATCCCCTGTGGTTAGGTTAGTGACATTATATGTCGCTATTTTTTTTTTTTCCTAAATGTCTGTATCCTGTAATAACCTATATATTTGCCATGGTCCAAGTTCAGATAGTATTTTTATTCCTATGATACATAGCATTTTTTTGTTGTTAGATGCTTCATATCCAATTTTTTCACTGCCCCTTTAAAAAAAATATTACTTCTTGGCTTTTTATCATGATCAGAACTTGAAGTAGATTGGTTTATTTTATTGTTGTAATGTAATATTTTCAGTATTCTTTACTAAGTAAAGTACACTGCATTTCTTAATCATAATGTATCAGTGTTTTGTGAATATTTTTACATCATGTGAAGTAATGCAACACTAGCAAATATATTTATCAAAAACAAATGTATACCAAGAGTGTTAATCAAAATTGTATGGAGTGAGACATGTTTTATATCTGTTTTTCATAAGTTTTTATCTTGCTGCATTTTTTACTATACTGTATATTGAAATATTTTTAATAGCCAAAACTGCAGTTTGAGTAAACAGGGCTATAAATTGAATTGTGAGTGCCAATTTTGAGTTTTTTGGCATGACAATAGTTGCGCCAAAAAAGGTTCATGCAGAATCTAAAGAAATTATTTACTTTACATATGATAGATTTTCATACTAATATTTAGATAAATTCTCATTTATACAGAGTTTCTAGTCACCTGGATTCACTAACCACAAAATGCATAGGTATTTAACTTGACACATAATCCCAACATGCAGTGTGTACACTGACGGCATCTAACACAAATTGCCTGCACAAAACATTTTTGTTAACAATAGAAAACGTATTAAGGATGTATACTGTGGAGGAGGTGGGGAGAATTATTTAGTTAACATTATATACTGGGCCTCATTGAACGGAAGCATTCACCCAAATAAAACGTTGACTGGATGTTATTTTTTTAGCTTGTGTCCATACTCTTGTATCTTACAATTCCTTAACTAATGGCTGCAACTAGCCTGTCAGCCTTTCTGCTGTCATAAAAATATATTGTAATTTTTTCTTTTCTTTTGGATAGGCAGCAGCTAAGCTTAACCTTGCAGAAGTATGAGTAGTAAGAATGCGTTTAGTGGTACCTCTGTAAGCCTGAGTTAAAATTGGCTGAGACTATTGAGACTTTTTTGGTACCAGGTGCAAGAACATGTTTTCCTTAGCTGTACTTTTTTTGTTAGAAATTGTGGCTTTTAAGGACTCCATCACATCTTAAAGCTATGCCATTACCTTTTTAGAGGGCGATGAGGCTTTGATTTTGGAAATCAATCCATATCATGGCGGCTGTTTATGCAATTTACAACTTATCCGCTTTGCTGATTTTTTTTTTTTTTTTTTTTTTTTTTTGGTTTTTAATTTTTATATATTTTAACTTTTATACTAAATCGTATGTAGCCATCTTCTCTATTTAAGCAGTGGTTATATACCTTATTTATTTTTCTTTTCAGGCATTATAATATGGATGCTCAATTGCCAGTACGTTTGCAGCCAGACTCTGTTGGAAAGATGAGATGTCTCCGTGCTTGTGTAATCCGTTCTCTGTTTTTTATGTATGAGCCATTTTGTACTCGTGCTACAAAAATCCCCTTAATACCAGAGTCCACTCCTACAAGTTTGCTGAATTCAAAGGTAAAGAAATACAATTGTAGAAATTATATTTGACTGCAATCAATGTAGTCATGAAATAAATTTGCCTCTAAGTTGAGCTTCCAAATTAGAGTAATGATAATGTAATAAATAGTAAATAAAATCCAGCAATTTGATTTTATATTTTTCTTTTGAGAAATATGATCTGTATTAGCACTTTGCTGAACCATAAGCAAAATTTCAGTTTATCAAGATGCCATATAATGTAAGGAATATGAATGAGGAAAAAGTTTATGAAGTCCTTTTGAGATTACTTAAGGGTCTTTAAAAGCCAGTTGAGCAAAGATCTATCAGATATTGACTGTTTTTGGGAATATTTGTATGTGAAATTTTAATCATCTTAATATTGAAAGGTACAAAGATGTATGTTTTTTGAAGCCTTTTTTTTAAGATAGTAAATATTTTGACTAGTTTTGTGTTGTGTGATATTGAGGTGTCTAACTTGTGTCCTGGCCATTTCATGCTCGGAGCAAATGAAGGGTTGACTAGATAACTAACTACATACAATAGCAGTAAGAAATTAGAAGTCTGTCAGAGAATTTTTTTTTAAGGCATGAGGCTCAGTGATTGTCCAAAAAAACAAAGCATACCCTTAAATTAATGTGCAGCAGAGGTTGGTTGTGTCAGTTGCCCAGTTTCAAAGCATACTTTGGGGTGGAGAAGATTTGTGGCAAATATTCCTTAATTGATAAATTTATCCTGGCATGCAATGCGTTTCCTGTGCTCTTTGCAGGAAACGGGTATCACTAGAAATTATGTCCTATATCTTTATGTATTTTACCTTATGTTTTACTTATGCTTTGCTAACTGTGACATAGTTGTTCACGACTGAAACAAAAATTACTGGCAGTCTGGAGAGAGAAAAAATCTTTTTAAATTAAACATGTATTTTTGTTTATAGTGTTTGCTGTTTTGGGTCAACAAAGTTGATGGCAACAGATCTGAAACAATGTGGGAGTTTAATTTTAAATTTATGAAGCAGGTAAGACTCAAAGTTATTTTAACTTATGCTTGTAGTGTGTGTGTGTGTTGTGTTTTTTTTTAGTTTTTTCTTTTTATTGTATTACAGAATACTGTTTTAATTTTTTTCATTGACTAATTTCTGAACAAGTGCTTCACACGAGATATTGGTAGTTTTTAAAACTAACAAACAAGGTTATAGTTTTGCATTTTATATTAATTTTTAATTCTGGATTTTTTATGAAATTACTAGGAAATATATGTATATGTAAGTTTTATTAATTATGGTTAAAGAGCCACTATGGAGTTCAGTTTTGTGTCACAATCAGACAGAACTGTACACTGTGTCTGTAAGTGGGCCAATCACAAAAGCCGATCGTTTTACCCTAAGCTTTACTATAATTTTGTAGCAGTGCTCCTTTACTCAAGATATTAGAGTAGTGTTTTGTTTGTTTTTGTTTTATTTATTTATTTTTTGTGCAGCAAATCGAAAGCCGAAGCTTGTTTTAACAGTACTGACTTCCGTATAGCAGAGAGCGAGAGGTGATTGGAATATTAGTCTTTGTTAAAGAAAGTGGAGTAGTAAACTCAACTCAGAAAAATGAATCAGTGGAGTCGTCCTCCTGTGCTGTTATACAGTAGCAAGGAATTTTAGTTTCAGTTTTGGACCATGTTCTTAAGTGCATCAGCTTATATATTGTAAAATGAATTAGAGAATTTGAAATTGCTGCTTAGTAAGCAATAGGTTTGTTACCTTAACAGCAAATGTTATCTTTTTACTTTTAACTCTGTTAAGCATGTTAGTCTTGTGTCTTCTTGACACATTTGATACATTTGCGGCTTTTTAAAAGATTTTTTTACTGTGTTTATTATTTGTTTCTGTGTGTCATACAAAACAAGTTTTGCTAAGAAACAAGTATTACGTAATTAAAATGGTAACCTATGTGCATAATAACACCTCAAGAGTAACATGTCTAGCTGATACACTGAAGAAAAAAAAACACCTGTATAAATATAGTAACTCTGTACAGTAAGTCCCCTACATATGAACCTTCAAGTTACAAACTTTCAAAGATGCGAAAGTGCATGTCCAACAAATTAAAAATTTAAATAAGTAAAAAATGTAAACTTGTGCATAACTTCAAATTCCACAGCAGCACGAAAGTTAATTTGTGTGTCTGACTCTAGGCGAAGTGCAAGACCCATGCTTCTATTTACATTCTCAGTCACGTGCGTGCATCCTCTACAAGTGGTTGTGCTTTTGGCTGTATCTCTGTTAACCTTGAGTTAACGAGCTTTATTTCAAGCCCAAGATCTCTGGAATCAAGCATGTTTGACAAGAACACGGGGACACAGTTGGAAACTTAAGGATAAGTTCTAATTGACTCAGATGATATTAACGTGCCATACAAAACCAAGTAGTCTGGTGGAGCACGGGCACAATAGGGCCCTTTAGTTGGATCTTGTGAAAAACTTGTTCTTGTCAACCTGTCCTAATAGACTCTAATGTATGATCCTTAGATATGAGCATCCCATCAGGAATAGCGAAGGCTTTTATTTTGATAAACTCAAACAGGAGTTATGCAGTTTTTTTGGGGGTGGCGGAAGGTTCCTGTCTTCAAAACTTAACAATATTAAGTGGTGGTCAGTTGGTGTCGAGTGATTATGCTATTCAATTGCTAACCTTTGTGTGTGGCATCCAGAAGTGGATTTGAAGACATTCATGTAGGCTCGTTAGCTAATGGTGAGCGAGTCTACTCTACTGAGATCACCTAATGAAAAACAATGGGAATAAGTTGCATTGTGTTCATTGGGTGCCTAGGCTAACTTTGCTGGACTTACAAACAAACTGGACTTGTGAACACGCTCTAAAACGGAACTGGCCCATATGTAGGGGACTGGTGACTATCACCCACCTATACCTGTTGCAGTTAATAATACACATACCCATCCATATCCACAGCAGTGTGGACATACATTTATTCATCCTATACCTTTACAATAGACTTCCATTTTTTGAAACCACTGCTTGTTATTACTTAATGAGTAACAAGACATCTTGAGTAAAGTATAGATGACTGTGTATAAAATGTATTGTTCTAGCTATGTTACCCAGCTTTTCACGGGAAAGTTTCTAAGACCGTATAATGAAATTAATGTTTTAAGCATTGTACCGAAAATAATCGGTGAGAAGAAATTATTTTTCTGAACTACAAAAATCCCATTGGACAATGGAAAGCATCTGTGGACTTGGGGGCACTTTGACCAAATGGGTGCTGGTATAGGGTGATCCTTGGTGTTGATGGAAAAGAGCTTGCATTAGAACTGTGTATTAAAGGAAATTACCAATAGCTGTATTCGGCAATATTACAAAGGTGATTTAAGGTTGATTCATTCAGAGCTTAAAAGCTGGTGCAAATCTCGACTCTCCATTAGCATCAAAGCTTAAAATTAGTACTGCCTCATTACACAGTTGCTTGAGTAAATATGTACCAATAAAAGTTACTATCTATTTTTTTTTCTCACTCAAAAATCGCCTGTTTTCTTCTTATCACATTCTGGAAAAAAAAAGTATTTTCATCAGCTGTAGAAAAAAATCACACTTCTGTTTTTGTTTTTGTTTTTTTTTAAACTACAGAACGAGCATAATGCTGATAGTTGATTGGTATTTCAAATTTAATGACGATATGCAGGTGGACAACAGTGTTGCCTTTTTCAAAAATGCAAGGCTGTGCACCGATTAAAAAAAGCAGTGTAATCAGTTTATCTCAGAATTATTGTCACATAAGGTGACATTAGGTAGATGTATGCTTAGCTAAATGTATCATGCCATAACTGTTCATGTGCCTGAAATATTTGGGTTGAAGAGTTAGGATATTTTGGGGTTTTATAAAAAGAAAGTGCTTAAGAGTTAGGCAACACCACATAACTGCATGCACTGGTTAGTTGTTTTCTAATGTTTAGTGAGAACTGGATGAATATAGCAGTGTTTTTTTGGTTTTTATGTATCTCTTATAATTAAAAAAATTATGCATTTTTCTTGCATTAATAATAAAAGAGAGAAAAATTGTTAATATTCCTGACAAGAAATTGTGTATGGCAAATATAGAGAATAATCATTATTGTTCAGGAGTGCTAGTCTGTAATATGCTCATTTGACAGAATTGTGTAGCTACTGGTAACCCTTTGAATTGATGGAAGCGGTTGAATACAAATACTTTCTTTTTAAAATGGCTATCACAACAAATCGATGTGTTTATTTTTATTCTATAGCCTCCAAAGTTTAAGAATGGCTGTCACAATGGACTACAGTTTCCCTGCAAATACCAAGATGTTCATGCTAACCCAGACCAGGACTGCTATCTATTGCAAGTTACAACACTCAATTTCATTTTCACTTCTGTTGTAATGGGCATGACCCTGGCATTGGTAAGATTACTACATTTTAAAATTGTTACTAGTCTGTTTTACCTTTTTGACCCCTAGTATAATTTCTTTTTAAAAAAAAATATACTCTAATATCATAATCTGGAACTATTCTTTGTCAGAAGCAATATTTTGATTTTTAGTAAACTTGGCAATTTTTTAGATATGTGCCGTTTCGACATCTTTGCAGTTTAGCTGTGGTGGTTTTAGGCTGTAGTGCATAAGACAAAACCAGCACTTTTTTTTTTTTTTTTTTTTTTTTTTAATATCTGGAAAACAAGCTTAGAAAATGTTTTACACTGTATAGTAATCAACAGGATTTTAATGAGTCTCCAATTCATCTTTACAGTCAGTGGTCTTTAATGTTTATTTTCTATTAAATGTTGTGCTAGTTTTAATATGCAGTAACTTTGAACAAACTAATTCATGCTGTGTACATAAGCTAATAGGTAACTTGTTCTGTTTTCAAAATATGTTGATTTTTGTTTTTCCAAATATAAATGATTCATAAGCTTGAACCAAAAATTTTGAGTTGCAGATTCTAAAGAAAAATTTTAATTTGTATTATAACATGGAACAGTTTTGACCGGTTTTTATAAAGGTGTTCATTTAATTTTTATTCCATGTCTGAAATTGTTTAACTTTATTACATACATAGATAAGTGTAGCCTTATTTAAAATATGTAGAAGTTCCTTCTAAATTGTTTGTCGGGAACTACTACTTTTTCTGATGATGTCGCCTTTTAATGTCTTTGCAGTTTACAATAAACGTGAGCACGGATATGAGGCATCATCGTGTACGACTTGTTTTTCAAGACTCCCCCATCATTAAAGGCAAGAAATCCCGGAATGATCTAGGTGTCCAAGTGGTTCTTGATCCTGTACACAGTGTCCGTCTCATGGATTGGTGGCACCCTCAGTACCCCTCTTCTGTTAATACTTGATAACATTTCAAGAAGTCAGCAGGAATATGATGCTGGATCATAAAAATTGAAACTGAAGATTTTTGCTGAAAACCCTGCCAGCTTGGCTGTAATTTGAAATTTCATAACATTGAAAAATTGAGCAACACTTATTGACACTGTAGAAAAGCACTTTTCAGGATTATGATGAAATTTACATATGCCCATTATGGTATTTCATTATATAACAGGGTAATCATGGAATGCTGTCATTATTATTATTATTTTATTATAATGATTCTAATGTATTTCATCAATGTCTGATCACACTGGAAAAGGGTGCTGTGATGCATGGATGTCTCCTTCTCTTGCAATGACCTTTAATCTAATGTTTTCATAATGCTAGCAAAATATTTGTGATCTCATGAACCCTAGAGTTGTAATGAAGAGTTTGTCATACAGGAAACTTTTAAAGTTGGCAAGTGTAAAGAGTAATTTTTCATATTTCACATTATGATGTTAGTGTGGGAGATGTCGGGGCCTGAGAAACATCAGTATAACCTTTTTTTTATTACTATTATTATTTCCTTTTCTCCCCATCCTCACCTCTGTCATCCAGTTTTCAAGACTCTCAAATGGGAATGCCTGCGCCTGCCATAGTTTTTATCTGAGTATTCATGTCTCCATGTTTTCCGATTTAGTTTTGCGTTCACTTCTGTTCACAAACTTTTTTATGTATTTAATGTTAATCCATGTTCTGGATGATGATGTAGCATTTTCTGAAGACCCACAAGTATACTCATTTTTACAAATTTGTTCTGATGTCACATTGTCCAATTACTGATTAAAATTACGTTTTGAAATGCATATTTTTCAGATGATGGTGATGATTAGGTTTCTTTCAAAGTAAAATGAAAGTACTCATTTTAAAGTTAAGAAAAACAAGAAGGATCTTTACTCTCTTCCACTATAAGAAAATCATTTCTGTTTCCAGGTACAAAGTAAAAAAAAAATATATATTTAATTTTAGAATGCATAGAAACATGGCCTGAGTTAAACTGGTTCTGTTTTTTGTACTGATGCTGTCAAACTTAGATAGTTGTCATCATATCATTTTAGTACTTTTTTTTTTTTGTGTGTGTATGTGTATATATATATATATATATATAATATTTCTAGTTGCTTTTTTTTTTTAATCATTTCCTTCTGAAGTTCATAAGTCGTGTGTGTGTGTATATAGTTAGTTGAAATGGAACTTAAGTCTGTGTTTTTGTTTTTGCAGAACTCAAAAGTGTACAGGTAGCGAGTATGTTGGGCCAGGTGGCTTTAATGGCATACGCTACAGTTTGTTTGTGACATGAACATTAAGGCTTGTTTTTCTAGCATTGAAGATCAGCTGACTATGAAGGGAATTTGCATTTTATTTTGAATTTTTCTCTTTTCTCAAACTCTCATTATTATATATTTTAGATGAGTGCATGCATCAGGTGCAAAACCTAGTATTGAATCAGTGTTTTACTTATTAATTTTAATGATATTTGATTGGAATCTAATTATTTGGCTAAGATACATGCATGATCACGTTTCTTTGCACAGATCGCTCCAACTACTGTGTAAACATTAGAGCACAGGTTTAATTATTGACAGATCTATAGAAACAAAAGGGGAATATTAAACCTTTTGTCTGAAGGCTGTTTTATGATGACAGCATTACTTTTACCATGTGTGAGGTTATAGTATCTGTGGCAAGTGTTTATTTAGTAAGCCTTAACCAGTGAAGCAAATGGAAAAACCTGAATCACAAAGAACAGGAATAATATTCTAATTATAAATTTAAATGTTTTCTGCAAGTATATTGTATGCTTATCTTGAAAAATGTATAAGGATTAGTTTTTATGTGCTATTTATGAATATATTGAAATGATCCTGTGAAACATGCCATGCTTTTCATTTGTGTGTAAAAAAAATAAATAAATAAATAAATAAATAAAAATAAAATAATAATAATAAAATAAACAGTACTGACAGCATGTAGTTTAAAATAAAATGAAAGTACCCCTAAAAGAGTCCTTTGCCATCCAAACCAGTTATTTTGCACTCGCGTTCTCCCAGTGTGAAGTCCCTCTCAGAACTGTCATAGCTTTGGCATATCTCAACATGCTTCAAGGGTGAGGATTGTGTGTTCCTTTTTTTTTTTTTCCTTTCTAAGCTGAAGCATAGCAGCTATTTTTATAGTTAAATATATATGTATGCATAATTAGCACACACAAAGCCAAACGTATTCCAAAGAATTCAGCTACTCTAAAGTAAAGCCTGGTGTTCATGCTTTTCGTTAAAATGTTTTAAACTGCTAACCTTTGTTGTGCTTTCATTTTTTCAGTGTATTGGGGAATAAGTTTAGGCTTTAAAGTCTGGTTCTGATGAAAGCTATGATTAGTTCATTTATATTGTGCAGACTGAACAGTAGAGCTGAACTGCAGTACTTTTTGGATTTGTTTCTGTTTATTGCTGTAATAAACTTGACAAGGCCAGCAACCTTCTGTAAGATTGTAAAACAATATCGACATTTCAACCAGTGGGCACATTAAACTGTTTTCTCTGAAAATGACTGTTTCTTCCTTTGGTATCTGTACTGGTCCTGTTTCTTACTTAAATGTTTATGATAAAAACGTAGCAAATCATTTGTCTCCATGGATTATTAGGGACAGTAGATTGTCGAAACCCTAGAATTTAGCCAGAATTCACACTAGACTGATTTAATGTAATTGTCGCATGTAAACAGGTAGCCCTTATTCAATATACTGGTCAATACATAGTGGAAAATGAAAAGGAAATCCTCACACACTCATTTGTGCTCACAGCCTGACAGCTGTATAAAAATGCAGATAGAAGTCTGAATTGTAAACCACCTAGACAGTATGGAGGTGGTCCACTTTTTGTCTTAGAACACTTTTACAAAGTACACCAGCACATGAAACCTTAAAATGATTGAGGTAAATACACATACAAGATTATGGCTATTTTTGGTATTCGGTACACTATATTAATCTCTGAGAGGAAATTGTCTTTATACAAATGAAAAAGAAACACTTTGAAGAGTCGAGAGCAAGGGTTCTTACACCCTTTTCTGGGGGGGACCCCATAAGGCTACAGGTTTTTGTCTGTTTCCCCTTATTTTTTTTATTTGTTGTTCTAGCCTAATTAAGCAAGCTGTTATTCACAGTTTCTGTGTTTTGGAGTCGGCAGTAGCATGCAAATATATTCAATCCCCTTGGAAAGTCATCCTAATTTTCTGCATGACAAAGGATTTGTACACCTCTATCCATTCAGTATTTGTAATGTGAACTCTCATGCCGTAACAGTACATTTCCAAAATCAAAATAAACCATTTTCTGTAGATACTTAACCGAAGAAGAAAAACTTTGTGTTTGCATGCATATTTAAGTTGTACACGTGAATACTTTGTCAAGAAACCTTTTTGCTGGAATAACAGCCTTCGTTCTTTTTGGTGCAAGTATGTCCCAGTTTTGCACGTCGTTCTAGGCAGAATTTCTGGAGAATCTTTAGGTCGGTGGGATGGTGCTTCTGGACAGCAGTTTTCAAATAGTGCCATGGATTGTTAGGGTTAACATCAGAGCTGTGACTAGGCCACTCCAAAATATTCCACCTTCTGTTTCTGAGCCATTCCAGTGTCACTTTGGCCTTATGCTTAGTGTCATTGTCATGTTCAAAGAGGACTCTTCTCCCGAGCCACAGGTTCATAGCAGACTGGAACAAGTTCTCCTGCAATATTGTGCAGTATTTGTGTCCATCCGTTGTCCCTTTTAACTTCAAGTTTCCCAGATCCAGCACATGAAAAGCATCCCCAGAGCTTGATGCTGTCACCATCATATTTCACCGTAGTTATAGTATTTTTTGAGGCCTGTTCAGTGTTAGTTTTACACCACACAACACTTTGACGTCTGGCCAGAATGTTCTATTTTGGACTCGTCTGACCATAAACCCTTCTCACACATCTTAACTGGGTCTTTCTCATCTTTTGTAACAAATGCCATTTTCTGTAGGCCTGCTTAAGGAATGGCTTCTTTCTTGCTGTCTTTCCATAGAGACTTGCTTTATGGCAGCGTTTCTCAACCTTTGCATATTTGTGACCTGAGTTTTCATAACAGTTTTAATCACGCCCCCCTAACGTTTTTTTGAAAGGAGCTAACTAATACCAATTTGTTCTTTTTTTTAACTAATGATATATTTATTATAGATGCATATTTTATTATACCTACTTTTATAGAGTTAAATGTTGATATTGTTCTAGTATCAGAATGTAGTTTAAGTTAATTTATTTTGGTTTCAATAGATGTATTTTTCATATTTTCGATTCTTGTTTTCTTTTTTTCACATCTTCGTGCCCCCCTAGGGAGGCCCGCCCCACAGTTTGAGAAATTGTGTGGGTTTTCTGTCTTCTCTCCCACCAGTCGATGTCTCATGCTGATGTTTAGTTTTTCAGGACGGCCTGTTTTGCTAAGAGTCTGGTGCTGCGATGAACCGTCCACTTTCTGGTGATGGATCCAGCGGTTTGCAATGGGACATTCCAACTCTGACACTTTTTTTTTTTTTTGTAGCCATTTCCTGCCTTGTGAATTTCAGTGACTTTGTTTCTCCCATCAGCAGATGCTCCTTTGTCTTCATTTAGGCAATGATTGTCCCATAAAGACTATGGCCTTACAAAGGGAACTTTTTATATCCAGAGAGCTAGAAAGGACTCACTAGTAACACCTCATTATGTTTAATTATGACTGTCACATGTGTGTAAACCTGAAGCTTTCAAAGCACTGAGGTTTAAATATTTACACAAGTACTTAACTGTAGAGTTTTATTTCTGTTAAATATTTGCAGAAAATGGTTTATTTGGACTTTAGAAATGTATTGTTACAGCAGATGAGTTAGCCTTACAAATGCTGAATGGATAAATATGGGGACAAATTTTTTGTCATGCAGAAAATTATGCACACTTTCAAGGGGATTGAATACTTTTGCTCACACTATATGTAGGAGTTGCAAAATTAAGTCTGCCAAAATTTTGTACGAATCAAGCACTGATGTGTGTTACATGCAGATGTTTTCTGTAGCTTTTTTTATGTATATATATATCCTATTTGTAGCTGCGTTTTTGCAAAATTACCAAAGTTCTGCCGCTCTAGCATGATAAATGGGATTCAACAAAATCCTGACACACTGAAATGATTCCACAGACCAAATATCTTTGTTTTTAAAAGTTTTAGTTAAAATTTGAACACTTCACACAAAAAAGCAAAAATTGAAATAGCAAAAAAAAAAAGTTTTTGTTAATAAAAGTTTTATTCAAGTTTAAATCATGTTACATTTCAAATCATTATAAATCACAGTCCAAAAACTGTATGCCTGTCACATTTCTAAGTTGAAAATGGGTCTTTCCTAAACATCAACTGACTCAATTAACACACAGTATCTCAGTTATAGCAAGAAAGTTCTCTCTCTTACTAATTTACAGGGGGATGAAGAGTATACCATTGTCTTGTCTTGAAAGAAAATGATGTTCTATTCAAATTAAGCAAATTCTAATGCGAGTTTAGCTCAAAGCTTTAACTTTCTAAGATTGGCTCTTACACGATTGTTCTAGTTATTTTTCAAGTGTGCCAGGACCAGAGGCAGCCGTACATGCCCAAGCCATAACACCGCAACCATCATTTTTAACAGATGAGTTGGTCTGTTTTGGATCTTGGGTGGTTCCTTTTGTTGTCTCCACTTTGCTCTGGCCATCAATCTGATTCAGGTTTATCTTTGTCTTGTCTGCCCACAAGACCTTTTCTCAGAATTCTACAGGCTCCTCTAAGTCCTTTTTCACAAACTGTAACCTGGCCATCCTGTTTTTGTAGCTAACTAGTGGTTTGCATCTTGCAGTGTGGCCTCAGCATTTCTCTTCATGACGTCTTCTGCAGATAATCGACTCTGACACATACATCGGCCCCCCGAAGTCTGTTTCTGTTCTGTCAGACAGGTGTTTTGGGGCTATTTCTCTGCCATAGTGAGGATTCTTCTCTCCTCCATAGTAGAGGTTTTCCTTTGGCCTACCATTCCCTTTGTGATTGCTGAGCTCACCAGGGTCTTCTTTCCTCTTCATGCTATTCCAGTTGATTTTAGTTATTCTAAGGTTTTACCGTTGACTCTAATGGTTTTGTTCTTGTTTTTCAGCTTCATAGTGGCTTCTTTGACTTTCATTGGCAGAGTTCCTGTCCTCATGTTGAACAATGGAAACTACAGACTCCAAAGGATAGAAGCAAGCTGAGGTGTCTTATGAAGCAATAAAACCCACCTGAGTCATCACAAACACCTGTGACATTAATTGTCACAAATATTACAGTGTCTTGAAATGGAGGAACTGTGTAGAAAAAGTGTTGCCATTTCTACGTGATGTGACCAAAATGTATACAAATCCCCTTACACGAAGGTAAGCAATGTGCACTTTATTCACGTCAGAGTTGTTTGACTTGTAATTTTAAACACTGGAGCAGAGGGGCAAATCAATGAAAAATGTGTCTTTGTCCCAAACATTATGTAGGGCACTGTATTCTTGCCACTGTAAAGGACCCGTTGTGGAACTAAATTAATAGTTTCTTTCTCAAATTTTCATGTGGGTTCTTTTTTGAACCAAAAATGGTTCCCCTTTGGCACCAATCTGAAGAACCACTTTGGTGCCTTTTATGATTTAAGAGTTCATGTGCAGAAAGTATACATTCAGCCACTTCTAGGTGCGCTCGCGACACTCATAACTTAGGAGTACCAAGCTAACTTGGCAGAAAGTGCCATCGATTGACCTAAAATGTGAGGAGGACCTTTTACTGCACTAGCGATGTTCAGGTGTCACCTGAGGACCAGTGTATCACTTTAGGAGGAGACAGTACAAAAACTCCATGACACTGCGTGACTGATTCTGCCAGCTGGGTGGACTTTTATGTATGAAATGACTTACTCAATGAGAGACTCCTGACATGTTTGGAAGTGTGAAGTTCTTCAAGTAAGAAGCAACATAACCTGGTTTGATTATAAAGACAATTGTTAATAATTTAAATCCTGGACAATTGTACTTGTCATTCATATCTGCCAAAGCATTTGCCATTTGTAATAAGCAGAAATGTGATTCTGTTGTGCACAAGTTACTTCCTGTTGAGGAGAAATTTACAGTACGTGGTGTTTTGACAGTTGAAAGTGCCTTTAGAGAAAAGGCCCAAACAGTTGAAAAAAAAAACTGTAATCTGTCATCATAATGTCATGCGACAAGAGAAATGTGCCTCGGGGTCTGATAAAGTATTTAAAATAAAACGAAGATTAAACATTACTTGGGAAATCTAACTCAATGTCTGTCATAGAAAGCTCAGCCAATACTCCTGAGAAACACTAGGTGGTGCTGTTGCCCATATTATCCCCATTCTTGTCTTCCACTTTTCATTTTGAAGTTCTGTCTTGGAGGGCAGCAGAATCTGCAGGTTTTTGTTCCAACCCGACTGCTTAATTTCTAGCCAACAGAACGTATTTAATTCCATGGCCTTCACTCTGCCACATCAAGTCATTCTTTTGTTGTAAATTTTTACTTTCCCATATACGAAGTATAGGCAAAGTATTGTAATTGTCCAAAAATTCGATTTTGATTAATCTCAACGTTTTAGACCTCCCTGAGTCCCAAAATACCACTTTTGGAATTACTTGTGTGTGTGTGTGTGTGTGTAAACACGATAACTTGAGTTAACTTTCACTTACGTCAACCAAATTTTGCATACAAGTATTAGGTACAAAATGTAGATTTCTATGAACTTTTGGGCTATTTACGCTAACCGGAAGTGGTACTTTACCTTTTATTCAGAGTCTGATTTATTCAACTTTACATTTATAATAATTGTTCAATATTATTCATTTGATTTGTTGTTGATGGTTCTTTAATGTACTTAACATAAAAATATAATCATTGCCTTGTGGTTTACCCCTCAAACATCCATCCCCATATCCGAGTATACGAAAAAGTCGAGGGGAGGCCACTCGCGATTTTTTTTATCTAAATGATTTGTGACCCAAAACAACTTCTTAATCCCGGTCATTTTTGTTTTCTATTCCTTTTCCTTACAAATTTTCTATTAACATAGCAGCGTCATGATCATCTATGGCAGGTGTCAACAGAAACAGGTTAGATGGTGATCTGATCTTTCCTTTGTCGTTTGTTTCTCATTGTAAGTTGGAAGCTGGTCAAGAAGACTTTAAAGAAGCGCGGTGCCGCGACCACGTGACTAATGACGCCAGACGCGCCAAACGTCACTGCATTGCCGGCCTCGCTCTGACTGTTTAAAGTCTGCGCTGTTGTATGTGCTGTGAAAGGGGACATGAAACTCCCGCTCGTATCTCACACACAATATTAAAATAAATGAGGGGTCCAGAAGTATGGAACTTAACCGACAATAAACTTAATGCCATGCTGTACTATTCTTCTGCACTTGGACTTGTCAGTAATACTGCAGGCTCATTTTCTAAACTTTCTTACGCGTGGCCCAGTTCTACAAACACATCCACTAAACCCTCAGGGCAATTAGTCTCCAAGTACTAATGGAAAAATTATTCATCTTTCACATTGCCTCACAGCAACACACACCCCGTCACATAATTAAATAGTCGTCACATAATTATGAAGGAGCGGCAGCTTATCATCTAGGGGGGCGTCTCGCGGGTGCGTCTTCAACCGAATTAAAATTACGGCAAAAACATAAACGTAAAAATTTGTATTTGGTTAATAGTAGGAATGTTTAAAAAATGTCTGGAATGAAAATCTGTGGCCTCCCGAGGGCCAGGTTCTGGACTTATGCTGTGTGACTACATGGAGAAGTGTTGGCAACTTTACGTTTTATTTTTGTTTTTAACGCACAATAAAGTGTTTTAGCGGTCTGCAAATTGCACAGTGAATATTGTATACGCCATTCTATACACAGCATACTTCAGAAAATAAAGTATTGAGACCCTTCACTTTCTGCACACTTGATTGTGTTGTAGATTTAATAAGCTGTGATGGCCTGGCGCCCTGCCCGGGGTTTGTTTCCTGCCTTGCGCCCTGTGTTGGCTGGGATTGGCTCCAGCAGACCCCCATGACCCTGTAGTTAGGATATAGCAGGTGGATGGATGGATACATATAATAAGAAATTGACAAATATGCCATGTTGGTCCATCAGTCTACCCAAAAATATTAATAGTAAGCGTTCTGATATCTTTCTAAATCTAGTCTATCTATCTTATGATAAACATTTATGCACTGATTGTTTTTGTCTTTTCTCAGTTCCTGCCTTGGATTCATTCACATTTAATCTTCCAATGTTCAAAATTAAAAAAAATAAATAACTAAAACATAAACAGTCACAAGGCACGCCAACCTTGTAAGTTGCCTCAGACAAATACAACAGCTGAACTTTCAATAGCATAAATAGTGGCAGTCAAGTTCAGCTGTGGAGTAAACCTGATGGCTGGCTGAGGGTGTCCATCCCACTGACGTCTTCTTCAAATTATAGTGCACCATTAATCTTTTGTGCTGGGTTTACGTTTCATGGAGATGAACAATTGGGGGTTTCTCTGTGTGTGTGTGTGTATATATATAGTCATATGAAAAAGTTTGTGAACCCCTCTCAGCCTGCATAATAATTGACTCCACTTTCAACAAAAAAGATAACAGTCGTGTGCCTTTCATTTCCTAGGATCATCTGAGCACTGGGGTGTTTTCCGGACAAAGATTTTTAGTGAAGCAGTATTTAGTTGTATGAAATTAAATCAAATGTGAAAAACTGGCTGTGCACAAATGTGGGTCCCCCTGTAATTTTGCTGATTTGAATGCCTGTCACTGCTCAATGCTGATTACTTACAACACCAAATTGGTTGGATTATCTCGTTAAGCCTTGAACTTCATAGACAGGAGTGTCCAATCATGAGTGGTAAAAGGTATTTAAGGTGGTCAATTGCAAGTTGTGCTTCCTTCCCTTTGACTCTCCTCTGAAGAGTGACAGACAGCATGGGATCCTCAAAGCAACTCTCCAAAGATCTGAAAACAAAGATTGTTCAGTCTCCTGGTTTAGGGGAAGGCTACAAAAAATCGATCTCAGAGGTTTAAACTGTCAGTTTCAACTGTAAGGAATGGAGTCAGGAAATGGAAGGCCACAGGCACAGTTGCTGTTAAACCCAGCAGGTCTGGCAGGCCAAGAAAAATACAGGAGCGGCATATGCACAGGATTGTGAGATTGGTTACAGACAACCCACAGATCACCTCCAAAGACCTGCAAGAACATCTCGCTGCAGATGGTGTATCTGTACATCGTTCTACAATTCAGCGCAATTTGCACAAAGAACATCTGTATGGCAGGGTGATGAGAAAAAAGCCCTTTCTGCACTCACGCCACAAACAGAGTCGCTTGTGGTATGCAAATGCTCATTTAGACAAGCCAGATTCATTTTGGAACAAAGTGCTTTGGACTGCTGAGACAAAAATTGAGTTATTTGGTCAGAACAAAAAGTGCTTTACATGGCAGAAGAAGAACACCGCATTCCAAGAAAAACACCTGCTACCTACTGTCAAATTTGGTGGAGGTTCCATCATGCTGTGGGGCTGTGTGACTAGTTCAGGGACTGGGGCCCTTGTTAAAGTCGAGGGTCGGATGAATTCAACCCAATAGCAACAAATTCTTCAGGATAATGTTCAAACATCAGTCACAAAGTTGAAGTTATGCAGGGGTTGGATATTCCAACAAGACGATGACCCAAAACACAGTTCGAAATCTACAAAGGCATTTATGCAGAGGGTGAAGTAAAATGTTCTGGAATGGCCGTCACAGTCCCCTGACTAGAATATCATCGAAAATCTATGGGATGATTTGAAGCAGGCAGGCAAATTTAACTGAGCTGGAGAGATTTTGTATGGAAGAATAGTCAAAAATACCTCCATGCAGAATCCAGGCACTCATTTAAGGCTAGAGGAGGCGTCTAGAGGCTGTTATGATGGCAAAAGGAGGCTCAACTAAGTATTGATGTAATATCTCTATTGGGGTGCCCAACTTTATCCATCCTTCCATTTTCCAACCCGCTGAATCCGAACACAGGGTCACGGGGGTCTGCTGGAGCCAATCCCAGCCAACACAGGGCACAAAGCAGGAACCAATCCCGGGCAGGGTGCCAACCCACTGCAGGACACACACAAACACACACCAAACACACACTAGGGCCAATTTAGAATTGCCAATCCACCTAACCTGCATGTCTTTGGACTGTGGGAGGAAACCCACGCAGACACGGGGAGAACATGCAAACTCCACACAGGGAGGACCCGGGAAGCGAACCCGGGTCTCCTAACTGCGAGGCAGCAGCACTACCACTGCGCCATCGTGCCGCCCCGCCCAAATTTATGCACCTGTCTAATTTTGTTATGATGCATATTGCATATTTTCTGTTAATCCAATAAATTTAATGTCACCGCTGAAATCCTACTGTTTCCATAAGGTATGTCGTATGTTAAAAGGAAGTTGCTACTTTGAAAGCTCAGCCAATGATAAACAAACATCCAAAGAATTAAGAGGGGTTCCCAAAGTTTTTATATGACTGTATATATATATATATCATATATATATATATATATATATATAGTAATGGCACAAGTAACATAAATAACTTAACAAAACAGCCTCTCTCGGGCTCGCAATAATAAGGTTAGAGAGCTCCGTCTTGTGCCACCACCGGAAGGATTCGACATCTCCATGACTCGCATCTGAAGAAGACGATTTACTGCAGGTCTGGATGACGCTTCTGTTTGCAATCGAGTTGGTCTTTTTTGGGCAAATCTCCTGCTAATTATACAGGATTCACCATCCAGTGTGCCAACTCATTGTCTTTGTCATGTTTCATTCTTACTATACTGTATATACAGTGGAACCTCGGGTCACGACCATAATTCGTTCCAAAACTCTGGTCGTGACCCGAAGTAATTTCCCCCATAGGATTGTATGTAAATACAATTAAACCCGTTCCAGACCGTACGAGCTGTATGTAAATATATTTTCTTTAAAGATTTTTAAGCACAAAAGTAGTTAATTATACCATAGAATGCACAGTGTAATAGTAAACTAAATGTAAAAACATTGAATAACACTGAGACAAACACTCTCAGCTGCACGCGAGCCTGCGCTCACTCGCTCTCTCTCTCTCTCTCTGTCTTTCTCTCTCTCTCGTGCGCTCTCGCACTCTCTCTCTCTCTCGCTCGCTCTCGCACTCTCTCTCTCTCTCATGCTCGCTCTCTCTCTCGTGCGCTCGCACTCTCTCTCTCTCGCTCGCTCGCTCTCTCACTCGCTCTCTCTCTCTCTCATGCTTGCTCCCTCTCTCTTGTGCTGGCACTCTCTCTCTCTCTCGCTCTCTCTCTCGCTCGCTCTCGCACTCTCTCTCTCTCTCTCTCTCTCCTGCACCAGCTTTCTCCTCCCGCTTCCTGCCTTCTCCTGCAACCTCCCATTCTTTCCTGTTCTCTTCTTTTTCCCTTTAGCCGACTTGCGCTTCTATTTATAAAGAGGCGTGGTAGTCGTGGCAATCAGCAACTCCTGGAACAATTATGGATGGGGACTGATTCTCACCTGTGCACTTAGGTGAGAAACGGCCACATCACAAACTCCTCAGGAACCGCTTCGGCCACACACCACCACGCCCCCTCGCTAAGCCATGAGTGCGGTGATTATTTATTAAAAGTGGCCTTTTTGATGGGAGCTGTGGACCTGCTATACCAAAGGAGGAAGCTGAGAGGAGGTTACAGTTTTGAGGGAGAGTCCCTCTGCATGATGCACCGAAAACAATGTACAGTACAGGGAGAGACTGAACATGTGCAGAAATCATCGGTGCATACGAACTGGAAGGGAAACTGGCTTGTTCGTCATCCGAGTGTGTGGTTGTGAACAGATGTAAAAGTTTGGCGAACTTTTTGGTCATAACTCTATTTGTATGTGTTCAAAGACGTTCGTGAACTGAGGTTTCACTGTATATATATAAAATATATAGTATATAAACAAATACAGGGTGAGGCAGAAAGGACAGACATTTTTTACAAAATCACAAAATTATTAATTTTTTCTTACAAAGAAATTTATTGAAAGATTTGAGTTCATATTGAAATAGCATTTGACAAAATCGAGACTAGAAAACAACATCTCCCATGTGGTATCCGTTATCACTGATGCATTTCTGAAGGCGTTCATGGAAGTTGGCCTCCACTATTTTCAACATCGCTCTGTCCATAGCGCACCAAACCGTCACTTTCGGGCTGTAATTTTTTTGGATTTTCAGAAGCCCAATAACGGCAGTTCTGTTGATTCACCAAGCCATTGAGATGAAAGTGAGCTTCATCACTCATGAACAAAATGAGGTTGTCATTTTGCTCAAAAATTGCTTCCATTTCATGTGCTAAGTTCAGTCACTGTGCGTAATCCCCGGCCTTCAACTGCTGCACAACGGCCAATTAGTAGGGATGGAAATGCAGGTCTAAATGCAAAATACGCCTTACCAAACGATTACTGAGGCCAAGTTCAGAAGAATGCTTCTGAGCAGATCGACTTGGACTGTGCAGCAGGGCTAATCGTATGCTTTCCACATTTTCAGGGGTACGTGCCGTTTGTGTAGCCCCAGGCGGTCTTTTGTTCATTAGTGTACCTCGTGTACGAAGTGCTTTAACCCAACGTAGGACAGTGTTACGAGCAGGAACAGCTTTATTTCTGTGGATATTGAGATGGCAACGAAATTCACACTGAACTGTGGTAATACTGTAGATTGGTTGTTCTTGACAAAACAGTCGTACGCAAAAACGCGGTGTTCTATTGCCCACGGTTCCATGGCTTCAACTAAAAAGAAAATAAAAAAATGCTAAGACTTCGCAAACCTAACGCCACCTACCGCACATCTGTCACTCCACCTAGGTGTGAGTTCTAGCCATTTCAAAGACGTCCGTCCTTTCAGCCTCACCCTGTATCTACTATATATATATATATATATATACACACACACACACACACACACACACACACACACACACACACATAAATAAATATACTAGGGGTATGTGCCCCCTTGTCACTTTGCTTTGCCCACCCCACAACCCCCACCCCCGGGGGCTCGTCTCCCCCATTCGCATTGTGGCAGACGGATCAGCTGCTGGCTGTCTACTAGCTGCTACCGAGCTGCATGTTCTCCTTGTCGCCCATTTAAAAGCCTGTACAGCAGCTGTCCTTTTGTCTCACTTCCTTATATACAGTGCTGAGTATTCAGTCCCCTTGAAAGTCACCATAACTTTCTGCATCCAATTTAATGGAGCTTGAGAGTATCTGCCAAGAGTAATGGGATAAACTGCCCAAATCCAAGTATGCAAAGCTTATAGAGACTTACCAGGGAGAGAATCTGTACACATGTTTATCTACTCAGCATTTGAAATGTGAACTTTTATGCTGTAATAATACATTTCCAAAGTCCTAATAAACCATTTTCTGTAGATAATTGAACTAAAGGACAAAAAAAAAAAACAAAGTTCATGTTTGCAAAAGTGTTTAAACCTCTGTGCTTTGGAAGCTCCAGGTTTAGACAAATAATAATAATTTATTTTTTTATAGGCACATTTCAAGGCACACAAAGACACCTTACAGAGCACATCAATAACAACAGTCACAAAGCAAAACTGATAAAATATTACAGTACAATAAAACCAGTATAAATACAATAATAAAATCGAATTTAAATTTATCAGATAAAATTATCAGACAGAATAATCCAGCTAAAAAAGACGCGTTTTAAAATGAGATTTAAAGGTAGGAAGAGAGTCGATATTACAAATGTCTTGTGGGGAGATAGTTCCAGAGGCGAGGGTTTAAATGACAAATTAATCACAAATGACTAAAACGTAATGAGGTGCTACTTGTGAGTCCTTTCTGTCCCTCTGGTTATGAAAAGTCCCCTTTGTAAGGACCATAGTCTTTATGGGACAATCACTGCACAAATGAAGACAAAGGAGCATCTGCTGATGGGAGAAACAAAGGCACTGAAATGCACCAGGCAGGTAATGGCTATACAAATATCAAAGAAGAGTCTAGAGAAAAGCCAAGTAAAATGACACCTTTTATTGGCTAACTAAAAAGATTACAATATGCAAGCTTTCAATGCAACTCAGGCCCCTTCTTACATCTTGCCTGAATCTTTTTAGTTAACCAATAAAAGGTGTCATTTTACTTGGCTTTTCCCTACATTCATAATGGCTAACACGGTACAACACCCTAGTACTAAAGAAGAGTCTGAATGTCTCGTTGCGCACTGCTGGATCCATCATCAGAAAGCAGAAGGTACATCAGAGCACCCTGACTCTCAACAGAACAGGCCAACCCTTAAAACTACACATCAGAGTGAGACTCCCATTGACTGGTGGGAGAGGAGACTAAAAATCCAACCGCCACTCTCAGGAGTCTACAATGTGAAGGGGCAGGGCTCCACAATTTGAAGAACTCTATGAGAAGTTAGAAAGAAGCCATTCCTTCAGAAGGTCCACATACAAGCATGTATGGCATTTGCTATAAAACATGAGAAAGACCCAGTTATGATGTGGGAGAAGGTTTTATGGTCAGATGAGACTAAAACAGAACATTTTGGCCTTCAAAGAGGAGTGTGTGGCATAAAACTAACACTGAACAGGCGTTAAGAAACACCAAACTGACTGTGAAATATTATGGTGAGAGCACCATGCTTATGGGGTACTGGGACGGGGAAACTTGTTAGAGTTGAATGGGCAATGGATGGACACAAATGGCACACAATTTTGCAGAAAAACTTATGTCAGTCTGCTATGAACCTACGGCTCGGGAGAAGATTCATCTTTGAACATGACAATGACACTAAGCATAAGGTCAAAGTGACTAAAACACAGAAAGGTGAATGGTTTGGAATGGCCGAATCCCAGCTCTGATCTTAACCCTGTTGAGAATCCGTGGCACTATTTGAAAACTGCTGCCCACAGGTGCCAACCCACCAACCTGGAGAATCTCTAAAAACTCTGACAAGAAGAAAGTGGAAGAAAACTTCCTGGACAATGTGCAAAAGTGGGACACACTTACCCCCAAAAGAATGAAGGTTGTAATTGCAGCAAAAGGGTTCTTGACAAAGTATGAATGTGTAGGTCTTGAAGACTTCTGCTAAACACCAACAATTCCTCAGTTAATTATCTACAGAAGATGGTTTATTTTCATTTTAGAAATATATTGTTACAGCATATGAGTTCACATTACAAATACTGAATAGATAAATTTGTGTTCAACTCTTTTGTCATGCAGATGATGAGGATGGCTTTCAAGCAGACTAAATACCTTTGCTCGCCGCTGTATGTGTGTGTGAGACTAGACGGTGAGTTGGAGCAGTGGCTACAGTTTTGTGTTTGCTGAACGAGTCTATGGTGGTGAAGTTGGATCTCTGGGTAGTGAATGAAAGAATGAAATCCTGACTACCAGCTGCTGAGATGAAGTTCCTGGACTGGGCTGCTGAGGTCACTCTCTCCATGACAGGGTGAGGAGCTCAGTGACATAGGAGTACCTTGGAGTAGAATTGCTGCCACTGTGGATCAGGAGATGCCTGTTAAGGTGGGTAAGTATGAAGTTATGGGTGAGCCCTGACAGACTACTAAGGGGCCAACCCAGTGTATGCTAGTGGGATTATCTCTCTATATACAGTCATATGAAAAGGTTTGGGAACCCCTCTTAATTCTTTGGATTTTTGTTTATCATTAGCTGAGCTTTCAAAGTAGCAACTACCTTTTAATATCTGGCATACCTTATGGAAACAGTAGGATTTCAGCGATGACATTAAGTTTAGTGGATTAGCAGAAAATATGCAATATGCATCATAACAAAATTAGACAGGTGCATAAATGTGGGCACCCCAACAGAGATATGACATCAATACTTAGTTGAGCCTCCTTTTGCAAATCTAACAGCCTCTAGACGCTGTCCTCCTATAGCCTTTGATGAGTGTCTGGATTCTGGATGGAGGTATTTCTGACCCTTCTTTCATATAAAATCTCTCCCGTTCAGTTAAATTTAATGGCTGCCAAGCATGGACAGCCTGCTTCAAATCATCCCATAGATTTTCGATGATATTCAAGTCAGGGGACTGTGACGGCCATTCCAGAACATTGTACTTCTCCCTCTGCATGAATGCCTTTATAGATTTCTTCCACTTTGTGACTGATGCTTGAACATTATTCTGAAGAATCTGTTGATATTGGGTTGAATTCATTCGACCCTCGACTTTAACAAGGGCCCCAGTCCCTGAACTAGCCACACAGCCCCACAGCATGATGGAACCTCCACCAAATTTGACAGGAGGTAGCAGGTGTTTTTCTTGGAATGCGGTGTTCTTCTTCTGCCATGTAAAGCGCTTTTTGTTATGACCAAATTATTCAATTTTTGTCTCATCAGTCCAAAGCACTTTGTTCCAAAATGAATCTGGCTTGTCTAAATGAGCATTTGCTTACCACAAGTGACTCTGTTTGTGGTGTGAGTGCAGAAAGGGCTTCTTTCTCAACACCCTGCCATGCAGATGCTGTTTGTGCAAATTGTGCTGAATTGTAGAACGATGTACAGATACACCATCTGCAGCGAGATGTTCTTGAAGGTCTTTGGAGGTGATCTGTGGGTTGTCTGTAACCAATCTCACAATCCTGTTCATATGCCGCTCCTGTATTTTTCTTGGCCTGCCAGACCTGCTGGGTTTAACAGCAACTGTGCCTGTGGCCTTCCATTTCCTGATTCCATTCCTTACAGTTGAAACTTAAACTTAAAAGCTGAAATAGCTTTTTGTAACCTTCCCCTAAACCAGGAGACTGAACAATCTTTGTTTTCAGATCTTTTGAGAGTTGCTTTGAGGATCCCATGCTGTCTGCCACTCTTCAGAGGAGAGTCAAAGGGAAGGAAGCACAACTTGCAATTGACCACCTTAAATATCTTTTACCACTCATGATTGGACACACCTGTCTATGAAGTTTAAGGCTTAACAAGTTAATCAAATCAATTTGGTGTTGTAAGTAATCAGCATTGAGCAGTGACAGGCATACAAATCAGCAAAATTACAAGGGGACCCACATTTGTGCACAGCCAGTTTTTCACATTTGATTTAATTTCATACAACTAAATACTGCTTCACTAAAAATCTTAGTTCGGAAAACACCCCAATACTCAGATGATCCTAGGAAATGAAAGACACACGACTGTTATCTTTTTTTGTTGAAAGTAGAGTAAATTATTATGCAAGCTTAATAATTTAAGCTTTTTCATATGACTGTATGTTACCAACAGCGTATAAAATGTGGGCATTGTATGGAATACCTAGGCAATATATAGAATTCCTGGCGTTTTTGGGCAAAGTATGAAATATCCGAATTATTTTAGTATTATTTATACTTTCCCTAGGCATTGTATGTAATACCTAGGCATTATATAGAATGACAAATCCAAGAGGACACTGGGAAAAAGATCTTTCAATTAATATTTCAGAAAAGGAGTGGAAAGTAGCAATGCAGAGAATTCACTCGAGCTCCATATGCGCAAAGCATACAATCATACAACTCAAAATTATATATCGAGCACATCTGTCTCGACTAAAACTCTCCAAAATGTTCCCAGGGCATGATCCAACCTGCGAACGTTGTAACCAAGTCCCAGCCTCACTAGGTCACATGTTCTGGTCCTGCACCAAATTAACATTATTCTGGACAAACATTTTTAATTACCTTTCAGACAGCCTTGGACTTACAATCCCTCCAAACCCATTAACAGCTGTGTTTGGTGTTCTTCCAGATGGGTTTAAAGCGGAGGAAGACAAACAAATTGTGATTGCATTCACTACACTTTTGGCACGTAGACTTATTCTCATAAACTGGAAGAACCCAAACTCTCCTCTTTTAAGTCAGTGGGAAACCGATGTGTTATATTATTTGAAGTTGGAAAAAATCAAATACTCAGTTAGAGGATCCGTACAGACTTTTTTCAAAACATGGCAGGATCTAATCAGTAATATTTTAAAATAAGTTCAAAAGGCACAGAGAATTTATTAATTTAGGTATGTCTCCAAGCATTAAATCTTGCTCTCTCTCTCAGGGGTGGGGATCGATCTGTTCTTAATTTTTCTCTTTGTAAAAACTTGATTGCTTTGTATGGATTGTAATAAAATTAATAAAAAAAAAAAAAAAAAAAAGAATGACAAATGCTATTTAGGCAAAGTATTAAAAGAGAGTCATGAAAAGGCTTTTATTGAAAAGACGTATATGAAAAAGTAAGATATACAAAATGAAGTATAGGGCTTTCTTACTGAGGAAAACAAGAGAAAATAAAATATGAACCTACTAGTTGCAACAAGGAAGGAAAAAAAAATGATTTTAAATTGCACTTAATTGTCTTTCGTACAAAAAAGTAAAACTTGAAAAGAGAGTCGTGAAAAGGCCTTCATTAAAAATTATATAAATGTAAAAAGAAAACATAAAAAATAAAATACAGAACTTTCTTACTGAAAAAAATAAGAGGACAAAATGAACCTACTTGTTGCAACAAGGAAGGTTTGAATGGCATTTTGAATTGCACTTCTTTGCTTTTTTGCATTAGCGGGAGTATTTTATACTTTGCCGGTTTGTCTTTTGGCATTGCATAGAATGCCCAGGAAATGTGTGAAATATTAATCGTTTCATACGTTGACGTCCAGTTTTCAGCATTCTATAAAAAGCCTGCCTTTCATACATTGCTGGTAATATATATAAAATCCAACGTCTGTCTGTCTGTCTGTCTGTCTGTCCGCTTTTCACAAGAGAACTACTTAACGGATTTAGATCGGGATTTTTCCTATAATTTGCTTGAACATTCCAGTCGATTTTGCGATTTCTCTCATTGCACTAAGTATCATAGTTCACTTGCGGCACCAATTTATTCGCACAAATCCAAGAGACAGGTTGCGGGCCGAGAGGAGAGGGAGGCGGGGCCTCAGGAGTGGGGAGGCCGCCAGGGCCCTCCTCACTCACGCGCCAGCCTCTGTTCGAGTCGCTCTACCTCTCGCCACGTGTTGGAGTGCACCTCGCCTCTGCTTAGCTACAGATACCTGTTTGTTCAGCAGACTTTACCATCTAGAGATTGTTAAAGAGTAACGATTGACATTTTTAAGAGAGAGATCTGAGGTACGGGTGTTTTAGAGGGTACCTGCTCATTGGCAGAGATATCACAGCCACATGCAGGGGACGCTCTCTTGTCAGAGCTGAACACGATCAGATGCCGTGTCAGCATTTGACGCTGGAGCACACCTACCTTCCGCTTGGCCAGAATTACATTTTTTTATTTTTTTTTATTGATTTTTAAAGTTTGTCCTGTTTCGTGGGCAGAGGCACAGGGGACAGCTAGTACATTATATGGCCCAAAACACCTGACCGTCACTCTTACATGTGGTGGCTCTGAGGCTAGGGATCTGCACTAGCAATCGGAAGGTTGCCGGTTCGATTCCCGTAAATGCCAACAGGGACTCTGCTCTGTTGGACCCTTGAGCAAGGTCCTTAACCTGCAATTGCTGAGCGCTTTGAATAGTGAGAAAAGCGCTATATAAATGTAAAGAATTATTATTACATGAGCCTGTTGGTTGTTGCCTTCCAAAAACATGGGCATTATCATTTGCGGCTCTGACAGCTTCCACTCTTCCATAAAACTGTGGATTATTGTACGACAATTTGTGTCCATCAGCGAAAAAAAAAAAACATTGATGACATCAGCTACTTTAGTAGGATTACTAGAACTATGACCCCCCTCTTACCCCCGCCCCCATGCCTGTGGCGGTGCCATTTATTAATTCTGGGCTCCCCAAGCACATGTATGTGAGGTCACCTGGCACTGCTGAACTGACTTGGGATATTCCATCTCAGGTTGATTCCTGCCTTGCTGTTTGCAAGACCCCCCTATGACCCTGCATTGCACTGGATGGTGGGGAGATGATAGCATGAATGGGCTGTGACCACCAGGGGGTGCCACTTAGCCCCCCAAATCACAGTTTGACCCACAGTCAGTTCCATGTTCAATTAAACAGTGATTTATTAATGCAAGTACGCTTATAGGCTTTAATCCAGCAAACGATGAATTAAATGACACACCAATATTTTCCGCCTCCTTCCCATCCTCCTCAAGCGTTGTCTCACTTCCTCCCAACTCTGGCTGCCCGAAGCAGTGGGACGGCTCCCTTGAGACGTTAACCGGTGGAAGCACTTCCTGGTCACTGTGGTCCCCGGCCGGGACGCCCAGGAGGACCAGAGGAGGGCTTGTGCCTCCTCCAGACCGCGAGGGGGTGTCCGTCCTGGTTATGTTGGGGGCCTCGGGTAAAGGGCTTGGAAGCCCAGCCCTGTAGGGACCCGTGGCCACCGCCAGGCGGCGCCCAGTGCCTGATTATCCCGGGAGCCCGGCACTTCCGCCACACCAGGAAGTGCCGGGGAGAAGACGACAGGGGACACCCGGACGGCTTCCGGGTGCGCAGCCGGCACTTCCGCCACACGGGGGTGTGTCCGCGGGAGATTGCCGGGAAGCAGCTGGAGCCCATCCGGGTTCCTATAAAAGGGGCTGCCTCCCTCCAGTCATTGACAAGAGTCGGGTGGAAGAGTGGCAACGTCTGGAGAAGGGAGGAGGAGAGGAGCCAGAGTTGGGAGGAAGGAGACGAAGCTTGTGAGGAGGAGGAAGGAGGTCAAGAGAGAGAAGAGAAAGAAGAAGAAGAAGAAGAAGGAAGGAAAGAGAGTTGAAGGGAAAGAGGAAGAAAGCAAGAGAGTTGGTGAGAGAAGGCATTGTGGTGTTCAAAGAAAATAAAGGAGTGTGTTTTGGACATCCTGGTGTCAGTCTGTCTGTGTTTGGGGGTACGATTTCCACATCACTCATGAGCCACAAGCTCCTTTTCTGTAGCATCTCTCTGGCAGGCACCCAAGGACCCCCTACAGCGTCACCCCTTCTTGACTCCAACTCCCAGGCAATCTGACTTGGGATCCAGTCAGAGGAACGCTGCCACCTCTTGTGCCGGAGGATGAATTGTCCATAAAAAGTCGTTTCCCCCCAGTCCTTCCATTACTCGTCCCCCTGATACCAGCCAGACTGCGTCTCCGCTCCTGTGGTCCCTCCATTACAGGTAAAGAATCTTCCACAGCCCTCCAGCCATTGGGATGCCAGACCATCCTCTCGGGTACTTACAGGGCCTACAGACACTCCATGTGAAGGTTCAGTGGGAGTGCATGTTTATAAGGAAACTGGATTATTGTGTTAATTAAACAAATACAGCAATAAACCGTTCTTACCAGATAAGGTAAGCACACCTTGATTGTGACATTTTTTATGTGCTGATCATTAAAACAGAATTGCTTTGAGAAGATAATCCTGTTTCAGCTGTGTGACGTAAAAGTACACAGATTGTGAAATGGCTATTTATAGTTAGTCGACTAGAAGAGTTAGTTTATGATGTTTTTTTTATAATCTCAACCAAGTGTCCTTCATGTCGGCTCATTTCTTCCTCACTTGGCTGTGAGATTTAACCGAACTGGCTGACTGGAGTCAATGCTGGCAGCCCCACTGCGACATACACATTTTCACTTTTTCTGGATAAGTTGCCTTCTTATTTTATTTTCTAAACCATTCGTTTAGATTAGATTGGGTTAGATTAGATCATTGTTGTAAGGCTACGGTCATATTACCAGGCTGAAGCGACTCAAATCCGATTTTTTGCCTTAAAGTGACACAAATCTGATGTTTTCAGGGCTGTGTGGATGCAGAAACCTGATCTTTTTAAATCAGATTTGAATCACTGTCATAAGTGGTCTTAAATCAGATACGTAGCTGATTCATGGTCATGTGACATGAATGAGAGTGGCCAGATCAGATTCCTGTGTTCATTCTGCCTATACGTTGTGACAGATTAGGGCTTTCTCACTCCCTTGTATCCTCAGACCCCACGTCCAAGACTCCAGACACCAGATAAAAGTCCAAATGTTGACTTTATTAATTCGCCACAGTGCACAAAGCACCCTCTCCTCCACTATACTCATACAAATCAATAATCAATAACGATAAACAATCCTCCTCTCCCAGACGCGTTGCCACCCTTCCACCCAGCTCAGCTCGTCCATCTGGGATTTCCCACAGTCCTTTATACTCCTTGACCCGGAAGCGTTTCACCCTCTCTGTCCATGTGACCTGGAACACTTCCGGGTCAGATAAAAATCCTTCTTTTTCTTCACCCAGGAAGCACATTGTTCCTTTTGTCCACGTGACTCTGACGTACTTCCTGGGCGTAAGGCAAATAGTCTCTGGGCCTCCCTGCAGCGACTCCTGGCGGCCCCCATGGTATCCAGCAGGGCTGTGCATTAAAAGTCCATTGTCCATAATTCCCTGCTGGCATTCAGGGCACCTCTATGCTGCAAGGAGGGCTCCATCTGGCGGCCTGGGGGTATTGGCCGGGATGAACAGCTGGCCATATACCACAACGTACATACGGGATGAGTGCTGCCGTCATCAGCCAGCGCGGTGAAACAGCAATGGAGGAGAGCTACAGCTGCAACAACAGTCACAGTCCTGTCATTGCTGGCTCCTTTTTCATACCCAGACATCTCTTGGAGCAACAGTGCCAGCAAACGCTAGCCATCTGTCTGGTTTTTATCTTCTTGATGTAATCATCCAGGACACTTATAAGTATCCTGGATGAAAACCAAGATCCAGGCCTTTATTGACCTCTTGGGCACGGCCATCAGCAGTGTATCTGTCTGCGGTGAGAGTGTCGACCTTGTTGAGAGGTTTACTTACCTCGGCAATGACATTCATGTCCCTGGTGACTCTTCCTATGAAGTCAGTAGATGGACTGGGACAGCAAAGAGGGTCATGAGGTCACTGGGAAGGGGTGTGTGGCTCTCCCGATATCTCTGTAAAAGGACGAAGGTCCAAGTCTTAGGATCCTGGTGCTATGGTTGCAAGACATAGATGCTATCCAGTGACCTGAGACACTACGACTAGACTCCTTTGGTACTGTGTCTCCTTGGGTTATGCTGATTTAACTTTGTGTCGAATGAACAGTTGCTCACAAAGCCCTGAATGAGGCAAATTACCTGCATTGTGAGGGAGCGTCAGTTACAGCACTACAGCCATGTGGTGCGATTCCCTGAGGGTGATCTGGCTCACGGGATCCAGCAAGGCTGGAACAGGCCAAGAGAATGCCCACATAACACCTGGCTGTGGCAGATAGAGGGTCATTTCCCCGGAGTGTGGGACTGGACCACGTGTCTTCCTGGGGGGTTGCCAACCGGGATCCTGAGCTGTTTCATCGTTCCTCATCTTGACCTAACCTAACCTGACCTGACCTGACCTGATCTAATTATGTACAGCTGACTAACTGTTTCCTGTTGTCCAGAGTAAAATGCAATGCATACACTAGCAACTAGTACATTAATTTAATCATTATGTTCTCCCCGTGTCTGCGTGGGTTTCCTCAGGGCGCTCCGGTTTCCTCCCACAGTCCAAAGACATGCAGGTTAGGTGGATTGGCGATTCTAAATTGGCCCTAGTGTGTGCTTGGTGTGTGGGTGTGTTTGTGCGTGTCCTGCGGTGGGTTGGCACCCTGCCCGGGATTGGATTCCTGCCTTGTGCCCTGTGTTGGCTGGGATTGGCTCTAGCAGACCCCTGTGACCTTGTGTTCGGATTCAGCGGGTTGGAAAATGGATGGATTATATTTGAAGTGGAAAGTCATAATTTCTGAGTTTCTAGTCGGAATGTTCAAGTGGAATGGCCCTTTAAGTTGGATTTCCAGCTCAAAAACTCGGGGCTGGTTTGTCAAGTCCGAGGATGTTTGACTTCAGATTATGAAGTTAATCCAAAATAGAGACATACACGTCAATCTCTAATAAATGCCATGGTATTATACTGTTTATTAGCACTTCAGTCTATTTGTATCTCGTTAAATCAGTTGTACACAGAGAGATGTCGAACTACTATTGGTGGACATGTTGCTGTAGTGTTTGGATATGCAAAATACTGCGTAATGCATTGTTATTAACTTCAATTTATTCCAGTGGAGCAAGTGT
The DNA here is from genome assembly GCA_026402145.1 of Polypterus bichir lapradei. Lineage (NCBI taxonomy): Eukaryota > Metazoa > Chordata > Cladistia > Polypteriformes > Polypteridae > Polypterus > Polypterus bichir. Next base: position 22,202,909 of record JANRMT010027041.1, read on the forward strand.
AATAAAAAATTTTTCTGGATGTGTCAGGGCAGTGTGGATGGAACAACATGAAGAAGGCATCAGGAGTGTGAATGTAAAAGGTAAAGATTTAAGGAGAGTGGCAAGACCAGGATGAGCGATGCAGAGAATTCAGGAGAACAAGTTGGATAAGGCAGAAATGAGAATGTGAGATGGATGTGTGGAGTTGCAAAAAATAAGAAATGAAACAATTAAAGGTACAATAAATGTGCAAGAAAGTACAATTAACGGAGGCTGAGGTGGTATGGAAACGTGATGAGGAAAGACAAGGGGCAAATACACGGGCAAAAGAATAACAAAAATAATAGCAGAGGGGAAGAGAAAGCAAGGAAAGCTGAAGGTGGATAGAAAAAGAAGACTTGAAGGAAAAGAGTCAACTAAAGAGCAGGTGCAGGACTGAGCTGTACGGAGAAGGTTGGTCAAACACATCGATCCCACATAGAAGAAGAAGAAGGAGAAGAAGAAGGCCGAGTTTTGATGCTGACACCTCAATAGGTGTACTGAAATGAGATAACTTAAGTGGAAATATTGAAATTCATGATTACATTCAGAAGAACTAATAAGAAACAGATCTGGACGAGAACAGGCCACCCAGCCCAACATAGCTCGCCAGTCCTATCTACTTCATTCTTCTAAAATAACATCAAGTTGAGTTTTGAAAGTCCCTAAAGTTTTACTGTCTACCACACTACTTGGTAGCTCATTCCATGTGTCTGTGGTTCTCTGTGTGAAGGAAAACTGCCTAATGTTTGTGTGAAATTTACCCTTAACAAGTTTTCAAGGGTGTCCCCGTGTTTTTGATGAACTCATTTTAAAGTCACAGTCTCGATCCACTGGACTAATTCCCTTCGTAATTTTAAAAACTTCAGTAATGTCACCTCTTAATCTTCTTTTGTTTAAACTGTAAAGGATCAGCTCTTTTAACCTTTCCTCATAACTCATCCCCTATAGTCCTCTAATCAGCCTAGTCGCTCTCCTCTGGACCTTTTCTATTGCTGTTATGTCTTTTTTGTAACCTGGATACTAAAACTGCACCCAGTACTCCAGATGTTTAAAATTAGCTTGAAGACGCATTTCTATTCTCTATCTTTCCATGACCTTCAGTGATTCTGATGTTTCCCTCCTCTTACTCATTTGTTTGTTTCAATATACTGCAGGTTGTTATGTGTTTTATTATATTTTATTCTGTTTTTTTATTTATGGTTATTGTATGATTTAATGTAAAGCACTTTGGCTACAGCATTACTGATATTGTTTTACTTGTGCTCTATATATAAGCTGACGTTGACCTGATATCTCCCCTGATATTACACCATGAAAGCTTCAGCATCACCTCCTACTAAAATGCTCCTACTCGTATTAATCTTAATGACCCAATGAAGCTTATTTATCTCATATGGGGAGTGATTAATCAAAGTCACTACTATAAAGCACCATGTTATCAGTATGAATGGAAATTCATTGTTGAAGTCCCTTTTACAATTACCTGAAACTCTAATTGTTTACATGAGTAAATCCCGAGATACCAACGGCAAACATTATCAGTAATAAAGGGATACCCCTGTTGTGTGCCAGGTATTAAAGCAGAAAAACTCAAGAGTTTATACTTTTAGGCCAATTGAAGCTTCTACTGTTAGACTTACCGTAGTTGTATCCAAACACAAATAATTCTAATGTAGTAAACAAAGTAGTTGGATTTAGCTTTGTCAGACATTTTTCAATATCCAGTGACAGTAAGGCTATTGTGGACCCGGGTTCAGGTGAAGTATGTAATCCTGCAGCTTTGATAGTAATTTGTTATGTGAAATAACAGGTGGGATTACTTTTTGTCGACTTGATGTGGAACCACCTTGGCCAGAATTTTAAAATCTGTGTTTAGCAGAGAGATTGGTGTATAGGATGCACATTCTTAAGAGTTTTTATTTTTGAGGAGAAGAAAGAAATTGATACCTGGTATTTCAGTTTAGGTACAGAATTACAAATAACATTAATGGGCCTTATTTTTCTGTAAAGAAAAATTGTAGAATTCTGTAGTTCTCGGCGTGTAGTTTTTTTCATGCTCTAATGCAGTGTTTCCCAACCTCGGTCCTGTGGCTGCAGGTTTTTGTTCCAACCAGATTCCTAATCAGTGACAACACCTGATAACTCTGATCTCATTTAATTAGCTGGTATTATTTTTCTTTTATTCTACCTTCAGAAAAGCACAGCAGCATAATTTGTACGTTTATAAGACATTTAGAAATATTTCTGTTTTTGCTATAGATTTAAATGCTTAACTCTCTTTTGTTGATTTCATTCTATTTTGCCCTTTCTCTGTGCAGTTTTCCACCTTTATTGTATCTTATTAAAGACAAATAAAAATGAGCAGATCAGACACGCTGGCAAACAACACTGAATAATCGAGGGCTGCAAGTACATTAGCATCAGACCCACTAATCGGTAAATAATGGAGTATTAGAACATCTAGAAAAGTAGAATGAAAATCAAGATGAAAATGTTGTTAAAAAGAAAAAAATACATTATTCCCATATAACTGCTTGGTACATTTTTATATATATATATATATATATTTGTTTTTTTACTAAACTTAGTTTTCTAATTTCTATATTGTTCCCAAAACACTGAACTTGGGAAAAACACAATTAGCCCAGGAGTCCAATTAAAAACAGAAGCTGGTTGGAAAAAAAACCTGCAGCCACAGTGCGGCCACAGGACCGAGGTTGGGAAACACTGCACTAACAAGTTAACAGGCCTGGAGATTTCAGATTTCAGTAAGTATAAAAGTTTTGTTCAACTACAAAAGTCCCAAAAACTTCCAAAAATGCCAACAGGTGTGCATTTGTTTGGTGCTGGGGGGGGGGGGGTGATTTACTATTAAACCCCAGCTATTACTGAGGGTAAATACAGGATCTTAAAAAAATGAAAAGTATATTTTCACACCAAAAAGGTGTGCACACTATGAAGCTCCAAAGAGCACACAAGCATAAAAGACTTGCCAGCAAGGAAATCCATCCATTATCCAACCCGCTATATCCTAACTACAGGGTCACGGGGGTCTGTTGGAGCCAATCCCACCCAGCACAGGGCGCAAGGCAGGAAACAAAACCTCAGGCAGGGTGCGCATACATACACCCGCACACCAAGCACACACTAGGGATAATTTAGGATCACCTAACCTGCATGTCTTTAGACTGTGGGAGGAAACCCACGCAGACACGGGGAGAACATGCAAACTCCATGCAGGGAGGACCCTAGAAGCGAACTCGAGTCTCCTAACTGTGAGGCAGCAGTGCTACCACTGCACCACCGTGCTGCCGCAAGGAAATCCAAGGGTGAATAAAGTGCCAATACAATACCCAGAAATAAAGTCAAAAAACAGAGCACAGATTCAATAATTCAGTAAACGCATAAGTACGACAAAAACATAGGAACTCACCAACTGCATAGCACATTCAGAATGAACCACCAGCAACTGGGGAAGACTCACTGGATCCATAGGGTGGAGGGCAGTTCCTGGTGGTGATTGGCAGGTGGCCCCGCCTCTTAGAGGTCCACCCACAAAACACAAGGCACATAACAAAGGCAGCTTATACACAAAGAAACCAAACAAAAGCCACAAACTAATAAAATACATAAGTAATGTCAAATCTCTAATGCAATTCGCAATATTAATACAAACAAAAGAATCAAACATGAACAAAGAAGACTTAAAACAAAGATTTCAACCAGAGAACAAGGGAGGAACCCTGCCTGAAATATAACATTTTGGACAGGCTGCCTATTCTTGAGGTATATTTAAAATACTAAAATCTCTTTAATTAGAAAGTATCGTATGATGTCCCTTGAATGTGTTGCTTAATGCTCCATGTTTAATAGTTGGGAACACTCAAAGCTTTAGAAAATGAAAATAATCTAAACAAGAACAGGCCATCCAGACTAACAAAGCCTGCCAGTCCTATCCACTTAATTCTTCTAAACTAACATCAAGTTGAGTTTTGAAAATCCCTGAAGTCTTACTGTCTATCACATTACTTGGTCGCTTATTCCAAGTGTCTATCATTCTCTGTGTAAAGAACAACTTCCTAATTTTTGTGCGAAAGTTACCCTTAACAAGTTTCCAACTGTGTCCCCGTGTTATTGATGAACTCATTTTAAAATCGCAGTCTCGATCCACTGGACTAATTCACATCATAATTTTAAACACTTCAAATCATGCTGCCTCATAATCTTCTTTTGCTTAAACTGTATAAGCTCAGCTCTTTTCATCTTTCCTCATAATTCATCCCCTGTAGCCCTGGAATCGGCCTAGTCGCTCTTCTCTGGACCTTTTCTAGCACTGCTATGTCTTTTTTGTAGTCTGGAGACCAAAACTGCACCCAGTACTCCAGATGAGGCCTCACCAGTGTGTTATAAAGCTTCAGCGGAACCTCCTGTGACTTGTACTCCACACAACAAGGCGCTATATAACCTGACATTCTGTTAGCCTTCTTAATGGCTTCTGAACACTGTTTGTCAACAGATAGTGTCGAGTCCACTACGACTCCTAAATCCTTCTCATAAGGTCAGTCAGTTAGTCAGTCATCGTCCAACCCGCTACATCCTAACACAGGGTCACGGAGGTCTGCTGGAGCCAATCCCAGCCAGCTTCTCATAAGGTGTACTCTCGATTTTTAGACCTCCCATTGTGTATTGAAACCTCACATTTTGACTTCCTATGTGTAATACTTTATATTTACTGACATTAAACTTCATCTGCCACAAATCCGCCCAAGCCTGTATGCTATCCAAGTCCCTCTGTGATGATTCACCGGATTCAAGATTATCTGCCAATTCTCCTATCTTGGTGTTATCTGCAAACTTAATTAGCTTGTTCTTTATTTTCGTATCCAAATCATTTTTATATATTAAAAAACAACAGCATCCGCAGTACTGATCCCTGTGGAACTCCACTCTTAATGTCAGCCAATTCTGAGAAGGTTCGCCCTCTGTTTCCTGTGTTTTAGCCACTTTTGTACCCATCCACACACAACACCCTGAACTCCCAATTCTTTTAATTTGATGCCAAACCTCTCATGTGGCATCTTATCAAATGCTTTCTAAAAGTCCAGATAATTAATATTGTATTTTGATTGCATCATTTTGTTGCTTCCTCTTGGAATTCCAGAGTTTTAAGTAACTGTTCAATAAAACTCCTGTTCTTGTCACATGTTGCTCAATCTTCTACTTTGAATATTTAGAAAATGTTTTATATATTTGACCCCACCTGGAGAGCTGTAGTTCTTCTGCATTCCTCCTCCATCTTCAAACCATTTAGAACAGTTCAGGGTCACAAATTCCAACTTTGGATTTTATCAAGATACTAGCAGAATACCCGCGCTTCGCAGCGGAGAAGTAGTGTGTTAAAGAAGTAATGAAAAAGAAAAGGAAACATTTTAATAATAACGTAACATGATTGACATTGTCATGAGTGTTGCTGTCATATATATGCCTGCCTAAATAAGTCACCCTCGCTTCGCTGTTACTTTTTTACCGTTCATTTAATCATGGCTAGTGGCGGAAAAATTATAAAATGGAAGGAGGATTACACTGAGTATGGCTTTACCAAAACAATTATTGATGGCGAATCGATTATTCAGAAAGCTTGAATTGGTGATCTGTTTTTCTGTGTTAACCTCATATTTTTTCATACTTCTTCTCAAAGTAGCTGTACTGATGAATATGGTAGTATATGTCACTCGCTCGCTTCTTATTGTTTCGCTGCCCCGCTAACTTAAAAGCCTTGTGCAGCGCCTGTCAGTTGAAAATTGATTGTTTGCTTGCTTTTATCGCTCTCTCTCTCTGCTCCTAGCGGAACTGTCATCTCTGACTTGTCATGGAGCATGTTTAAGCTCATGTGTTTGCAGTGTTTGAATAAAAATCCTTGTTTCTACGACCTCCTGTGTCTCTGTGCAAATCTGTGACCCAAGCGTGACAATATATTCTGATGCTGACTTTATATATTCCAGCGCTGAATTTATATATTCCGACGCTGACTTTATATATTCCAGCGCTGAGTTTATATATTCCGACGCTGACTTTATATATTTAAGTTTTGACTTTAGGTGGCAGTGTGACAAAGTTGCTTTGGAAGACGGCGTTAGCCGCGGAGCTCAGCTCAGAGCGAAATGAGGTAAATGGGAGGGGATATGATGACGTGACTCCCCCACCCGCCTTAACTGTCAATCCCCCACAAACACAGTCTCTCGGAATTTGCATAAGCACACCCCTTCACCTGCAATTTTAACTTAGTTACAAAGTGATCAAAACTCTCGTTTATATCCTGCGTCCTCTCATTAAACTTGTATCCCGCATTACCCGTGGGCA
>JANRMT010027041.1:22234289-22298043 GCA_026402145.1 Polypterus bichir lapradei
GAGTCTCTCAGCTCAAACCCAAGGAGAGCAAAGAGCAGGCTGGGATTTGAACTTACAGGAGAGTGCTGGTTAAACCTCACAGCACCGGGGTATTTTCTCTCTGTGCCCAAATCTTACACATTTGACTTTGGGAAGCACCCGTGAAAGGCACCATGCATATTTAAGGTGAATGGGCAGACCTTGGCATGCTGGTGTATTGTGCTTGCCCTTTGCCCACTGCTGCACTGATAAATGGAATTTATTGGAGTCTTTTAGGATCATAAGGAGCAATTTATGAACTGATATCGTAGCTAGGCAAGGGCTCTGGGTGATGACGGTTATCCATAAAAACGAGTCCACCAACACGTGTGTTCCCCATGTGTTTAGCTCAAAATCAAAGCTTGTTTTGAAGCAGAAATGCAATCTGTGGCTTCAAAATAGCATTCAAAGTAGAGACTGTTATCAATATGTCTGTCAGTATAGAGCACGGTGGTAGCGGTCGATCTCCTTTCTCCTCTAGTATTTGCTTTTTCTTTTATTTTTACTAGGGGGCTCTGCCCCCTGCTCACTTCGCTCGCCCACCCGCTCTAACCCCCATGGTGCGCTACACTCCTGCCACTTCACGTCTCTGCCGCTCGCGTTGTGAAGGGCTGGGGAGCTGAACGCACGCTAAGGAGATGCGGACGGATCAGCTGCTGTCTTGCTGCTGCTGCGTGTTCTGCTTGTTGCGCTGCGCGTCAATCATTTAAAAGCCTGTACAGCAGCTGTCCTTTTGTCTCACTGCCTTGTCTCGCGGGACGTCAAAGTGTCTTTCCGAGAAGAGCATGTCTCGACCCAAGATTTTTTTATTATAATAGAGAGACTTGCTTTGTAAAGTATTTTGTAACTGATTATAAATGACTGAAGTAATAATGCAAATGCAGGGCACCAGATGTGAGCAGGTTGCCACTTTTTTCCCATGGGGTTAGCAGCTTTGAAGAGACTCCTATAATAGTAAACAGCACGGGTTGGAGTAACACGCTGCTGGCAAGTGACCAGACGTTAGGGCCATCAGCTTCCAGGACCCCAAACTTTTTAAAAGCCAATACCCCTCGAAATGTTGTACCACCAGATCAGGGCCCCCTCAATTATGTAAATGCAATGCTGCCCAAGCTAGACATGAACTTCAATATCAGTTTCTGCTAACAGCAATCCTACAGCATGACTCTGGACAATAGCAGATCTGCTAAACAAATGTTTAAGTAAAGCAGATTATTAACAGATATGTGGCATGATAGTTGTAGGCCGGGGTACCCAATCTCTTTTTCTTTGCTGTACCACTTTCAGGAATTAAAATGTTTTGTAGCACCACCATTTCTTATGATCTCAGATACTTAAGTACTGAAATCTTACTTGGCGTATCTAAAGGTGATATTTCTATAATGCCTCCCTTCTGTAATACTTCATTGTACAATTTTAGTAAGATGGGTAGTTCAATTTATTTAATGCATTTCTAGACTCTCAAAGCAGTTTACCTAGACAGTAGTGGAGCCACTTCCACAACGACCAATGTGGAACAACCACCCGGATGATGCGACGGCAGCCATTTTTGGGCCAGTACACGCACCACACGTAAGAACATTAGAAATCTGGCAACTGAGAGGAGACCATTCAGTCCATCAAGCCTGTTTGTTTAGCTAACAGTAAGCTGTCCCAACTTCTCATCCAGATTCTTCTTAATGGTTGTCAAGGTTTCTTCTTCAACTCCATATCTCGGTAGTTTGTTCCAGAGCCCCACAATTCTTTGCATAAAGAAGTGCTTCCTGGGTTTAGTCTGAAATGCTCTTTCCCTTAATTTCCAATGATGTCCTCTAGTTTGTGATCCACCGTTATGCCGAAAGAATTCTACTGGATCTACTTTATGAATGCCTTTAAGGAATTTGAATACTTGCATTAGGTCCCTATGTGGTCTTCTTTACCTAAGATATATAATTTTAATCTGGGATATAATATTTTTAATCAAAACATGGCATAATGTTACAATTTAATTCAAGTTTATGCTTATACTAGCAAAATACCCGCGCTTCACAGGGGAGAAGAAGTGTGTTAAAGAAGTTATGAAAAAGAAAAGGAAACATTTTAAAAATAACATAACATTTGCTTTCTATTCATTTGCATAAAGCACAGTCCTTCACCAGCAATTATTTAATGTTAGCTCAGACCCAGCACTTAAAAGTTTCTGTCGCACTTTTGGTGAGTTTGTGCCAAACACTATTCAATCCCTGACCATCTCATTTTCGTTAGCGTAAGCACAGTCCTTCACCAGCAATTTTAACTCCATTACAAAGTGATCAAAAGTCTCATTTATACCCCGCGTCCTCTCATTAAACTTGTATCTCGCGAATATCGTATTCATCTTAAGCATGACAAACGCCAGCAGCAGCGTGTCTATGAACTTAATTTAAAGTTAAGCTTTACACCTTGCTTTCCTATTCGTTTGCATAAGCACAGTCCTTCACCCACAAGTTTAACTCCGTTACAGCAATTTTAACTCCGTTAGAAAGTGATCCAAAGTCTCGTTTATACCTCGTGTCTTCTCATTAAACTTGTATCTCGCGAATATCGTATTCGTCGTAGGCATAACAAACGCCAGCGGCAGCGTGTCTATAAACTTAATTTAAACTTACGGTTTACACCGTGCTTTGTTAGCTTTGGGTTAGCTAAATGCTGTTTCAAGCCTGGGCACCTAAGGCTTTTGCCTCATCTTAGAGGAGCCACCAAGATAATTGCTAAGGGTAAATGTAGATGAAAAGTAGATGAGTGACAAACATCCCTCTAGAAAGTGGGAATAAACTGATGGGAAAGCCCAAACACCCCACCTATGAAGTGATACTAAAATCAATAGAAGTGTCCGCAGATCACCCCCATTTACAAGGCAATATTCAGATTAATGGGAGAGTCAAAACGAGTCTGAAAACACTGGTGGCACTCGTTGATTGGACGAAGCTTTACATATTTTGAGTCAGATGACGTGATGTATTAGATGAGGTAATGTAGCAGAAAAGCATAAAAGTGGATGAATTGTTTTATTGAGTGATCCCTAAATATATCTGTGCAAATTAAGAACCATTCTGCCTTTTCACCTGATTTATTTGAATACAGAGGAAAGTTATTTCCACCACAAAGCTACAAAGACTAAGCAGGTTTAATTCTCTGAGTCTCTCACAATAGAACGTGGCCTTAAGTCCTGGGATGCTCTTGGTTGATCTCCTCTGCACAGCTTCAAGTGCTGTTATGTCTTTCTTGTATCGCAGTGACCAGAACTGCACACCAAACTTCAGAGGTGGTCTCATGAGTGCATTACATACAATCAGTCACATCATTAAGCCCACTGACAGGTGACGTGAATAACATGGATTATCTTGTTGCAGTGGCACCTGTTTCACTAGTGTTGTATAGTCTGAACATAAAATAACTTGATTTAAATTCCACTCGTTTTACCATATAAGCTAACATTTTATTTGCCTTTTTAAATAACTTCTGCACACTGCGTAGGAAATGAAAATGTTTTGTCAGCTGTCACATAGGGCAATTCTGAATCTGACTGGGATGTGGCAGAGTGCATTGATTCTTTTTCTCGCTTTTCTGCAGACCATCCACGGAAGATTCCACCTGGCCCTGTTGATGTCACTTCCAGGTCCGAACCTATGGATGAAGATCTTTCCGGTTCCAGCCCCTCTGAAGTCATTTCCGGGCCCAAGCCTATGGCTGAAGACCCTTCTGGTCCTTGCCCCTTGGACGTCACTTCCTGTATTGGCCTTTAAAAGCTGCCACCTTTTCCTTATCCCCTCAGTTCTGTTTTGGACTCCAATTTGTGCACACCAGTGCTATCACTTGTTTTCAATTTTGCAGCCAGGAAATAATCTACGGGTGGCTGGCCCAAACCTTGCTATGGCTCTTGTTCGAGTTTGTGACACAGCACAAACCCCTAAAAGACTTTCAGAGGACAGTGTCTCCCATCTCGTATTTAGAGTTGGTGTTCTTTTCGTCCTCGTGTGGCACCTTTCCTCGTTGAACTGCATTTTCCAAGTGTTCACCCAGGTCTGAAGCTTGTCCAGGTCTGTCTGAATTGTATTTACTGTCTCCTCAGTGTCAACCATTGCTCCACTCTTACTCTTGTCAGTAAATTTTACAAGTTTACCATCTATACCAAAATCCATGTTATAAATATTAATAAAAAAAAGTAACAGACCAAGAGCAGACCCCTGAAGTTGAGCGAACCAATTAGAGACAGAGGACGATTAGGGAGATGATTTTGTACAACACACAATGTGGACGTCAATCTGCATATCACGCCATCTTTTACAATGGTGGAGTGATGAGGTCAATTGTTACCTCATCTTCAGGCCACGTTTAAAGTAATGAACAAAACTAAAACAGAGCCACAGTGATATCACAAAAACAATAATTAAAATACTCTCATGGAAGATATTCTTCGGACCCCTATACTAATACGGGGTAGGGCCTCCTTTTGCTCTCAGAATGGCCTCCCTTCTTCAAAGCATGGATTCCTCAAGATTTTGGAAGCATTTCTTTGAGATTTTGGTCCATGTTCACATGTTTGCATCACGCAGTTTCTATGAATTTGTCAGCTTCACATTCATGTTGCAAGTAACTCGTCCAACCACATCCCAAAGGTGTTCTGTTGCAATTCAGATGCAGTCACTGAGAAGGCCCCTGAAGAACGCTGAACTCATTGTCATGTTCATGAAACTGGTTTGGAGATGATTTGCTTTGTGATTGTGACAAGGTGCACTAAGTAGTGTGACCACAAGGGGGCCCCAAACCCAAGACACAGTACATCGCCAGACGTTTTTTGAATAAAATAAAGGATTTTCATTCAACCAAAGCACCTTCCAATAATCACCTCTCCAAACAATTCTTCCTCCTCTCTACTTCCACTGAGTGTTGCCTACTACCTCCCAAGTCTAACTCAATGAATGATATGAGGGTCTCTTTTATGCCTGACCCAGGAGTGCTTCCGGTGCCACGCCATATTCTCCAGGGACATAAGAAAAGTAGGGAGGTCCTTCCCTGACAGCACCATCTCTCGATCCCCAGGAACCAAGACAGGCCTGCATTTCTGGACTCCATCTCCCAAAAACCCCTAGGGGTGTTGCGACTTGGTTCCTATGCGAGGTCTACTTTCATACAGGGGCTGGAACCATTCCAGATCCTCAGCTTTTCTCAGTCTGTCTGCTATAGTTTATCAACCAGTTACAAAATGTATTTCCTTGTCCCTCTGGCCAGTTTGTTTGCATCATTGCATTGACATCCCATACATGTAATGGGATATCCTCCGATTCACAGGAATGCCCATTCTCCTCCTATAGTAAGCATTAGACGATGGGTAAATTGTGGCCATGCAGGAATTCACAGATTCAATAACAATGTTTAAATAGGCTGCTTCATTCGAGTGACGGTTAACCATTACACTACCACCACCAGCCTGGACTGTTGAAACAAGGTGCATGGATTCATGGTGTTGGCACTAAATTTAGGCCCTACCATCATCAGAAATGGAGACTCAACAGACTAGGTTACATTTTTTCAGTCTCCAGCTGTCCAGTTTTGGTGAACCTGTGCCCATTGCAGTCTCAGGTTTCTGGTCTTGGCTCACAGGAGTGGAACCTGACGTGGTCTTCTGGTGTTGTGCCCATCTACCTCAAGGTTCGATGAGTTGTACATTCTGAGATGCTCTTCTGCTCAGCACAGTTGTACAGAGAGGCTATCTGAGTTACCGTAGCCTTTCTGTGAATTTGAAACAGTCGGGCCATTCTCCTCTGACCTCTGTCATCAACAAGGCCTTTCCATCTGTAGAAGTGTCACTCACTGGACGTAGATCATTCTGAGTCAACTCTAGGGACTGTTGTTTGTGAAAATCCCAGGAGATCAGTGGCCGGTCAGGCACCAGCAATCACACAATTATTGAAATTACTGAGGCTACATGGGTGGCACGGTGGCGCAGTGGTAGCGCTGCTGCCTCACAGTAAGGAGACCCGAGTTTGCTTCCCGGGTCCTCCCTGAGTGGAGTTTGCATGTTCTCCCCGTGTCTGTGTGGGTTTCCTCCGGGTGCTCCGGTTTCCTCCCACAGTCCAAAGACATGCAGGTTAGGTGCATTGGCAATCCTAAATTGTCCCTAGTGTGTACTTGGTGTGTGGGTGTGTGTGTGCCCTGCCTGGGGTTTGTTCCTGCCTTGCACCCTGTGCTGTCTGGGATTGGCTCCAGCAGACCCCCGTGACCCTGAGTTAGGATATAGCGGGTTGGACAATGACTGACTGAGGTTACATTGTTTTCCCATTCTGGTATTGGATGTGAAAATTAACTGAACCTCCTGACCTGTATCAGCCTGAGGCATGCATTGTGTTGCTGCTACATGATTGGCCAATTACATAATCACATGGATAAGCACTCCTAAGCATTTCTTCAATGAGTGAAAATAACATCTTAAATAATAAAAAAGCAATTTAATAAAGATCCTGACAGTTACTACGAAACTAAGGATATTTAAAGTGAAACATTTTGGGCACCCACTTCCCATTTCCATTAGGCTGTGAAAAGATTGTTACAGGCAGTCATTGTTTGCCTCTGTAATAAATTATCATCCATGACTCCCTGCACTTACAATGTACTATAAATTGAGTTTTAGAGTAGATGATTTATTTTCATTTCTGCTGATCTCAAACATTTGACTGAGTTGTTTCATGAGCCAGCACTTTTTGACAATCCTGGCCTTGCCCCAGAAGCCCACTTAATCCAATTCAGGATCTTAGGGGCTGAGGTTATCCCAGTAGGCATTGCAAAAAATAAATAAATAAGCAAGCAAAAAACAAGCAGCCTACCCAGCCTGCTACTGGAGGTTACAGTCCAGAATCAATCTTGTAAATTGTACTGAGATTTGCCGTCACTGGAGTCTTTGCAGAAACTCCCAGCTCAACCGTAAATGTGTCCTCCAGGAATGCTCGGAGTATGATCTGGCCTCATTTTCAACGTTAACCACAGGCTCTGAGCAAATAAGCTTGATTTCCTGTGTAATTTGATAAGTACACATTTTCAAATTAGCCTGCCTGACTAAAAGGCAGATAAACGTTGCTAGCAGCAGATGTACAGTAAATGAGTAAATGGCCAGCATCCTTATTCCTCCTGATATGGTTGCCATGTGGAGATCCACATTCACATGCAACAGTCCTGTGCTGCTAGTCAGTATAGAGTGGGATTAAAACAAACGTCTTCCGGTGTGGTCAGCACACGGGCTGTGGCTTTGTACCTTCTATCGACAAAAATGACAGAAGTCAAGTCAGGTTTATTGTCATGTATACAAAGCACAAAGGTAACTCTGACTTGTCTGTTTCCTCGGAGCAGTTGACACAAATACAAAAAAAATAAATAAAGAGGAGTCATAGCATGCAACAAAGACACGGTGACTTCAGAAAGGATTCAGACCCTTCACTCACGCTATCATCTCCTCATCTGTCCATTTTTGTAATCTGCCTGCCCAGTTCACCCATCAGCTCAGTTTAACAGCACCATTAAACTGAACATACTACACCAGGGGTCCTCAATCCCAGTCCTGGAGGGCCGCAGTGGCTGCAGGATTTTGATCCAACCCAATTGCTTAATAAGAAGCTCTTATTGTCCAAGTCACACTTCTGCTTCATTTTAGTTGTGTCGCTCGTTAAGATTTTGAATCCTTATTGGTAATTTTAGTCTTAAACAGCTGTATTCTTGGTTTTTAATTGATCCTAATTAGCAATAACATGCAAATGACAAAAGAGACCAGCAGTTCTCCATTTAGCTTGTTGCCATTTCCACCTCTGTGTGTTTATCATGCACTATTGGGTTTAATGAAATACTTGGAAGGAAAGTGAAGAGAAAAAAGTGAAGGACTGAGAATTACTCCTCCATTTTAGCCGTCGAATCATTTGGATGATATCCTTAGAAAGGGGAAGAAAATCTAGGATATGAGAATGACCTGACATAGCAGAGTTAAAGCACTAACAAGCCATGAAATTAAATTATTGGCAAGAATTGCTTTCTAATTAAGCAACCGGGTTCGAACAAAAACCTGCAGCCACTGCGGCCCTCCAGGACTGGGATTGAGGACCCCTGTACTACACAGAAAAAAGTATAACATTGATGTTGTTCATTCAACGTAAATTTTCTCTTTCAATCAACTTAAGATTAGTCATTTAGTGTTGCAGCTTGAAATATTTGGTTTCAGATCTCAATCAAAGTAAAAAAAAATGTTTGTACCAAAGTAAGTTATGGTGGAGGGAATAAACGTAAAAATTCTATTTCAGTTAACCTAATATTTTAGGTTGTTCGTGTGCTGTGTGTGAGGGGCCGTTTGTATATTCTTCCGGTCGAACATTCCAGCGTGATGGCTTTCAAACTGCCAAAAAAGTAAAAAATAAATTTACTTCAGTATAAAACAAGTGAATTGTACCCAATCACTCTAAAATGATTTGCCTCAACTTAAAAATTGCAGGATCAATAAACTAAAAAGAATTATATTGGTTCAGATTGAAAATATTAAGTGTGAATCATTACCTTACTTTTTTTAGTGTAGTGGACTCAGAAAGTATTCAGATCCTTTAATTTCCTGCACACCAAATGGATGAATCAGTTTACCTTCAATAACCCATACAGACAAAGTGAAAAAAAATGTTTTGATAAAGGTTTACAAAACTTGTTAAAAATCAAAAACTGAAATCTCTCATTCAAGTATTTAGACCTTAAATTCAGTGCTTTGTAGAAGCAGATCATCGGCTGTTCTTTACCCTCTCTGGAGGAACTGCACAGCTCTCGCTGCCTCAGGAAAGCAGAAAACATCTTAAAAGACTCCTCACACCCCGCTCATGACATGTTCTAACTGTTGCCATCATTTAAAAGATATAGGAGCTGTGACAGATAGGGGGCGCTTTTATCCCCTTGAACCCTCTGATCAGACGCCAGACAACAGGTAAAAGTCCAAATATAATTTTTATTCGAACAAATACGTGCACAAAGCACCATCCAGTCCACTATTCTCATAAACAAAACAATTCTCAATACACAATAATCAATAGTCCTCCTCTCCCAGACGCGTTGCCACCCTGCCACCCAGCTCAGCTCAATGTCTGGGATCTCCCACAGTCCTTTTATAGTCCGTGACCCGGAAGTGCTTCTGAACCCCTGTCCATGTGACTTCTTAGCACTTCCGGGTCAGATCAAAAGTCTTCTTTTCATCCTGGAAGTACATCATTCCTCCTGTCGCTGTGACTAAGATGTTCTTCTGGGTTATAGGACCTGTAAGAGTCTCTGGGCCTCCCTGCAGCATCCTCGAGGGGACCCTGTGGTATCCAGCAGGTCTGTGGATGAAAACTCCATTGTCTATAATTCCCTGCTGGCATTTGGGCACCTCCATGCTGCAGGGAGAGCTCCACCTGGCGGCCTGGGGGTATTGGCCGGGATGACTGGCTGGCCATAGTCCACATAGTATCAAAACAAAGACTAATAGACTGAATAACAGTTTCTACCCTGTTGCTATTAGGACACTGAATGCCAGCTAATCACCTCCAATGCAGCAGCGCAATAAATGACATCTTGTGCAATAGTGTTCATGTGCAATTAAGGTCTTATGTTGAATGTTTGTGTTCTTCCTCATTTCTTCTTATCCTTTCCTATCCTTTTGTAATTATATTTATTTATATTTTGACATCACAGGGACTACACCTAATTTCGTTGTATTTGTTACAATGACAATAAAGATATTCTGATTCTGATTCTGATTCCAATATCGCAGCAATCCAGTCATCATGGGTAAGTCTCTCCAAGTTTAGCACGCCTGGATTTGTGCAGTTTATCCCATTCTTCCTGGCAGATCCTCTCCAGCTCCGTTAGATTGAATGGGAAGTGTCTGTAAATTGCCATCTCATCTTCAGGTCTCTCCACAGATGTTCTAAGGGGTCTAAGTCTGGACTTTAGGGGGAGGGACCACTCAAAGACTTGTCTGAAGACACTTCAGTGTTGTTTTGGCTGTATGCTTCAGGTCATTGTGGTGCTGAAATGTGAATTGTCACTTCAGTCTGAGGTCATATGCACCCTGAAGGAGGTTTATTATTGAGCTGAAAAGTGAACCATTGTCCAAATGTGACGTTGCATGCACTCCGCAGCAGGACCCCTCTGTATTAAGCTGCATTCATCCTTCTCTCACTTTGTTTTTAGTGATTTTTAATCCTTTAATCGTCATATACAATTTCTTGTATTTTGGAATTTGTCAGTTTTCACATACACCAACTTACTCTCCAGAGTGTTATTTGGGTTCAGAGCCCAGGGTCAGCACCTCCTGGAGAAATTGCAGGTTAAGGGCCTTGCTCAATGGCCCAGTGGAGTAGCATTCCTTGTGTCACTGCCAGGATTTGGACCGGCAACCTTCAAGCTACCAGCCCAGATCCCTTACCCACAGAGCCACCACTCTGCCCAGTTGACTTTTTTCCCCTGTTCCTAGCACTGAGAAGCATCCCAAAATCATGATGCTGCTTTTACCATGTTTCATCATAGGGATGGCATTAGGCCTGGTTGTCACCAGTCATTGGAGTTCTGCCCAAAAGTTTTTGTCTCATCAGACCAGAAAATCTTTTCCTCATGGACTCAGAGTCCTTTAAATGCCATTTGGCCGACTTCAAGCTGGAGTTAGCCACTCTGCCATACACACCTGATGAAGGGAGTGCTGCTGAGGTGGTCATCCTTCTGACAGGTTATGCGATTTCAGCAGTGGATTTGGAATTGGCTCCAGCAGACCCCTGTGACCCTGTGTTAGGATATAGCGGGTTGGAAAATGACTGGCTGACTGACTTACTGATTTCCAAAGCTCTGTCAACATGACCAGAGGCTTCTTGGCTGGCCGTTCAATGGTTTAAAAAATCTGCCACTTAATTTCCCAGCCGCAGACCCGCTATACCACAAGGTAATGTTATAGTAAGCTGCATTCATGAGAACGAGCTGGCATTTGTGAATCACAAGCGATATCACAGTACCAACACACAGGCAACCGGTCATGGACGCAAACTGTTATGGTGAGTGGCTAGGGGTGCTACCCAGCTGGGAAACCCAGGAGGATCAGAGGAGGGCTTGCGCCTCCTCCAGACCACAAGGGGACGACCGCCCTGGTGGCTTTGGGGGCCACAGGAACAGAGCATAGAAGCTCAACCCTATAGGGGCCCGTGGTCACCGCCAGGGGGCGCCCCAATGCCTGAGGAGCCCTGGCCCTCAGCACTTCCGGGAAGAAGACCAGGGACACCAGGAGTGCTTCCGGGTACGCAGCCAGTACTTCCGCCACACTGGGGAGTGCAGGTGGAAGCTAATCGGGAGGCACCTGGAGCACGTCCAGGTGGGGATAAAAAGGGCCGCCTCCCTCCATTCAAGGGCTGGAGTCGGGTGGAAGAGGACAGCGCTCGGAGGAGAGGAGTGGAGGTGGGCCAGAAGAGAGGCATTGTGTAAGGGCCTGGACTTGTGGGTGATTGGTGCTGCGGCACTGGGTTGTGTGTGTCACTGACTTGTAAATAAACGTGTTGTGGTGCAATCAATGATGTCTACCTGTCTGTGTCCAGCTTGTATCTCACACTGTGTTTATAAATACTTGGATGATGGGCGGGGCTGGGGAGTTGATTGACAGCAAACTGTCACACATGTACTGTACACTGAGCTCTGCCCTCCACTAACCCCTGGAACATTCGTGTTACACTTTACAAGCAAGTAAAGCTACAAGGAATTTTCAAGAAGGTAAATGAAGACTCTTGAGACACTGGATAAACAGAGTCCTTGTAACACCCGGCCGGGACACCCACAAAATGGAAGGATGGGGGAAGGCAACCTCTTTGGAACACTACTTCCCCCAAGACGTTAGATGGTAGCTTCCCTGCAGTGTAGTGGTGCCCCGATTCCCACTGGGCACCATGGGACATGTAGTTTAATACCACAGCCCTGCTGGGTACCGTGGGTACGAGAGAACCTGGGGAATATTGTCTTCCCCATAGCCCGGAAGTACTAGAAGGTCACGGGAACAGAAGTCCAGAAGTACTTCCAGGCTGAAGTAAAACTTAAGTTCTCTATCCGACCTGGAAGTTCTGGCAAGTCACATGATCGGAAGGACGGAAGTAACTATTTAAAGGACTGCTAAAGACCCAGCAGGCGAGCCAGAGTCGGGTTTAGGTGGTCGAAGCTTGCTGGGAGGTGTGGAGGAGATAAAGAGAAGAGAGACAGTGATTATTATTGCCTGGGTATTTGTGGCTGTGGTGCTTAGGGGCACTGTACAAGAAGAGATAAAAATTAAAATACTTCTTGGTGCTTTTACCTGGTGTCCCAAGTGTCTGTCTGTTGGGTTTAAAGGGGCAACAGTACCACCTAGCATTCACACCCTGCATAAGATAAGTGGGGATCATGGAGATAAACAGACATGGCATACAACTCTGGAAGATGACTGGGAACAATGGAAGACTGAATGCAACTTTAGAAACAGTGCTAGCCATAGCTAGTCTAAGTAACTTACTTTATGAGGTGTTTTTCATGGTCATAACAGTGGGAAGGAGACTCTTTTGAAAGTACGACTGTGGAACATTTATTGCTTAATACAGTTGGGCTTGAAAGTTTGTGAACTCTTTAGAATTTTCTATATTTCTGCATAAATATGACCTAAAACATCATGAGATTTTCACTCAAGTCCTAAAAGTAGATAAAGAGAAACCAGTTAAATAAAAGAGACAAAAATATTATACTTGGGCATTTATTTATTAAGGAAAATGATCGAATATTAGATATTTGTGAGTGGCAAAAGTATGTGAACCTTTGCTTTCTGTATTTGTTGTGACCCCTCTTTGCAAAAATAACTGCAACTAAACGTTTCTGGTAACTTTTGATCATTCCTGCAAACCGGCTTAGAGGAATTTTAGCCCATTCCTCCGTACAGAACAGCTTCAATTCTGGGATGTTGGTGGGTTTCCTCACATTAACTGCTCGCTTCAGGTCCTTCCACAACATTTCGATTGGATTAAGGTCAGGACTTTGACCTTCTTGAACATTAACTTTATTCTTCTTTAACCATTCTTTGGTAGAACGACTTGTGTGCTTAGGGTCGTTGTCTTGCTGCATGACCCACCTTGTCTTGAAAGTCAGTTCATGGACAGATGTGCTGACATTTTCCTTTAGAATTCTCTGATATAATTCAGAATTCATTTGTTCCATCAATGAAGGCAAGCCGTCCTGGCCCAGATGCAGCAAAACAGGCCCAAACCATGATACTACCACCACCATGTTTCACAGATGGTATAAGGTTCTTATGCTGGATTGCAGTGTTTTCCTTTCTCCAAACATAATGCTTTTCATTTAAACCAAAAAGTTCTATTTTGGTCTCATCCATCCACCAAACATTCTCCCAATAGCCTTCTGGTTTGTCCACGTGATCTTTAGCAAACTGCAGACAAGCAGCAATGTTTTTTTGGACAGCAGTGGATTTCTCCTTGCAACCCTGCCATGCACACCATTGTTGTTCAGTGTTCTCCTGATGGTGGACTCATGAACATTAGCCAATGTGAGAGAGGCCTTCAGTTGCTTAGAAGTTACCCTGGTGTCCTTTGTGACCTCTCCGACTATTGCACGCCTTGCTCTTGGAGTGATCTTTGTTGGTCGACCACTCCTGGGGAGGGTAACAATGGTGTTGAATTTCCTCCATTTGTACACAATCTGTCTGACTGTGGATTGGTGTAGTCCAAACTTTTTAGAGATGGTTTTGTAACCTTTTCCAGCCTGATGAGCATCAACAACTCTTTTTTTGAGGTCCTCAGAAATCTCCTTTGTTCCAGGGTGCCCACTCACACCTGATTGTCATCCCATTAATTGAAAACACCAGACTCGAATTTCACCTTCAAACTAACAGCTAATCCTAGAGGTTCACATACTTTTACCACTCACAAATATGTAATATTCGATCATTTTCCTCAATAAATAAATGACCATGTGTACTATTTTTGTATTATTTGTTTAACTGGTTTCTCTTTATCTACTTTTAGGACTTGAGTGAAAATCTGATGATGTTTTAGGTCATATTTAAGCAGAAATATTGAAAATTCTAAAGGGTTCACAAACTTTCAAGCACAACTATAAATATGCCTGTTATTGAGATTGACTCTCATTCAGAGTGTGCTTCGCTCTTTCCATCTTGGTGTTCATTGCAGTGTTATTTTTAATGTTGATGTGGAGTGGCAAGAATTTTTGTGCAGCTTAGCATAATATCCTACCTTATTATGCTTTCCTTTCTTTCTTCTTATCCTACTATGAATATTACTATTATTATTATTATTATTATTGTTATGATCTTTGTGGTGAAGCCTTAGCATTAGTATTAAAACTACAAAACACCTTCATGAGTGCCATTTTGCATCTCGGGTGCCTTAAAATCGTTACATCATTCATTCTCAGATGTGAACTCCTACTCCTCACTGGGAAGATAACTACTTCTCATGTCCTGCTAATTCTTATCCTAGTCAGACGTCAAGTGCATTTCCTAGAAGCACTTCTGAGATGCTTGATAAATACAGACTGTCACGGGACAAAAGAGGGAAGGAGTCCTTGAGAAAAGTTGGGCCCACCCATTTAATGCCAAAGTCCAAACAAAAGAACTGAAATCCTGGGTGGTGCAAGAACATAAAACAGCCATGTAAGCTGCTGGGTTAGCCTGATAGGCTTCTCTGTTTTGAAGGGTCTGTCGAGCTGGTCAACATCGGGGATGTCTGACATGCAGGAGGTCTGCTTTACATCCGACGCTATTACTTTCGGGGATTGTCGGTACTTGTAGTTCTTGACTGGAAGACACAGGGTTTCAGAGAGGATTGTGGGCTGGACATAGTTGCACTCTCTGGGCATTTTCTTGGCACTTCAGAGTGAAAAAGAGACGATAAAGTTAGCAGAAGCAGCCCCTCTTAACCAGAGGTGATATTGCAAGCATCAGCAGGGTTTGATTGTGCATTGGAAAATTGGATCGACTCGGTTTGTTTAGACAATTCGGCTACTTCTGATTCGGCTTCAGTCTCTCCAGGTCCCACTGTAGTCAGTGCGCTGCCGAAATCAGCAGCACCAATTTAGCCACAGGGCGAGTGGGTAACAGTAAGACGGGGGTCTAAGAATCCAAAATGTAGTCTCCCGGCACCCAGGTCACCAATTCGGGCCCAGAACAGATTCTCAGCACTCCGCAGTGTGCCTGTGGAAACTGAGAATAATAAAGTGCTCATAATTGGCGATTCTATAGTGCGGAATGTTAGAATTCCAAACTGGAAAACCAGCAGTTAATGTTAAGTGCCTCGCAGGGGTCAAGATTTCTGGCATAGAGGCCGCATTGGACCATGTCGCCGACGATGAAGTATCTACCTTATTGCTGCATGTCGGCACTAATGATATTTATTTACAGCAATCTGAGGTATTAAAGCGGAACTTCATCTCTCTATGCACCAAAGCTAAAACAAAATGTCAGAATTTAATTGTATCTGGTCCCTTACCAAGATTATATAGAGAGGATGTGATTTATAGCAGATTGCATTCCCTTCACTGCTGGCTAGAAACCTGGTGTGTAAATAAAAGCAGAGCGTTTGTGAACAATTTGGATGATTTTTGGGAAAGGCCTGGATTTTTCAGAAGAGATGGTCTTCATCCTAACTGGAGGGGATCTTATGTATTATCGCAAAATATGGCAGCAAAACTGCCTGGTTGAATGATGAGAGCACCATCCAGGCCGCAGTCGTGTGATCTTAAATCACAGGCTGTTGTTTATCCCACCTGTTATTTTCCTGAAGCTGTTACCCAAAACCCTTGTCGTGGGGCATCCAGTAAATTTTGTCTTGATACAAAGCTTAAATTAATTGATAACCAAAAAATAAGCTGTATAATTAGACCAAGGGATAAAACCAGACCCTCCACCAGGGGCATCTGTAATAGAAATTTATTTCAAATTAAAACAAAAAATATATCACCAGTTCAGAAAGAACCATGCAGTTTTAAATGCTGTTTATTGAACATTCGCTCTCTTGGCACTAAAGCTGTTTTGGTAAATGATATTATATTAAGTACAAAATCTGATCTGTGTCTTCTCACTGAAACCTGGCTTAGTAAATGTGACACTGTTCCCCTAGCGGAGGCGTCACCAGATGGATACTCATTCCTTCATAAGTCTAGAGATTCTGGTCGAGGAGGAGGCCTTGGAATAATTCATTGTAACAAAATGCAAATCACTTCTAAAAATTTAGGCGACTTTACATCCTTTGAGGCATTCATTTTAAATAGTAAAACAGATTCCAACACAATTATATTGCTAGTCTACAGACCACCAGGGCCATATTCATTGTTCATGACTGAATTTAGCAACCTTCTGTCTGATTTGGCTATAAATTATGATCACGTAGTTCTGATGGGGGATTTTAATGTACACATTGATGTGGAAACTGACACTTTTAGCAAATGTTTTACTTATTTGTTAAATTCAGTAGGATTTTGTCAGATTGTCAAAGGTCCAACTCATAATCATAACCACACATTAGATTTAATTATAACTTACAAAGTTGAAATTCAAAATTTAAATATTACTCCATTTAATGAAGTTATTTCTGATCACTTCTTAATTACATTTGATTTAGTCCTGCCCTTGCCTACGCACTCACAGATTAAAACAAAGACAGTGCGACATCTAGATTGTAATTCTGCTTCAAAATTTATAGACACCTTGAGTAAGTCGAGTGTAATTGTGGAAAACCATTTATATCAGTTAACATCAAATGTAAACGTGGAAAACAATTTAGATCAGCTAACATCACATTATAATGTGACCTTGAGAGATGCTCTGGACACAGTGGTTCCCCTTAAAACAAAAGTGATCAAAGCACATAGAAACTCTCCCTGTTTTAATGAAAACACTCGCGCTCTTAAATTAGAGTGTCGAAAACTGGAGCGCAGATGGAGAACAACAAAGCTACATGTCTTTCAAATTGCATGGACAGAGGGTGTTAATAAATATAAAAAAGCCCTCTTTAAAGCTCGCTCAGAATACTATTCTACATTAATAGATAGCAATAATAAAAATCCTCGGGTACTGTTTAGTACAGTGGCTAAATTAACAAATGGGAATTCAGATCAACAGTGCAAAATACCAACAGATATTAGCAGTACAGACTTTATGAACTTCTTCAATGAGAAAATTAAAAATATAAGATCCCAGATCTCTGCATCACAGTACAAACCAAATACTAGCTTAGCAGACCCTGTCTCACATTACATTCAGCACTTTAATAATTTTAATCCTGTAAATGAGCAGGAAGTCTTAACTTTAATTTCTAAAATGAAGCCCACTACTTGTTCCCTAGATCCAGTGCCAACAAAACTAGTAAAAAGTGCAATGGATGTTCTTGCAGCGCCTGTTCTAACCATTATCAATAGTTCATTACTGCATGGCACAGTACCTGATGCACTAAAAGTGTCAGTCATTAAACCTTTACTTAAAAAGTCAGACCTAGACCCACACATACTAAATACTTATAGGCCTATTTCAAATTTACTATTACTACTAAAATACTAGAAAAAGTAGTCGCCAGTCAGCTTCAGTCACACCTTACGCATTACAATTTATTTGAGAAATTCCAGTCTGGTTTTCGCACTGGTCATAGTACAGAAACGGCACTAACACGGGTTGTAAATGACATTCTGATATCCTCTGATGAAGGAAACTTCACTGTAATTATGTTGTTAGACTTAAGTGCAGCATTTGACACCATTGACCATTCTATTTTACTGCACAGGCTAGAAAATGATGTTGGGCTTACAGACCCCGTGCTCGCTTGGTTTAGTTCTTATTTATCAAATCGATTCCAATATGTACAGAAATGTGCTGACAGTACTTCATCATTATACACAGAAGTTCAATATGGTGTCCCGCAGGGCTCAGTACTGGGACCTTTACTGTTTTCACTTTACATGCTTCCACTGGGATCTCCCATTAGGAAACATAATGTTAATTTTCACTCGTATGCAGATGACACCCAGTTATACCTTTCATTTAAATCAAATGAAGTTTCTCCGATGTTGTCTTTTTTTAGTTTTGTTAGCGAATTAAAGGAGTGGATGGATGAGAACTACTTGTCTTTAAATACAGATAAAACAGAGATGTTAATTGTTGGAGGGAATGACGCTGATCACAACAATATTTTGTCATCATTTAACTCAGTTGGAATCCCAATTAATTTTACTGAATCAGCCCGCAATCTAGGAGTTATCTTTGATTCTAGCATGTCATTTAAAGCACATATTACAAAGTTGTCCAAAACATGTTTCTTCCATCTTAAAAATGTTAGGAAATTAAGGCACTTTCTAAATAAACAGGATTCTGAGAAATTAATTCATGCATTTATCTCTAGTAGGATTGACTACTGCAATGCGGTGTTCACTGGCTGTTCAAACTGTTCTCTATACGGTCTCCAGTTAATCCAAAATGCGGCTGCAAGAATTATTACAAGAACAAGAAAATATGAACACATAACTCCAGTTCTTAAATCCTTACACTGGCTCCCGGTTAAGTTTAGGGCAGATTTCAAAATTCTCCTTTTAACATATAAAGCATTAAATGGCCAAGGTCCAGCTTACTTGTCTGAACTTATCATGACTTACAAACCTGAGCGCACATTAAGATCTCAAGATGCCGGTCTGCTTATGATTCCAAGGATTAATAAAATAACAGTGGGAGGTTGAGCTTTTAGTTACAGGGCACCTAAACTGTGGAATGGTCTTCCTGCTTCTGTAAGAGATGCCCCTTCGGTCTCAGCCTTTAAATCCCGGCTGAAGACTCACTACTTCAGTTTAGCATATCCTGACTAGAGCTGCTGATTAACTGTAAATACTGCATCTCTGTTGTTAGTCATTAGCACTAAAACATAAGTAACATGATAGTTATAATTGAATCCTAACCCTCACCTATTCTGTTTCTGTTGCCGGTACTCAAATGTGGTAATTGGTGCCACGGCCCACCTGCCAAGTTGTTTGCCTGCCTATGGTAAAGTCATCCCTGATGGAGGATCGCAGGAATCATGGGAAAGAGGGGTCCTTTCATCGGATTGGCTGGCCCAGCACTGTTTTAGCCATGGAATGGCCAAATGGGGAGGCAGCTTGATGGATGAGGTCTCCAGGACTCTAAAAATATCCAAATCTTTTTATGTGATATCATCTACTGTTAAATTCTGCTCCATACTTCTAAAATTTTTATTTTTATGCTGTATTGAGGATTTGTTCTCTCTTCTGTGTATTGTATTGTATTGACCCCCTTCTTTTGACACCCACTGCATGCCCAGCCTACCTGGAAAGGGGTCTCTCTTTGAACTGCCTTTCCCAAGGTTTCTTCCATTTTTTTGGGAGTTTTTCCTTGTCTTCTTAGAGAGTCAAGGCTGGGGGGCTGTCAAGAGGCAGGGCCTGTTAAAGCCCATTGCGGCACTTCCTGTGTGATTTTGGGCTATACAAAAATAAACTGTATTGTATTGTATTGCATTTGATTGGTAATCCTCAGACGCCCATGTGTGACAGGGCGCAGCTCCTTAATCAATTCATCTATAAGGCAGTTAATGCTCTCATTGTGATGCCTGAAGCCTGTCATGCTGATTTTTCTCTCAAATGGCTGTCTCAATTAATTTAACCCAGAAGGGGAAGAGGCAGATCAGGGCTATGGTTGACTCCTTGGACTTCTTCTCTCTCTCTCTTCTGGACTACATGCTGCATTATACAAACTTCTTAGAGTAGAACAGGCTCAGCGCCATCTGTTGGACTCCATTGCTCTCTTGGTGCATGCAGCATGTAAAGGAAAAGTGAAAAATACAAAGCATGAAATTAAATCTCTTTATAAATTTGCAGACAGAGTGGCTTCCTTTTAAATGGTAAATTGTAATTTATTTCAAATAAACACTAGCAGTTATGTATATGTCACAAAAAGTCATCTTTCACAGTACTTGAGGGGTCCTGATTTCCTTATTTCTTATCAATGATACCATCAGCGTTGTTTTCTTTAGTGCTTTTGCTTTTTGATATATCAGACTGTTCCAGCCAGGCCTTAAATGGTGTGGTATTCTTGACTCCTGAACGAGGCCTGCTGTTCAGCATTGCTTCATTTCTCAGAAAAAAGGATTGTATGCATTCCGCTGCCAAAGGGACCTCTTATCATATTACTGAAACAGGAGGGTGAGATTCTTCATAACAATTAGTTGTTTTTTTTTTTCCTTTTGCCGATTTACAATGGATTCTGAGAGTACTTGGACGTCATCACTTTCTGCACACTTTATCTTGCCATCAGTCAGTCATCGTCCAACCTGCTATATCCTAACTACAAGGTCACGGGGGTCTGCTGGAGCCAATCCCAGCCAACACAGGGCACAAGGCAGGAACAAATCCCGGACAGGGTGCCAGTCCACCGCAGGGCACACACATACACACCAAGCACACACTAGGGACAATTTAGGACCATCAATGCACCTAACCTGCATGTCTTTGGACTGTGGGAGAAAACCAGAGCACCCGGAGGAAACCCACGCAGCGAACATGCAAACTCCAGGTAGGGAGGACCTGGGAATCTACTCACTGCACCACCGTGCCGCCCTTTATTGTGTTGTAGATTGAATTTTAAATGGACAAATTTGACACTTTTGACAATCAACCAACACCCAAAAACCCATAATGACAAAGTGAAAATACAGTATATATTGAGAAAGGTCAGGTGTCTCCTGTTTGCTTTAATTCTCCTTGAGATGTGTTGGGAATTTGATTGACGTCCATCTGCGGGACATTAAACTGACTGAACATCTTTAAGATATGCACTCACTTGTGTATAGGAGGTCCCACAATTCACACTGCAATTCAGCACAAATTCAGCACAAAAAGCAACCTATGAAGTCCAAGGAACTCTCTGTAGACCTCTGTGACCAAACTGTGGTGAGGCACAGGTCAGGTCAAGGGGATAAAACCATTTCAAAAGCTTTTACTGGCCTCAGAAGCACAGTGGCCTCAATAATAAGAAGTTTGGAACCACCAAGTCTCTTCCTAGAGTTGGCTCTCTGGTCAAACTGAGTAATTGGACAAGAAGGGCCTTGGTCAGGGAGGTGACCAAAAACCCAACGGTCACTCTAATGCTCTAATATTCAAATTGTGTACAGCTGTATCCTGTTTGCTTTAACTTTTCTTGAGATAAGTCTAGAATATCATTGGAGTCCACCTGTGGCAAGTTTAATTGATTGGACATCGATGATGGAGCATGTCCAGGGTTCATGGTGCAGGCGTTTCAATAAAATAGTGAATGTACTGGAGGAAAACTGTGCAGCCATGGAGAACTTAATATGGGAATTGGCTAATTGCTCATGACATACAGAAGTACTGTTGACACTACCATCCTGTTATGGTTCTGTTTGATGATGTTCTGTATTTCCTATTTAAATTTATTTTTATGTCTTTTTCTGAGGCTAAGGATCTGACCAGAAGTGATTCCACTCCTTGCAGGGAAAACTCAGGGGTCGGTGTCTGAATTGGCACTCCATCCGCCGTGAAAAACCTGCCACTGTTCCATTCCATTTGAACCTGTGTGGTGATGAGGTGTCACCCATTGCACTGCTGCTCTCAGGTACTAATTTGGGATCCTGAGGTGGCTCATCATGTTGTGGGTGTGGCAGCATCCTCCACTTTGTTTAAATTCCATATGTCTATTTATGTTCCATTTATATTTTGCATTATTATTATTGTCGTTTAATTTAGTTTCTATGTATTATCACATGTTTACTTATTGTCTTTGGGCTTTGTGAGTTGCTCCTCAAGAGGTGGGCCACCTATTTGTCTTCATGTGGAATCACCGCCAGCCCTATAAAGGCTGATGTGACCTACATGTCAAATGCGGTTCATTTAGTTATATACTGTGAGACATGCCCGGACACCATCAGACTGAGACCACATCTTTACAAACCATAAGTTTATTTGCTTTACAATTTACACAATCCCGCACAGCACGCAGTGCTTCCCAGCACAAACCACCTTCACCACGGACCTCTCTTCAAACGTCCGTGGGCCGCCTTTCCTCTCTCCACGGGAGCCTCGTCCTGCTCCCATTCCCAACTCTAGCTCCCAGACTGTAGGAAGGCGGGCCCTTTTATTCGCATCCGGATATGCTCCAGGTGCTGCCTCTGACGACACTACCTGGTGTGGCGGAAGTGTCAGGAGAGCACTCGGAAGCACTCCGGGCGTCCCTGGAGGGATCATCCTCCATCTTTCCGGGTGTGGCGGAAATAGATAATTCCCAGGCCATCTGAGACTCAGGGTGCCCCCGGCCCTCCTTACTCTTCTCCCGTGGTCCTCCTCCGATCCAGGGCGATGCTGTTTTTATCACTTTGTTTGGTATAAAATCACCTTCAGGCATATCCATTATGTGCCTTTTTAAGTTCGTTTGCGAATTTCTGAATTACATATAATTTTGTAAAATAAATCTTTTCTTTTTATAAAGCGTTTATAAAGCTGTCTTGCCAGTTCTTTATTATGCAGTAAGTGGTTTACGGTTAACCTCTCCTTGCCCCGTCTTTTGTTAATGCAATTTGGGACTTATAGTTTTGTAGCCAAAATCCCATTTTGAGGGCCTGCTTCCCCTGAAACCAGCAAGTGAGACTTGGGATCTGGCTGGATTAAGTGCTAATGTAATATGGTATTGTTGTCACTGTAACTAAATGGTAATAGCCTTATGAAGGATAAGTTCTTATTGTTAAAAGTTTATTTATAAATCCAGTAATCCAATAGAAAGTGCAGAGCAGCAGCTCACACACACGTACATTCAGAAACCCAGTGTGAGGGGAGGTAAGCCAGTGCAGATTAGCTATGAGTAAATGAATATAATGGCACACCATGAGAAGCCTAATAACGAGCTAAAGAACTTATCCATTTTAATCAATACAATACAATTTATTTTTGTGTGGCCCAAAATCACACAAGAAGTGCCACAATGGGCTTTAACAGGCCCTGCCTCTTGACAACCCCCCAGCCTTGACTATCTAAGAAGACAAGGAAAAACTCCCAAAAAAAGAAAAATAAAAAACCCCTGTAGGGAAAAAAATGAAAGAAACCTTGGGAAAGACAGTTCAAAGAAAGATCCCTTTGTAGGTAGGTTGGGCGTGCAGTGGGTGTCTAAAAGAAGGGGGTCAAATCAAATGAATTGAAAGATCAGAATTCATAAATTGTGTGCCTTTTTCTACAGCAGAGAAAAAGTTAATCTTAATTATCTTAGTTTTGTATTGTTTGCTATTGTCTTTAGCCTACATCAATATGCATATATATACTTGCATATTGTCATAAACTGGGAGTTTCAAATTTAAGAAATTCCCAATATGCTCCAAACATGTCCATTAGAGGAGGAAATCCCGTCAGAAACCCTGACTAGAAAAAGTCATTGAAAGTTTATAAAATAAAAGATTTATTCATCACAAAAAATATTCTTCATAAAAATGAAGCTCCATGGAGCACAAAGGTAATAGGATTTGTCCAGAGCAATAAGGTAATCCAACACAAATAAAAGTCCCATTACAAAATCCCAAGAATAGTCACAATAAAGAGAGTAATGTCAAAAATCCATTTCACTGCAAAAGCACAAGAACTCACCGCTCATTCCAAATTAATGCTTGTCACACATGCATGTTTGTGGATCACCCTCTGGGCTCATCTGAGGTAGGCAATACCACCCCACGCTGAGTGGGGGGTGCTCACATTAACCCTCTCCTCTTTTGTTTTCTCCGCAGTACAGAGAAGACGCCCAGTGAGGGTCCCTACCGGTGTGCCCCATCTATAATGCCCTGAAGGAGGCATTCAGTTTGGAACAGACTGCACGGCAGAACAGAGCTCCTTCCACCCTGACCAGAACCCGACAATTTACTTAGCCAAACAGCCTTGTTATTTTGATTACTCTTTTTGAGCATTGCATTGGCGCACATAGCAGTTCTTATTTTGTGGACTGAATTAAATGAGGACAACTGAGCAGGAGCTCAAACATTAATCTGTGGAACTTGCAGTACTTCACTCGCCCATAACACACATTGAAATGAACCACCAGGAATTGTGGGAGGCCCTCCAGATTTACAGGGTGGAGGGAAGTTCCTGGTGGTGATTGGCAGGTGACAAGCCTCTTTGGGGACCACCCACAAATCACATGGAACATAACAGAAGCTTAGATGCAGATACAAAAAATGTAAAGAATACTGCAATGAAGTTTAAAGTGCTTCTTTTTGTTTTTAAAGCACTAAGTAATCTCGGGGAAGCACGGTGGTGCTGCTGCCTCGTAGGTTTGGGTCGCTCCTGCATACAGTTTGCATGTTCTCCCCATGTCTGTGTGGGTTTCCTACTGAGTGCTCCGGTTTCCTCTCACAATCCAAAGACATGCAGGTTTGGTTGGATTGACAATGCTAAACTGGCCCGTGTGTGTGTGTATCCAGCAGGGGGCACTAGCTCCCTTGTTGGAATAAGTTCTTTTGTAATTGCGGCGTGTTGCATAACCTGAAGCTATATAGATATAATATTAAAAGGCGATACTCTTTGCTTAGTGATACAGCAGTATGAAATCACATAGGAGAAATAACTTAGCTTTCTTTAATGGCGGTTTTAATGAGGAAGTCATAGTAAGACTCTTTTACCGAGGTGGGAGCTTGATGTGTAGAGTCTACCATTCTTGTCGCTACGTTGGAAAGATGACGTTACCTCCTATCCATCCGTCGGCTTCAAAAGTGTCCCGGGCAATGTTCCAAGGCTTTATACTCTTTCTCCACATGCAGGCCCCCACTTAGGTGAATCATGCCATTCTAAACAAGGCAAAGAGAGGATACAATTTCATGCTGAGTTTGACACACAGAAATAGTGCACGTTGCCCATTTCACAGTTGTCCTTAACTTCTCTTGTCTGAAAAAGCTTGCCTAGCAGTTCTTATATGGTGAACTCCTGTATGCTAAATCTGGCTTTGTGTTAGCTGTACATGTGAGTAGAAAGAAAAGTAGATTTCAAATATTTGCACAGAGCACAGTGACATATTAAACTTATATTCTGATTACAGTGTGATTGGTGGGTGTGTGTGTGAGTTTTCATATTCACCCTTCAATGGACTGGCATCCTGTCCAGTATTTGTTCCTGCCTTGTGCCCTATGCTATCTGGGATGGGCTCCAGTCCCACTACAACCCTCGTCTGGGTTAAGTGGATTAGAAAATGACAGTCTGCCTAAATAATCTGGCCCCTCCATATATTTCAGAACTCCTCATCTAATATTCTTCCTCCACTGCACTTGGATCATCTTCGCAGTTTCTCTTATCAGTGCCATGTTTTCCTCATGTTGATTTTTGGGGTTGCTGCTGCAAAACTCTGCAAAGAGCTTCCTTTATTTGTCACAACTGCTTCCACAGTCCTGACATTTAAATCCCCTTTAAAAATCTTTTTTTTTCTCATGCATTTGGAGACACAGAATAATGTATTTACTTCGGTTTGGCTTGGAAGTTGTTAAGCTTGGAGACCAAATTTTATTGTCTTTGTTAGTACAGTTTTATTCAGTGTTTTTATGTCACAATGTTATTTTTGTTTTACTTTGGAGCAGCTGTTTGAGGTTTTAAATATGCTTTATAAATCAATTTGATTTGATTTGATTTTCTATACAGGAGGCAACCAGACGAGTTTCGAAAATGTTATTTGAGAGATTTAGAACCAGCACCCTGACTCAGGAGCATCAGCAGTCATGCAGTGCAGTCCTCAGGTACCCATGATCTTCTTGACATAAGAGAGCCTGGACATAGCTGCCTGACATGTGCAGCTGACATCATGCAGGGGAGGCAGGTGATGTAGCAGGCATGTTATTACAAGTAAAAAATATATATTTATTTAATAAGAATCCAAAAGTACAATCCAAAATGCAGGCAAGAGGCCATAGTGCCCTCCAAAATGTTTGGGACAAAGACACTGCAGATGGGAAAAAAGACACATCTTCAATTGAAAGCGTCGCAGTGCTTTGGTGAGGGGCACAGGTGCAGCTTAACCATTTGGTCAGCTTGTGCTAAGTTAGTAACTTTTTTCACTTTAACACTAGAATTACCAAAAAGTACAAAAAAATTTGTAAATCCAGCCCACCTTAAATCCGCTTGCACCTCTCCATCAGCGTCTTTTGTCTTGTAAATGTGTCGATCAGCACAAGCAGCAAGCAGCCTGCTATCCCATCCTCCCACCACCGCACAAAGTGCAAAAAAGTGTGAGTGAAGTACCTGGAGGGTAAATAATATATCGTTATTTGGAACATGTGCATTTTACGTGTGTTCCGTGTCTACAAAGATCTATGTAAGTGTAGGATGACAGGAAATGCAAGAAATGTTAAACACATACCTAAAAGACAAACTTTTTTCATGTTTTAGTACTAAAGACAAAATTTTGACATGAAGTGTATAATGTGTGAAGGCTGAAGTCATAATATCAAATAAACACTTTCACAAAAGCTACAAATATAACAGAACAAGTGCGCTTTCATTGAAGACTATAAACAAAGAAAAAGAAATCGGGTTAGTGTGGCTTGCTGTCGCGACTGCTTTGGTAGTACAGCGGTGCATTTCCTGTCATCCTACACTTACATAGATCTTTGTAGACATGGAACACACATGAAATGCATGTGTTCCAAATAATGATATATTTTTAGACACCTCTAGGTACCTGACTCCCTGATAAACAAGGCTTGAGCTGGGAGAGGTTTTTGCACTTTGGGTGGTAGTGGGAGGATGGGATAGCAGGCTGCTTGCTGCTTGGGATTATCGAGACATTTACAAGACAAAAGACACTGACGGAGAGGTGCGAGCGGATTTATGGTGGGCCGGATTTACGAGTTTTTTCATAAGCTTTGGTAATTCTAGTGTTAAATAATGGAGATGTGCATTATTTTAAATCGTAGACGCCTTGCCTGAGAAGTGTTTCAAAATCAAGGCAGCAGTGCTACCATTGTGCCACCAGTTTCTATCACGTGTTTTGTAATTTCTGTTCTGCTCTGTTCTGTTGTTTCAGATCATATGCATATACATTGCAAAGTATATACAAACTCAGGGCAATCACATTAACACTGGATTGCATGTTTTGTGCCTGGTTTTTCTCTTAATACTTTGCAAATCTTGTTTTTCATTTTGACATCGATTGCAAGTCTCATATATACTGTATCATTCAAATCAGACTCACTATAGCCAACAAAACAAAAAAATATCCTGAGCCAAAAGAAATCAAAAATGAGAAACATGGTGTAGCCTGCCAAGATCAACAGCATGAAGATTACTTGGAAACAAAAAAACAAAAAAAAAACACTCTTCTCCCTAACAATGGGATGAAGATCAGCCAGAAAGACAGAAGCCGTTTTAATAAGTGTGATAGCCACTAACTGGAACAATGAGCCCTCTGACTCTCTGGGGTCCTGTCCTATCACTTTCAATTAAATCTATCTTGACAGCCAAACCAAGTATGATTTCCTTTTCTTTTAAGATTACTTGTAAAGGACGTGTGTGTCATCAGAGTCACATGTTAAGTGTGGCAGTTTATGCTCAGAAAAATGAGTGAAGTGTGTATCCTGATGTCCTCGATAAATTAATAATAATAATAATAATAATAATAATAATAATAATACGAAGAAGAATAAGAATAAGAATAATAATAATACATTTTATTTATATAGCGCCTTTCCCATGTATAAGGCACTTACAGAATATAAGAAAGAACGACGGGGTATACAGTATATAGCATTGTACAAACCAAATAAATAAATAAAGAAGATTAAGACAGTAAATTCAGAGAAAGCCTAACAGACAACATAATTGATGGTCGCACACACACACAGGTTACATGAGCATCTTGACAGAGAGGTAAACTGAGAGAAGGGGAATGAAGTCAAGTAGAGCTGAAAGCCTTCCTGAACAGATGAGTTTTGAGTTGTTTTTTAAAAGAATTCATGGAGTCAGCTGACCTGATTAATTTCGGTAGGTCATTCTAGAGTCTGGGCACTCGCTATACAGCTGAAGGCCCTGCTGTCACCCATGGAGTGTAGATTAGTGTGGGGCACAACAAGATTGCCAGAATCAGAGGACCTTAGTGGGCGAGCAGGCACATAGTGATGAAGAAGGTCACTGATGTAGTTTGGCGCGATTTTATTTAAGGCTTTGTAGGTTATTAGTAGGATTTTATATTCGATTCTGTAAGACACAGGGAGCCAGTGAAGACGGAGCAGGATGGGTGTGATGTGCTCGCTGCTGCTGGTTCAAGTAAGGACTCTTGCAGCTGAGTTTTGAATAAGCTGGAGCTGTGATATAAGATTAGAAGTGGCACCTGCCAACGCTAAGTTACAATAATCGATTGTCCACCACAGCCCCCTAATCATCCCTTGTCTCTAATTGGCTATCTGTCACCTCTTCACCACCTAACAGCTAATGTGTGGTGAGCATACCGGCACAAAATGGCTGCCATCACATCATACAAGTGGACGCTGCACTGTATTAGTGGTGTGTGAAACACCTTCAGTAGCACTATATACATGAAATGAATTATTATTATTATTAATCCAGCAGCATACATGATATTTTGAGTGACATCTGAAGACACTTTATATGCATGGTGCTTTGCTGTGCAACAAGTGAGAAGCAGCTAAACCCGCAGGGTTGTGGTTTACAGCCCAGTTCCTCAGCTGCTGGCTGCAATGCTAGTGTAAGGGCTGATTGAATTTAATATATGAAAAGTCTTTTTAAATGTTGTATTCTGAGACCTTTGCAACTGTTCCTTTTCTCTTGCCAAATAAGCAATAGAGTTTCTGTTATTCAGCCGTATTAATTAAAATGACGTTGCCCCCAAAAATTGACATTCATTAACTACAGAACAGAAAACAAACAAGTAGGCCACCAGCAGCAGCTAATAAAAGAAGAAAAGCCACCAAGACACCCCAAGTCACCTAAAGTGCTGCAGTATTGTGGTGGAAATCTGCCTTAATACAGCTGCTTTATAGTGCTGGATGGGTACGGCCTTATCTGCAAGTGGACATTTGCCTCAAGTGAAGATACTACATGAGGAACAGGAAAGTCATTTTTCAAAAACATTTTTATTTCACCCAACCTCTATTACGCAAGCAGCTTTCTTGGTCATGAGTACAAACATTTTTTTAACATTGTAACTTGAGCACACAGGCTTCTGACTTTATACTTGAGTGCAATACGAGGGGGAGTGAGGCTAAAGTGAGAAAATGGGATTTATCAGGAAATGGAACAAACCTTCACAGAACTAATGCTGTCATTTCTCAATGTCATCTCCACCCTTCTCAATGCACTTGTGCCACTTGCCTGGAAGTGCTAGCAGATTAAAAAGTTTTGTCTCGTCCTCACCACCGCTTGTGCACTGCTTTCTTCACTTCATCATCTGTCTTGAATCGACAGCCACTCAGATGTTTCTTTAGCGGTCCAAAAATGTGGAACTCACACGGTGCCAAATCTGGTGAATAAGGAGGATGTGGCAATACCTCAAACTTCACTTTCTTCAGACAAGCCTTGGTGTTCTCAGCAGTGTGTGTGTGTCATTGTTTTGCAGTAAGTAGACCCCTTGAGACAGCAGTCCCTGCCCCTTGGATCGAATAGCAGGCTTCACATTGGTCTCCAGCGAGTCACAGTAACTTGCACTGGTGACAGCAGTACCTCTTGGTATGTAGTGTTTGACAATAATTTGGGTGGCACGAGTGGTGGTGAGGACAAGACAAAACCTTTCATTCTGCTGGCACTTCCAGGCAGGTGGCACAAGTGCATTGAGAAGGGTGGAGACGACATTGAGAAATGACAGGATCAGTTTTGGTAAGGTGCGTTCCATTTTCTGATAAATGCCATTTTCTAACTTTAGATTGACTCCCTCTCGTATAACATGTCAGGTAAATGACTCTTAATAATAAGTAACACAGTCCAGAGGCTCAAAACCATAATATCCAGGATCTGAACTTCTGACAGTGAACACTCCTATCGTTGTCCATCAGGCCGAAGTGTTTTGAGACTCTACCTCCTCATCAGGGCCGAACAAACTGGAAACTAAAGATAAATAATTTTCACATCTCAAGACGCTACATAAATACATACTCAGAAAGGGGTATTCACAAAAAAATTTCTACCAGAAATAAAAGACATTGAAACACTTCTCAGGCAAGGTGTCTACAATCTCTATATATAATCTTCATTTGGATCTTGATCTTTGTTTGTCCGTGAATGAATTAGAAGAAGAAGCACTAGATGGCAGTAGAGAGACAGCTAAAACATAGGCATTGCATTAAGAATCTCCTCCAGGCTTATACTACTGAAGACTGTAGTACTCCAGTCACACCTCAAAACACAGACATTCAAACTAAACAAATTGTTGTGCTTTAAATGAACTAAAGTGATCTTCATTCAGATCTTGATCTTTGTTTGTCCGCGAATTCCACGCATGTGTAGACCACCGTCCAGTTTAGTACATTGTTGTTACTCACGGATGTCAACAATGTGCCAGAATAACGTAAGGGGTGGTGGACAGTGTTACGCTGGTTAGCTCCTGAGGCCTGGTTAGAGAATGAGATTGCCGAAGATAAAAGGTATGTGCCTACGTAACATATGAATGAAAGAAAGACAGTGGGTAAAATGAATGACAACGTAACAGCACGTTCCAGAAATTATTATTGTTACGTTGTAGCCGGCGAGTGCTGCGCGTCTCACAGTTGTACCGTGCCTTGCTCACATGTCAGTGAAGTGATCCCTATTTATGCTTTAAAGAGCCTGGATACCTATGTGTCCCCCTTTTATAACCATTGCTCCGTGTATATTGCCTTACTCTTTGGATTGCCACAAAGCAACCTGCGAGATTGGAGAATGAGATGGTTGAGATGACATCGTGAGAGGAAACGATAGCGTCATGAAAACTAGACGGACTGTGAATGGACAGAAGCAGAAATGCTCCCATGCCACCACATAATTACTATTCGGACAGTGATTCCGAGTAGGCCGTTCCTATCGAATCAATGTCCAAGGGTTTTCTTTTGTAATTTTGTTTCCCTTATAAAATTCATAATGCTGTGCGACGAAGGGCCCAGTTCACAACTGTCAGCCGCGTTTAAACAGGGAGCCCTTCACAGACAACTTTAACATGCGCAACGTAGTGCTAGTTTGAAATAATGGACATCTCCACTATCTAAAGTGAAGGGACTTACTTGCTTAGCACAAGCTGACCAAACAGTTAAGCTGTGCCTGTGGCCATCACCAAAGCTGTGCCCACTCACTGCAATGCTTTCTAGTGAAGATGTCTCTTCTTTTCCCATCGCTGTGGAAATATGATAATCACCCACACCAGGTGTTCTTAACAATATACCCTGACTAAATCAAATGGTACAAAACCAATATTATTATAAAGTAACATTAATAAAAACAAAGAACATTAGAACAATCTGGATGAGAACAGGCCATTCAGCCCAACAAAGCTTGCCAATCCTATCCACTTAATTATTCTAAACTAACACCAAGTTGAGTTTTGAAAGTCCCTAAAGTCTTACTGTCTACCGCACTACGCGGTCACTTATTCCAAGTGTCTGTGGTTCTCTGTGTAAAGAAAAACTTCCTAATGATTGTGCGAAATATATTCTTCATAAGTTTCCAACTGTGTACCTGTGTTCCTGATGAACTCATTTTAAAGTCTCAGTCTTGATCTATCCATCCATCCATCCTCTTCCGCTTATTCGAGATCGGGTCACGGGGGCAGCAGCTTGAACAGAGATACCTAGACTGCCCTCTCCCAGGCCACATCTTCTAGCTCTTCCGGGGGAATCCCGAGGCGTTCCCAGGCCAGCCGAGAGACATAGTCCCTCCAGCGTGTCCTGGGTCTTCCCCGGGGCCTCCTCCCGGTTGGACGTGCCCGGAACACCTCACCAGGGAGGTGTCCAGGAGGCATCCTGATCAGATGCCCGATCCACCTCATCTGACTCCTCTCGATGCGGAGGAGTAGCGGCTCTACTCTGAGCCCCTCCCGGATGACTGAGCTTCTCACCCCAATCTTTAAGGGAAAGCCCAGACACCCTGCGGAGGAAACTTATTTCAGCCACTTGTATTCGCGATCTCGTTCTTTCGGTCACTACCCTTAGCTCATTACCATAGGTGAAGGTAGGAACATAGATCGACCGGTAAATTGAGAGCTTTGCCTTACGGCTCAGCTCTTTTTCACCACGATAGACCGATGCAGAGCCTGCCCCACTGTGGATGCCGCACCGATCCGCCTGTTGACCTCACGTTTCATTCTTTCCTCACTCGTGAACAAGACCCCGAGATACTTGAACTGCTCCACTTGGGGCAGGATCTTGCTCCCAACCCTGAGAGGTCACTCCATCCTTTACCGGCTGAGGACCATGGTCTCGGATTTGGAGGTGCTGATTCCCATCCCAGCCGCTTCACACTCAACTGCGAACCGATCCAGAGGGAGCTGAAGATCACGGCCTGATAAAGCAAACAGGACAACATCATCTGCAAAAAGCAGTGATCCAATCCTGAGTCCACCATACCGGACCCCCTCAACACCCTGGCTGCGCCTAGAAATTCTGTCTATAAAAGTTATGAACATAATCGGTGACAAAGGGCAGCCCTGGAGGAGTCCAACTCTCACTGGAAGCGGGTTCGACTTACTGCCGGCAATGCGGACCAAGCTTTGACACCGATCGTACAGGGACCGAACAGCCCTCATCAGGGGTCCGATACCCCATACTCTCAGAGCACCCCCCACAAGATTCCCCAAGGAACATGGTCGAACACCTTTTTCAAGTCCACAAGTCCAGTCTTGATCTACTGGACTAATTCCCTCATCATTTTAAACACTTCAGTCAGGTCTCCTCTTAATCTTCTTTTGCTTAAACCGTAAAGACTCAGCCCTTTTAAACTTTCTTCATAACTCATCCACTGTAGCCCTGGAGTTAACCCAGTCACTCTTCTCTGGACCTTTCTAGTGCTGCTGTCTTTTTGTAGCCTGGAGACCAAAACTGCCCCCAGTACTCCAGATGAGTGTGTTATAAAGCTTGAGCACATCCTCCTTGGTCTTGTACTCCACACATCAAGGCGCTATATAACCTGACATTCTGTTAGCCTTCTTAATGGCTTCTGAACACTCGATAGCTTAGAATCCACTATGGAAGTCGATAGCTTAGAATCCACTATGACTCCTAAATCCTTCTCATAAGGTGTACTCTCAATTTTCAGACCTCCCATTGTGTATTCAAACCTAACATTTTTACTTCCTACATGTAATTCTTTACATTTACTGACATTAAATTTCATCTGCCACAAATCTGCCCAAGCCTGTATGCTGTCCAAGTCCTTCTGTAATGATGTAACGGATTCCAGATTATCTGCTAATCCACCTATCTTGCTATCAATAAACCAATGGCAGAAAAAGTAGGACAAGCATTTGAAAAGAAACTTTAAAGGGCGCCAGCCCACCGCAGAAACTGCAGTTCTTGTTTGTGAATAATGTTATTAGTTGCTCCAATTGATATTGCTGTGCTCCAGATATATCATACTCATTCTGGAAGAAAAGGCAAGCATGGTGGTCTCTATGGTGGACTTCAAACCCCTGAGGCTGTGCATTCAAATCCCACTACTGACACCACGTGATTAAAGAGAAAGTCACTTCATCTGCCTGTGCTCCAACTGTAAAAACAAAACAGATGCAACTGATCGTATCTCAGATGTTTTAATGCACTTTGGATAAAGGCATCAGTCCAAAAATAATTAAAAGGTATGAAGGCTTGAAAGAGATTTTAAAAAGATCTCACAAAATATCTGTCCTAGGTGTGACGTTAATCTGCATCCAGCCCTGCATGTATGCCCTCCAACCTGCAGGGAAAAACCTGGGGGTTGGTGGCAGAATTGGCACTCTGGCCACCACAAAAAACCTCCCAGTGTTCCATTCCATCTGAACTAGTGTGGTGCTGAGGTGTCACCCGTTGCATGGCTGCACTTGGGTCCTAATCTGGGATCCTGAGTTGACTTGTCATGTGGTGGGTGCGGCAATGTGCTGTATCAGCGTCTGCTCCTAACCTCTCTCACAAAATATGACATGCTTTTCAAATCAAATTCTGAGTTTTTACTTCAGTTGTATCTCATGTGTCCTTTTTGTCGAAAGTTATATCTCTTAAGGACTTGTTGGAGAAACATCTGTGACAAATTTAATTCTTAAGTGAAACATAAATGAAAATCTCTGAGCCACCAAAGATCAGCCTTTGAGCAGTAAAATGTTCCAATGGGTTTTTGGAAGACATCTCTTTTCAGCCACTAACCCCTGTGGGAATCACCCTCACCAATATACCTTGACCCAATCAAACAATGTAAAATCCATATTATTATAAAGCAAAGTAAAAAAAAAAGTGATGGTAGCAAAAGTAGGAAATATATTTGAAAAAGAGTCTTATTAAAAAATACTTGTAATGTAAAAAATGCAGGTGAAGAAAGGTGAGTCTTTTCAAGTTTGGGTGAAGTAAAGGGGGATAGCATTGCTCTCAGTGCCGGGTAAGGTCCTTGCTAGGGTCGTCCTCAATAGGATCCGTGATCACTTGTTCACCTACCAGCGACCGGTACAGTCTGGTTTTACGCCTAAGAAGTCTACCATCGACTGCATCCTGGCACTGAGGGTTCTCATGGAGCGCAAATGTGAATATCGGCAGAGTTTCTTTGCAGCCTTTGTTGATTTTCACAAAGCGTTTTGACTCAGTTGATCGAGCTGCCCTGTGGGACATCCTGAGGGTTTGCAGGATCCCCTCGAGGTTGCTGGGTATTATGGCCGGCCTGTACACTGGTACTCTGAGTGCTGTGCAGAGTAGAGGCAGGACCTCTGCGTTTTTCCCAGTTGATTCTGGGGTTCATCAGGGGCGTATTCTTTCTCCTACTCTGTTCAGTGCTTGTATGGACCGGGTGTTGGGCAAGGTCATGGGGTCCAGCGGCTGTGGGGCATCTGTTGGTGAAGAAAGATTCACAGATCTTGACTTTGCTGACGATGCTGTGATCTTTGTGGAGTCACTGATCGGGGTCTCGAGTGACTGAGTGAGGAGTCTGAGTGTCTGGGCTTGTGAGTGTCCTGATAAAAACCGACATCCAGGCTTATAATGACCTATTGGACATGGCCATCAGCAGTGTGTCTGTATGTGGAGACAGTGTCGACCTTGTCACCTTGGCAGTGAGATTCATGTCTCTGGTGACTCTTCCTATGAAGTCAGTAGATGGATTGGGAGAGCATGGGGGGTCATGGGGTCTCTAGAAAGGGGTGCGTGGCCCTCCCAATATCTATGCAAAAGGACGAAGGTCCAAGTCTTTAGAGTCGTGGTGCTTCATGTCTTGCTATATGGTTGCGAGACATGGACGCTATCCAGTGACCTGAGATGAAGACTGGACTCCTTTGATACTGTGTCTCTCCAGAAAATCCATGGTTTGACTTTCTGTTGAATGAGCAGTTGCTCATCGATTCCCGAATGAGGCACATTACCTGCATTGTGAGGGAGCGTCAGTTACGGCACTACGGCCATGTGGCGTGTTTCCCCGAGGGAGATCTGGCTCGTAAGATCCTCATTGATGGGGACCCGAGTGGCTGGACCAGGCCAAGGGGTCGCCCACATAACACCTGGCTGCGGCAGATAGAGGGTCATTTCCGGAGGGTGGGACTGGACCATGTGTCTGCCTGGGGGGTTGCAAACTGGGATCCCGAGTTGTTTCACCATGTAGTGGGTGCAGCAACACACTGTACCAGTGCATGCTCCCCAACTTGACTTGAGTTGAGTTGACTTGTGACATTGCTGCTCGGTCAGCTCCCTTCTCTGCTCTCCTTCCTTTGCTCTCCCTTTTATGTGCAGCATGCATCCCAAACTTAAAGGCCCCGCTTCACATTGAATGAGCAATGATTACAAGAATAATACGTGTTTGTCTTTCTTGGATTGTTGGCCCATTCTGATCCTAATTGCCCTAGGGTCTCATAAATTGCAAAAAGCATTTGTAACAACCTGTTTTTTAAGATTATGAAAGGATGATCTAAAAGACATAAGGTTCAACTTAAATCAATCTATAGTAGTCATTTAAAAAGATACACAAGCGATTATTTGAAAAGGGAGTTTAAGGATGCTCAGTTGAAGTAAAGACAAAGGTCCATGTTGTCTGAATGCCGGCTGTTTACTCAGGTGTCCTTATTGCTGGCAGATGATCATCGTCAGCTCACATGGTTCACATTTTGACTTGCCTTCAGTCCATATTCCTGTTATATATTGTTTAATTCATAGTTCCATATTGTTAGTTTTGAACACTTATTCTTCATGTGGTATGTTTCTATGCCAATATAGCTGGAGAGTCCTCCTATAGTAAGCCATAGTAGAATTAAAAAAATCTAAAATGGTTGCCCAGTCCCAGAAAAAATCGCTTTT
The DNA here is from genome assembly GCA_026402145.1 of Polypterus bichir lapradei. Classification (NCBI taxonomy): domain Eukaryota; kingdom Metazoa; phylum Chordata; class Cladistia; order Polypteriformes; family Polypteridae; genus Polypterus; species Polypterus bichir. Next base: position 22,270,802 of record JANRMT010027041.1, read on the forward strand.
AGCAAGAATTTGCCTATTATGTATGCAGGTCATTCCAATTCTTACATCTACTGCACAGGCTGTAAATCTGCCTTTACTTTATATTAACCCTTCCACAGCAAACATCCCTGGGAGGAACTACACAAGTGTAAAACAAAAATGATACAAATATAATTTAAAAAATGGAGTTGTTAGTGATGCTGCCTCACATATCTAATGTGCTGGGTTTGAATCCTGGTTGTGGTTTGTGCGGAATTTGCACCGTTACCCCTTGTCTGTGGTGGCGTTTCTCCCATATTCCCCCAAAATGTATTTGTTAGGTTAACTGTTGACCCCAAATCGTCCACAATAATGGATATATGTGCAATTAGTGGGCCTTGCAATGGACTGGTGCTCCATCAAGAGCAGTTTGCAACATTACACCCTTTGGATGAAGGGTCTTTGAGAATGGCCTGTCAGACGCTAGTGTAATGAGACTCTGTAACAAGGATTATTGTGAGAGGAAAAAAGATGAGTACCTATATTTCTAAAGAATCTCAGAATTACACTTAAATGTTTGATGGGGTAAGAATTTGTCTTACTTCATAGTTTGGCATGAGAAGAAGTTATGAAGCATCCTACACCCAAAACCAGGAAGAAGTGAGAGTCAAAATTTCACCACACCCCGAGCCTTTTTGCAGTTGTCTGATACTAAAGCTAAGGCTTCACTACAAGATAATAAAAATATAATAATAATAATATAATAATAATAATATTTTTCAAAATATTTGAAGAAAAAGAAGGAGTTAAACATAACAAAGTAGGATATTGTGCTAAGCTGCATGCAATTGATGCAATTTTGCAATAACATGAAGAATAACACCAAAGGGTGGCATGGAGGTGCTGCTGCCACACAGTAAGCAGACCAGGGTTCAAATCCTGGGTCCTCCCTATGTGGATTCTGCATGTTCTCCCCATATCTGTGATTTCCTCTCAAAGTCCAAAGACATGCAGATTAGGTGAACTGGCAACAAAGAAATCCTGGCTGCTAAGGTTTTGGCCAGTTGGTACCCCATGTTGCTTCAGGAGTCTCCCGTGCTAACCGTACACAGAAGGCCTCATTTTTCAGACTGATGGTGTCTCTCACCTCTGGTGTCCACAATTGGGTCCTTAGGTTGCCACCTCAAGAGGCACCTATGACCTTCAGGTTGCAGCTCTTGGCAGTCACTTCCACAATGTTGGCTTTGAACTTTCAAACTCTATGTCCTTAGCCTCCTCCGGGAAGTGGAAAAAACATTCTTAGAGGTGGAGGTTGAAAGCCTTCTGGTCATGGCCCTCTCCTAGATGTTCCCGGTTCACATTCACTACTCACTTGAGCTTTACAGGTATGTCCAAGCACCCCACCAACCATCTGATCCGACTCATCACCAGATGGTGATCAGATGACGTCTCTGCCTCTCTCTTCACCAGAGTCTCCAGAACACATAGCCACAAATGATAAATTTGATCATAGATCTTTGGTATAAGATGCTCTGGTACCAAGTCCATTTATGAACCACCTAATCTTAAAACATTGTGTTTGTTACGGAAAGCCATGCCTAGCACAGAAGACAAATAACAAACCACTGCTTGGGATTAGATCAAGCAGGTTGTTCTTCCCAATCCAGGTGTCCCCATCATTACCCATTTGGGTATTGAAGTTGTCCAGCAGAACTGCCCAGCTGAGACTGTTCTCAGGATCCCCTTCAGGCACTCCAAGAAGGCCTGGTACCCAGAGCTACCATCTGGTGCATGAACACAAACATCAGTCAGAGTCCTTCAGCCCTGCAGAGGTAGCCTTCTTGAGCTCTGGGATGAACTCCAACAACTAGACATAGCCTTAACTTAAATTCCATTTCAGCCAGATGCCTTTCCCACCAGGCAACTCCAACATAAAGAAGAGTCGAGCCCGTTACAAGAGGTTTGGTTCCAGAATGTGAGCCCAACTATATCTAGTTGGTAGCGCAACGTTTCACTCACCAACTCTTAATCCTTCCTCCCGAGAGAGGAGACATTCCAAGTCCCAAAAGTCAATTTATGTATCTGGATTCGAGTTCACCAAGACCTCTATCTTTAACCGCTACCATGTCACATTGCACCCAGCCCCTACTCCTCCTGCAGGTGATGGGCCCACAAAAGGTAATTTACATACATGGGGTCTCATGTATAAACGGTGCGTATGCACAGAAATGTTGTGTAAGAACGTTTCCATGTTCAAATCGCGATGTATAAAACCTAAACTTGGAGTAAAGCCACGTGCATTTCCACGGTACCTCATACCCTGTCGTACGCAAGTTCTGCACTCGGTTTTGCAGATTGGTGGCACCAAGCTTCAAAGCAGTGCTACTGTTCCTGTGTGGATTCCCTTTCTCTTTTAGATCCACATTCCTGACGCGGCTTTGTAAATACACTGAAACTAACCGCATATTGTTTATTAGTGTAATGCATCTGATTGTAATTAACCTGTAACAATATAATGGTCCACAGAATGGTCAAACTATTCTAAATACCATAACTGCTTTAGCATTGTTACTCTCACTGCACCTTCTTTTCTTCTTTCAGCTGCTCCCGTTAAAGGTTGCCACAGCGGATCATCTTTTTCCATATTACTCTCACTGCACCACTCAGAGTATTAATATCACTGTATCTGAGTGGGGAATCACAGCCCTACAGCAGCTGATCAGAAAGAGAATTATCGGGATACAGCATCAAGCACACGCTGCCTCAGCCACAGCAAAACGCTTCAGAGCCTTTCCTGTACGGATCTCGCGGTTCAGAAACAGTTTCATCCCAAGAACTATAAACACACTCGATCAATTGCTCCTTGTAGAACTGTTTGTACTTATAAGTACAATTACCTGACTGTAAACTTACACTACAGTTATAATACTGCGCAACCTGCACCACTTTATAAAGTGCGTATTTACATATGATGACGATATCATTTTTAAGATGAAATGCAGCAAAATATGTTGATTATATTATACAGATAAAACTTTAACTTCATTTAAATAATCTGTATTGTTAATAATTAAATTCACGTATTGTTCCTGCCTCGCGCTGTATATTTGTTGAGGCTGGTGTGACACTGGAAGGATAGACGGATATGTGCCATCGTATTCCCATGTTTAATAACGTGCTTTAATTCCAGTCATCATGAAAATGATATAACGTATACATCTCAGTATTTTAATTATTCAGAGAGCTGTAATATCACGAATGTAATGGATTCTGTGTCCTGTTGGAGGAAGAGAAAGCCCGGAAGCACGTAGTGATTCATACACATAAAGTACATAGAAGATCAAATACAAAACAAAGCATTTATTGTGCTACTTTAGTTACGATGGGATTTGAGAAACTAGTAAATTAAATGATTTTAAGATGAAGTTTATGATGTTCTACTTTAATGACAAAATAAAGTACATGATTAAAGTGGAAATTTCGAGATTAAAGTTGACATTTCGTGCTTTTTCCCCACTGTGTGCCTTTTTTTCTCTGTACCCTAATAAGCTTTCATATGACACTCAGACAGTGGGCTACGACTCGCCTTTTCACAGCGACTTTGATATGTGACTTCTTTTTTATTTCAGGTACTGTGCGACTTTGTAAACTTGAGCTTTCAAGTTTCTCCAAAACGCTATGTCACTCGATGAACTTCCTTTTGTTGATTATACCACTGTTTAAATCAACAAATAGTATGTTTTTCCTTTGCCTCCACTTGGTATTCGCTGAAATTCTTATATTTTCCCCGTGCTTTTCCCATTGTCTTTTCACAGAACACTGAGCTTAAGGGCTATTTGTATTGATTTGCATATTCAAAGAGGCGTAATTCTGGGAGGAATTGGGGTGGGACAGCAGGCGCGTGCACGAGAGTTACTTTTCACGCTGACCGGGATTTATGTAGTGGAAGAACGTGGAAGTTGGAGTACGCACAGATTCCTGCATCTGGATTTTTCTGTGCGTTAGCACATTTCGGCTTTTGTGCTTACGTCATGTTATAGTGCGAATTCTACGCACGGCATTATGCATGAGGCCCATGGAAACTAAGTAATTAAATAGAACTGAAAATACATAATTAGATAAATAATACATTTACAGAACAATACTTACAGAAATGTTGAAACCAATGCACAATATTGAAAAATGAACAAAAAATTTAAGCACAAGCCAGAGGAGGAGGCCTGGCTGAACTATAACACAAGGTTCACACTGAGCAGGACTGGCTGCAGTTTATACTGGCTGACACTTATGGTTCTTTTAATTGGGCTGATCTACTATCGGGTGGAGTTGCATGTTCTCCCCATGTCTATGTGGGTTTCCTCTGAGTGCTCTGGGTTCCTCTAACAGTCCAAAGACATGCAGGTTAGGTGCATTGGCGGTCCTAAATTGTCCCTAGTGTGGGTGTATGCGTGCCCTGCGGTGGGCTGGTGCCCTGCCTGGAGTTTGTTTCCTGCCTTGCGCCCTGTGTTGGCTGGCATTGGCTCCAGCAGACCCCTTGACCCTGTGTTTGGATTCAGCAGGTTAGAAAATGGATGGATGATCTACTATGAAACTAATGAAGCTTAAGCTTCAGGCCCCCTAAAACTGGAGGTAGCTAACATTGCTTAAAAACTGTTGGTGTCTACTGCATGATAAGATATTTAAAAAAAAATATTTTAAAAATAGTTATATTGTGTAATTCAGTAAAGCAATTTTAATCAAAATCTGAGATGTAGTGGTTAAATCTTTTAAAAATTTACAGTGTACTGATCTGTCGTGGAACAACCCAACTGAAGAAGGTAAGAGTGGTTACCCAGACCTCATTGCTGGCTGTGAAGAGGTCCCCATCACAGTCTCAAAAACGTACGTCTGCCACTCGGTTGAATTAACTGGGGAGTAATTACTTTTTCACACACTGCCACTTATTGTTAGATAACTTTGTCTATTAAACAAATTAAATAAATGTAAAAAATATATACAGTGCCCTCCATAATGTTTGGGATAAAGACCCCAGTGCTCCACAATTTAAAATTACAAATCAAACAATTCAAAGATGGTTAAAGTGCACATTGCAGACTTTCATTTAAGGAGATTTGCATATATTTCAGTCACAGCAGGTAAAAGTGACACTTTTCTACACAGTCCCCCCATTTCAGGGCACCATAATGTTTGGACAATTGGCTTCACAGGTGTTTGTGATACCTCAGGTGGGCTTCATGGCTTCATGAGATGACCTCAGCTTGCTTCTCCCCTTTGGAGTCTGTTGTTGCTGCTGTTCAACATAAGGACAAGAGTTGTGCCAATGACAGAAGTCATTATGAGTTTGAAAAACAAGAATAAAACCATTAGAGACATCCGTAAAACTTTAGGATGACCAAAATCAACTGTCTGGAATATCATGAAGGAGAAAGAACACACTGGTGAGCTCAGTAATCACAGAGGGACTGGTAGGCCAAGGAAGACCTCCACTGATGATGACAGAAGAATCCTCACTCTGGTAAAGAAAAAGCCCCAAAGACCTGTCTGACAGATCAGAAACCGACTTGAGGAGCGAGATGTGGACGTGTCAGAGATGAATATCAGCAGAAGAGAAACACAGGGACCACACAACAAGATGCAAACCACAAAAATAGGACGACCTGGTTACAGTTTGTAAGAAAGGACTTAAAAGAGCCTATAGCATTCTGGAAAAAGTCTTGTGGACAGACGAGATAAAGATGAACCTCATCAGAGTGCTGACAAGAGCAAAGTGTGGAGACCAAAAGGAACTGCCTGGGATCCACAGCAAACCACCTCATCTGTTAACCTGGTGCTGGGGGTGTTACGGCTTGGGCATGTATGGCTGCCACGGGTCCTGGAACACTTCACTTTATTGATGGTGGAATTGCTGACGCCAGTGGCACAATGAATTCTGAGTCTTGTAGAAACACCTGATCTTCTCAGGTTCCAGTCAATGCCTCCAAACCCATTGGACGGCGTTTCATCCTACAACAAGATAACAACTCAAACACACTGCTGAGGTAACACAGGAGTTTATCAAAGCTAAAAAATGGAAAATGGCCAAACTAGTCACCTGATTTAGATCCAACTGAGCAGGCCTTCCATATGCTGAAGAGAAAACTTAAGGGGACAAGCCCCCCAAACAAGCAGGAGCTGAAGATGGCTGCATTAGAGGCTTGAAGAGCATCACCAGAGAAGATCCTCAGCACCTGGTGATGTCTGTGAATCACAAACTTCAAGAAGTCATTGCATGTGAAGGATATGTGACAAAGTCCTACATAGACCTGCCTGCCATTGCTGTGTCCCAAATATTATGGTGTCCTGAAATGGGGGGCTCCATGTAGAAAAAGTGTTGTAATTACTACATGATGGCACAGAAATGTCTGCAAATCCCCTTAAATGAAAGTCTGCAATGTGCACTTTAATCACAGTCTCTGAATTGTTGGATTTGTAATTTTCAACTGGGGAACCGAGGGGGAAATCAAAGAAAAAGTTTGTCTTTCCCCCAAACCTTATGAAGGGCACTGTATGATTTTTTTTTTTTTGTGCACTCAGAATTTTAGATTTTGTTCAAAGACCTGTAAGCCTTCAGTGTCACACATTTACAAAAACAGAGGAAGTGAAAAAGGGAACAAATAAACTTTACACATCCTTGTGGCTAATAAACTTGTAAAATGTGCATATAAGAGTTATAGGAAGTTAGAGGTACAGCAAATGTGGAGGAAGCAGGAAGGGCAATTTGAAAAGACCAGGACAACCTTCAACAATGAGCAAACACTGGGAAAATGCAATTTAATGTAAAGACCTGCAAAGTGCTCCACATGGGCAAAGGGAACAATGACTAGAAATACAAGATGGGTAACCCTGGCCAACCTTTCGAAAAGTTTCAGGGGTTTACTTCAATGTAACATTCTCACTATCTAGGAAAATTGCAGAAGAAATTAGAAATGCAAATAAAATGCAATATTACATTTTAAAAACTGTTGGATATAAATTAAGAGAAGTTCTGCCCAGATTATATAATGCAAATTTGAGGCTACATCTGCAGTGTGTGCACACTTCTGGTCACACACAGAAAAGGCAAGCCACACTTGATGAAGAAAGAACAAACTGCTTAGGAAATGAAAGGCCTTCTTCAGGGGTTTTCCAGAATTCTTTGTTAAATAAACAGGCAGAGGCCTAACAGTAAAACCAACAAACGGGATCAAACTGTGTGCCAAAGTTGAAACCAAGAGCCAAAAATGAAGGCTTGAGTGTAATCTGCAGAAGAATTATTACTTAACCAGGCCTTTTTGTTGGTGGTTATAGAACAGATTTGGAAACACGGCAATGCACACTGCCATGTCAAAGAGCAGCAGCAGCACACACATAGCCAACTATATGTTGTTACGTTACAATACAATACCGATTATCTTCATATAGCACACACACTGTGACAAATTGACAGATATAGATTATAGTGATTACTAAAAACAGAATTAGCACATATAAAGATAAGAATTTGATAAAACACACCAGTAAATCATATTAACTAATTCTTGAGCTATGACTGGTTGACAACACAGGAGAGTAACATTGTAAGAGACAATGTCAAAAATAAAGTCAGATACAGTCAGATTCCTTGTGTCCTTTGCCAACTAGCCTCCCACCAGTTCCTGAGTTTTCTGTAGTGAAGTCCAATCTGGTGACATAATATTTCCATCCAATGACTCCAACTCTCCTTTAAGCGAAATGATTTTCCTGTACGCAGGAGAGCAGCCTGGCAGTGGATCAGCGGACACATCCAGATTACGAGAAGAGAGACAGAATAGGTTAGTAACAGTTTGTAATAATTATGATATTACTTATTTTTCTGTATAAACAAGTAACAAACAGAAATGCAGTATACAGTACATAGCTAATCAGCAGCTCTAGTCAGGGCTATGACAGACAGATTGATTTAAAAGCTAAGACTTAATGGGGCATCTTATATTAGCCAGCAGACCATTCCACTGCTTCAGGGCCCTGTAACTAAAAGCTCAACTTTCCACTGTTATTTTGTTAATAATCTTTGGAATCTTAAGTACAGTAGGCCGACATCTTGATATCTCAATGTGTGCTCCTGGGTTTTCTATAGTAGGGTCTATGCTAGCTATCCAGTCTAATTGCATAATCTTTCCATCCAATGATTCCAACTCTCCTTCATCCAAAATGATTTTTCCATACTCATGAAAAGAGCCTGGCAGTAGATTAGTGTTCCCACATTCAAATACTGAGAAGAGAAACCAAATAGAGGAGAGTTAGTAATGGGTTATAAACAATGTATTACTTAAATTTCTGTACAAACGACAAACAAATAGAGATGCAGTATGCACTGCTAATCAGCAGCTCTAGTCAGGGTGTGCTACACTAAAGTCATGTGCCTTCAGCCTGGATTTAAAAGATGAGACAGAAGGAGCATCTCTTATAATAGCAGGTAGATCATTCCACAGCTTCAGAACCTTGTAACTAAAAGCTCAACCTTGCACTGTTATTATTTAAGTAATCCTTGGAATCATAAGCAGTCCAGCATCTTGAGATCTCAATGTGCGCTGGGTTTGTAAGTAATAATAAGTTCAGATAAGTAAGCATTTAAGGCTTTATAAGCTAAAAGGACTATTTTGAAGTCAGCCCTGATCTTTACTAGTGTTATATTTCAGAATATCACATTCTTTTTTTCTATTTTTACTTATTTTATCTAATTTAATAGTGCAAATGGTATCGGTTATTTGCATTATTCTGTGTGTCATATTAGTTTTGTGTATTATTTAATTTTTACATGTCTATGCTTGTTCGATTATCCATCATGTGTCTTGTTGGTGGTTCACCTCATCATCACAGGTCTGCCCTCAGCCCTATAAAGGCCAAGGAAATCCCACAGTCCTTTGCGGTTCATTGAATGTGCTCATGGAGTTTTGTGAGTTTCTATTGTCATTTTCTGTGACTTTTGTCATCTTCCATATTTTTGATCTCTGTGCTGTATTTTCAAGAATTCTTTGGATTTATGAATTAGGGTTTGTTTGCCTTGAACTGCTTTTGCCTTTTCAGACAATCCCTGATCTGCCTTGTGTGCTCTACATTGTTTCTTCTGTAATAAATATTTTTAATTACAAAGATTGTTCATTTTCCCTTTTCATTTCTAGATGGGGTTTAAATGATTCCCCCAATCAACCTGACTCTAGTGGTGGGCATATTGAGGTATTTTAGGCAATCTGTTTTCTAAGAAATTGGTAGTTCGCTACAACTGAGTACCAGTGTAAGGACTTGAGAGCTGGTGTTATGTGATCATACTTACTAGTTCTTGTAATACTTCTTGAAGCAGCATTTTGAATTAACTGAAAGCTGCAGAAAGAACAATTAGATCAGCCAGTGGACAACACATTGCAGTAGTGAATCCTACTTGAAATAAATGCATACATTAATTTCATATTAAGAAAACATCTTAATTTTCCTATATTTGTAAAGTGGAAAAAAACATGATTTTAATAGTTTTGTAATGTGTGTTTTAAACAACATGCTAGAGTCAAAGATAACACCTTAATTTGCATGCTTCAGTAACACTAATGGTGATTCCAACTGAGTTAAAAAGTGACAGAATTTGCTTGTGGTCAGCATCATTCCCTCCAATAAACAACATTTCTGTTCTGTTCCAGTAGTTCATATTCATCTACTCTTTTAACTCACTGACACGGTTAATTAAGGGCAGCATCAGAGAAGAAACACTGTTTTAAAAAGGAAAGGTATAAATGGGTGTCATCTGCATATGAGTGAAGATTAATGTTGTTTTCTAATGACAGTGCCCAAAGGAAGCATATAAAGGGAAAAAATTAAAGACCATAAATAACACAGTAGCACTCATGCCTAAAAATTGCAAAATGACATCGCCCATAAAAACAAAATTGGTCTGTTGAAATAAAAAATCTTCTCAATATAACCTAAACTCATGCTACAAAACAGAAACAGCAGCACTAAATCATGTGCAGAGGAGACCAAAAGTCCTACCATACTGTTATGGGCTGAAAGAACAAAACTTTTTTTAGTGTAGTCAGCATAGGAACCTAAATCCTTTATAGTTACTGTAAAAGATAGCTCCGGACACAGACAGACACGGACTCCAGATGTCTAAATGCACACCCGTTTATTTACACGACACACACAGTGCAGAAAAGCCCCAATATTGCTCACAGTCCTTTTGTCTTTCTTTCCTTTTGCAGCCTCTACTCCTCCCGTTGCAAGATCCATCCTCTTCCACCCAACTCCGGCTCTCCAAATGGAGTGAGGTGGTCCCTTTTATGGAACTCCCAGATGAGCTCCAGGTGCTCCCTGATGATCTTCCAGCAGCACTTCCTGGTGTGGCGGAAGTGCTGCCCTTGCACCCGGAAGCACTCCAGGCGTATTTGGTTCCTGTTCTGGCAGAAGTGCTGCAGTCCATGGCTTGGGAACCATCCAGGTGCCCCCTGGTGGTGGCCACGGACCCTCACAAGGACGAGCTTCCCAGCTCTGTATCCGTGGCCCTGATGGAATCCAGGGGGGCTGCCCTCTTGCGTCCAGGGGAATATATTGCCCCTCTCCCGGTCCTTCCTTGTTCCAGGCGTCCCAGTGGGGCAAGGTCCCTGGTCATCTGCCACATTACAAATATTTATTCAAATAAAAAGCTAGCCCAGTGGTGAGGTGGTACAGTAAGGATACCAGGGTTTGTGTCCCAGGTCGTCCCTGTGTGGAGTTTGCATGTCCTCCCTCTGGGTGCCCCAGTTTCTTCCCACAGTCCAACTAAATGTAGGTTAGGTGGAGACGTGGAACTAAATTGGCCTAGATGTGAGCATGCATTCACCCTTTGATTGACTTGTGCCCAGTGCTTGCTGGGATAGGCTCCAGCTGACCCACTACACTGCTCAGGATTGAGCAAGCTTAGAAAATGTTATGGTTTGGTATGGGATTCAAACCAAAAAGAGAACAACAAAAGGTACTCCAAAGAGTAGACATGAGTTTTGTCTAAAAGTCCCAATACAGTGATCCCTCCTCGATCACGGGGGTTGCGGTCCAGAACCCCCCGCGAAAAGTGAAAATCCGCAAAGTAAAAACTATATATGTTTATATGGTTATTTTTATATTGTCATGCTTGGGTCACAGATTTGCACAGAAAAAGCACAGGAGCTTTATTTAAGCACTGCAAACAAACATTTGTCTCTTTTTCAAAAGTTTAAACTGTGCTCCATGACAAGACAGAGATGGCAGTTCCCTCTCACAATTAAAAGAATGCAAACACATCTTTCTCTTCAAAGGAGTGCGCGTCAGGAGTAGAGAATGTCAGAGAGAGAGAGAGAGAGAGAGAGAGAAAAGCAAACAATCAAAAATCAATAGGTGCTGTTCGGGCGTTTAAGTATTCGAAGCACTGCGCGAGAAGCATTTTGTGCGTCAAAGCAGCCACAAGTAAGCCCAGCAAGGAAGGGAGCAATGTGAAGGTGGTCTGTCAGTGTTTTTTAGAGGAGAGTCCGTATCCCCTAGGGGTGCGAACAGCCCCCAGTTCACAAAATATTTTAAGCCCTTATAAACTCTCCCACACTCTTATAAAAATTTCCCGCACAGTTATACAGCTTAAACCCTTTATATTCTCTTAGATATTAGTTAAGACTCGCTGAAATTATGTATGTGAACACACTGTTTATATACTACACACAAACATATATATTGTATATTATTGAGAAGTTTTATTTAATACGTAATACGTGCTCTGATTGGGTAGCTTCTCAGCCATCCGTATGTACCAGAAGTAAAAAGACCCATTGTCAGCAGAAATCCATGAACCAGCAGAAAATCTGCAATATATATTTAAATATGCTTACATATAAAATCCGCGATAGAGTGAAGCCGCGAAAGTCGAAGCGCGATATAGCGAGGGATTACTGTACACTAATTCAAAAACAGAGTCCAAAGACAGAGAATAATTGTCAGAAAAAGAGAGAAGTATCTAAAACAGCGCTTACAACACAACTCCAAATAGATTGTGGTAAAGTGAGGTCTACGGTTGATTGCCATTTTAAATAAATTATCGCCAGGTGGGGGTGTGGTAGCGTGGTGAGAACAGTTCCCTTGAGCGATACGGGACCAGACGGCCCTGCACTTAGTGCACAGGATGTGTTGCAGGATCGCCCACAACCCTATCTGGTGCTGGGAGCTGCTGATTGCTGCAGCTGTGCCACATCCCCTTTTAAAAAGGGAAGTGCGAGTGTGGGGAGGGGAATAAAGAAAAAACTGAGATGAAAAATGGAGGTCAAAGAGAGGAAGAGACAGCAGGAGGCGGAAAGAGCCGGTGTGGGCATGTGAGGGTGAGCTAAGAGAGTGCGCTCGGGAGAGAGATGACAGACCCTGGAGAGGAGTGTGTGGCTGACACTCAGGAGGGCTGAAGTGGGTCACTCTGACTGAACACGTTTGAGGAACAGGAGTGACCAGATGTGTGAATGGCTCACCACAGAACTCCAGAAAGGCAGTGGGGGTGAAGGAGGCCTGGAAGGAGAGCTCCAGTGTGAGTGCCATTGGGAACCCAAGCCTATGTCCGGAGAGGGAGCCTTACTGTAGGGTGGTGCATGGGATGGCAGGGACCCGGACTTGTGGAAGGTCAGCTGCATCTGTGGGTAGGGAGACTCCTCTGCTGCAAGGCCTATATGGGATAAGTAGGAGAGCTGCCAGTGAGAAATAAGAATGCACCGGGTTTTATAGAAAGGGCAGTTTCCTGTTAGTTAATTTTAACCTCATTTTAATGGATTTTTCTATTTATTGAATTTTAACCTCCACTTCATCTTTGTTTTTATTGTATTATTTATTATTGATGAAGCCCTGCACTTTTTGAACACTTATTTTGTTTTCACTTCTATTTAATAAAAGCACTTGCACTTTTCCCCATCCCCTTATTTGGTGTATTTGTTTTCATTTGCCATGCTAATCACGGTCATGACTATTGACGGTGTCGGGTTCAAGAGGCTCCCAAAAATAAAGAGGGAGCAAGGAGCCGACCTGCACTGTCACATACGTGAAAGAAAACGTTGCCTGAACTCGTTTCTTCTGAGCTTTAAATAGTCCGAGGGAGGATTCAGGAGTGGTGATGTCACCTGTCTCTGCCTCTTTGGGTTAGGGAATTTAGGGACGTATACCCTTTTGGGTGTATACCCTTTTAACCCTTTAACCGCCGGAACCGGCTATAGTTGGTTCCCATTACAATATGCCATCACACCGGAGCTGATCAGTTAGTGTCGTACATTCGTTGAGCAGCCAGCTCATGACCACTGCTGACCCCCTAGCTAATCAGCATCACTGTCCCTGGGATTCAACTGCTGCACTAGACGAGCCTGCCAGCATCAGCGTTGGTCTCTGTGTGTTTGCATGCAGGCCAGCCAGTTCAAGTGCAGTTGGCTCAGTGATTTACTGAATTTCATCAATGGCGTCAGTTGCACCTTGTACAGATAATAATAGATTGTTGCAGTAGTTTTTCTTTTTTTTATAGTTTTTACACTTCATTAGCAGTGTGTAAAATGATCAGTGTTGTTGCAGTAATTGTATGAAAATAATATGTGTTCCATTAAAATTTCACATTTTCTTGGTGAATTGAGACATTTCTTTAAAAAGTGCAGCAAAAAAGTATTTGGCGCCCAGGGGTGCATTAACCCCCAAGTACTGTATGTGGCAGTTTAAGGGTTAATTCTAACACCTGCCCGAAGGCGAGGTGATTGCAGAGTTAGGTTAGGGTTAGGTTAGGGTCAGCACAAAGAGCATGGAACATTAGGACATTTGCAGAACCAGTACAAAATTACAGAAATGACGTAAATATGAGAAACATAACAATCCAAAAAAAGCAAAAACAACAATAAAACATAAACATACAAAGTCAGACTGTAATATATCTGATTTAAAACTTTAGCCATAAAGGACAAACAGTTGCAGAAATCTAGAACATGCTAGCGAGTCATGGAGCTGAAATGGTGAACCGTGACACTTTTTAAGAAGTACAGCCAATTGTCTTTATCCACATGTTACATTCCTGATAAACCCTGCAGAAATGGAAAATGCGGATACTGGAGCTTCCTATGGGGAAAATGTAGCTGTGTTCCAGCAGGATACCAGCTTTGTATAGGACCAGCAGAAGGAGACACTGTCAGGTGGGTGCAAGTGCCCCCTGCTTTCACCCCTTCAGATTAACAAAGAGAAAGTCTGTATAATGCAATTAAGTAAAAAGTAATGATGAAAAACAGATACCTGTTGTCAGTCATGTTCCAGGGGGTCCAGAGCCTGTCCCAGCTAGCATAGGGTACAGCAAACCCTCAGTAATGATCCTTCCATTGTTTCACCTATAGAAACCTTCTTATGACTTTTACTCCCTCTATAGTCAAGGTTAATCAACTTCTAGACGCTCCACTAGAAGCCAGGGCTGATCAGAGGATCTTACTAAACCATCCAGTTCAGTTATAGCAATGGGTGGTGCGTACAACGGGCAGGGTCTCAAACTCTGTGAACTTATGACTCGCACTTACTGGGAATTCCCTGTTCATGGGAAACAATTGCAAGCACCTGTCTTCATCATGACCAGGGTTTAACGGATTACCCACTCCTCCTGGTTCTGAGTAGACACCCACTGATCCATTCAGTGTACCATGCATCATCTAAGAGCATCGCAGATCTGTTATTGCAAAATCGAAAGTGTCATTCATGCATGATGGGATTCTCAGATTTTTTTTTCTGCTGCAATTACCATCCTCTGGTGTCCATTGCTGCTTCATCCTGCCATCCGTAGTAAACAGCTTTTCTGTGAATAGCAGGAATTAGACCAGGAGTGTCGCAAAATGAGCTACACTTTTATAACAGCAGATAAGTGAATCTGTGAGAACAGAATCCTTGGACCGCAAGGATTTATTATATCTGGATGAGATATTGCGACAACTTAGCTATTGACTAACCAAACAAGCAACATGCTGGATGTCTCAGAAACACTAAAGAGAGGACCCCCAGGAAACTAAGGATTCACATACAGTTTGCTTGGAAATATATTATTTTCCCCATGGGCACTAATGGACAAGAATCTCAGCACATAAATAGGGCGATATACAGGGTGTCCATAAAGTCTGTGTGCAATTTAAAATCGTTGTAACTTTGTAAGTATCTGTAAAATGAATTAAAAAGCAGAAACACATTTTTTATTGTTCTTGTTCATTTTCAACATGTCCACCATCATTACTAATACAAAGGGAAATACGATTCTGTAGTTCAAGCTGATTTTCAGTAATACCAGCAATCACATCAGTTATCCTAGCTTGCAAAACTTCTAAAGATTGAGATTTGGTTGAATAAACATTTGTTTTCACGTGTCCCCATAAAAAGAAATCCAATGGAGTCAAATCTGGCGAACGTGGAGGCCAAGAAAATGGTCCACCTCTTCCAATCCATCTGTTTGGGAATTTCTCAGGTAGAAACTGCACTAACATACAAAGCAAAGTGACAAGGAGTGCCATCTTGTTGAAACACTGTATTATCTATCATTCCTCACTGTTCAAGTTGAGGAATAAAGTATTTTTGCAGCATTTATAAATAGCTATCACCATTAACAACATCAATCCATCCATCCATTATCCAACCCACTATATCCTAACACAGGGTCACGGGGGTCTGCTGGAGCCAATCCCAGCCAACACAGGGTGCACACCCTTCAAAAAAGAATGGCTCTATGACTCGATTTTTTCCCAAAGCACACAACACATTAACTTTGGGAGAATCTCTTTCATGTTCAACAGACTCATGTGGATTTTCAGTTCCCCAAATACGGCAAAAATAAAAATTCTAAAGACAAAAAAAAAGCTTTCTAATCCTTTTCATGAATTCTTTCTATCACATATACTTACAAAGTTACAACTATTTTAAATTGCACACAGACTTTATGGACACCCTGTATAACTCCTAAGCTGGGAAACTAGAGATCAGCATGTCCTGAAAGAAGACTGGCAGTCTGAAGGAACAGAATGGAACACTCGGGTGCAGGAACATCAGGCACCACTAGGGGGTACTATACCGTGGTGTCCATGATGCAAAAAACGTGGTGCTTCTGACTCCTGATATGAAAGTGACGCCAAAATGACATTTAATGGAGCCTCGAGGCTCCAGATTGATCTTGGTGCAAACATTCAAGATTAAGAGATGTTAGAGATTTGAGGCATCCAGTAGGTTGCAGGTGAGCAAGCAGAGAAAGGAATGCACTGTGCGACTATTTTCTTATCTTAAACAGCTTTTATTTTTAAAAGCAATTCATTGCAAACTGTCTGTGCTGTATCAAGCGTTCCAGTTAAGGCCTTTTCCAAGTTAAGTCTTATAAAGGCATTCATATTTGTGATATATGCAAAGCCCAATGAAAAAAGACTGATGCAAGGTTATTAATTTTAGCACTAATTTTGTGTGACACAGACAGACAAGCCCTCCTCCAGTCCTCCTGGGCGTCCCAGCTGGGCTCCACCCCCAGCCGCATACCACAATGTATATATGTATATATATATATATATATATATATATATATGTGTATATGTGTATGTGTATATATGTAGATATGTATGTATATGTATATATATGTTTATATGTGTGTGTATATATATGACAGCAACACTCATATCAGTGACAAAACAATTACATTGACAATCATGTTACTTTATTTTCGAAATGTTTCCTTTTCTTTTCATTACTTCTTTAACACACTACTTCTCCGCTGCGAAGCGCGGGTATTTTGCTTGTATATAATAAAAGTAAAAATATATAAAGAAATATAGGGATGATAATACAGAAATCAGAGGCTAATAAGATAAAGTAATTAATATCAATAAGTAAATCAACAACTATAATAAGTAAATGGCACATACAGTACAGGCCAAAAGTTTGGACACACCTCCTCATTCAATGTGTTTTCTTTATTTTCATGACTGAAGGCATCAAAACTTTGAATGAACACATGTGGAGTTATGTACTTAACAAAAAAAGGTGAAATAACTGAAAACATGTTTTATATTGTAGTTTCTTCACAATAGCCACCCTTTGCTCTGATTACTGCTTTGCACACTCTTGGCATTCTCTCGATGAGCTTCAACAGGTAGTCACCTGAAATGGTTTTCACTTCACAGGTGTGCCTTATCAGGGTTATTTAGTGGAATTTCTTGCTTTATCAATGGGGTTGGGACCGGCAGTTGTGTTGTGCAGAAGTCAGGTTAGTTGGACGATCATTTATTTTTCAACAGGACAATGACCCCAAACACACCTCCAGGCTGTGTAAGGGCTATTTGACCAAGAAGGAGAGTGATGGAGTGCTGTAAATGGTCATGAAAATAAAGAAAACACATTGAATGAGGAGGTGTGTCCAAACTTTTGGCCTGTACTGTATATGTAAGAAAAAGAATATGAAAATATAGAAATAAAAAAAGTTCTCAAAATTACAAATGACAAAAGTGAAAACCAAAATATATATACATATACAGTGCATCCGGAAAGTATTCACAGCGCATCACTTTTTCCACATTTTATGTTACAGCCTTATTCCAAAATGGATTAAATTAATTTTTTTCCTCCGATATCACATCCTTGTCAAGTCTTAAAGCAAAGGCAGAGAAGAGTGAGTCAAAAAAACTGGACTCAATTAGTCATTAATTTCCGCATGAGCCCTCTAATATTCAAGACATTCTCCTTATGAATTGAGCAGGAATAATAAAAAAAAAAAAAAACACTTGAAAAATATGTAAAACACTTGAAAACAACACAAAACAACTAAAAAACACACACCACAAAACTGGCCTTTTTTGCCTGTGTGGCCATGTTTTTTTCCGATGTGTTTTGTATTTGAATTTTTTTTTGCAGGCAATCTTGCGTCGTTGGGCAAAAATGTGGTCGTACACCCCACCGTTGTTCGGTACTGTCATTGTGCAGGGCACAACTGTACATGTAAAAATCTAAAAATGACTGACATTTGCTTCTGATGACTAATGTCACGAAGGAGTACAGTAGAATATTATTGAATAGAACTTTCTCTCTCTTTCAACAAGTCATAGTTTGGAATTAAAAATGATAATTTACTATTAAATTATTACCAAACAAGCCCATTCAGCCCGTCATTGACAGGTGTTTGATTAATGTAGTCTTCCCTGGTGAAAACAAAACAAAAAAAAATTATTAATGTAGCTGTAGCTTCTCTTTAAAATCTGTTTCAATACAGAAAGTAATGTATGCAGGGCTGCCGCAAGGGTTTTGGTGCACTAGAATTTCTACTAGAATTATTGTAGACTTTTTTTAGTAATAATTTGTTATTTGTGGCCATAATTAAAAAATAGTCAAATATTTTAATTTATTGTCGTCACCGTTTATAACAATATCTGACTTTAGTGTGCTTATAAAGCTCGCATGTGACAGGTCAAGAACCCTGACCAAACTCCTGTACCTGCAAGAATTATAACATTACCCAGATTTACTCTGACTACACAGACCATATTTCTCTGACTTACTTTACTGGACTGTGGTATAGCAGGTCCACGGCTTAGAAGAAAAAGCCAGTTTTTAAATAAATAATCGGTGCACTGACGGCTTAAAAAGGGGGTGTGGTAGTGTGACCAGTGCGGTTCTCGGACACAATGTGGTGTGGCCGTTTCCTTGCTTAAGTGCATAGGTGAGGAGTCGTCCGTATCCGTAATTGATGCCGGGAGCTGCTAATCGCCACAGCTGAGCCACGTCCCTATTATAAATAGGAGAAGTGCGAGTGCGAAGGGGGAAAAAAAAGACAAAAATGAAAAGGACGGAGGATAAAAAGTAGAAAAGGCAGGAAGTGAAGGAGTCAGTATGAGTGAACGAGCGAGCGAGAGAGAGCATGCTCATTGTAAGAAGGATAGGCAGCTGGGAGAAATGAGCCCTAGCGGGGTGTTTGGCCGGCACCAGGGGGCAGATAGATTGGGTCACTCTTGCTGAGTTTTGCAGAGGAGCAGGAATGACCACGATCGAGGAACGGCTTGCTGTGTAAGACCGCGTAAGGCAGCGGGAGTTAAAGACTTGGAAGAATGAAGCCCAAGCATGAGCACCCTGGTAGGAATGCAAGTATCGGTCTGGTGGAGCCCTACAGAGCCAGGGACCGAAAAGGTTCCAGACCAATGGTAGAAGTCAGCTGCAGGTAAGGCAACTCCCCTGGTGCATGACCTGGATAGGAGAAGCAGGGGAGCTGAAGAAAGCACCGGGTTTTGTTTTTAAGGGATTGCCTCCAGCCAGTATTTTAACTTCGTTTTTAATGGAACTATTTTTTGGATTTTAACCTCCACTATTTCACCCTGGTTTTAATGGATTATTTATTTAATGACGTTTGGAGCACTGCATTTTGTTTGGACACTGTTTTAGTTTTGTTGTTTTTAAATAAAAACACTTTACACCTATTCCCTTGCTTTCGTTTGGTGTCCTCATTGTCCAGCTCAACTTGTCGGGTTCAAGAGGCTCCCTAAAGGGAAATGGGAGCCATGGAATAGAACCCAGATTATCACACAGAGTAGCTAGAAAAAGAACACGAGAGGTGAAATAAGTGAGGTAATAAACTCTGTCTCAGAAAAACAGTTCACTGCACCAAGGTTGGACAAATGACCCTTAGCATGTTCACTGCGCATACGGGACTGAGGGAGAGAAATGGAGCGGAGCATCTCTCGAGTTGTGCTAAAGACCATTTATAAGGTCGTTTGACTCGTGGGTTCAATTTCCTGTCCTATGTGAAATTAACATAGTTTTCATAATGTTTTCAAGAGAAGGTTTCTTTTCACTGTGCAGGGCCTGTGGTCAGGCCCTGTGTGAGGAGTTCTAGGGCTTAGAAATTATAGTGCTTCACTGAGAATGAGCTATAATATTTTAAATTTGTTCATATTTAATTAAAATTATTTTCATAACAGGGCTCTTCTAGAGAGCAGCACTCTTTGGATTGGCTGCCCCCCCGCACGCCACTCCCTTTACCCCCTCCACTCCCCCCTTTGCACTGTATTCAAATTAGTGGTGGTCCCAATAGACCTGAGCTTTGTTTACCAGCTCTTTCTTAATTAATGTCTCCAAGGATTTCATGATACAAGAAGTTGAGGCAGCAGGTCTGAAGGGACTTAAGTAATTAAGAGCTTTTGGATGAGCACTTTTGACAACTTGAATGATGACATCTTCTTTTCAGAGTTTGGCACCAGACAGCTGAAATGTGAAGAGGAATATTGGGTTTAGTTGCTCCAGACAGGACTTGAGCAGGCATCCAGTTGTTCTCTACAGTCCAGACCTTCTGTTTTTGAATTCATTTTGGTTTTCATCAAAGAAATACATTGATTACCCAATCCGGGGGGGTCTGTGTGTAATCTGTGTGGTGTAAACGAGGACCCAAACAAAGATAAAGAGTTGGGGCACCACCTTGGTGACCCTGGATAATGAGATGAGAAATAAACAAAGGAAGTACACAGTAAATGTGGTGCAGACTTTCCAGACTGAAGTTCTCAATAGCCTCTATGCACACGGTAGTGCTGACGTACTTCTGGTGAAATCTCGGCCAGCTCAGTTACTTCCGTTGTCTGATTTTTGTTTGAGAAAAAGAAGTTTAAGTTTCAGCGTACAGATAGCTCTACAGCTAAATGTTGTTGTGTACCTTTATGTCGAGCTTCTAGTAAGTACAACAAGGTATTTAGTTTTCATACATTTACTTCTGATGTGGAAACCTGATCTAAATGGATCATCGCTATCAGCAGAGAAAGCTTTACGGTTTGTCCCTATACCCAATTTTGTAGTCGGCATTTTAACTCTTTGAGGGCTGAATATGTTTTCCAAAAAACTCAGTTTTCTGAAAAGAACACAAAGCAATGGTTTCACACATAAGTCAACATAAAACGTCAGTAGGTATGTGCTGTGGCTGCTGTTGGCACATGTTCGGCATCTCTGGCAGCTGCATGGGAGTACCTCGTTGGTCAGCTGGAATGAACGGTGGGCCAGGTGCCTGGCTGTCTTCGCACAGCAGGTGGGTGGCAGTCGAAGTGTGACGCACTATTTTTGTACCTCTTGTCATCATAAGTGGTGGTCCTCCCAGGCAAACACGAAAGTGTTCAGCACCACGATCAGCTGGGGGACCGATCAGATGATGCTGGTACCTCATTTTCGTTTTTGATATCCATCTCCAGATCACCAAACTCGGAGTCTGACATGTCAGAGTCCTATTCAATGAAATTACGCAAATGTCCGCAGAGTATTTTGCTTTGCACATTCGCTTTGGTCTCTCGCCAGATGTCGGTGCATACGTAGGGAATTGAGGTTAAATCTATAAAGCTATGTAACTTTCCTTCTAGCAAAGAGAATCGAACTAAAACATAAGGGTGAGTTTTGTTGCAGTTTACAGCTGATTACCGTCCTTTACTTCTGAATTTTGACAAAAGTCGACATCAGCCCTGAAAGAATTAAAAAAGAGGATTTTCATGAGCCAAGGTCTGAGACGGGGTGGCAACTGTTGAAGAAGGGAGCAGTTCCTGTGTTGTTTGGGTGGGACAATCTCTCCATTCCACTTTGGAGTTTCGGAGAGGAGAAAGTGACTGACAGAGGATGATACACCAGGTGAGGAGGAGGATGATATAATCCTTGAGGACCACAACTACGCTTCAGCTTTGGATCCACCAGTTGACAACCTAGCACTTAACGGAAACATGTGTCTCAAAGAAGAGATCTTCCAGCTGAGAAAACAAATTGAGACCCTTACAATGAAGCAGTGGTTTGGCATTCATGGTTTTGCTGGCTCAGACAGGGCCATTCGCTTCTTTACAAAGCAAAGTGTCCAGCAGAGTCATGTTATTATATATTAAGCTTTCAAACATATTCACCTGTCCCTGAATAAAGTTTAATGACTAATTATTGAAATTATCTTTTTTTAAAGAAGGCTAATATAATCACAAATTTTTCCCATGTAAGTTCATACTAGACAAAAGTTTTTAATACATCTGGATCTTACCTTCATAATTGTGGATGTAGCTTGAAACATTTGGTTTGAATTCCTTCTCCATTTTAGATCCCGACATTTGGCACGATCTTCATAAATAATATGCTACTGTGGCTGTCTGTTTGTCTGTCCAGGATTTTAATTCACCCATCTGAACCATTGATCTGAAATTTGGTACACATACTATGTGACGTCTACTATCCGCTTTCGTGGTGATGATTGACCTCCAAGGTTAGTCCTCTTTTTATTTTTATTTTATTTTATTGTAGAATCAACGGGCGGCATGGTGGCACAATGGGTAGCGCTGCTGCCTCGCAATTAGGAGACCCGGGTTCGCTTCCCTGCATGGAGTTTGCATGTTCTCCCCGTGTCTGTGTGGGTTTCCTCCGGGTGCTCTGGTTTCCGTCCAAAGACATGCAGGTTAGGTGCATTGGCGATTCTAAATTGTCCCTAGTGTGTGCTGTGTGTGTGTGTGTGTGCGTGCCCTGCAGTGGGCTGGCGCCCTGCCCGGGGTTTGTTTCCTGCCTTACGCCCTGTGTTGGCTGGGATTGGCTCCGGCAGACCCCTGTGACCCTGTAGTTAGGATATAGTGGGTTGGATGTAGAATCAACTCTCGGCAGGGGCTAGTAGGGCATCCGTGTGGCACATGCGTATGGGCGCCGTTCTCATTCCCTATCACCTTCGCCATCACGTCCCCTACCTCTTCATATCTTAAATCATTCTTGAGGCAGATTGAAGATTTAAGTGCTAGCTTAAGTGAAAAATTAAGGAAAACACACTAAGTAATTGCAACACAAACACTGACATAATCAGTTTTAACGCGAAAGGATACCGACGAAAGAAGAGAAGAAGCGGGCCGCTAGGATGAAGAAAAGAAGAGCTGCTCAGGAAGCAGCAAGCACATCAACCTCTGAGCAAACGAATACTAAACGTACAGAGAAAGAGGATGAAAACTAGGAATGGTCAAGTCAAGTGTATTCACTGCACATTATCATGCAGGGCGCTGTTACTGGTGTTTGAATAATGTGATTTACATTGTTTACCATAAGTCTGGGCATGTTTTGAAGTGACTGGGTGAAAAACGCCATAGCTAGTCCATTTCGATATCCATGCCAGAAGTGAAGAAGCTGGCTATAACCTATTGAACTGAAGTAAGATAGCCGAAGATGACAGAAGTGATGTCAGAGATGGAGTGGCCGTCAGTCTTCCGTTCTGTAGATGGAGGAGAAGAGAAGGCATTATTACATGGTGCCAACCCCTGGTCTAGTGGGTAATTACAATCACCAAAGCCCTCGAGCTGTCTCTCATGTGCACACGTGCAACGGTGGTTTAATACCCCTCGTCCCTCCCAATCTACATAACTCCACAAAACCACGTACCTCTGTCCACATACCCTCTGTCCCTCTGACTTTCCATTGACACTTCTGCATACCTGCTACCAGTGTCTCCACCCTTATGGGCCTGCTGCAACAACTTACACTCCACATTCCACCAACTTCTCAGCTACCCAGCACTGACCTTCACAGCAGACCAGGTGAAGAAACAAATAAAGAAACTCAGGCAAGTCAAATCTTCTGGACCTACTGGTGTTAACCCTAACAAAGTGTTGGAGTGCACTGGGCAACTATGTTTAGTTTTTCAGAATATCTCCAGTCTAAGTCTGATGCTACAAAGGTAATAATAGAAAGAGGCCACAATAACCCAAGGGTTTTGTTTTCTGTAGTTAATAAACTACTCAAACCTGCATCTGGCCCAACTACCTCTTCTACTGAAGTCTGTGAGGATTTCCTCCACTTTTTCCGTAACAAAATTAAAGATCTAAATAATTCAACTAACATAAATACATCATCTGTTTATATCTCTCCCTGTTTTCCCACTCCATCCAGCTCCTTCTCTAAGTTCTCACCAGTCACATCTGCTTTTGTTAATGACCTGCTTTGTAAGATGAGGCCAACTACTTGTGTACTGGACCCCATCCCCAGCACACTACTTAAATCCTGCCTTCATGCCATAATCCCGACTGCTACAACAATAATAAACTCATCCCTTGACGCTGGCTCTGTGCCGCTCACTTTTAAAATCGCTTCTGTAACCCCAATGTTAAAAAAGTCTGGTCTTGATGCTGACAATCTTAACAATTTGCGGCCTATTTCCCACTTACCTTTCCTGTCAAAAGCTCTTGAGCGTGTTGTAGCCCCCCAGCTCACCAATTACTTAACCTCTAATAACTTGATGGAACCCTTTCAGTCTGGTTTCAGGGTGCGGCACAGCTGTGAAACTGCTCTGCTACGGGTAACCAATGATTTGCTTATGGCAGCAGACTCTGGACAAACCAGCATATTAATTCTGTTAGACCTCAGTGCAGCATTTGACACTCAGGTCAGACATGACATTCTACTGTCCAGAATGGAGAACATGCTGGGTATCTCTGGCACTGCCCTCCAGTGGTTCAAGTCCTATCTGACTGATAGACAAGAGTTTGTTAGTCTGGGCAACAGCAGATCCAGCTCGGCGCCAGTCACACAAGGAGTTCCTCAGGGCTCTGTCCTCGGCCCTCTTCTCTTCTGTATTTATATGCTTCCCCTTGGCCATATTATTCGTAGCTATGGACTGGGCTATCATTTTTATGCAGATGATACTCAACTCTACTTCAATGTTAAAAGTGGAACTTCATCAGAGCTTTCTCAGCTCACAACCTGCCTTAGTGAAATTAAAACCTGGATGGAGCAGAACTCTTTAAAATTAAACTGCAACAAAACTGAACTCCTGCAAATTGGGACTAAAATGCAACTTAATAAAATGAGCTCCTTCCCAGTCCATCTTGGCGGTGATCTCATCAGACCTGCCTCCACTGCAAAGAATCTCTGTGTCATTTTTGATTCCTCCCTTTCTTACTCCGCCCACATAAATCACATTAAGAAACTTTCTTACTTTCACCTCCGTAACATATCCCGTGTTCGCTCCTTCCTCTCCTTTTCTAATGCTGAGAAACTTGTCCATGCTTTTATCACATCCCGCATAGATTATTGTAACTCGCTGCTGGCGTGTGCCCCTTCTAATCTAATATCACAGCTCCAGCTTATTCAAAACTCAGCTGCAAGAGTCTTTACTCGAACCAGCAGCAGTGAGCACATCACACCCATCTTGCTCCGTCTTCACTGGCTCCCTGTGTCTTACAGAATCGAATATAAAATCCTACTAATAACCTACAAAACCTTAAATAACCTCGCGCCAAACTGCATCAGTGACCTTCTCCATCACTATGTGCCTGCCCGCCCACTAAAATCCTCTGATCAATCCTCTGGCAATCTTGTTGTGCCCCACACTAATCTACACTCCATGGGTGACAGCAGGGCCTTCAGCTGTATAGCGAGTGCCCAGACTCTGGAATGACCTACCGAAATTAATCAGGTCAGCTGACTCCATGAATTCTTTTAAAAAACAACTCAAAACTCATCTGTTCAGGAAGGCTTTTAGCTCTACTTGACTTTATTCCCCTTCTCTCAGTTTACCTCTCTGTCAAGATGCTCATGTAACCTGTATGTGTGTGTGCTAGACCATCAATTCTGTTGTCTGTTAGGCTTTCTTTGAACTTACTGTCTTAATATTCTTTATTTATTTATTGGGTTTGTACAATGCTATACGCTGTATACCCTGCTGTTTTCTCTTATTTTCTGTAAGTGCCTTGAGCATGGGAAAGGCGCTATATAAATAAAATGTATTATTATTATTATTGTTAAAGGGTTCCACCTGTATGGAAAACATGTATGATGCCAGTCTCCAAGATAGGGCAGCCGAAAGCCTTAAGAAACTATCAACCCATGGCTCTGACTCCACACATAATGAATACCTTTGAAAGGTGATGATGATAATAGCTCTGGTCAGAAGGGCACTGGGTGTTCTGCAGTTTGCATTCCAGGACCACATAGGGATTGAGGATGCTGTCATCTGTCTGCTGCATAGAGCCTACTCCCATCTGGAGAAACATGTCAGTAGGGCGAGGATCTTGTTTGTTGACTTCTCTTATCTATTCAGCCCAAACTGCTGTGGTAGAACCTCTTGGCAATGAGGTTTTCTACCACTGTGCTCTGGATAATGGAATGTTAAACTGGCAGACTACAGTTTGTGTGGCTTAAGAACTGTAACGGACATGGTCAAGAGTAGCACAGGGGTCCCTCAGGCAACTGTACTGACTCCCTTCCTGTTTACCCTGTACACCTCCGAATTTAGATACAAAACTGAATCCTGTCATCTGCAGATATTTTCCAGTGACACAGCTATAGTGGGGTGTATCAGAGAATGAATACAGGGCACAAGAAAAATGGCACAAGAGATGGCACAAACTGAATCACCAGCCACTCAAAATCAATCAGACAAAAGAGATCATTGTAGACTTCAGGAGGGTCAAGCCCACTCTGCCCCCAGTTCTTACCGATGGTGAATATGTGGATGTGATGAGAACAAGTAAGTAAGTACCTTGGGGTGCATTTGAATGACCAGCTTAAGTGGAGTACCAACACAGAGACCATCTGTAGGCAAGAAGGGTCAAATTCACCTCGATTTCCTGAGGATGTTGAGGTCATTTGAGGTTGTTTGAGGCCACTCTTAGATGTTTTCTACCTGTGTGATTTTCTATGCGGTAGTGTGCTGGGGAAACAGCATTAATGGAGATGATACCAACAGAGTAAATAAACTGAGCAATTTAAAAAGCAAGTTCAAGCTAGGGAGTCAGGCTGGACTGCCAGGAGGAAGTGGTGGAACTGAGGTCATTCAGGAAGCTACTTATCGCCTCGCACAATGACTCACATCCCATGTATGAGGTCTTGGCTAAGCCGAGAAGTAGATTCAGTAACAGATAGAGACAACTGAGTAATATTTAAGGTTGTTTCTAGCCTCAGCTATCAGGATCAGTAATCAATCAGAATCCCCTGGCATTGAGCTGGTCTAGAAGTCATCTTATGATCATTATGATGCAACATACTGTCTGTGTACTGTGCCGGGGACTGGCATCTTGGCATCTTGTACTGTGAAATTCTAACTAATTAGTACATACAAGTCTAATCACTTTACACCTGGAAAATACCAACACTGTATTAATTTACTTATAGATGTGTATTGATACATAGTTAATATACTAAAGATTCCGATAATTTTTGATATATGTATCTTTGCTCCTTTTTATGCCTGTAACCCTGCACTTTTCTCTTGGATTAATAAAGTATCTATCTATCTATCTATCTATCTATCTATCTATCTATCTATCTAT
>JANRMT010027041.1:22303774-22347450 GCA_026402145.1 Polypterus bichir lapradei
AGATAGATAGATAGATAGATAGATAGATAGATAGATAGATAGATAGATAGATAGATAGATAGATAGATAGATAGATAGATACTTTATTAATCCCAAGGGGAAATTCACATAATCCAGCAGCAGTATACTGATACACAAAAAATTAAAGAGTAATAAAAATGCATGTAAAAACAGACAATAAGTTTGAATAATGTTAGCATTTACTCCTCTGGGTGGAACTGAAGAGTCGTATAGTGTGGGGAGGAACGATCTCCTCATTCTGTCAGTGGAGCAGGACAGTGACAGCAGTCTGTCACTGAAGCTACTCCTCTGCCTGGAGATGATCCTGTTCAGTGGATGCAGTGGATTCTTCATGATTGACAGGAGTTTGCTTAATGCCCGTCGCTCTGCTACAGATGTTAAACTGTCCAGTTTCATTTCTACAATAGAACCTGCCTTCCTAACAAGTTTGTCCAGGCGTGAGACGTCCTTCTTCTTTATGCTGCCTCCCCAGCACACCACCGCGTAGAAGAGGGCACTCGCCACAATCGTCTGGTAGAACATCTGCAGCATCTTATTGCAGATGTTGAAGGACACCAGCCTTCTAAGGAAGTATAGTCGGCTCTGACCTTTCTTACACAGAGCATCAGTATTGGCAGACCATGTGCATTCAGTATTGGCAGATTATGTGCATTCTATGGTATAATTAACTATATTTGTGCTTAAAAACTAAAAAAATACAGTAATCCCTCCTCCATCGCGGGGGTTGCGTTCCAGACCCCCCCCGCGATAGGTGAAAATCCGCGAAGTAGAAACCATATGTTTGTATGGTTATTTTTATATATTTTAAGCCCTTATAAACTCTCCCGCACTGTTTATAAATATTCCCCGCAGCGTTATACAGCATAATCCCTTTGTATTCTCTTAGATATTAGGTAAGATTCATTGAAATTATGTATATAAACACACTGTTTATATACAGTAAAACCTAAATATTATTTTAAAGATATTGAGTGTCTCCGATATCACATATGTTACAGCCATTACGATAGACAGGTCACCAGCAATAAATACGTACAATGCAAGAAAAATAGTATACAGTAAATGTGTGTACAGTGACACTAAACGTACGTACATGTACTAAGCACTGTAAGAAGAAAATTAATTATGGTTACTCACCAACAATGACACGATGACTTGTCCGATAACAATGAGTTTAATTTTACTGCACAACAAAGGAGAGCGTTACAGCCCTTGTAAAGGAGCCACTTCAGGCGATTGTGTAGCACTGCCGTTGTTCTTCTTCTGGCAGTCTTCAATCCAAATCCCTAAAGCAGATTCCATCCAGACTACTGCCTTATTACATCCACTTACAACTCGTTTTGCACCCTGGTTAAAAGGACACTGCAGCCGTAGATCTTATATTCCTTTCCTACTTTTTAAATAAAAAGAATCGTAGCCTTCAACAAATCCAAAACGTTTACCTTTTCGGCAATCGTTAACATCTTCTTCTTGCGCTTGGGCACGGCACCTGAAGCAGTAGCAGATTGTTTTGGAGCCATAATGAAGGGCTTGACTATGCACAAAGATAAACACAAAAGAGCACAACTCTTTACACAGCGAAGCACGTTGATGCTGAATGAGCGAGATGAGACTTCCTGGTTAACACTGCATAGCTCCTGCGTGCTCTGATTTGTTAGCTTCACAGTCAGGAGAACTTAACTGCGTGCTCTGATTGGTTAGCTTCTCAGCCATCCGCCAATAGCGTCCCTTGTATGAAATCAACTGGGCAAACCAACTGAGGAAGCATATACAGGAAGTAAAAAGACACATTGTCCGCAGAACCCGCGAAGCAGCGAAAAATCCGCGTTATATATTTAGTTATGCTTTCATATAAAATCCGCGATACAGTGAAGCCGCGAAAGTCGAAGCGCGATATAGCGAGGGATTACTGTATATATTTACATACAGTTCGTACGGTCTGGAACGGATTCATTGTATTTACATACAATCCTATGGTGGAAATTGCTTCGGTTCACGACCAAATCGGTTTACGACCAGAGTTTTGGAATGAATTATGGTCATGAGCCGAGGTTCCACATACAGTAAGCCATTCTCTGATGGGGAGTTAATCAAAGACTGTTGGAGTCTTCAGCGCTAATATGCCATGAGAAAAAAGTCACGTTTGCAAATGTGTCTCTCTCGAGGCACACCGTAACAAGGCGGGTCGAGAACATCGCAGGAAATTTGACGCTTCAACTGCAAAAGAAAACGGACAATTTTGTCTTGTTTTCCTTGGCTCTGGACGAGAGCTGTGATGCCCGTGATACAGCCCAGTTACTTATTTTTGTATGTGGATTAATAAAAGACTTTGAGATGACGAAGGAGCTGGCAGCTATGCGGCCAATGAATGGGACTACAATGGGGAGTGATTTGTTCACAGAGGTAAATGCATCCATGGACACTTTGGGACTGAAATGGGACAAACTGGTAGGTGTTACAACCGATGGCTGTCCAAATCTGACGGGGAAAAATGTTGGACTTTTGAGGCGGATGCAAGATAAAGTGACTAAAATTAACCCAGAACAGAAATTGATATTTTTGTATTGTATCATTCATCAGGAGATGTTGTGCAAGTCAGTGCTAAAAATTAGCCATGTTGTTGATGTTGTAACTAAAATAGTTAATAGTTCATTTCATCAGGGCAAGAGCACTGAATCACAGACAGTTTGTTTCACTGTTAGAGGAACATGAAAGTGAACATAGCGACATAGGCTACCAGACAGCTGTGAGATGGCTCAGCCTTGGTAAGGTGCTTAAAAGAGTATGGGACCTGAGAGCAGAGATTCAGGAGTTTTGTGAAAAGAAAGACAAGGACATTCCAGAGCTCTCTAATACACACTGGATTGCAGATCTGGCCTTTGCTGTTGATGTGACTGCACGAATGAATGAACTAAATACCAAGCTGCAAGGCAAGGGACTCTTTGCACACGAAATGTACAGCTTGGTGACAGCTTTCATGAGAAAGTTGAAGTTTCTTTCAAGTCAATAAGAGGGCAACATTCTCACTCACATGCCAACAATGAAAGAAGTCACACTATCAGCTGATCACCTCCACAAGTATTCAACCATGTTAGGGGCACTGCATGGTGAGTTTTCAAGAAGATTGAAGAGTCGCATAGTGTGGGGAGGAACGATCTCCTCATTCTGTCAGTGGAGCAGGACAGTGACAGCAGTCTGTCACTGAAGCTACTCCTCTGCCTGGAGATGATCCTGTTCAGTGAAAGAAGTCACACTATCAGCTGATCACCTCCACAAGTATTCAACCATGTTAGGGGCACTGCATGGTGAGTTTTCAAGAAGATTTGAAGACTTCAAAACAGTTGAGAGTGAAATGAACATGATTTCTTCTCCCTTTACTTATAGTGTGGATACTGCACCCAGTGATGTCCAGCTTGAACTCATTGATCTGCAGTCTGATAATCTACTGGCAGAGTATTTTAAGTCTGTATCACTGGTAGAGTTTTATTCCTCTCTCAAAAAGGAAATCTACCCACACTTGAGGAGGCATGCTCAGAGGATGTTGGTTCTCTTTGGATCTGCCTACATCTGTGAACAAACATTCTCAGTGATGAAGTTTAACAAATCCAGATATAGATCCTCTCTCAGTGATGATCACTTGTGTACTGTCCTTCGCATATCCACCTCCGATATTCAACCTGCAGGCCCGTCGCCAGGGGGACACAAACGGGACTCTGGTCCGGGGCCCTAACAGAAGGGGGCCTCTTCACGCTTGATTTTTTTTATGCTGATGTTGTGCACGTAGATATATATTCGGACAATTATTCAAGTTACATGTAATAGAAAAGTTAAATCGTTTAGCTTACAACAATACAAGTGAGTGTTTTAAAAAAAGTAGATATCGTACTCGTATCGTGTGAAGCACGCTTGTCAAAGGGGGCGGCAGCGGCAAACATCTCAAAGACAAAGGAGAGCCGACGCCGACGTCCTTGAGCTTGACGTTGAGTAGTATGTTTGTTGTACAGGGTACGTGGATAATGGATTGACTTCACCGCTGTAATTGAATACTTCCGTTTCACACACACAGGCACTGTTCTGTCTCAGACAACAGCGATATTGTTGTGCACTATCGTGGATGTTGACGTGTATGGTGTAGCAGAAGTCCGTCTCCGTAGTTTGATAATTCATTCGCTTGGGTGTTTATTGTTGCTTTTAAAGCAGTGGCGAGTGTGCGTTGTATTTGTGTGTATCACTAAAGATTCTGGATCACCCGGATTTTTTGAAAACTTTGAAGTTTGATACAGCAAGTTACCATACTGATTGTACACCATGTAGATAACCCTAACCGTTAGTATATATTAAAATGTTTAGATGTTTCATAGCATTGGTATAATTGTACCGTTAACACATTAGATAATACATAGGCCTATCTCATTAATTTATTGTTTCAATTCCGCTACGAGCTTCCGTTAGCACTGGCTTTCCTTCTCACAGTCAAACTTTGATGTGTGAGAAGGCTTAACTCATCAAGTATGGTATTCATAAATGCAGCATTGTCGCTGCTGGATAATCTACATTTTGATCATTTAGTATACGTAGTTGAAGGTTTTGGTATGTGGGGACCCGGGGGAAGGCAGAGGGGCCCACACGTACCCAGTTGTCTGGGGCCCAAATATTTCTGGCGGCGGGCCTGCAACCTGACTTCAGTGCACTTGTTCAAGCCCAAAACAGGCTAGATTTCTCTCACTGAACACCAAAAGAACTATGGTAAATTAATGTCATTTTGAAAACTAGTTAATAAAGTTATGATGCTATTTTTTAAATGCTGCAAAAAATGCACATTTTCTAAATTGTTTTTAGAAATGTTCCTTAAATAGTGCAATAATTCTGTGCTCCACATTTGTTTGACTGTTTGGTTTACTGTGCTTCATCAATGTAAGTTGATGCTGCTATTTTACGTTATGATGCTAGTTTTCTTAAAATTGCAAAAGTTGAAATTTTCTAAACTGTTTTTGTGATTGTTCATTAAATAGAATTTTATATATCTTCCACATTTTCTCATTGTAATGTTTCATTTGTTTCTTAGAGTGGGATATCATACATATATTGGAAATTAAGAATATTATAGGTATTAAGTATATATTAATTATATTATATATTCCGGCCCTCTAAAACCATTCCAATTTCTCATGTGGCCCCTTTGGAAAAATAATTGCCCACCCCTGTTCTAAACCCTTCATAGTTCACTGGCTTTACATGGTCAAATTTGATGACGATGGTCATGTGCACATCTGGGAACCCCACCATTCAATCCATAAACACAGGGGGCAGCATGGTACCATGATCAGGTAGTGGTGGCATAGATCACCACAACAGAAGAACCAGAAAAGACAGCAGTGAATAGTAGAGATTAGTATGAAATTGCAGAACACAGAAGAAAATGATAATTCAGTGCCCATATAGACTAATAGGGATACAAGTAAAAACATAGCCATTTTAAAAATCAAGGAGATGGTCACAGACTTTAGGAAGTAGGAGGCAGAGCACACTCCTGTTCTACATTGGAGAAGATACCGCGGAAAGTGAAACACACACGTGAGTAAGAGGCATTCTCAGTGCTGGTGTACAGATTGCAATAACATTCTTGGAATTGAGCAGGCACTGTCACTCATATCTTCACATCTTGTCAAAAGAGTTCCATTTCTGTCTCATCAGACCAGAGAATATTTTCTCCTCATGCTCTCGGAATCCTATTATTCAAAAGTGGCTTCTGTCTAACCACTCTTCCATAAGTGCCTAATTGATGGAGTGCTGCTGAGATGATCTTCCATGTGACGGGTTCTCTGATCTGAGCAGAAGACTTCTGAAGCTTTCTTAGGGTGACCACTAGGTCCTTGGTCACCTCCCCAACCAAGGCCCTCCTTGGCCGGTTACTCAATTTGGCCAGATGGCCAACTCTACGAAGAGACCTGAAGGATTCAAATTTCTTACATTTCACAATTTTTGAGGGTACCGTGCTGCTGGGAACACTCAAGGCTTTAGAAATGGCTTTGTCCCCTTGCTCTGATCTATGCCTCACCATAATTTGATTGCAGAGGTATACAGAGACTTTCTTGGACCTCATGGCTTGGTTTCTGTCCTGATGTGCAGTGTGAATTATGAGACCTTCTGTTTACAGGTGTGTGCCTTTCTTAGTGATGTCCAGTCAGTTCAGTTTCCCACAGACAGATGCCAATCAAGTTCTCAATACATCTCATGTGGAATTAAAGCAAACAGGATGCACCTGAGCACAACTTGGGGTGCCATAGCAAGGAGTCCGAATACTTATATGAATGAAAGATTTCAGTTTTTGATTTTATAATAAATTTGCAAACCTTTCTGGAAACATGTTTTCAGTGTGTCATTATGGATTATTGAGTGTAGATCAGGAGTCTCCAACTCCAGTCCTGGGGCCTCATGCATAACACCGTGCGTAGAATTCACACTAAAACATGGTGTATGGACAAAAGCGGAAATGTGCATACGCACAAAAAAATCCAGATGCATAAATCTGTGCGAACACCATCTTCCATGTTCTTCAGCATGAAAAGTAACGTACATGCATGTGCCTGCTGCCACTCCCCAACTCCGACCAGAATTATGCCTTTTTGTATATGCAAATCAATTTCTGTGAAAAGGCAATGGCAAAAGCATGGGGGAAATAGAAGAATTTCAGAAAATACCAAGTGGAGGCAAAGAAAAACGTACAATTTGTTGGTTTAAACAGTGGTATAAACAACAAAAGGAAGTTGATCGAGTGACATAGAGTGTCGGAGAAACTCGAAAGTTCAAGTTCACAAAGTTGCATAGTGCCCGAAATAAAAAAGAAGTTGCCAGATATCAAAGTTGCCGTGAAAAGGCGAGTCGTAGCCCACCGTCTGAGTGTCATATGAAAGTTTATTAGGGTACAAAGAAAAAAAATATAGGCACACAGTGGGAAAAAAGCTCAAAATGTCAACTTTAATCTCGTAGTTTATTTTGTCATTAAAGCAGAACATCATAAACTTCATCTTAAATTGTTTAATTTGCTAGTTTCTCAAATCCCATCATCACTAAAGTAGCACGTTAAAATGCTTTGTTTTGTATTTGGCATTTGGTATTTGATCTTCTATGTGCTCTCTGTGTGTGAATCACCGCGTGATTCTTAAACGGGCTTTCTCTTCCTCTGACAGGACACAAAATCCATTACATTCGTGATATTACAGCTCTCTGAATAATTAAAATACTGAAATGTATACTTGATATCATTTCAGTATTCATATCATATTAATTAACGCATGTATTAAACATGGGAACATGGAGGCGCAGTGATAGTGACGAGTTGGCGCCTCATTCAGAGGTTGTTCCTGCCTCACACGAGATGCTTGCTGTGCCACTTCGATGAAATAATTTATTGCAGCAGTACTGTCTGTCTCAAACGTACTAAACCCCAGTTCCTGTCCTTCCTTTTCTTTCTCCAAGTAACCAATTGATACACAATCAGCTCTGTAATAGATGTAAAGCCATCTGTAAGCTGAGAATGACGATTCTTTAGAACTTTTAAGGAACATTGAAATATCTTCATAGTACATGTTTAATTATTCTATCCATCTATTCATCCAGGGTGATGCCAGTCCCAGCAAGCATAGAGCGCGAAGCAGGAACAATCTCTAAACGGACCGCCAGCTCATTGCTGCCGCTGTAACACTGTGTCCTCACATGTTTAATTATTAACAATATAGATTATTTAAATGATGTTAACATTTTATCTGTATAATTTAATAAACATATTTTGCTGCATTTCAACTTAAAAATGATATTGTCATCATATGTAAATATGTGCTTTATAAAGTGGTGCAGGTTGTGCAATATTATAACTGTATCGCAAGTTTACAGTGAGGTAATTGTACTAATAAATACAAACAGTTCTACAAGGAGCACTTGATGGACTGATTGAGGGCATTTATAGTTCTTGGGATAAAACTGTTTGTGAACCACGAGGTCCGTACAGGAAAGGCTCTGAAGCGTTTTGCCGCATGAGAGCAGTTCAAATAGGCAGCATGGCTGAGGCAGCGTGTACTTGATGCTGTATACAGATAATTCTCTTTCCAATCAGCTGCTGTAGGGCTGTGATTCCACACTCAGATACAGTGATATAAATACTCTGAGTGGTGCACTGATAGTAACAACGCTAAAGCGGCTATGGTATTTGGAATAGTTTGGCAATTCTGTGGACCATTATATTGTTACAGGTTAATTACAATCAGATGCCTTAAACTAATAAACAATATGCGGTTAATTTTAGTGCATTTGATAAAGCCACATCAGGGATGTGGATCTAAAAAAGAAAGGGAAACCACACTGGAACAAAAGCACTGCTTTGACACTGGGTGCTACCAGTTTGCAAAACCGAGTGGAGAATATGCGTACGCCAAGCATTTAGCTGGCATGAAAATGTGCATGCCTTTACGACAAGTTTAGTTTTTATAGATAGTAATGTGAGCGTGGAAATGGGAGTACGCAACATTTTTGTGTATACGCACCATTTATACATGAGACCCCAGGAGAGCTACTGCGGCTGAAAGTTTTCATTCTAACTCTTTTCTTAATTAGTGACCAGTTTTTCCTTCTAATTAACTATTTCCCTTTATTTTAATTGACTTTTCTTGAGACTCTGACCGCTGAATTGTTTCTTTTTTCCTTAAATGGCACCTAAACATAAATTTGATGTGAAGTGAGCCAACAGATGACCAGTTAAATTGGGGCCTCAAACTCCAACCAACTTCACTTTAGTCAGTTTCTTAATTTGAAGCCAATTCTCATTGCTAATTAAACCCGTTATTTAACTCCATGGCGCTCATTCTGCCATGGCAGACATTTCCAAAACTGTTGATTTTTTTTTTTTAAGAGCGCTGTCAAAATGTTTTGTGGACCTGAGCAGATCATCATTACTGAGGCCTTTGCCTTTCTTTATTTTTAGTTATTGTGTGATGGACACAGGTTGCTGTTTATGTATTGGTACATTTTGTGTCTTAATATTGTTTGGTTGCTAATTAAGAAAAAAAGAAATAATTAAGGGGCTTGAGTCTTAAGTCGTACGTCAATTAAAATTATGGAAAAGAGTTAATTAGCAGCAAAATCTGGTCATTAATTAAAAAAACAGTACAGTAGCTCTCCAGGACTGGAGTTGGAGACCCCTGGTGCAGATGGTTTGGCAAACATGACAAATGTATCCATTTACAATCAAATCTACAATACAATAAAGTGTGCAGAAAGTGAAGGGGACCAAATACTTTCTGAATCCACTACATACTGTAAACATTTATACTTACTGTAAGTAGAACTATTATCCAAACATACTCAAATGCACTAACAAAGCATTTCTACTTCATTAATATACAAAACTGGTTATAAATAGTAAACACAGCCCCAGAGTTCAGTTATTTGCATTTTTCTGCGGGTTAATCGGTGACAGATGAAGTGACTCAGCTATGGTTGTCACACATTGTAGTTTGGGATGTTGAACCAGACGACTTCAGCCTTCGTAGTTCTTTGGCCAGCATTACTCTAAAATAGCATCTCGATGTTTTAGGCAGAACAGCTTTGATTAATGTGTTAAAATAATCCATATTACATTACCTCTGATACTTGAGCCTGCGTTTCCTTTCGCTTAAGTAAGGCGCTTGCCGCTGTGGCTTTAAAGAGGGAGTTGCTCATAACGGAGTGCGCGCTATTGGGGCTCAAGTGGTCACGTGCAGCTCGTCGGGCGCGCGCACATAGGACTTCCCAGACCTGTTACTGTCTGCTTTCTGCCTGCCTGCTTGCCTGCCTGCCTCTTAAAGAGTCCTTGCAAATGGATGTATTAGGTTTGTGGGTGGGTTACTAAACACACTTACCCGTGCGGAAGCACCTAGCACGTCACCATCAGCCCTCGGCAAAACTTTTTTTGTCGCTTTTAGCCGTTTGGCATCACTGTGGATTTCGAGAGGCAACTTTTCTTTTGTACTTAACACAAGATGAGCGACAAGACACTGCAAGGTGAGTTCTTCAAGTTTCTCATTGGCAGAAGGAAGTTGTGTCCATGTGGCAGCATAGGTTTGGGTGGCACTAAATCGAAAGTGAGTACGAACGTGCCGCCTGAACCGCCGAAATACAAGAGGCTTTGACCCAAGGCAGGGCACTGAGGGCAGGTGCTTAGTGGCGGGCTGCAGTCAGGGATTGTGGTGCGCAGTTCAGTGAACCACGCGATCAATAACAGCTTGAATTTACAATCCGTTACTTAATTAAAAATCAGACATAATCGGGTTTGTTATTTGTACAAGACGCAATACTGGAAATGCAGCCAAATTTTTACTAACTTCTTTTTTTCTATTTTTCTGCGCTGCTTTGTCACCCACCGACTTCTGGAGGAAGGGGTTGAATCGATATCATATCTGACGATTTGCGCTTCTTTGTCAACATATGCTACACATGCAAATAGTTACACGTCTAATAGTCGAAATGTCGCAATTAACATAAGATTTTTATGGGATTACTCATCATCAGCCAACATGTTGTTCTAAGGTTGCACAAACCAGTCATTTTCTGCTTACAATCACAATAATATTGGGCAAAAAAAAAAAAATCAAAATGGGAAAGGAATAGGATTGAGGTATTGAATACGTTTGCATCTCATGGCTTAAACGACAAATAATAATGTTAGTATCAACTTATTTATTGACTGTTGTTTTAGAATAAACATACTGCCCATGTGCGGAACAGCTTTGGGGTACATTTCGATAGAACGCCCAGTGGTCTACTGATTAATCCTACTTTGTCGAATTGTACTACTGTAGCACAAATCGATAATTATGTCTCTCGATCTGTGGTACCCTATTAAAAATACTGTTGCATACAGTTTTGGCAGCTTTTAAGAGCTAAAATAAATTACCCGCAAATGAATCTCATTGTGTGCAAGAATGGCAATAACTGAGAATGCATATACTGTAAATGCCAAGATAATGTTAATGGAAAAATTCGCATAAGTGTTTTCTCAATTTGAAACCAAATTGAATTATCGAATTTGTTGCGCACACCTCATACTTGATACACGGACCTTTCCAGTAGCTGTAGCTATTTTGGCGTAAAAACGCAGCTGCAGTGCATTAGGAAGATGCTTGTAGGCGGTTATGAGCCCGTTTTGACAATTTGGGTAAGATAAAGAAAAGTAAATAAACTGAACAAGATTGATTAGGTATTATTTTGGCTGCATTGTCCAAAATTTTCAGGGTTCCGCAGATTTAGCTTACCTCGCAGATGATTTCAGGCAATAGTGTGACACGTGTTCAAGTAATTGCACAATCCAAGTATATTCGTTTTAAAAGTTTTAGTAAAATTCAAAGCAAAACAGTTAACACAAAATAGAAAAAAAAATTACAAAGAAAAGTACTTGTTTAAAGAAACTTTTTCTTTAATTTTTACTTATCTTGTTTCATTTCTCTCTAAATATGGTCAAACAGTCATAGATTCATTTGTTCATAAAGATTTGTAGAACGATCGGGTGACGGTCAAAAAACTGTATGCCAGCGTTCTATCTGTAAGCTAATCTAGGAGCCCATGATTCCAGCAGCAAGACTATTTCCTAACTGGCTTAATTAACACTATGTTTTTACCGAAAAAAAATCAATTTCATGATAATTTATAGGGATTAAAATATTATACCATAATCCAAGTCACTATGTGAAACTAATATTCTATTGAAATTGGCAGACACTTGTGTGAATTTAACATTAACTTTGTAAGATTGACTGTTACAAATATGAATAATCATAAACGCATGAAAGAACATGTCAACAACTGCAAAACTAGAGTGAGACCGCAGACAGGATCAACCTCCACAGAAGGATGTCCGGTCACAAACCCCACGCAGACTGTTAAAACTGTTAAAGCAATTCTGTCAAACACTCTAGAAAAATTATCAATAACTCCAGACAAAATGTCGAAACAATCCATTATAAACTCAAGCAGTACAACTCTATGGATGTGTCAGTCAGTCAGTCAGTCATTATCCAACCCACTATATCCTAACTACAGGGTCATGGGGGGTCTGCTAGAGCCAATCCCAGCCAGCACAGGGTGCAAGGCAGGAACAAATCCCGGGCAGGGCGCCAGCCCACCACAGGGCACACACACACCCACACGCCAAGCACACACTAGGGACAATTTAGGATCGCCAGTGCACCAAACCTGCATGTCTTTGGACTGTGAGAGGAAACAGGAGTATCTGGAGGAAAGTCACACAGACACGGGGAGGACCTGGGAAGTGAACAGCATCGCTACCACTGCGCCACCGTGCCACCCAGATGTGTTAACAAACATGATAAAATGTGACGTGATTGCGTTATGAACATGCACAGTAATCCTAAGCAGCACCATTCGACAGGTAGCACACTGCGATAGAACTCCTGTCTATTGCTTATGTGGAGTTCGCAGATTTAATCAAGTCTATGTTAGCAAAGATGTGCGTGTTGGGTTGATTAGTGAGGTACCGGAGCCAATCGAGGTAGGATCATGTATACGGCATGACTGAGATAGGGCACAAAATCCATCATGGGATCCAGTAACACTAGCCACCGTGCTGTCATTAAAATGTACACTGCTGTAATATACACACCAAATACTATGAAGAAATAATCCACTGCCTTTGTTTCTTTCAGAGTTACAAAAAGTACTTAGAAATGATATTTGAAAAAAAGTCGAAGTGCTTTGTAAACTTTTTATTTTCATTGAAGAAGTATTTCACTGAAAAAAATGCTTGAGTAAAAGTAAAAAAGAATCTGCTTTTCAAAGTACTCAAGTGCCAAAAGTAAAAGTTCATTTTATAATAATACTAGCTGTGTAAGCCTGTGTTGTAAAAAGCCTGGAGTCCTAGAAACTATTGAAATCATCAGGAAAAAAACTGAAATGTAGAGATGTCAGGTAATTGAAAGGAACTACTCTGGGCATCTCTCTTCTAGGAGGTTTCTTTTTGCCGATATGCTCGCCTCGCTTGTGCATTAGCGGCTAAGTGAGTTTTCTGTTTCCCCGGAGGCGGAGCCTTACCCCGACTCCACCTGTCACTTCTGGGCCGGACAGACAGACACACACACTTCCACGCGTAGATGTTTATATATAAGATGAGAAGGTGCAAGGCATTGTCTAGAGAACACTGAACATTTATTTTATTTCTAAACAACACTACAGATCTAAAAGAGGGACACTGTTTTGAATGTCTCTTTTTGGCCGGCTGTAACTGAGTTGGCCTAGGAGTACAATGTACCCTTAATCTTCCCCTATATACAATATTTTTGCAACAGAAGTGCTCTACAGAATAATAAATTCCCTTTGGTCAGTACATAACTGCAGTCTGCATCACGATGATGCCCTGAAGTGTGGCACTGGTGAGTGTGGATATGACTTACACTGTGCCTCCCCTGTTGGGATACCCGGTAGCAGCAGATGAGGCACCCTTATTCCAGAGAGAGGAATAATAAAATTGAAAAATATGAATAAAATTAAGTGAACATGTCTTGTCATTTTGTAACCTTCTTAATCCAGACCAGGGTCACAGGGGATACTGGGGCCTATCCCAGCTAGCACAGCATAGGGCTCAAGTCAGGAACAAACCATGGACAGAGCGACCGCACTGAAATGCAGACACATGTAAACTCCTTGCAGGGAGGACCCTGTACGCAAACCCTAGTCTCCTTACTGCGAGGCAGCAGCCCTGCCACTGTGCCACTCCACGTGAATAGATACACGTTATAAAAAACTGAAGTAAAGATGGGTTTTAGAAGGGTAGCTACTACATGAAATTGTAATACAACTATTTCGGAATTGTTGTTGATCTTAACAAGAATTCTCTTAAGAAAGATATCAGAGGCGGCCTTTGGGGGTGGCGACTAGGGCAATCGCCCCAGGACCCGCGCCTGAGGGGGGACCCGCGATAGGAGATTCTTTTGTCACCGTCAGCTCATCATACAAATATGCGGGGCCATTTGAACGATGATGATTTGTTAAAGTGCTGCATGGATTTGGACAACATGTTAAGCGCAGAAGACTCACGCAATTTGGACGGAATTGACTTGTGCGGAGAATTGAAGATTTTTCGAGAAATGCTTCCTGATAACATCAATACAGCTCAATAGTGTCTTCGGTACATTTGGCCCATTCGAGATTCATTTCCCAATATTGTTGTTGCGTACAGAATTATG
This sequence comes from Polypterus bichir lapradei, assembly GCA_026402145.1. Classification (NCBI taxonomy): domain Eukaryota; kingdom Metazoa; phylum Chordata; class Cladistia; order Polypteriformes; family Polypteridae; genus Polypterus; species Polypterus bichir. Next base: position 22,318,024 of record JANRMT010027041.1, read on the forward strand.
TTGACAATTCCTGTGACCTTTGCAAGCGCGGAAAGAAGCTTTTCAAAGTTGAAACTTATCAAAAATGATCTACGATCAAAAATGTCACAAAACAGACTGTGCAGTTTAGCTATTTTGTCAATCGAAAAGGAACTTGCCTCAACATTGGACTACGAGGATCTTATCAACGATTTTGCTCAGCGAAAAGCCAGAAAAGTGGACTTCCGTCTGTGACTGTCAAAGCAGCTGTTTGGTAAGTGTTCGTTTTATTACAAGTGTTCTGGTTCTCAGTAATTAAATAAATTTGTCGACACCAGTGAGTTCGGCAGAAATGACTGTTATCTAGTTTGTTAATTTTGCGTGCAAAATGTTTCTGAATCCTTAATTAAGTTGGTTAAAGGCCACTAAACCAATATAAGAACAATTACAATACGTAATGTAATCAAACGGCCAGTGGTACCTACGTAAGGCACCATGTTTTTTAACAATAATAAGGCGTACAGCATTAGAGGCGGACAAACCCGTGAGCGTGGTGGTACGGTATATAGCCTACACTTATGGCTCTTGGCCCCGCATATGACACTCGCCCAAGGCCCCACGTACTCCTAAGGCCGCCTCTGAAGCTATGGATTCCTTTGCTTTTTTGGTAACCAACTTTGTCTTTACCCACTTGGGCGCTCATGTAAACTATAGAATTAATCACAATTAAACACAAGGAGTATTATTAACAACGGCATGACCTGATATTTAATGCATGTCTATAGTCAGTTTGAACTCTACAGATTAGCATTTCCCACACATATAAGTATTAAAACAACCTGCATTAATAGTACACAGCAATAATTCAACTTCAACAACAACATAATAATACAATAGAAATTGCAAATCTGACAGTAAATCATCATCAGATTTTTCTGACCATAGGAGAAAATTGGAGCTTCAGTCTGAAACGAAAAGAGAGGAAGAAATTAGCAAAATGATATTTTAATTCATAGTAACTTCTAGTCGTTGGGTATGTCAGACCTGCCGCACCGTGTCCGTTTACACAACTGAAAATTGCTGGGCATGTCAGATTTGCCGACTGTGTGCTGGCCTACTGGCAGAGTCCCGCTCGTCCCTTTTTGTGACGGCCAATAACGCACTGTACAAAGGGTTAAAAGGTATGGTGAGTTCAGCCACATTCTCTTCAGTTTTTCTTTTTCTTTTTTAATTCTTAACACATAAGATACCAGGTAGCCAAGCTTCTTTTCTATTTTTGAGGTCAAAAACACCCGCGTTCCTTATTCCTGGTCACTGAATGTTATGCATTGTACTTCTGGATGAGTATTCACTAGTTTTCAGTCCTCAAGCACACACAAAGTCCTACCAAACGACTGAAAATAAAAACCAAACCTGTTTGATTTTGTCAGGTTGAGTCACTGGGTATGTCACATTAGGCGACCGGCTTCATGGGAGTGCACCCAGGACTGGCTAAGATTATATAAATGAAGGCTATGACTCCAAATGGCTGAAAAAGCCATGTAATGTGACACGGTCTTAAGTAGCTAGAAGTTTTGGTACCTGATCCCTTAAATCACTTGGCCTACAAATTAAAAACGTTACTTGCATTATATTATTTAATGGGTAGCACAGTTGTGCCTTGGTTAGTGCTGCTGCGTTGTGGATCCAGTGTCCTGGGTTCAGATTGCACGCCCAGGTGTTATCCATGTGGAGTGTGCATGTTCTCCTTTTCCTCTGGATACTGTGCTTCTCCTCCCTCATCCCCAAAGACGTGCTGCTCTGTTCAACTGGTGATTCGAGTCTGTGTGGTTGAACTGCATGTATAAGTGAGCCCTTTGAATGACTGGTGTCCTGCCCTTTGCTATTTCTTGCTAAGCTCCTGGTACTGAGAAAAGCCCTGTCCCCTGCAATCCTGCATTGGATTGAGTGCCCTCGAGAATGATATTCATTTACTTTCTTTTTAATATATAGCTTTTGTGTAAATCAGCTTGCTAATCTGTTGGGCAAAGTACAAATGGTTTATTTATCTATAGTTGAATTAAAACCTGGTCAATATTACATGGTAGGTTAGCTGCAGGGATTGGCCCAAAGTAAAAGCTGGTTGGTTCCCAGTCCAAAGTTCATACCTGGACAAATAATAATTCTATTCATCTATGGTTTTAAAAGGGCACTTTCTCAGGTTTGTGCAACTCCTCATAAAACCATTGCTTGACAAAGAACCATGTCGTTGTGTGAGGGCTTCTTTGCATATGGAGTTGGTTCTTTGAGCTTTGAAAAGGTTCCCAATATGTGGACAAAACAGAAATCTTTAATATATAGTAGGCTGGCTAGCAGGATTCTGACAGATCAAGGAAACCTGATCTTATAGCCTGTGCTATTGTATGAAGCAGCAGTCATTTTATAATCACAAACTCATTGGTATTTCACAAATCTTGTATCATCTGTTCATGATTATTTATGGAACCTGTTATGGATGTAAATACAATTTCATTCTTTAGATGCTTCTTTTAGGAACCTAAAATGGTTCCCCTAAGGCAGTACTGTGAACATTAGAAGATTAGAACACTCTAGACGAGAACAGGCCATTCAGCCCAACAAAGCTCGCCAGTCCTGTCCGGTTATTTCTTCCAATAAAACATCAAGTCGAGTTGTGAAAGTCCCTAAAGTCTTACTGTCCACCACACTACTTGGTCACTTATTCCAAGTGTCTATCGTTCTTTGTGTAAAGAAAAACTTCCTAATGTTTGTGTAGAGAAGAGCCAAGCAAAATGACACCTTTTATTGGCTATTGTGTGAAATTTACCCTTAACAAGTTACCAACTGTGTCCCCGTGTTCTTGATGAACTCATTTTAAAGTCACCGTCTCGATCCACTGGACTAATTCCCTTATAATTTTAAACACTTCAGTCAGGTCTCCTCTTAATCTTCTTTTGCTTAAACTGTATAAGCTCAGTTTTTTTAATTTTTCCTCATAACTCATCCCCTGTAGCCCTCTAATCAGCCTAGTCGCTCTTCTCTGGACCTTTTAATAATAATAATTCTTTGCATTTATATAGCGCATACTGTTATGTCCTTTTTGTATCCTGGAGACCAAAACTGCACCCAGTACTTCAGATGAGGACTCACCAGTGTGTTATAAAGCTTGAGCATAACCTCCTGTGACTTGTACTCCACACATCAAGGCGCTATATAACCTGATATCCTGTTAGCCTTCTTAATGGCTTCTGAATACGGTCGGGAAGTCGACAGCTTAGAGTCCACTACGACTCCTAAATCCTTCTCATAAGATGGGCTCTCGATTTTCCGACCGCCCATTATATATCCAAACCTAACATTTTTACTTCCTCTGTGTAATACTTTACATTTACTGACATTAAAGAACCTCTTTGGCACCTTAGTATTAAAGAATGTACTCTGGCTTTCCTCTCTCAGCCCCAAAGACCTGCTGCTCTGTTTAATTGTTGATTCAGAACTACTGTATACTGATGTGTGCATGCGTAAGCAATGTCATGAATTAATACTCTGGCCATAGCTGTTTCAAAAACATAAAAACATAAACCTGAAAATAAACAGGAGGAGACCATTCAATCCGTCAAGCTCATTGGTTTAACTGATAGTTCAGCTGTCCCAGTATCTCATGCAGACACTTAAAGGCTGTCAATGTTCCTGCTTCGATTACTCGTCTCCGCAGTTTATTCCACATTCCCACAACTCTTTTTTAGTAAAGTGCTTCCTCGTTCCAGTCATAAATGCATTTCCACTGGTGTCCTCATGTACATAAAGAATTCTGGTGGATCTTCTTTGTCAATGCCATTGAGCAGTGGTTCCCAAACTCGATCCTGGGGACCCCCTGTGGCTGCAGGTTTTTGTTCCAAACCAACTTCTGTTTTTCATTGGACTCTTAGCCTTTATTAAGTGAGTCGTTATTTCCCAGTTTCTGTGTTTTGGAGTCAATGTAGAAATTACAAACTAATTTTGGTAGATTTTTATTAAAATGTAATAAACATTTATATGGGGAATATCTATTTTTTTAACAGCATTTTTAACCTAATTTTCAGTCTGCTTTTCCGGGTGTTCTGGTTATTTAATTGATTATTTGCTAATTAGCAAGTTTGACACTGAAGTCGTTGCTGCTTTCATCGTCCCGGGTGTCTGCATTGCTGGTTGCTTAATGTCACTATTAGGGTTAAATGAAGGGAGCAAACTATATAGGAAAAGAACAAAAGAGAGTTAAGTATTTATATCTTTAGAAAATAATAGAAATATTTCTTAATGTCTTATAAATGTAAAAACCATACTGATGTGTTTTTCTGAATGCAGAGAAGATAAAAAAAAGACCAACTAATTAAATGAGATCAGTTGTTATCGATTCTTATCACCGATTGTGAATCTGGTTGGAACAAAAACCTGCAGCCACAGGGGGTCCCCAGGATCGAGTTTGGGAACCCCTGCCTTTGTGAATTATGAAGACCTGGATGAGGTCCCCATGCAGCCTACTCACCTCGGGAGTGAACAGGTTTAATTCTCCGAGTCTGTCAGAGTACGACATGTCCTTGTGTTCTGGGAAGCCTCTGGTTGCTATCCTCTGCACAGCTTCAAGTTCTGTGTTGTCTTTCTTGTACCGTGGTGACCAGAACTGCACACAATACTCCAGAGGTGGTCTCACTACCATATTAAGGCGCTTTTCCACTGCATAGTATGGCACGACACGGTTCAGTTCAGCTCACTTTTGGGGGGTTTTCCACTGGGAACAGTACCTGGTACCTGGTCCTTTTTTTAGTACCACCTCAGCCGAGGTTCCAAGCGCGCCGAACCGTTACCAAAACGTGACGTGTAAACTCTGCTGGTCACTGATTGGCCGGAGAAAATCGTCATTACTGCGTCACTGAACTTGCGACACGAGACACAACAGACCCACTAGATTTTTAGCACAGCCAGCGAAGGTTCGGACGCACCATTTTTGTTTTAACCAAAAATGGCTGTTTCGTGGTCTATTGTGGAAGTACAGACGTTCCTCTCATTGGTAGCCGAGGAGCGGATCCATCGAGAGCTGGATGGGGCGACGCGGAATGAAAAAGTTTTTCAGGAGGTCGCTAAGCTCTTGGGCGCACATGGCTACCATCGGACTTACAAACAGTGTAGGGACAAGTTAAAAAAAATGTCACGGCAGTAGAGGCGGCGCAACTATAACGACACGTGAATAATCCTGCCCACTCTAAAGCGGTACTAAACTGCAGTCGAAACGCAAACCGAGCCGAACTGAGCCGAACCAAGGTGAGCTGTACTGAACCGTGCTGTGCCGTACTATGCAGTGGAAAAGCGCCACTACACACAATCAGCCACAACATTAAACCCACTGACGGGTGACGTGAATAGCATTGATTATCTCGTTACAGTGGCACCTGTCAAGGGTGGGGTATAGTTGCTAGCTAGTGAACAGTCAACTATTAAAGGTGATGTGTTGGAAAGAGAGAAAAACGTATCTGAGTGACTCTGAGAAGGGCCAGATTGAGATGACTAGATGACTTTGTCAGAGCATGTGAAATAAATGGCAGATCGTGTGGGGTGTTCCCAGTGTACAGTGGTCCAAGGAAGGACAGCCAGTGAACTGATGACGGGGTTATGGGTGCTCAAGGCCTTTTTGATGTGTGTGGGGAGTGAAGGCTTGCTGGCCTTGTGTTATCCCACATACGTAACGCTGGCCATGAGAGAAAGGTGTCAGAACTCACAGCCTGCTATGTATGCGTAGCCACAGAGTTCCCTTGCTGACCCCATAATGGAATTGTGGTGGCTTTTATAATTGGTTGTTTTATTAATCATCTTCTGCATGATTGTCTGCATTGTGTTTATTTTAATGCTGCTTTGTACGGCAACCTCTTTTGTTTTTAAATGTGCTTTTATAAATAAATAATCTAATCTAATATCCTAAATTGGTCATGTAAGCATCGGAACTGGACCATGGATCAATGGAAGAAGACGGCCTGGTCTGATGAATCAACGTCTTCTTTTAAATCATGTGGACGGCCGGGTTCGTGTGCATCGTTTACCAGGGGAAGAGATGGCAGCAGGATGCACTATGGGAAGAAGGCAAGTGGAGGCAGCATGGTGCTCTGATCAGTATTCTGCTGGGATACCATGTGGAAGTTACTTTGACACATGGCACCCATCTGAAGATTGTTGCAGACCATATACACGGTATTCCTTAATGACACTTTCAGCAGGATAATGTGCCCTGCCACCCTGCAGTTTGTTCAGGAATGGTTTGACCACCGTGATAAAGAGTTCAAGGTGTTGACCTGGCCTCTAAATTCCTCAGATTTCAATCCGATTAAGCATCTGTGGGATGTGCAGGTTGAACAAGTCTGATCCATGGAGGCCTCACCTCACAAGTTGCAAGACGTGGTGCCAGACACCATAGGGCACCTTCAGAAGTCCATGCCTTGTGTTGGTCGAGGAGGACCTACACAGTACTGGGCTGGTGGTTTTAATGTTGTGGCTGACCAGTGTATACTCTTGAGCATAATGTTGCTTAATTTATATTCAACAGTCTTCACAATCTAAACTAACATTTTCTTTTTCCTTTTAAGAGCTTCTGCACTTGGCTTAGTTAATGAAAACGTTGTGCCAATGTAAACACCTAAATCCTTTTCAGCGGTTATTTCCTGTTGGACGTGTCTCCCATCTTGTAAATATAACTGACATTCCTTTTGCCCACGTGCAGCACTTGGCATTTTTCTAACCTGTATATCTTTTGGTATTTGGCTGTTAAAATGGCGTAGACAGAACAAATCTGTGCCAACATGAGGAGAGTGTGTATACAAACAGTGCAGTGCCTTGACCGGGCATCCATGCCCTGAAATACTGAAAGTGGGAGGCAGCAGCATTAACAGTTGTGCTGCTCCTAGAAGTAATTGATCAGTCCATTCTCTTGTATGCTTTTCACAATACAGCTGAATATATTTACATAATCCATCCATTATCCAACCCATTATATCCTAACTACAGGGTCACGGGGGTCTGCTGGAGCCAATCCCAGCCAGCACAGGGCGCAAGGTAGGAAACAAACCCTGGGCAGGGTGCCAGTCCACCGTAGGGCGGGCACACACTAGCGACAATTTTAGAATTGCCAGTGCACCTAACCTGCATGTCTTTGGACTGTGGGAGGAAACCCATGCAGACACAGGGAGAACATGTAAACTCCACGCAGGGAGGACCCAGGAAGCGAATATTTATTTATTTAATATTTATATAATAATAATAATAATGTTTATATATAGCAAAAGTCAATAAAATAATACAAGAATAAAAGAAAGCAGAGAATAAAGTAAAATCAGTGAAAGCCACATAGTGAATGTTGTAATAATCCATCCATCCATCCATTATCCAACCCGCTATATCCTAACACAGGGTCGCGGGGGTCTGCTGGAGCCAATCCCAGCCAACACAGGGTGCAAGGCAGGAACAAATCCCAGGCAGGGCGCCAGCTCACCGCAGGGCACACACACACACATACACACACCAGGGACAATTTAGGACCGCCAGTGCACCTAACCTGCATGTCTTTGGACTGTGGGAGGAAACCCACGCAGACACGGGGAGAACATGCAAACTCCACACAGGGAAGACCTGGTAAGTGAACCCGGGTCTCCTTACTGCGAGGAAGCAGCGCTACCACTGCACCACCGTGCCACCCCTGAATGTAACAAGAATAACCAAAATCTAATAATTTAATAGTTATAAACCATGAGGAGCTGACACACTATAAAATAAGAAAAAATAGGAAATGCAACGATTATCAACCATGAATAGTCTGCTGCTAATGAATGAAACTTCAGGTTTGCACTCGGCTGCTATCAGACTAATGGGATTGAGGTTTTGAAGTTCCAGCACTTTTCCTAATGGCTCAGATTATGCTGTTTTCTAAATATCCTCAGCATCAGACTGTCGTCCACGACAATTTAATAAAGCGGTTTTGGGCAAGACAAACTCTACAGGAATATCTGTCGTGAGTCCGGGGTGCCTTTCTAGAATCTAAATTAAGATACACTGACTAGAGGAAAAAAAAAAATCTGAATTGCAGACCATTTCTTTCCTTTACGCACTGGCACAGCCTTTCTTTTGAACTACCCATTTTATTTTTAGTTTATAAATATACATATAATACCCCACAACCCTGAAGGAAGCTGACTAAATGAAAACCCAGGCAAAGAGCCGGCTGCTTCAGTTAGTTTACGGAGTCTGCTTATCCAAATCTGAGTCAAAGAGAGCAGGAGCCCATCCTGGTAACCCAAGAATAAGGCAGGAACGTACTCTGGACTGGCTGGCATTGCGTTGAATTCACTAGCAGGACTGGTTTCCTAAAATACACATCTTCAAGGAGAATCTGCAGACCCTACACACGTTTTGTCCTGGCTAGAAATTAAAACCCCATTTCCTGGTAGTGCATGGCAACGGTGGTAGCCACAGTGACGCTGTGCCAGCCAGGTGAGCTGAAGTTCAGTTCATTCTTATACAGTGCACTTCCCTTTAGTGCAGTACTGTATATATGAGTTTGTGTGTGTGTATGTGTGTGTGTGTGTGTGTGTGTGTGTGTGTTACTGCTTGTGCAATCAAACCATCTAGTCAGACTTGGGCTCACAACATTGAGGTAGCAGTAGATCTCTGATTCTGCAGTGAACTTCAGTCAACCATCACACCATTTGTTTATGTAAATTGTTCGATTGTACCGTAGATAGAATTTCAGACTTTATTTGCAAACCTCTTTAATTTTTACATGGAGTTAATTTTACCAGTACAAGTTATTTAACAGTAGTTGCAAGAATAATATCCATTCTTCTCCTCTAGATTTGAGTTGCAGGGAGGCAAAGCCTGCCCAGAAGAAAAGTGAATAATAAATATTGTGTTTCTTCTTTATCCAGACCATCGGGTGTATCTGTGAACTTGTGGTCTTTATTACTTCCTGGTGGCTTTCCTCTGTCTAAATTAGCTGGTAGAAGAGCTCACAAATGAGCACTTTGGTTTTGTGCCATTTTTTTGGGTCATTAGCAAATTAGGTTCTGGCCTCTGCAATTCTTATCTTAATAGCATCAATGCACCGCTCACCAAGGACATTTTAACATCAACGGCTAACATGTTAATCTTTGTGATGTGGGGAGAAAGAGTGAGTTCCACACAGGGGAATAAACCCAGGATACTAGTGCTGTGCTAGCCACTGAGCCTCGGTGCCAGTTTTGTGCCCCAGCAATCTCTTGACAGCGAGGCCACCTGTTACCTTACATGATTCCAATTTTCTTTATAATTTCAAACTGTCTCTCTCCATCTCCACACTTGCACACAGCAAGTCACCTCAAAGCACAACAAAGAGACAACTGGGAATGAAACAATAAATGCTGTCATGTGTTGCCAAAAAAATGACAATAATGGAGCTTCATGATGAAAAGACTATTTAAATATTCAGTATGCATATAAATAATGAAGCACAAATGTTTGGCAGAATGATGGCCACTATAGAAAATGTCAAGAGGTGTTAACAGGAGGGAAGACGATCAGGCGAATGGTGCTTCAGGCAGTTGCTATGAAAAATAGTGTATGTACTGCTTTTTTAAATTTAGAGCAATGGTACAGAGTGTCAAGATGCCCAGGCCCCTGCTGAGTTTGGGTGGGATGGGGATTGGGAAGTCCTTTGCCTCTCCTAGTGCCTGTCTGGTCTGATATGAAATTTTACAATGATAATGCAGTCCAGGCCGCCTTCTGCTGTGATTATGAAGTAAGGAAAGAGATGACAGGGGTATTGCAAGTTTCAGAAATTTCATGTGGACATTTGAAAGTCATAAAATTTGTTAGATGTGTAGGCACTTTTATTGGACAGCTACAGTATGTTATATGGGCTGGAGACGGTGGCACTGACCAAAAAACAGGAGATGAAGCTGGAGGTGGCAGAGTTAAAGATGTTAAGATTTGCATTGGGTGTGACGAGGATGGACAAGATTACAAATGAGGACATTAGAGGGTCAGCTCAAGTTGGACGGTTGGGAGACAAAGTCAGAGAGGCGAGATTGTGCTGGTTTAGAGATGTGCAGAGGAGAGATGCTGGGTATATTGGGAGAGGGGTGATAAGGATAGAGCTGCCAAGAAAGAGGAGAAGAGGAAGGCCTAAGAGCAGGTTTATGGATGTGGTGAGAGAGGACATGAAGGTGGTAGGTGTAATGGACAAGATGCAGAGGACAGGAAGAGATGGAAAAAGATGATCTGCTGTGGCGACACCTAACTGGAGCAGCCAAAAGAAGGAGCTTGAACACGATTAGCAGGTAACAGGATGTGATTGCTTTGTAGAGCTCTGTAATAAAAGCCCTGGCCAAGGTTATTATAGTTTTGCCTTTTTATATTAGTTTTAATTTCTATATTTTTTTCTGACATTACTTGGAAATTCAGTTTAGTTTTAGTTTTCCTTCATCGTGTATTTTTAGTTTTAGTTTAGTTTTTATTTAACAAAGACATTTCTATTTTATTTTTATATCTATTAGTTTAAGTTTTAGTAATTACTAGCCAACCGCGGCGTACCATACGCCGCATAATCAGGCCGGCTTTTTAATGATTTTTAAGCACAGGGAGAAAATTAACATTTGAAAAATCGGTAATGCTCATGTGCCCACCTCCAACTCGTCACTTGAATCGTTGTCGTGTTTGCACAGTCCAGATGCACCTGTGACTCACGTAGATTTTTCATTGCTCTGTGTGGTTTTGGCTGCTTTTCTATATATAATCCACCAAGACACTCAACCACGGTAGTAGCGAGGTGGGAGGGGGGGTGTGTACAAAGGGTAGGGACGTAAAGCATGTAAAACAGTTTGTTATGGTGCACGCGGTCGTGCGTCGTAACCGAAAACTCGGTTTTTAAAGACTGCTTACTTCATTGTGTTTTAACCTCAGTTGTAAAGGATTGTTTTAAGGATCCCATGGGATACCCATCCCAAACCGTTTTACACGCTGCATATGGTGATTCACCTCCGCGAGAAACATGCCTCTATGAACAGTCAACGTGGCTCGGAGGTGCATGTGGCCTCTACGACAGACGAATATAAATGACGCCGTTTTTTTCTGTATCGTCGCGTCCGAGTTGGTGGCCGTGGCTCTGCGAGTTGTCGTCGTATCCAATGGTCTTGGAGTTGGTGGGCGTGGCTCCTTCCTGCGTGCGGCATAGGAGTCTTACTTGTCAGCAGCTTAGTGAATCCACGCCCCTTCCGGCGTGCTTTCCATGGGTGTCCTGCCTTAGTGAATTATATATATAGATGGCATGGAGCTCCTGCGGAGTTTAGTTTTGTGTCACACTTTGTGTCACAATCAGACAGAACTGTACATATAACAGATATGAGTTTAATGTTAGTGGAAGCTTACTACACTACATGGTTTACTATCTGGTTTTGTTTTTGTCTGATAAAACCAAACATAATCAAAACTAGATACTGAATATGAACAATTTTACACAATTTTATAGTTTTTTAAATATTTTCTCATGAAAATCACGGGAGCTTAGGAAGAACAGGGCTCTAAGACTTGAATCAGTGTGCAGACCCCACCTAGATGTATTGAGGGAAACAAAGAAAAACAAGCATGTAGTGTAAAGGTTAGGGGCAGTGAGACTTGAATAGGCCAACATAAAGGACAGTAAACCCATAATGAGCAGGTAATAAGAGTATGGACAGGCATAAAACGACAGAGACAGCATCTGAGATTAAGAACAATATACCAGTATACATTATCTAAACCTGTTTATCCAGAACATGATCACAGGAAACCTGGAGTCTACCCCAGCAGGTTTGGATGTAAGGCAAGAAAAATCCCCGGTATGCAATTTGTATGATATGGCTGATGTTAAGAACAGAAAAGAATAGGATATTTCAGCTATCTATTTTGAGAGAGAGAGAGAAAAACATTGAAAAAACAGAGTCAAATAGTTTAAAATATAATTCTGGTACTGGATTATTTTCACAACATCAGGTATTTTGAGTTGTGAATATGAACAGTAAATATGGAATAATTACAAAAACCCATTAGTATTTTTAGTTTTTCATCACTTGGCAAACTCTCTTCGCCTACCTACCTTTGTTTATATCGCTTCATTGTTAAACGATGTTTTAAAAGCAAAAGTGATTGGTCAGCAACAATATGCTGATCTTGTATGATGACCTAGTCAGTGTCTCGATCAGTGCCATTTCGGGAGTGGTCTCCCCCTAGACTTTCTTGTATACTCGGATATGGGGATGGATATTTGAGGAGTAAACCGCAAGACAATGATTATATTTTTATATTATGTATGTTAAGGAAGCATCAACAACAAATAAAATCAAATTAATAATACACTCACCTAAAGGATTATTAGGAACACCATACTAATACGGTGTTTGAGCCCCTTTCGCTTTCAGAACTGCCTTAATTCTACGTGGCATTGATTCAACAAGGTGCTGAAAGCATTCTTTAGAAATGTTGGCCCATATTGATAGGATAGCATCTTGCAGTTGATGGAGATTTGTGGGATGCACATCCAGGGCACGAAGCTCCCGTTCCACCACATCCCAAAGATGCTTTATTGGGTTGAGATCTGGTGACTGTGGGGGCCATTTTAGTACAGTGAACTCATTGTCATGTTCAAGAAACCAATTTGAAATGATTCGAGCTTTGTGACATGGTGCATTATCCTGCTGGAAGTAGCCATCAGAGGATGGGTACATGGTGGTCATGAAGGGATGGACATGGTCAGAAACAATGCTCAGGTAGCCCGTGGCATTTAAACGATGCCCAATTGGCACTAAGGGGCCTAAAGTGTGCCAAGAAAACATCCCCCACACCATTACACCACCACCACCAGCCTGCACAGTGGTAACAAGGCATGATGGATCCATGTTCTCATTCTGTTTACGCCAAATTCTGACTCTACCATTTGAATGTCTCAACAGAAATCGAGACTCATCAGACCAGGCAACATTTTTCCAGTCTTCAACTGTCCAATTTTGGTGAGCTCGTGCAAATTGTAGCCTCTTTTTCCTATTTGTAGTGGAGATGAGTGGTACCCGGTGGGGTCTTCTGCTGTTGTAGCCCATCCGCCTGAAGGTTGTGAGTGTTGTGGCTTCACAAATGCTTTGCTGCATACCTCGGTTGTAACGAGTGGTTATTTCAGTCAAAGTTGCTCTTCTATCAGCTCGAATCAGTCGGCCCATTCTCCTCTGACCTCTAGAATCAACAAGGCATTTTCGCCCACAGGACTGCCGCATACTGGATGTTTTTCCCTTTTCACACCATTCTTTGTAAACCCTAGAAATGGTTGTGCGTGAAAATCCCAGTAACTGAGCAGATTGTGAAATACTCAGACCGGCCCGTCTGGCACCATCAACCATGCCACGCTCAAAATTGCTTAAATCACCTTTCTTTCCCATTCTGACATTCAGTTTGGAGATCAGGAGATTGTCTTGACCAGGACCACACCCCTAAATGCATTGAAGCAACTGCCATGTGATTGGTTGATTAGATAATTGCATTAATGAGAAATTGAGCAGGTGTTCCTAATAATCCTTTAGGTGAGTGTATATTGAACAATTATTATAAAAAGTAAAGTTGAATAAATCGAACTTGGCTACACGGGGGGAAAAAAAATCGAGTAAAGTACCACTTCCAGGTGATGGATTTGGCCCAAAAGTTAATGCAGATCTAAACTTGTGGTGTAACAACCACATGCCGAATTTCATCCATCTACTATGTCTAGTTGTGTTTTTGAGTTATGGTGTTTATACACACACAGACATGCACACACACAATTCCAAAAAATGGTATTTTTGGACTCTTTTAGGTCTATAACGTCAAGATTCATCAAAATATCGAGGTTGAATATTTTCAGGATTACTATACTTTCTCTATACTTCGTATATGAGAAAGTAAAAATGATTTCTCCTGTGCTAAGTGGCAGGTGAATTGCTGTCAACAAAAAGCAGTCACCTGAGAAATAAACTGAAACGATATTCACATATGGTAAATGTTGTGTTGACCAGCACATTCTGATTTCAGCTGTTTGAATTTTATCTTGATATACAACAAGCGCAAAGAAAGGTGGCATGTAAATCGCTTTCTATTTCACTCGCTTTACGCTCCCGCATTGTCACCGCAGGCATTGGATTAGCTGGTAACTCCGGCCGCAGGTTAGGGTATTCCTGCATTTACTTTGCTAGGGGACATATACTGTACTTGCCAAATGACTTGGAGCTATCTGACTAGGCCTTGCTCTGTTCACCAATGCTGGAATATCTTGATCTAAGGATAAGAGAATATGGTAAATTCCTCATAACTCCCCTGCGGTTAAGGAATCGTGACTGTCCGTGAACCAACAATATACACGTCTGCTGTCAGAGAAGTTTTTTTTTATCTTCATGTATACAGTTGAGCCATTAGATTATTCAAATACTAGCTGGGCTACGTGTTGAAGATGGGCTGAAATCTAAGTAATCAACATACACCTCATGTTTTTTATTTGATACTTGGCTTGCCCATTTGGTTTGGTATGATAATATGCCTCCCTTTTCAAAGCTGTCTTTCGGAGTCACTTGTTGAACTGAGCACTTTTATAATTCAAGTGTTTTGCTGTGAAAATGTGGCGGTGGTCACAACTGCAATCTGGTCTGGTTTAGTGATTAGCCTAGTCGCGTCGGAGCTTTGGTCTCCCAATACGCGTGAAGGTATCAGTCATTAGCATTACAGCTACAGTATAATCCTTGTACTTGTGGCCTAAACAGACGTAAGAAGGCCGCAACTCTTTCTCCTGTTCTTTGAATATTGTGGAGTTACCAGCTAATCAACACCAATTTTCCTTGTTTTCGACCCTTATTTGGCATTTTTAATGTCATTCCTTATTTGTTGACCGTTCTTTTATTTATTCTTTATTTTATTTATTCTTAGATTTATTTTTAAATAGGGATGCTCCGATAGGCCAATATCGATTACCGATTTCATGTTACTTGATCGGCCTATTCTGAATACTATTTTTTTTTTCTTTATCTCTTGAAAAAACTTTTTACAGTAAGGTCCTGCATTACCAGACACATAGAAGCCTTATGTCCTACATAAAAATGTATTTTTATAATTAAACTATAGACCATAGATGTTGTGGACACTAGAGGCGCTGTTGCCCCGTTGAACCCACCAGACAGACGTTAAGGACACACGTGTAAAAGCACCAAGAAGATTTCTTTAATATTTTTCTTCAAATAAAGTGCACAAAGCACCGCACTCTCCACAATTCTCCAACAATAATCAATACAATAAATCAATAATACAAATAAACAATCCTTCATTCCCAGCAGCTTCGTCACCCAACCTCCCAACTCCGTCTCTCCTTGCTGGGTCTCAACCAGTCCTTTAAATAGTCCTTGACCCGGAAGTGTTCCTACTCCGGGTCAAACACCACATCCTACTTCCTCAAGTAGCCCGTAAGTACTGCGGGCTTCTGTCCTCGTGCCTCCGAAGTACTTCCGGGTTGTAATGACAGTAGGAGTCCCCAGGTTCCTTATGAGCTCCGCCTGGCCGCACCCATGGCACCCAACAGGGCTGAAGAACCGGACTCCATGTCCCATGATGCCCTGAGGGAATCCAGGGAACCATTTCCATCCAGGGTAGCTGCCATCTAGTGTCCTGAAAAGGCTGCTCTTCCTCCTTCTTTCTGTTGAGGGACGTCCCGGCCAGACTGAAACGCCGACCGTCCATCACAATGTTAACTTATCTTTTATTAACAAAAGGCTTAGGGCTCGTTTATTCTTCACGCTCAGAACGCGTATGCACCTGCATCATGGCTGCTACGCGTTCCCAGCGTTCATTTGATGCGTCCTCTGAGCAGGTCCTCAGAAATTAATGTGATGCGTGTGCGAGTTGCAGTACCAGCAAAAAGTCGGGGGGCACAGTGTGATAAAAGTTGGAATGTGATGTCAGAGTCTCTGTTTACTATCTACATGTGACAGAAAGCCTCTATGCAGATCCTATGGGATCGGTGTGCGCGCTTTGATGTTTGATGAATGGTTTGATGTGGTGAAGCAAAATGCCGACATTCAGATGCATTTGTGGTGCTTTTATATTCAAGCGTCGCATATTCCCAATTGTAATGACAGGATACATTTTAAAAGTCTCGCATACCGTCTTCTGTGGCGTCTTTTTTTCTAGGGCTTCCTCCGGTCCTGACAGCAGCGGATCGCCAGCAATAGATCACCACACTAAGCACATTAAATGTATGATATTCCAACTATCTGTACATTTAGAATCCTTACATTTATACTTGATATCACTTTCATGATAAAATGCATTAAAGTATGTATGTTACATTTTACAGATAAATCGTTCTTTTCGTTTAAATAATGAATACTGTTAATAATTACATACATGGGGGTGGCACGGTGGCGGAGCATTAGCGCTGCTGTCTCGCAGGGAGTTACGTCGCTGGTATTCCCTGCCTGGAGTTTACATGTTTTCCTGCTGGGTTTCCTCAGTGTGCTCCGGTTTCCTTCCAAAGATATGCAGATTTGGTTAGACTAAAATGATGCCAATGTACAGTATGTGCCTGCTTGTATCCACCTTGCGATGAGCTAATGCCTCATCCAGGGATTGTTTCTGCTTCGTGCCCAATGCTAGCTGAAATGGACAAATCCCTGGACTGATGGATTTAATCATTAAACATCCTTTTCAGAGATATTGCGGTAAGGTGTCATTGGAATTTAATGGGTGTTCCAGGCAATTCACAACACAGTGAAGCTGAACCTGAACCTGTTCTCACCGTGATAATACCTCGCACTGCCACCTGGTGGATTCCTCCAGATTTACGTAAAGTACACACGCAAGTATAAAGAGTACAATGCTTGTGTAGCAGGAGCGTCCACTGAAGCATGCGTCACGTTGTGTGAAGTATAAACCTGGCCTTACTGTTCAGTGAGTACCGGCTCAATTACCGCAATACCACGCATAGAAAGGAGGGGCTGACAAGATCATTTTTTGTGATTGGCCAATTTACTGATCACAGATCGAGTTGTTTATGGTGAAATTCGGCCAATCTGTTTTTACAATTTTCTTCCTAAGCTTAGCATCCGGATGGACACACAGACATACTCTTGTTGTTTTTATTAAGGTGGATAAGGGTTTGAATAAAAGCTAGCTGAGGTACATATCTATGACTGGTAGATTACTACTTTAAAACTGTAGAAGAATAAAGAGCGCTTGACTTGATTCCATAATAGATATTCCATTTTATAATGCATATTGATATTTATGAAAATACAGTCGAGTCTCGCTTAATTATAGCATATGCTTCCGACCAGTGTGTCGTTCGTCAATTTTGTCGTTAAGCACATTGACGTATTTTAAAGGGGCAGGGTTGTGCCTCTGTGTCTGATGTCATTTTCACTGCACTGATTCTGGAAACAAGGTGCCGCGTCTGCATCGCTGCGTTTCGTGTGTGGTGAAAATATAGCTGTGTCCTTGCAGCATGCAGGGATGTGCCTTTGTTTCATTTAGAACATTAGAACACTCTAGAAGAGAACAGGCCATTCAGCCCAACAAAGCTCGCCAGTCCTATCTACTTAACTTCTCCCAAAAAAACAAGTCGAGTTGATCGAGTCGATTTACATTGCGATGAGACATCAAGCATACACCGCACCTAACATAACCCACCCAAAGCTAACTTCACCTTACCATAATACATGCATCACATATATGAATAATGATTATTGAAATAGAGTAATAATTAGACATCAATAACAATATTAGTACAGTAATATGGCCTCTTATGTCAGCTTTTTGTCTCTCTTCAATTTTAATTTGTTGTACCTCTGTGGAAGCTCTGACGTTAAAGCACGACATTCTTAGTCTGAATGTTAACAGAGTCATGACTGTATTACAATTTAACTGAAATAATAAATAAATTGTGAATTTATATGAATGTGAATAAGCATTTAAATGGCAAGTGATTGCTTCTCTGTAAACAGCATTTTTCTTGTATTTTGTGGAGCGTTTATAAGCAAAGACCTGTTTGACGTCACTGCCATGGGCATCACTCCTGTTGGGACATCTAGTAGTTTATAACTGAAGATGAACTGGGCAAGTGAGGACACAACAACAAGTTTATGTTGCCAAGTGTGCAAAATGTTCATATTTATTTTTAAACAAGTGTCACGTCATGAATCAGTCAATGGTAAACCAAGTCATCAGGAGTGCTAGAAATATTTTCAATCTATAGTAATAAAAGGCAAAGCCCTCACTGACTGACTGACTGACTCACTCACTCACTCACTCACTCACTCACTCATCACTAATTCTCCAACTTCCCATGTAGGTAGAAGGCTGAAATTTGGCAGACTCATTCCTTACAGCTTACTTACAAAAGTTAAGCAGGTTTCATTTCGAAATTCTACGCGTAACGGTCATAACTGAATCCTACTTACGTACATATATACGGCCATAGCCTGCAGCTCAGTTGCCGTGTGAAGCGGAGTTGCGTCACCCATCACCACGCCTCCCACGTAGTTGGCTGCCTGCCTATATTGCGTCCCCCTTACCCACGCCTCCCACGTAATTGAGTACCTGCCCATATAAGGCTGTCCATCACCAGCAATCCAATAGACACGCTGCCGCTACGAGGCATTTGTCATGCCTAAGACGAATACGATTTTCGCGAGATACGAGTTTAGTGAGAAGACGCAAGGTATAAACGAGACTTTTGATCACTTTGTAACAGAGTTAAAATTGCTGGTGAAGGACTGTGCTTATGCAAAAGAAGATGAGATGGTCAGGGATAGACTAGCGTTTGGCACAAACTCAGCGAAAGTGCAAGATAAACTTTTAAATGCCGCATCTGAGCTAACATTAAATAAAGCCGTGGACATCGCAAGATCGCACGAGATAGCACAAGCACAGCTGAGAACCTTCGATGCATGTACTCCGAGAGGCTCACGTGAACTGACTGTGAACGCAGTACACACACAAAAAGCAAGAGCTCCCAATAGCACTGAGCAAAAAACGCATTACACAATTGAGAAGGCAGCAAAAGAATATGAAGCGAGTGACGCATACAAGCATATTCATAAGTGCAGCTACTGCGGAAACAAAGCACACGGTGGGAAAAGTCAATGTCCAGCTAAAGACAGTGTAAAAAATGTGGTAAATTGAACCACTTCGCTAAAGTTTGCAGGACTGGGAAAGGTAAACCCGTGCATGCAGTGTGTGATGTCTCAGATAAAGAGGAAGACGAGCTGTTTATTGATGCAGTAGGAAAGGAACAACCCTCTGAATCTGAACAAGCCTTTGTAGACATATCAATAGGAAAGCAAGGTGTAAAGCTTAAGTTTAAATTACGTTCATAGATACACTGCCGCTAAATATTTGCAGGCAAATCCACAACTTAATACCAGGAATGCCTGTTAAACATCTTAGATTCACGAGTACCGATTTGAGTAGTGAACACTTTGATGAATGAAACCTGTTATCTTTAGCACGGTTGACAATCATGGAATGTAACTTGAACACAACACATCCTCCAAATACGAACCTGATTGAAAGAAATAATGATAATCAAATCCTTGATGACAGCAACACTCATAACAGTCACAAAACAATTACATTGACAATCAGGTTACTTATTTTTAAAATGTTTCCTTTTCTTTTTCATAACTTCTTTAACACACTACTTCTCCGCTGCAAAGCGCGGGTATTTTGCTAGTAAATAAATAAAACTCAGTTAAAAATCACGTGAAAAAACAGATGTCCCACATCCTGCCCTCAGAGCAGCAAGCATCCCAGCAACTTCCCTTGGCACTCAGTGTGTCGATGAAGCCCTGTTACTTCCATCACCGCATGACTGACTAGTGACTCTTTGATTGCTCTATCTACACCATCCATCCATCATGCTGGTTGCCACAGATTCTCTGGCTCACAGTTCCCCTTGATACCATCACATGTCCTCTGCTCCTGGTCAGCAGACTTGACTGCACCCTGAACTCGGACTCTTTGGCTTTCACACCCTCTTCAGCCTCCAATCGGTACCCGCAGATTGCTCTCCCCAGATTTTCAGTTGTGTAATTTGACATGGTGCAGTGATGAGATCAGCAACTGCGACACACCCCACGACAACAAGTCATATAATGTGACATCGACTTTAGGTGAATTAGTGATTCTAAATTGCTTTTGTGTTAGTGTGTGTGTGTGTTAGTGGCAAAAAATGCAAGTTTTTCCATTTCAAATTAAATCTACAACACTATAATGTGTGAAGAAAGTGAAAGGATCTGAATAGTTTTTGAATGCACTGCATGTTATGTTAATGTGAGCTTATCCTTGATCTAAACATCTTCATTTTATTTAGTGGCAAAAACTATTTCACTCTTTCAGGGCTGATGTCGACTTTTGTCAAAAGGAGGAGTTGACGATGGTAATCAACTGTAAACTGTGACAAAACCAACTATTATGTTTTAGCTGGACTCTCGTTGCTAGAAGGAAAGTTAGCTTCATTGGTTTGACCGAGACTTCCTGTGCTTGTGTGAGTAGCACGGCACAAACAACAGCAAAAATGGCACTGACGTCTAGCGAGAGATCAAAGTGAATGCATAAAGCAAACTACAGCGTGGACGAGGTTTTGCCTATTATCTCTATACTGGACTATGACTTGTTGGACTCCGATTTTGATACAAGCGATCGAAGACGAATGTGAAGTTCCAGCTTCAGTTGACTGGTCCCCAGCTAATCATGGTGCTGAACGGGTTCATGTAGCTGATACGCCAATGGCAATGTTCGCCAGGGACCAGTGCCACTTAACAATGATAAGGGATAGAAACCAGATTGCAATGCAATGCCCAGCTGCAGTATATACAGTAATAGCAAAGGGCGGTGCTTCAGTGGTGACATCAGGGTGGCCCCACCCACAAAGCACAAGGAACCATGCAAAAACAGCCTCGCCGCAAACCTGCCGCACATTCTTGTCAAACTGGCTGCCACAGCATGCAGCAACAGACGTTTTATGTTGATTTCTGTGTGAAACCATTGCTTTTCAGAAACTGTTTTTTGGAAAAAATATTCAGCCCTCAAAGAGTTAATTCAGTTTGGGGTGGGCAGTCTTAACCTATCATGCCAGCACTGGACACCACACAGGAAACAACCCATAACAGGGTGCCAGACCATACCAGTGACCGTTACACTTACATAAAGACACAGTCAAAAATGGCCAGTTGGAATCGCCAGTTAACCTAACTTTCACGACTTTGGTGTGATGTTTTTGGTTATGTTATCTGTTTTGTTATCTATCTATCTATCTATCTATCTATCTATCTATCTATCTATCTATCTATCTATCTATCTATCTATCTATCTATCTATCTATCTATACCTCACCATGTCAGACTCTGCTTAATTGTAATGTTTATGCCTTTCCATGGATGTGAACCCATTGCTTTTTTTGTTTTTCTTTGAAGTTTTGCTGAAATGAGAATCTACTTCAAGAAATCCATTCTGATAGTTGGCTTCACTTCCTTGCTCTTCATCCTGTTTGTTGTACTAAGCTCAAAGAATGAGGACGATGGTACCACTGTAAGTATTCCGCACTTGTATTACCAGTTCCCTGTCATGGCACTCATTGATTTTCTTAATCTACTTATTCCAGTTACAGGGTTATGAGAGACTGGCGCTTATCCCAGCTATTCAAGACTATTTGACTGGACACCAGTCATCACAGAACACTCTTGCTAACCTACCTGCTGTTTCGTTGTTTTAGGCCAATACAGAGTCACCACTAGTGATGTCCTAAAATATATCAAAATGCCTCTCAGGGGAATAGAAAAGTGTTTTATTTTTAAATTGCTTGAGAAACAAGTCCACAAAGAATTTTTATAAAAGAATTGTGTTATATTAACAAAAGATGAATAAAAAAGGCAAAAGGACTTGCCTAAAGAGGCAAATAAATCCAAATTCATAAAACAAGAGCAAAATCCAAGAACGGAAGCAATAATTCAAGAAGCCAGAAAAAATTAATATCTTCAAGAAACAAAGCACACTCCAAATGTCAAGAAGCCACTGTAGGAATTCTGCCCAGCTGCAGAATATAATAGCAAAGGGCGGTGCTTCAGTGGTGACATCAGAATGGCCCCGCCTCTTAGGGTTCCACCCACAAAGCACAAGGAACCATGCAAAAACAGCCTCGCCGCAAGCCTGACGCACATTCTTGTCAAACTGGCTGCCACAGTATGCAGCAACAGATGTTTTATGTTGATTTCTGTGTGAAACCATTGTTTTTCAGAAACTGTTTTTTGGAAAAAATATTCAGCCCTCAAAGAGTTAATTCAGTTTGGGGTGGACAGTCTTAACCTATCATGCCAGCACTGGACACCACACAGGAAACAACGTATCACAGGGTGCCAGACCATACCAGTGACCATTCACTCACATAAAGACACAGTCAAAAATGGCCAATTGGAATCTCCAGTTAACCTAACTTTCATGTCTTTGGGAAAGTGAAAGGAAAGTCCATTCAGGGACAAAGACAGCATGCAAACTTCACACAGGCAGCAACCAGGCATGGGATTTAAAGTAGGACTGTGGATCTGTAAGGCAGTTGCACTTCCCCTTTATCATGTTAATCGAATCGCCCAGCTGCAGAATATAATAGCAAAGGGCGGTGCTTCAGTGGTGACATCAGGGTGGCCCCGCCTCTTAGGGTTCCACCCACAAAGCACAAGAAAAAAAAAGAGAACACAGAAGCACAATATAGATAAATACTAAATAATAATCAATATTATCAAAAATACATAATGTAATATGCATATGCAAAATACAGGTTGAGTCAAAATTATGTTAACATTTGAATGGCTGAAACAATTTATTTTCAAAACATAACTTCATATGTGCAAGATGATTTACAGGAATGTCTCAACCTGTGCACCATCATGTTCAACACCATATGTGCCACATAAATTTCCCACAAAAATTACATATAAATATATACATAACGGTACAATTAGTATTTGACCCACCCTGTACTTTAAAATAAACTAAGAAGGCAAAAAGGAGGAAAATAAACATAAGCTAGGGAATAGATCCTGGCAGTAATATAAAGTATTGAAAGACAGTTGGTGTTAAATAGAAGTAAGCACAGGTATCCAGAAAGACACAGGGCTAAAACAAAAGCAAAAAGTTAGACACAAGATCAAAAGTCACATAAAAAAGTCAGTTTTAATGATTGCAGACATCACAGAAGCAGCTAGACAAAGGCTGTCACAAAAGCAGAGGCCATAATTCTAGAGCCGCACAACAATAACTTTCCCCTTTTGGTGTTGCCTAACTGTTCTTGTAACTGCCCTCTTAATGAATGTTGCATGACCACTAACACTGACTTTGGAGGGGGGGGGGGGGTTGGTGTTGGCTAATGTTAAAATTCAGGTTAAAGGCTCTGGCCCAGCCAACACCTTAAACTTTTAGGATGCTGCCAAGATTGTTTTCAGCTCTTGTGAGATTAAATTGGATTATGCGGCTTTGAAAATGAATGAATGAATGAATACACCTGCTACTTTAAGAATATGAAACAAAAATGACTTACTAAGTAAAGCCTAATCTCACACATACAGACTCCACACAGTCCCATGCACTATCCAGGATTTGAGGATGCAACACTAACCACTGTGCCGCTACACCACTCACGTGCTGTATATTTACAGCAGGATTAAAAGTCTTTTAAGTACTTTGTGGTTACAGTGACTTTTTCAACGATTATCTCTTCTTACTTCATACACTTTGTATTCAAATTTCTGGAATATCCTGTTAGGTCAGGGATCCGTTAAAGAGAAGGTTTCACTCAAGATTCTCAAATTGATTTTACTGGCTTTATCTTTTTGATCTGAGACACAGTACTCTTCTGGTTCTCATTGTTAAAGTGAAAGGTTCAGTTTACATTTGAAGCCAAGCCGTGAATACTGTAATTAGTTGTCCTGCAAGCTAGGACATACTGGGGACAGTAGCAACGTCTAGATCACACTAAATAAGGGTAGGGCTGAGGAAGTAAACAGTAAACAGTTACTACCAAGGACTATGATTTACAGTGCCTATAAAAGGTGTTCACCCCCCTTGAAAGTTTTCACATTTTACTGTTTGTAACGGACGACAGGCGTGGGCGTGTTTGCCGACCGGGACCGCTAATGATTCATTACCTAGAAATGAGGTCACTGTAGTTAAGGAACAGGGGGAGACAATGTATTCAAGCCACATGCGGCTCCAAACTGCAAGGTGGCAGCTGCCCTGGAGTCTAATACCGCAGGAGACATCCACAGGGCATGATGGGAATTGTTGTGCCGTAGAGCAGCCCTGTTGGTCGCTGGGTGCCACCAGGAGGCACTGCCTGGAGCTCTGCTATTTGGTTTTTGGGACTTCCGATTGACCCAGAAGTACTTCCACTGGGCTATGTCCTGGTACCGGTCCAAGATTAAAGAAGTCATTTCGCCACTTCCAGGTGAGTTGGAGCTGGGAGAGGAGACGGGCAACACTTGCCTGGGAGAAGTGAAGGAACAAGAGAAGGAGGGAGGTGAAGAGAATATTGATAACAACCTTATTGCAAGTGTTATTTGTTACTAAGGACTAATGTAGTGTAGTCATCCCAACTGGTCACATGTTATACAACCTTGAATCACAGTGGATTTAATTTGACATTAAAGATCCTGATCACAGCAAAGTGATAACAGATCTTTGCAAACTGTCCTAAATTAAATAAAAAATATAAAACACAAGTTAAGTGATGGTGTAAGCATTAACCCCCTTTTAAAGTAAAACCCCAAAAACATCACTGGTGTAGCCAATTGATTTTAGAAGTCACAGAATTGGTTCAATGGAGACCCTCTGTCTAGGGTTTAAGTTTACTGTCACGTAAATTCAACTGCATCTGTAAGGTCCAGTTTGGGGTGCGTCAGTGTGGTGGTGTAACCTACACAATGAAGACAAAAATAATATTCCAGGAAACTCCAAGGAAAAGTGATTGAATGATGACAAGAAAATTATCAAGTTGCTGAATATCTTTTGTAGTCAAATGAAGAAATAATTCAGGAACAAATGGGAGAGCATGAGGTCATGAGGTCACTGGAAAGGGGTGTGTGGCGTCTCCCGATGTCTATGCAAAAGGACAAAGGTCCTCGTCTTTAGAGTCCTGGTGCTTCCTGTCTTGCTATATGGTTGCGAGACATGGACGCCATCCAGTGACCTGAGATGAAGACTGGACTCCTTTGGTACTGTGTCTCTCCGGAAAATCCTTGGGTACCGTTGGTTTGACTTTGTGTTGCTCATGGAGTCCCGAATGAGGTACATTACCTGCATTGTGAGGGAGCATCAGTTACAGCACTACGGCCATGTGGCGCGTTTCCCCGAAGGTGATCCGGCTCGTAAGATCCTCATTGTTGGGGACCCGAGAGGCTGGACCAGGCCAAAGGGTCACCCACGTGACACCTGGCTGCGGCAGAAAGAGGGTCTGTATTATCGTGGTATTTCCCTCTACTTGCCCTTTACCTGTTTTTCCTCAAGGGTAAGTGTTCTCGTCAAGTTCGTTATCGGGTTGGTCTGCTGTTGCACTTTAAGATGAACACACACATACATAGCTATACGCATACACACAGACCCTGACCACACCAGTGCCCCATGAATGACACACACACACGCTTATTAACCCCTAGCACTTTAAACCACACAAGTGCTATAGGAATAACAGCCTGTCATTCAGCACTTCAAGAGACTTACTTATTATCGGCACGAACAACATACAATGTTTTAATGATATCTCAGACCTAAATATTACTTTTTGTCTACAAGAATACATTTAAACATACAAAGACTCAGCACTCTTGACTATAGGCCATTTACTGTATCAGCCAAGAAAACCTTCTTTATCGTATTGTCCCTAACTATTGAGTGGTGCCCTCACTCTCAGCCTTATAAACCTCGCAGCACAGAAATAATGGCAAAAATCCGGCTACACTAGGTGCTCAAAGAAATCTAACTTATTAATTCAATCACTCTAGACATTAAGACAAAGCATAGAAAGTTAAAAGCAGCATGGTATTTATTACAAGGATAATAATAATACCACTGGAACAAAGAATACTAGAAAATAGGTACTGATAGGAAAGTCTGAATATATATAGTCTTTAGAAAAAGCTTACGAAAAGATGTAGAGATGACATGAATGTCCCAGGGAGTAGTTTGATTTAGCAATTGATGTCTTTCTGACGACCAGTGCCGTCTTCATCCGTTCCTCTTCTTCTTCTTCTTCTTCTCCTTTTTCTTCTTTGTTTCTCTTCTGTCTCAAACCAAGGCATATTTATTATGAAATGCCATGCCTTGGTTTCACAACACATGCACCTGATTGGCTGGCTGTCAATATGATGGATGAATTTTGCTCCCCAGGTAATAAAGTTCTTTGATATTGCCTCAGTTTTTCCTTTCCCAGGCCGTAAACCCAATTGATGTCCCAGGTGTCCATCCGTAAAGTAAGCAATAGCCTGAGGTATCAGCTCAGGCTTCCTTTCCCAGGCTGTAAACCAAATTAGCACTAAGCTATGAACAACTGTTATAAAAGTGAAGTATAAGGAAGAGGATATGTCTTTTTTTATTATAGTGCCGCCTACATCTGAATTCATCTTGTTGGGATTGAGCAAAATATAATACAGAATAAGATGTAGATTTTATACACCATAACAGGGTCATTTCCGGTGGGTGGGACTGGACCGCGTGTCCGCCTGGGGGGTTGCCAACCGGGATCCCGAGTTGTTTCGTCGTGTGCTGGGTGCGGCAACATGCTGTACCAGTGCATGCTCCCCGACTTCACTTGACACTACCACATTTTCATTATGTCTGTTGAAACCAGCATTTTCACATCATTTCAAAAGTATCTCCGCCTACAATGAAACAAGTGAACATGATTATATATATAGGGTGGTCCAGATCTAATTATGTAATTTTCATTACGCTATAACTTATTAAGTTTATTACATAGAAAATCACCCGAAAGATTCCGGACCATCGATAAGTGTGCGAACTGATGACATGAAGAATTGTCTTCGCACCAAACTGGAATCATCCCCACATAAATCAAAGTCATCCAGATGATCTGGATCTGCATAATTAGATCTGGACCACCCTGTAGACATTCGCCTACACTGGACATGCGCTCATCAGCAAAACCAGTAAGAGAAAGTGTCTTCCACACAAGACCTTCATTTAAACTTGGAGAACAGCAATGGGAAATACGAAAAACTAAAAAACAGATCATTGTGTTTGGACTGGCAGTGACTTAGAATTGTTATTGAGGGTAACTCGCAAGTATAAGGCGAGCAAAGTGTCTAAAAGTTTAACGAGAACAATAATCGAGGAAGGGCCACATAATAAGCAGTAAGAGTGCAATTAGAGTCTGCATTTTCAAATCTGTCTGTTTTCATCCTTCCACACTGCAATGCTGATCTCACATTTGCAGAAGTATACCACTAATGAGAGAAGTTTCAAAAGCTTTTGGGGATTAAAAGCACAAGGTTTGGGTGGTTGAAAGATTTTTAAATGAAAATGTGAATGTAGCCTTAGTGATGTGTGAAACAATTGTGATTGGGATTTTGCTGTGGTGGGCTGGCGCTCTGCCTGGGGTTTGTTTCCTGCCTTGCGCCCTGTGTTGGCTGGGATTGGCTCCAGCAGACCCCCGTGACCCTGTAGTTAGGCTATAGCGGGTTGGATAATGGATGGATGGATTGGGATTTTGCAGGTTTTTCGAGTTTTTTGGAATAGAAAGTAAGGAGTATTGCTCCCTAAGGCTTATTCCACAGCTGAAACACGAGTTCCATGCCTCTGTCTGTGTGGCTTCACGCAATATTGTTACACTGCATGCTTACACACTCACACCGCCTGCCTGGCACCACTTTTAAGTGGAGAGGTAACCCCATGGACAACATCATCTGTGCTCAGCTTCCCCAGCTCCATAGGCCGATTGCTGGCGCCCACAGGCCCAGATCAGTGGATGTTAATGTTGGAGAAGCCCTTGCAGGCATTTGCCTTCTTGCTGCACCTCCAATCCATGCTCTGCATTATAATAAGCTGTTACTTGCTTTTGCACATGCAGGAGAAAGATTGCAAATGAGATGAAAATAAATGTGCTAATGGAATAGATTTGTTTTGCCATTTTCTTTTTTTTGAGAAATGAAACTAAAGATTTGCACACATTGTTTTACTCATTACTAGCAATACGTAAGTTGGAATATGAACAAATATTTCCCTTTTGCTGGCATTTGTCTGAACTCATTTTTTGCCATATTAGGGTCATGGGGATAATCCTGTTTTTTTTTAAGCTAACAGCAAACAGATTGAAAAGATTTCATTTATATAACAGTACGACATTGTCCAGTCATTTCATCATAGGTAGTCTCCCTGGTTCAAAAACTCCTAAAAAGACAACAATAAAGTATCTTGGGTGATTGTGATTTGTTTTTATTAGTTTTTTACTTTGTCAGATTTTTACTTTTTTTTTTCTTTGGTTACAGAAAGCAGAAAAACTTTTGTCAAGAGAGATTTCCTTGCAGCAGATTAATTCTGGACAAAACCTGCAAAACTTCAAAGATCTATGGCAGTCCTACTCCTACAATGTTTCATACGACTTCCTGGCTGGGTTTCCTGTCCAGAAACAGAGTACGTCTCCTTTTACTATTTCAACAGTCAACTATCTCCAACTTTTAGTCCAAATAAATCTATTGTCTCTTGTGTCAGCACTGGCCTGGATGGGCACTGACTTTGTGCCATTTGCATGTTCTTCCTGTGTCTGTGTCAGTAACATGAGTGAATGGGCCCTGCAGTGGACTGGCGCTCATTGCTGCCTCCGTTAAAAAAATAATCTACCCAAAACGAATATTTTTTTAAATAGTTTACTTAAGGAGATTACACGTCCTTTACAGAAGTTACATGTTACGCTACTGCCGTAATGTGTTACTTTTAAGGAATACGCCACCCAAAAATGATTTATTTTTTTTCTGTGTTACTTACCACATGTCGTTTGCAGTGATGTTTAAAGGAAAAAAAAAGTAATCTCATATTTTCATTGTGAAGGCCCATAACAAAATTTTGAGAGAATGGGACCCAATGGTGAGCAAGCCTGGACAACAGCAAACAATATCAAAACTGTCCATGACAAAAAAAAATCTCACGGTACTCGTGTTGTTAATTCAACACGTCAGGTGAAACACATTTCTTTTTTGCTAAGATATTGCTAAATAAATAACTCTGGAAAATGAAAGTAGTCCACAAACAGGTAGCCTATTCTCATAGGATGAATCTTTTAAATTGAAGACCCACCACATCTCATCATTCATTAGACGAAAGTCATGCGCTCCCATTAGAAGAGGCTTCCTATTTGTGGACCACTTACATTTTCCAAAGTTATTT
>JANRMT010027041.1:22347850-22360955 GCA_026402145.1 Polypterus bichir lapradei
GCTATAACTTATTAAGTTTATTACATAGAAATCACCCGAAAAATCCTAGACCATTGAGAAGTGTGCAGACTGATGACATGAAGAATCGTCTTTGCGCCAAACTGGAATCATCCCTGCATAAATCAAAGTCATCCAGATGATCTGGATCTGCATAATTAGATCTGGACCACCCTGTGTGTGTATATATGTATATGTATATGTATATGTATATAATATATTGTAAGAAGAATGAGTCGGAGACATCATAAAGATTTGGGGCAGCCACCCGTATAATTGTATCAGCTGCAAAAGTAGGTTTTGAATAGCACAATGTGCTTAGTTCAGAGTCCAGAACAGAACTGCCTGTACTGAGGCATGATGGCAGTTTTAAAGGCCTGGAAGGGAAATGACATCATCTGTCCAGAAACTGGGAGTGGCGTCCTTGTGCCCGGAAGTAACGTCATCCTTGGGGCCGGCAACAGGGGGGATTTCCTGGGAAAGGTCTGCAGGGGACTGAGAGAGATAGTCAGTACACTCCGCCACCCCCTGGCCTGGTGTAGAATTACTAGTGTTTAGGCCCTTCAGCTGTTTCCCATGCGCACGTGTGTGACAATAGAAATATATATATATATATCATTGAGTGGGGTATTCTGTGACGGTCTGGGTTGGCTCCATTACACCACTTGAATCCTGAGCTGTCAATAACATAACCGGGATCAGCTGGGCAAAGTGTTCAGGTACTTCAAATTCATTGGTTCAAACACCTGATGTGCAAAAGTTCAGTACTCAAAGTTCTTCAATAAACAAATATTCAATAAAATCATTGTTGGTGGATTTTAAAAAGCAAATAAATAATTCATTAAAACGGGGCTAAAATCATGGCAGGAAACTGTCTTATTAAAACCCATTAGCCGCCCTGGTACTTCCTTTTAAAAACTGCTGTCTCCTTTGCTTAGCCCTGAAGGCACAGCCAACCTTTAAAATGTAGGCTTCGCTCCCTGCTGTTGTCACAAGCCCCTGTGCAGAGTGCTGCACCACGCCTCGCAGCTACAGCTTCCACTGCCACTCCTCAGCCTTATGTGAGAGCCCTGTTGAGCAATGGGTCACTCTCATTACCTGAAGACACTCAGCCAGAATGACCGTCTTCAGCCCCTTTGAGTGGTGGTCATGTGGTCGTTACCAGGGCTCTCTACACGGCTGCCTGCCTCCACTCCACCACATGCTGGCTCCTCACAATCCTGCCATCTCTGCCATCCTTCCTTTTCAGTCATTTTCACTTTTTCATTGTCTCTCCATAGTCCCCCTTCTCTTGCACAGGCTCCCTTTTTAAACTACTCTTGGGCACAGGTGCTGCAGTCACCTTCTCCGATGTGCGAATGAAGCACTTGACTGATCGGCTAGCATTTGCACATGAATGCGTGATCAACCAAGCACCACAAACCACCTCGAAGTGGTGAGAGCATGTTCTCTTGTGCACTTGCATGCTCCTGGTTATTATTTAAAAACACATGTCACCGTGGATCTATCCTATCACTTATTCCTTTAACCCTGAATTGTGTTAAGCTTGTTTGAGACAAATGTATGATGGCATATTATGTTCTCATGATCAGCTGCAAACATTGGATTCCCAGTTTAATTTCCTCATAAACAGTAAGGCTGTAGTGTCCCACGTGATGCAGTGAGTGAGAGCAGAGCTTTTGGTGCTGTTTTTTGGGGTTTGTGGGTGGATATGTGGTTTGCATACTGTGACGTGAGATGGTGTGGCTCCTGGTTTGTCATTGTTTGACTTGCCTAATATTGTCTACATTTCAGTAATGACGTAGCTTGTATAATCTGAGTAGCAATGTAATTTAAAGTACAATATGATTCATTGTAAGCAACTCCCAGCCATACAACTCAGTACCAACCTACCTGCCCACTGTAGTGGATGTGGGAGAATATGGTGAGCCTAACTCTATATAACTTTAACTAACTATAGTTTTCAGCTCTTTTAATTAGCTACAATACTCAGTCAGTCATTGTCCAACCCGCTATATCCCAACACAGGGTCACGGGGGCGTTCTACTGGAGCCAATCCCAGCCAGCATAAGGCACAAGGCAGGAACAACTCCCTTGGCAGGGCGCCAGCCCACCACAGGGCACAGACACACACACACACACACCAAGCACACACTAGGGCCAATTTAGAATCGCCAATCCACCTAACCTGCATGTCTTTGGACTGTGGGAGGAACCCGGAGCACCGGAGGAAACCCACACAGACACGGGGAGAACATGCAAACTCCATGCAGGGAGGACCCGGGAAGCGAATATTTATTTATTTTTATTAGATATTTCAAATAGGTTATGACTCACTACAAAACTGATTCTGTGTAATTAATTTGAAGGAAAAAGATTCCTTTTAAATTATCATTTTAATAAATGATAATGAGATTTTCTTTTTCTAAGTTTTCTAAGTCTATATATTCAGAAACAGTTTACTTCAAACCTTACGCACTTAAACCAGTATAGGACTCAGTAATTTTGCTCAGTGGCACATTGGTTTTTTTTTGTAGTTTACCTTTTTTATTTATTATCCTTATTTATTTATGTATTTTTACAAATAAAAATTAGCCTATACTGCATACATGCATATTAATATACATCTCCCTTGATTAAAATATCAAATAACTATTGACCGAAAACAGCAAAATTACCAGTGTTATACGGGGACCCTAAAAGGACATGGGCAAAAATAAAAATGTTAGTTTAACGTGTGCAAGAAAAATATGTCATGCTCACAAGATCATTTGGTGTAAGCCCGCGATAGTGTTTCTATACGTATCCTGTTAGGGGCTCTATAAATTTCCCGTAGGCCTGTTCTGCTTCCGCAACTTTGAGACTGTTGAAGTTGAATTCATAGACCTTATATTTTAAGCTGGATCTTTCCCATAAAGACATCGTTTATATGCTTGCAACCCAACTTTGGTACTTCTTTTCCAAATGTGATTTGAAACCAGTTCTGAGCTCTAGGGACTTGTTTCACCAAAAGGGTTATGGTGACATTGAAGACATGCACACAAAAAATATCTCGAGCGCATGCAAAATAAGATTATTTTGGCACCTGTCCCGTTAGGGGCTCCAATCAATATTAAGAGTTAATTTAACTTTTAAAAAGTGTTTGGATAGCATGCAGAGCCGGTCAAACCATTAGGCCCCAACCCCTTGTTATAGAAGCATGATCATAAGGTCCACAGTACGTACACAGAGGGGTGCTGTTTGTGTTTCTGAAGGTGTGTACTCTCCAGACGTCAAGGGGGACCTCTGCCCCATTCTGGTTGTCAAACTATGATTATAATGAGTGAGCGCCATCAAATAAAAGTAAACCAGAGGGGGACTACAGTGGTGCTTGAAAGTTTGTGAACCCTTTAGAATTTTCTATATTTGTGCATATATATGACCTAAAACATCATCAGATTTTCACTCAAGTCCTAAAAGTAGATAAAGAGAAACCAGTTAAACAAATGAGACAAAAATATTATACTTGGTCATTTATTTATTAAGGAAAATGATCAAATATTAGATATTTGTGAGTGGCAAAAGTATGTGAACCTTTGCTTTCAGTATCTGGTGTGACCCCCCTTTGTAGCAATAAATGCAACTAAACGCTTCCGGTAACTTCTGATCATTCCTGCACACTGGCTTGGAGAATTTTAGCCCATTATTCCGTACAGAACAGCTTCAACTCTGGGATCTTTGTGGGTTTCCTCACATGAACTGCTCGCTTCAGGTCCCACAACATTTCGATTGGATTAAGGTCAGGACTTTGACTTGGCCGTTCCAAAACATTAACTTTATTCTTCTTTAACCATTCTTTGGTAGAACGACTTGTGTGCTTAGGGTCGTTGTCTTGCTGCATGACCCACCTTCTCTTGAGATTCAGTTCATGGACAGATGCCCTGACATTTTCCTTTAGAATTCTCTGATAACATTCAGAATTCATTGTTCCATCAATAAAGGCAAGCCGTCCTGGCCCAGATGCAGCAGAACAGGCCCAAACCATGATACTACCACCACCATGTTTCACAGATGGGATAAGGTTCTTATGCTGGATTGCAGTGTTTTCCTTTCTCCAAACATAACACTTTTCATTTAAACCAAAAAGTTCTATTTTGGTCTCATCCATCCACAAAACATTCTTCCAATAGCCTTCTGGTTTGTCCACGTGATCTTTAGCAAACTGCAGACGAGCAGCAATGTTTTTTTTGGAGAGCAGTGGCTTTCTCCTTGCAACCCTGCCATGCACACCATTGTTGTTCAGTGTTCTGCTGATGGTGGACTCATGAACATAAACATTAGCCAATGTGAGAGAGGCCTTCAGTTGCTTAGAAGTTACCCTGGTGTCCTTTGTGACCTCGCCGACTATTACACGCCTTGCTCTTGGAGTGATCTTTGTTGGTCGACCACTCCTGGGGAGGGTAACAATGGTCTTGAATTTCCTCCATTTGTACACAATCTGTCTGACTGTGGATTGGTGGAGTCCAAACTCTTTAGAGATGGTTTTGTAACCTTTTCTAGCCTGATGAGCATCAACAACTCTTTTTGTGAGGTCCTCAGAAATCTCCTTTGTTCTTGCCATGATACACTTCCACAAACATGTGTTGTGAAGAGCAGACTTTGATAGATCCCTGTTCTTTAAATAACACAGGGTGCCCACTCACGCCTGATTGTCATCCCATTGATTGAAAACACCAGACTCGAATTTCACCTTCAAACTAACTGCTAATCCTAGAGGTTCACATATTTTTGCCACTCACAAATATGTAATAGTCGATCATTTTCCTCAATAAATAAATGACCAAGTATAATATTTTTGTCTCATTTGTCTCATCTACTTTTAGGACTTGAGTGAAAATCTGATGATGTTTTAGGTCATATTTATGCAGAAATATATAGAAAATTCTAAAGGGTTCACAAACGTTCAAGCACAACTGTATTCCCGGTACCCCAAAGGGTGCATGCTCCTTTATAATCCGTAGGGTATACACACTGAGGGGGAGTACAGGTCATTGAAGTTTAATAATACTGAGTACCCACTATGGACAGTGAGGGTCAACATCCACCAACTCGACCTAGGGGTCCAAATGGGTTTCGATCGGTACTGAAAATGTGCATATGGGTGGAAGTTTTATGGTATATGTCTACAGTACCTAACGAGGTTGAGAAAATAAGATTAAATTTGCCAATCATAACCATTCAAAATTTGTGACAATAACAGGAGGCTATCAACTAGTCACTTACTGAATTTACAACTTATGTAAGTATGTTGTAGTAGAGAGAAGCACGGACAAGGCAAGGTAAGTGTTAACAATGTCTTAACAAACAACCCTTTCAGATTTTATTAGTGAAAGGAAACAAATAGAACTGCAAAACAATCTGATGTCAGCACTTAAAATTTTAGTGTTGCCCCAAAGGCAAGTAAAAACCCTGCTACTAGCTGTGCTCACTTTCACAATGAGTTTGCACCAACACTACTACCAAGTGTGCTGGGAAATCTACAATCACTCATCCAATAAAAGTCAAAAGATCGGCCAGGTAACGGATTTGCGTGATATTCACGAACCACCAACTCAATTGGTATGAAAGTTTCCAATTTCTTTTAGAGCTGGTAAGGTACGCCTCATTGTAGCAACAGATAACAGTACACGGCTGGAATACGAGATATTGAAAGATTTGGTTTTGGCATTTTGGTGATAACCTAATCGACAACAGATTCACTCAGAGATTCTGAAATTGGAAATGCACGACTCAAGTGAAATTCACACAGCAGCACTTTTTGAATACATAGGTTACAAGAAACGCCAATAACGGTAATCTGTTTGTTTTCTGTTGTATAATGATACTGGTCAAATTTATAACATGTTATTGACGGCTATAAATAAATTGAACCTGGTTGTGAAGGCAAAGTGGTTGTGGGCAAAAGATATCAAGATAAAGTCCAGCGTAGTGATGCTGTGTTCACATGTGTGGGACAGATGGTAAATATGAGTTTCCAAATCAGAAATTCCATGTGAATGTCATGCAAAGTCGGAGCTACAAGTCAGACAATTCAGAGAAAGCAGAGCTACCCAAATTCCCCTAGCTATGGCGTGAAGCTTATCTTTCACCTTAGTCAACTGTCTATATATGTCATATCTGTAATATGATTACTTGCAGACTACTAGGGCAAGATCTTTGATCTTGGTCTTGATAGAAAGCTAACAACTTAATGCGCTCTGGAAATGCAGAAAGTTTGAGATGGTGGCAACCTTCAGAAGCAGAACTTTACTAGCGGGCTTATTACAGAAAAGTGATTGTAAAATGAAGTGACATGGTAGAAAGAAAAATAACACCAGCGATATCATTTGAGCGTCGAATAGATCACCAAGGCCGATGACATAATGAAGAACACCATAAAAGAAGAAAGAAGAAAATGAAGAAGCACAGCGCCATCTGCTGAACGCCAAGCATGGGATACAGAATGCAAGAATGACAAAGATGGAGGAATGCATCCGATTGTCAAATGCGTCAACTGCAGGATACAGAATGCAAGACAACATAATTTACCTAGACTTTCAAAAACGCTTTGATACAGTCATCCCACACCAAAGGTTATTTCTGAAACTTGAAGCTGTATTCATCATTGGTAACCTAAAAAACTGGATACCTAGTTGGTTAATAAGCAGGAGACAAGGAGTACAGATAAAAGAAGAATGATCCACATGGAGGAAGGTCATCAGTGGAGTCCCTCAGGAGTTTGACCTTAGACCGTTTCTTTTTCTGACTCATATGAGAATCAATGTCATTAATATAACAACAACAACAACATCATTTATTTATATAGCACATTTTCATACAAACAATGTAGGTCAAAGTGCTTTACATGATGAAGAAAGACAAAATAAATAAGAATTAAAATTAGGGAACCCTCATTAACATGGAATAAAAGTAAGGTCCGGTGGCCAAGGAGGACAGAACAAACAAAAAAAAAAAAAAAACTCCAGACGGCGGGAGAAGAAAATAAAATCTGCAGGGGTTCTGAGGCCACGAGACCCCCCAGCCCCCTCTAGGCATTCTATCTAACATCAATGACCTCAATCAGTCCTCATGGTATTCAGGGTTCACATGGAAGAACTTGGTGATGACGGTCATGTGGACTTCTGGCCTTTAATCCATCAATGTAGGGACATCACGGTGCTTTGATCAGGTGGTGGTGGCACAGATTGCCACCACAGAAAACCGGAAAAAGAACAGAAGAGAAAGTAGAGGTTAGTATGGATTTTGGAGCCACCAGGAATGATAATGATAATTAATTGAATATACAGAGCATCAGGATTAAACTAAGATGAAGCCATGAGAAAGCCATGTTAAAGTAATGTGTTTTTAGCATTTTTTTTAAAGTGCTCCACTGTATTAGTCTGGCAAATTCCTATTGGCAAGCTATTCCAGATTTTAGGTGCATAACAGCAAAAGGCTGCCTCACCACTAGTATAGTTAGTAAACTTGTAAAATTCACAGATGATACTAAAATTGGAGGGAGGGCAGACACTGAGGAGGCAGCAAAAAGAATTTAAAAAGAGAGAGAGTTGTGCTGGCTCACATTCAGAGCCCCTGCAGTATGCCTACCGGCCCAACAGGTCCACCTCAGATGCCATCGTGGCCGCACTACATTATTCCCTCTCCCATCTGGAGAATAAAGACTCCTACATCAGGATGCTCTTTGTTGACTACAGCTCCGCCTTTAACACGGTTATCTCCCCCATAAACTCACCCATAAACTGTCTGCACTTGACCTGCACCCCACCCTCTGTGAGTGGCTCCTAGACTTTCTGACTGGCAGGACCCAGTCTGTCAGGACTGGTAATAGGATTTCAGCCACCATTATCACAAACACAGGCACCCCACAGGGATGCGTCCTCAGCCCCATCCTCTACACCCTGTTCAACCAGGGCTGTGTCGCCTCCCACAAAGATAACATCATCTTAAAGTTCGCAGATGACACTGCAGTGATTGGATGCATCACTGGTGGGGATGAGGCATCCTACAGGAGGGAAGTGGACAGTCTGGCGTCATGGTGTGAGGACAACAACCTCACCCTCAACACAGACAAGATGAAGGAAATGATAGTGGACATGAGGAAGGAGAGGAGACCTCACCTGCCACTGTTCATCCGAGGGCTTTAAGTGGAGAGGGTGAGCAGCATTAAGTACCTGGGGGTCTACATCAGTGAGAAACTCACTTGGACACTTAACACCACACAGCTGGTCAAGTGGGGTCAACAGTGACTGTACTTTCTGAGGAGGCTGAGGAAGTTTGATATGTCGATTAAGATCCTCAGGAACTTTTACAGCTGCATTGTTGAGAGCATCTTGACCAGCTGCATCACCGTTTGGTACGGCAACACAACTGCTATGGACCGCAAACACCTGCAGAGAGTGGAAAAGAGTGCTGAGAAGATCACCAGGACCCCACTGCCCTCTCTGCAGAGCATCTACAACTGCGGAGTCCGCAGGAGAACAGCCTCGATCCTCAGGGACCCCACCCACCCCCAGCACGAACTGTTCACACTTCCACCCTCAGGCAGGAGGTATAGGAGTATGAAATGCAGGACTTCCAGACTAAAGAACTCTTTCTTTCCCAAGGCCATTAGACTCCTAAATAACTGACTGGAGTTTATAACCATGGTTTACTCATTCTATTGACCTCACTCAACGGTATTTGACTTGGCCATCACACACCAACCTGCACATTACACTTTATACTTCTATTCTGTTTTTATACATTATGCTGCCTCTGTTACTTATTATCTGTCTGCTACTTATTATTTATGTTTATCTTTATACGTTGGTTTTGGCATTTGGTGTGGAGAGCAAAAAAAGAATTTCATTGTACAGGGAAACGTTTCCTTACTGTGCACATGACAATAAACTTTGAACTTGAACTTCAGAGCACCTGGAAAATGCAGTTTAATGTAAAAAAGTGCAAAGTGCTACCCGTGGACAAAAGGAACATCAGTTACAAATATAAGGTGGGAGACGCTGAGCTACAGGAAGCAACCACTGAAAGAATTTAGGGGTTTACGTTGACATAATACGAGTGCGATATACAGAAGCAATTAAAAAGGCAAATTAAATCTTAGGTTATATCATAACAATTGAATTCTAGGGACATTTTGCTCAAAACTATATAATGCACTAGTTAGAACATATCTGGAGTATTGTGTGCAGTTCTGGTCTCCATTGTACAAGAAATACATAGCAGTACTTGAAGCAGTGAAGAGCAACCAAAAGCACCCCAGAACTTAAGAACATGTCCTACTGTGACCGACTCACAGAATTAAACGAGTTTGGTCTCAAGCAGAGGAGACTGCATGGGGACCTCATCCAGGTATTTAAAATCCTCAAATGCATCGATAAAGTAGATCTAGCAGCATTCTTTCACTTTAAGGGTGAATCACATAATTAAGGACATCAGTGAAAATTAAGTAGTTGTGCATTTATGCATTTAAGACTGAAGTTAGGAGGCACTTATTTACACAAAGAGTTGTGGGGTCACTGGAACAAACTACCGAGACATGGAGTTGAAGCAGAAACCTTGACAACCTTGAGTCTGGATGAGATATTGGGACAGATTAGCTATTAGCTAAACAAATGGGCTTGTTGGACTGAATGGTCTTCCCTCATTTGTCAAATTTCTTATGGAGAAATGCAAGACTAAGGAACTGGTGGTGGATTTTAGGAGGCCCAGGCCCCTCCGGGACCCCGTGATTATCAGAGGAGACTGTGTGCAGAGGGTACAGACCTATAAATACCTGGGAGTGCAGCTGGATGATAAATTGGACTGGACTGCCAATACTGATGCTCTGTGTAAGAAAAATCAGAGCCAACTATACTTCATAAGAAAGTTGGCGTCCTTCAACATCTGCAATAAGATGCTGCAGATGTTCTACCAGACTGTTGTGGCAAGTGCCCTCTTCTACGTGGTGGTGTGCTGGGCAGGCAGCATAAAGAAGAAGGACGCCTCACACCTGGACAAACTGGT
The DNA here is from genome assembly GCA_026402145.1 of Polypterus bichir lapradei. Lineage (NCBI taxonomy): Eukaryota > Metazoa > Chordata > Cladistia > Polypteriformes > Polypteridae > Polypterus > Polypterus bichir. The sequence continues at coordinate 22,357,889 of JANRMT010027041.1, forward strand.
GAGGAAGGCAGGCTCTATTGTAGGCACGGAGCTGGGCAGGTTGACATCCGTGGCAGAGCGACGGGCGCTGAGCAGGCTCCTGCCAATCATGGAGAATCCACTGCATCCACTGAACAGTGTCATCTTCAGACAGAGGAGTAGCTTCAGCGACAGACTGCTGTCACCGTCCTGCTCCACTGACAGACTGAGGAGATCGTTCCTCCATCACACTATGCGAATCTTCAATTCCACCCTGGGGAGTAAACGTTAACATTATTCAAAGTTATTGTCTGTTTTTACCTGCATTTTTATTACTCTTTAATATTGTTTTTTGTATCAGTATACTGCTGCTGGATTATGTGAATTTACCTATCTATCTATCTATCTATCTATCTATCTATCTATCTATCTATCTATCTATCTATCTATCTATCTATCTGCATGCGATCAGCACATACATGTTCAAGGACGCACAAGTTCTTATGTGTGTAAACAACTGGCAGAGAGATTTCCGTTTATTGTCATACAACCTGCTTCCTAACACGAAAGGCTCCTTACTTTACCATCTTTAAACAACGTGTGTAGCTTTAATACAGAAATGCTTGTTGACAATCGAGAACATCATCAGTCTAAACTTCCAACCGTATGAAAGTGTTACTTTTACATTTTTACATCCGTGTTTCTGTGAGCACCACTACTTAGCAAAGTTATGTCCGTGATGTGATCAGCGTCACCTGTATTTTCTAATTTTGAAAATAAAAGTGTGTAATGCTAAAATAGAAGAGTTTGATTCTTAAATACTCAAAACCTCTAACCATATGCTCGCCTTGCAAGGCAAGTTAGATCAGCGATGTGATTAGTGTGACGCTGCATTTTTTACGAAGAGAACAAAAGAATGTGTTGTCAACATGGAAAAGTTCAGCTAGCTCTGCATGATCCACCTTTGTTTAGGTCCACAAGTTTCACTTAAAATAAAAACCATATAATCTGCTCACCTAGAAATTCCAATTTCTTGGTTGAATTGTATTTGGAGTGGAGTGATACAGGTTTAACATGTTTACTTTGCTCTTTATTGTTACAAAAAAATACAATTAACTTTGAATTGCTTTTTTTGCAGACCAACTAATAAATCAAGAGCAACCTTGCATTTTTCCAAGAAGTCCAACCAGAAATTCACATGAACACACTGAAGTAAGAAGAGGAAACGTTACAAGTCGAAGCTTGGAATACTCTGATAGCACCTAAATGCAGCATTAGTGACGTCCTTAGCTCGTGACAATGACAATTCGTTAAGACAGCCTTAGGTTTTAGCTATTGATTATCAATCAATCTGTCCTCATTTTCATAATGAATATGTGAGTGTGTGCTTGAGTGAGCCCAGCAACTGATCGTCACCCTTGGTTCAGGACTTTTTCATTCCTTGTACCAAGTGCTGACATGAAAGCCTCTGGTTCTAAAAACAGAGATCTGAATTAAGAGGGTTGGTAGATGTTATGTTTTCTTTTTAAAATCAAGCATTTTCATGTTGTTTTTTTTCTCGCTTTCAGAGTACCTTGCAATTGGTCTCTCATCGGTCAAAAGAAAACGAGGCAATTATGTTGTCGAAACTCTGAAATCCATTTTTGAGAAATCAACGGATGAGGAACTGAAAGAGATGGTGGTTGTGGTCCACCTCGCAGACTTCGATAAAGCCTGGAATATGAAAGTAGCAATGGATATTTCCACAAAGTTTGCACGCCCTATTCTTTCCGGACATCTGCTCATCATCCATGCACCCCAGGAGCATTATCCTCCTTTGGAAGGTCTGAAGCGGAACTTCAATGACGCAGAGAACCGTGTGACGTTCCGCTCCAAGCAGAATGTGGACTATGCTTTCCTGCTTAACTTCTGTGCCAATTTGTCTAGCTACTACCTTATGATTGAGGATGATATTAAGTGTTCCAAGTCTTTCTTTACCATTATCAAAAAATCCATTGCATCTAGAAAGGGGACCTACTGGGTCACTCTGGAATTTTCCAAGCTAGGATACATTGGTAAGCTTTATCATTCTAGTGACTTACCAAGACTTGCTCAGTTTCTTCTCCTGTTCTATCAAGAGATGCCCTGTGACTGGTTATTAGGTCACTTTCAAAATCTTTTAGCTCAAAAGGATGTGATTCGCTTCAAGCCCTCTTTATTTCAACACACTGGGTATTATTCCTCCTTCCTGGGCACAGCCAATCTTTTAAAGGATGATGATTTTGAGGAGGACCCCTTTGATATCCCTGATAACCCACCTGCCACTATTTTCACTGACATCAATACATTTGAATCTTACTATCCTAAAAAAGCTTATAGCAACATGGATGAATACTTCTGGGGCAAGTCGCCATCTGCTGGAAATTATTTCACTATAATATTCAACAGACCTGTAGAATTAAACAAGCTCCATATCCACACAGGCACTGATGAACGCAAAGGGGATGCCTTACAGTTTGGTGATGTGGAGTTAGGAAGTCAACTTGGCAAATCAAGAAACCGATTGGAATGTACCAGTTACACTAAAATTGGGAGTTTTGTCGATGGACGCTTTCAGAAAGATGACATCTATAAAAGTTATGACAGTCCTGTGTCTTGCGTGAAAATTGTGATAACTAAAAGTCAAAGCAAATGGCTTATTATTCAGAATATTAGTATATGGACAAAGCAACATTTAAAATAAGAAAACGGTTTTAAATATTATTTTTGTAAAAGGAGAATTGTATTATTAGGGCAGCACAATGGTTACCACTGCTGCCTCATGGATCCAATATCCTGAGTTTTGAACCCTGTGGCCAGTTGCTGGCTCTATGGAGCTTGCATGCTCTTTCAAGGACTGTCGGCCCCTTCCTGGGCACAGCCACTCTCTTAAAGGACGACGGTATCCCTGGTCTTTCTTCTGGGTACTATGGTTTTTCTTCTGACATTCCTAAAGAATTACATGTTAATATGTGTCGGAGTGGGTGTGTGGAGCTCTAATAGGGTCTCTGCTATGACCCTGGCTTGAGAATGTTCTGTTTGTATTTATAGATGTGTGTGTGTGTGTGTGTGTGTGTGTGTGTGTGTGTGT
>JANRMT010027041.1:22361355-22376567 GCA_026402145.1 Polypterus bichir lapradei
AACTCTTTTTTATTATTTTGTCCTTTTTCATGTTCATATGTTAATGATGACAATTAAAAGCAAGCAGAGCAGACACCTGAGCAAACGACACTGAATAATGAAAGGCCGCAATTATTTCCGCACCACACCCACTCATGAGCAAATATGGATTAAATAACCAGAACACATGGAATAAAAGAATGAAAATCAGGATTGAAAACATTGTTGAAAAGAAAAAGAAATAGTAGCTCATTTAATTAAGCTAGGAGTCCAATTAAAAACAGAAGTTAGAAGATTAGAACAATGTAGATGAGAACAAGCCATGCAACCAAACAAAGCTCGCTAGTCTTATTCACTTTCTTCTTCCAAAAAAATACCATGTTTAGTTTCAAAAGTCCATAAAGTCCAACTGTCTGCGATACTACTTGGTCACTTATTCCATGTGTCTTTGATTCTCTGTGTGAAGAAAACCTTTCTAATATTTGTGCGAAATTTATTCTTAACACATTTCCACCTGCATCCCTATGTTTTAGCTGAACTCATTTTAAAATAACAGTCTCAATCCATGGGACTAATTCCCTTCATAATTTTAAACACTTCAATCCTAACTCATTCACTTTAGTCCTCTAATCAGCCTAGTTGCTCTTCTCTGGACCTGCTATGTGCTGCTATGTCCTCCTTGTAGCCACAACCGCACCCAGTACTCCAGATGAGAAGAACCTCCTTGGACTTTGTACTCCGCACATCAGGGCGATATATGACCTGACATTCTGTTAGCCTTCTTAATGGCTTCTGAAAACTGTCTGGCAGTTGAGAGTGTTGAGACACTACGACTCCTAAATCCTTCTCATAAGGGGTTCTTTCAGTTTTCAGACCTCCCATTGTGTATTCAAACCTCACAATTTTACTTCCTACGTGTAATACTTTACATTTCCTGGCATTACATTTCATCTGCCATAAATCTGCCCAAGCCAGTCTGCTGTCCAAGTCCCTCTGTAATTATTTAATGCATTCTAGATTATACCTAGCTTGGTACCATTTGCAAACTTAACCAGCTTGTTATTTATATTCCCACCCAAGTCATTTGTTTATATATATTAAAAACAGCAAAAGCCCCAGCACTGACCCTTGTGAAACACCACTCTTAATGTCACCCAGTTCTGATAAGGTTACTCTCCCATCACTCCCTGCTTCCCATTTCTTAGCCGATTCTACACCCATCTACAAACCACACACTGAACTCCCACTTCTTTTAGTTTGATGCGCAATCTCACATGAGGAAAGTTCCAATTTGGTTGAAACACAAACCTGATTTTGGGAACCAGTGTCTTATGGTGTCCATGTTGGTGACTGACCTGCTTGATTACGGCTGTAAGTAGTGTTGCAGTCCACCTTCACCATAGTGAAAGCCCAACATTACCCAGACAAGAGAAAACCAAGATCATTTTTGGTAGACTACAGGCTTTTGTTGCAACCAAACTCTTTGCTTGTGTACTGTGATGGACAGCCGGCAGCTCAACCCGGCCGACACATCCAGGACACTAAATGGTGATTTCCTGGCAGCATAGCGATGCCCTGGATTCCCGCAGGGCAGCATGGGATGTGGAGTTCAACTTCACAGCCCCTGCTGGGTACTGTGGGTGCTGCCAGGAGAAGCTGCAGGGAGACACGGGGATTTCTGTTTCCCGTATAGCCCAGAAGTACTCCCAAGTCACGAGGAAGGAAGCCCCGAAGTACTTCTGGGCTGAAGAAAAGCTAATTCTCCATCTGATCCGGAAGTGCTAGCAAGTCATGTGGACAGTAGGACAGAAGCACTTCCGTGTCAAGGACTATATAAAGAGCTGTTGGAGACCCAGCAAGCGAGCTGAAGTTGGGAGGGAGTGAGACAGAGCTTGCTGGGAGGTGTGGAGGAGGATTTAGATAATTATTCTATTGATTCATTGTGTTTATTGTGGATGTGGTGCTTTGAAGGCACTGTTTTGAGGAAAAGATTAAAAAGTCTTAGTGCTTTTAAACCTGTGTCCAGAGCATCTGTCTGCTGGGTTTCACGGAACAACAGCGCCCGCAAGTGTCCACAATACTCAACTGACTAGTAGATTTCTTAATTAAATACTCCTCATTCATTAGAACCTGGCAGTTAGTTTTTCTTCCTCAAAGGCAGAGGTGTCAAACTCAGATTTATATAGACAGATGGAAAAAACTTTATTTGTCCCTAGTTTAAATAAGATTTTTTACAGAGATTCAATAAATAAATATTAAAACAAACAAGAAATACACACCAGAATGACTAAAAAAAGAAAGAAATCTTCTTTCTTGGCTAAAGGTAACGAGATGTCCCAGTGCCTACAATGCATTATGCAGGCCTGTTGTCGAGGGTATGAAGGAGCTTCAGTAGCATTTCTTGACATACTTCTGCTCAAGTCCTCAATGCCAGTGTGTCAGAGAGAAGGTATGCAGAAATGTTCATTGTGGTACTCAGTTTTGTCTTCATTCTCTCCTCCACTACTACCTCCAGCGGGTCCAGGTGGCGTCCCATGACTAAGCCTGCCTTTATAATCAGCTTGTTGATTCACTAGGCCTATCTTGAAGTGATGTTACCGTTTCAGCACACCACACCAATAGTAGTCTCAATAGGCTTTGATTTGAAAACAAGCCTTGTGATTTAGTGGTGCAATTATGAAATAATCTTGCGATTCACCATACTAAATTGTGTGTTTGAAATACCTGACCTGTGGCTCCAGCCTGCTTTCACATGTGGTAATGTCTATGTTGTGCACCAATCACTTTCACCTTCACATCATTACATATTATAGACGGTAACTTAGAATTCTGCCAAAGCTCAATCAGTTTGTCATTTTAGGTTTTTATTTTTTTTTTAATTCCCTGCTTTTAATGAAAAATTTGTTTGCTCAGCACCTAGTGATATTTATGAATCGCAGAATTCAAGCAGTACTAAATATGAGGGCCTTAATAGACCTGCCATTGCTGTGCACAAAATACACTTGAGATTCATTTGCACAAAGCATTCAGTCATTCAGCTGAAAATCTTATGGGAATTATGGCGCCCCGAAACTGGGGGACGGTGTCGAAAAAGTGTTGTTATTTCTGCTACATGTTGTGACCAAAATGAATTCAAATCCCCTTTAATGAAAGTCTGCAATGTATACTCTAAAAATGTGTGAAGTGTTTGATTTGTAATTTTAAACTGTGGAGCAGAGGAGCAAATCAAGGAAAAATATGTCTTTGTCCAAAACATGATGTAAGGCACTATATTTTCACTTTTTTTAATAAAAAAGGATGGAGATTGAATGTGTACACTGCTTTATTTGTCATTTTTTCTCCAATTGATGAAGCTAAATACATCAGTTTTAAGGTTGTAATAAGATGAAAAGTTATGTTTCATATTTTAGACAATTCATCTTTATTCTACTCCATCCGGACAAAAATAATTGACTTGACCAAAGTTTATCATCTTTAACCAAACTGGAGTGTGTGCTGTCAGAGATTCTCAAACTCACTTAACTCAATTCAATGCAGTGGGAGCTCAAGCTGTAAGGGCATAAGACTGGAAGCAGCCCTGGAAAAGGCGGACAAGTTTTTTATTCTCCTTCAGAATTCTAGTAATTTTTGTTTTAATTTGAAAATGTTCTATTGTTTGATAAAAAGATCTGTGATCCCTGCTATAAAGATACAGATGTAAAAGTCATCACCAGAATCTGGGCAACTAAAGCGCCTGACTTTCATTTGAATGAATTGTTTGTCTTGGGAAAGTGAAGTCATTTTTTGGAAGTGGCTGCAGTCTGGTCATCATCAAATCTTCCACCCAAAAATAATATTTATTATATGTACTTTGTGGCGGTGGCTGAAAAAAGTTTTTTTAACTCATGTTTTCATGTGGAATAAAATACAGGGCAATGATGAGCAACAGTGGACAGCAGCAAAAACGCCCTTGGAACAAAGAAAAAATAAATCCTGTTGCTCATGTCCCATAATGTCAGTTATCCAATTGTATGCTCAAAACATGCAAAATGCATGAATTTGTTGCTAAAATGTTGTTAGATACTTCCACAAAAATCAGCACAAATTATAAACTAAAAAATAAAATCACAAGGGATTGAGTTTTTGAATTGAATACCCGCCTTTCCCCCCTCATTCATTGGTCAAGAGTCCTGTCTTCAGGTCAAACTATTGGCTTCTATTATGCCAATTTTTTTTTCTCACTGCTCTGCTTGAAAACACAAGGATAATTTTTTTCTTGGTCATCGATACAAAGGACGTGGCGTAAGTAACACGTAAAAAAATGTTTGGATGGAGTGTTCCTTTAAGGATTAAGTACTACTATGACTTTTATGTGATTGTATTTTATTTGCTTTTTTATTTATTTCATGTTTTTTAGAAATAGTAGGAGGCAAAAGCTATTAGTCCTGACAAGTTACACCGTTGATGTCTACGTGCTAACAAGAAGCAAGAGGGCCTAATGTGTTCCTTTAACTCCTATACAGTAGAGCAGGGGATCACAACCTTTTGTCTTAGCTTACCACAGCTAGGAATTTAAATGAAGTACCACCTTCTTAAATTGTTAAGTAAAGAACTCTTATGAGGTAAAACTAAAGGCCATATTTCTTAAGCCACTCAAAAATATTGCATGTGGGGGTTTTAACAAGGTATTATGGACAGTTTTTCTGCTTGTGTTGCTTTTTAATTTTTCTTATGTATTTCTTTATACAATATATATTTACATTTATAAGGAATATTCTGTTTCGGTGTGTGGAATAAAAATTAGAAATGTTTAATTTACAAAAAAAATATACAATTTGGAGCTTGAAGTGTGTAGCAGAGAGGGGGATTTCCCCTCAGAGTACCAAAAAATGAGGGGCTTTTTTACTGACTTTGGTAAGGATTTAATTGTGGGGTTTATACACTCACTGGGAACATTCTACTAGTGCTGGGTAGGGCCTGTGATGGTCTGGGTTGGCTCCACTCTCCCTGGTTGTTTCTGGGAGCCTCTTGAACCCTGGATCCATCGATTAATCATAAACCGAGATGACCTGGGTAAACAAGGACAGACACAGTCAGTAAGGGGTGAGTGCAAATGCGTTCAGTGGTTTAATTAAAACCAATCCAAAGTGTCCAGAAGTGCAGTGCATCAAATAACCCATCAAGAAATAAATATCCATTTTAATCCAAGTGTCAAAAAGTGGAGGTAAAATTCCAAATAAATAGATCCAATAAAAAACAAGGTTAAAATCATGGCAGGAATCTGTCCATCCATTTAAATTAAACATGAGTACCAGTGCATCTGGTGTCTCCTCAGCTTATCCCATCAAGACCTTGCAGCATGAGGAGACGGCCGCCGACAGGTGCAGTCATCCAACAATCCTGGGTTTGGGTTCTTATTGCCTGTCCATCAGACTCTGCATGAACCGCATTCACGTCTCCAACAGGGCGGCTCCTACTCCTCTTTCTGCTCAGTCGGAGTGCCCCTTCGCCAGCCCAACACTCAAGTGCAGGCCTGCTGCTCGCTCCCCAAGGACATACTCCCAACTACCTGTCTCCACTCTTTAATATCACAGGCTCTTCAATATCCTCCCTCTTGCTGTTTTGTTAACTTCTGATCTTTCCTCATCTCTCTGTTCTTTGTTCTTTTTTTCCCGCTCTGCTGTGCAGGCTCCCTTATATCCTGCCCATTTGGTTGTAGGTGCGATCCTCTGCCTACTCCGAGGTATGAATGAGGCACTTGTCTAATCTGCTTGCATTTGCACGTGAATCAGCCAAGCATCCCAATCAACCCTGGAGCAAGAGCAGGCTTGTGCACATCTACACCCCTTTAGAGACTTCACACTCTGGGACCCAATTATTTATTTAAAGCTGTGATTCACCACGGACCTCTTATCATAGGGCCTCCTCTTGTTTCAGTTCTTCATGACATGGATTCCACAAAGTGTTGGAAGCATTCATTTGAAAATCTGCTCCACGTTGACATGATTGCATCATGCAGTTTCTTCACATTCAAGGTGTGAATCTCCCACTCAACCTCGACCCAAAGGTGTTCTGCTGGATTCAAATCTGATGACTGGGAACGCCACTGAAAATCACTGAACTCATTTTCATGTTCATGAAACCAGTTTGAGACTCTTGCTTTATGACATGATGCATCATCATGCTGGAAGTAGCCATGAGAAGACTGGTAAATTATGGCCATGAAGGGGTTCACATGGTCAGCAACAATACTCAAATAGGTTGTGGTATTCAAGCGATGATTGATTGGTATTAAAGGGTCCAATATGTTCCGAGAAAAGAGTTCCCATATCTTTACATCACTACCACCCTGGACTGTTAGCACAAGGCAAGCTGGGTGCATGGATTCATGCTGTTGGCACCAAATTCCGATAATTTTCATTTCTTTGTTTTTTGATCCATTGTAAACACCGATCAGCCACAGGTAAAGTCAATAACATTGATTATCTCGTTACAATGACGCCTGTCAAGGGGTGGAATGTATTAGGCAGCAAGTAAACAGTCAGGCCTTAAAGGTGATGTGTTGGAAGCAGGAAAAATGGGCAAGCGTAAGGTTCTGAATGACTTTGATAAGGGCCAAAATGTAAAGGCTACACTGCTGGGTCAGAGCATCTCCAAAATAGCAGGTCTTATGGGGTGTTTTTTTTGTTTTGTTTTGGTACACTCTATTAATCCATGAGGAGAAATTGTCTTTTTGCATGACCTTTGGAAGTCAGAGTGCAGGTTCAGCCATTGTACAGTACCTCGGGAACAATTGTCAGGGTAAGGGCCTGCTCAAGGGCCAAACAGAATAGGATTCCTTCTCACAGTAACCAGCAACCTTCCAGGTACCAGTGAAGATACTTAGCTTCAGATCCAACACTCCACCCTATTGTTTCTGGTATGCAGTGGTTAGTACCTACCAAAGGTGGTCCAAGTAAGGACAACCAGTGAACTGGCTAAAGGGTTATGGCAACCCAAGGCTCACTGTTATGTGTAGGAAACGAAAATTAGCTGGCCAACTCTGGTCTCACAGAAGAGCTACTGTTGCTCAAATTGCTGGCCATGAGAGAAAGATGTCAGAGCACACAGTACATCACATCTTGATGCATAAGAGGCTGCATAGCCGCAGACTGGTCAGAGACTCCATGTTGATCCCTGTCCACCGGCAATAACATATACATGAAACACACATTCCATGGTGGGGTCACTATCAGTTTAGTATAACCCATGCCAGTCACAACACCACTTAACATAAATTTTTAGTCAAATACGGCGGAAAGATTGTTAATATGACAAGTGACATACCGTTTGAAATCCATTTTTTATGTTAAGTAAACAGCTGTATTTTTGATTACGTTGTTGTTAGTGTGTTAGTCGTTACTGAATACTAGCAAAGATACGCTCCTGGGATTCATAAGGCATTAGGAATGCCACCAAAACGAAACAATTCTAAATACCGCATTTCAATTCCCTGTAAAGTATAGTGTCTCTCACCTATACATACTGATAAAAAGCTTTAAAAACCCATTCATCTATTTTGAGAACAAGTTTATTTTACACATTGTTGAAAGGAATCAGAAATGATCTTTGTAAGCATTGGTGCCAAGCAGGCACCAATATATCTGATAAAAAGACAAACACATTTTCTTCTTCTGGGCTTGCCAGTTAAGATGCCAGCATTTCAATTTCACAAATACAGAAAAGAGTTTTACTATATTATACACTTAAGATTTGTGTTTCACATTACATTGAAGTTACAGTTAAGAAAATCAGCATAAATGTAAATTCAAAACTGTGTGATTTCCCTTCTGTATTTTAATAGCCACATCCATGATTATTTTCTTTTATTTAATGTCTGTTCTTTATTTCTTAAACTTGAAGAGCAAATTGCTTTCTGAATTGCTTCCTGATTTCCTTAAATAAATAAGCACAGGATGTTCAGCTAAGTTTTTTGTTTATCCTTTTGGAGCCTCACTTTAAGCAATGTTCTTATTACGTGCCACTGTGGTGACTCACTAACGACGAGCTAGTTGATCTGTCCATGTAGAAAGGCTAACCCGTGCTCTTGACAAGTGTATTTATTTGTATGTACAGTGATCCCCCGCCTATCGCGGAAGTTACGTTCCAGACCCATCAGTGATAGGTGAAAATCCGTGATATAGAAAGACCATATAAATAAACATTTTTTTATAGTTTAAGCCTTAAAATATCCCTCCCACATGCTTTAAATACATGTAAACTTGTAATGCCGAGCGACATCCGCGTAACGCTTTGCATCCATACACTAGAGGTAGGATGTACTTATTGAATGTTTCCACGATATAGCGGGGGCGAGATAGCTGAACCGTGATATAGCGGGGGATCGCTGTACTTATTTAACATTCCTGTGTAAGTAAAATGGTACCTAAGAGAATAATAAGATGTGTGCTTAAAAAATAAGACAAATGAATAAACGGACAGCTACAGAAGACATCTCATAAAACATTTTCTAAAATATTGGTAGCTACAGTATAACGAATAGTCAATTCCCAAATTTTACATTATAAAAAGTAAGCAATTATTACCCACTCCAAAGAAGACACTAGTAAAAATAATTTGTCTGTTGTGACAAGTGGCATTTGTCTTTGTAAAAGGATGACCCATGTTGGAAAATGTAATCAGCAATAGTATATCTATTTTGTGTCTTCATGATTTGATATACTTTATTAATCCCCAATGAGAAACTGTCATTTTACAGAACCTTTGGAGGTCAGAGCACAGGGTCAGCCATTGTACAGCACCCATGGAACAATTATTTATCAGGTTTAAGGGTCTTGCTCAAGGGTCCAACAGAGTTGTAACTCTTCTGGTAGTAACGGGATTTGAATCGGCAACATTCCAGGTACTATCCTTAGCCACAGAGCCTTCTCCACTCTGCCATACATTAGCTTGCAGTTATTTTTTATTCTGTTTTCTAATACACCACTATCTTGAACAATTATTTGGTTGACTTTGATGTGATTAATCTGTGAAGTTAATGTTGCTAACATTATTTACCAGTCACCTGTAACTGGTCTATTACACTTACTGGATGGTGTTTTCACTGTGAGTGATGTAGTGGCATTAGGATACTGTAAATTGCACTGGTGTGAGTATATAATTATATTTGTAGTGTCTTATGATGAACCTTGTGACCTTTATAGAAAAAAAAAGACTATGATTCTCCTTAACTGTGTTTTTAAAAGTTAACCATGTTTGTGCTGTGGTCAGCTATTTCAGGTTAGTCTATTTTAAAAAGAATATATTATCTGAATAGAAATACAGTAAGTTCTACTCATGTTGCATTATTCTAACAGAAAAAGCACTAGTCACACCGTATAGTTATTTGAAAGGCACACTGATTACAATGTACTGCTTGAATTAAATAACCCAAGGACGGTACTTATGTGATATATAGTGGATTAAGTCTGACATTATATTAAAGTGAAAACTAAGAAAATATACTTCATTTAGTTTCATGGATCCATAAGCCAAACTGCTTATTAAATTCAATTATTGAATTGTTTTAGCATTATTGTAGTGTTGTGGTACAAACTATTACAAATATTTCAGAAATTTTGCCTGGTTCTTATGTATGTAAGAACAACATCTATACCTTTTGACTAATGCTTTATATGATTCTGATAAAATCTTGTGCTTGGCTTGATTTTCCACACATTTAAAATAGCTCCTTTTAAATGATCATTCTATTTCTTCTTCAATGTTATATAACAGTTAAAATTGAAAATTTGATTTGAATGACTGAAAGTGACATTGATTTAATGCAAACAGTTTAACAGTATATGTTTTAACTTATGCCACACTTATCTATGCAACACTCTGAACCTGAATGGCAGTACTTTCTTCTGATGTAGACTGTCTTCTTCAGTCAATTTTCTGGCATAAAAGTAAAGAGGAAGCCATTGCTAAAACCTGGAGTTTAGAGAACAGAGTGAAAAAAATACATTCTTAAAAACAGTCATTATAGAAATTAAAGTATTATTAATAACATAAGGAAAAGATTAGATAAAGTTCACTCCCATGATAAAAAAAATATAAAAAGGTTAGAGACACAATGGGTCATCTTCAAAATGCCATGTCTCTAACTTTATTTGTGTAAATAACCTTATTTCTTTACTTTTGCACACTGTTACATTCACTAATTCCATCATTTTAGAATACTCTTCCTTTTATACTGCAACATTTTTTTGCTTCTGGTGTCCAGTATACACACACATTTATTTATTGCATAGCCTGCTGAGCTCTGACTGTATATTGAAGGTTTAAATTTATTAAAAACCTGACAAGAATGAGTCATTTCATTTTGGACTGTACATAAATCCAGGTGTTATCGAATGTGAATGTGTTGATCTTGTTAAATGTGTTGTGGACTATTTTTGCATACCTACAGTAGTTGGTACAGTACAGTACAGTCCTTTTATCACAACATTTGCAGTTTCATTTATCATTTACACTCTTCGGTCAGCACCATGGCATAGTGGCACACTGCTGCCTCGCAGTAAGGAGACCAGGGTCCTCCCTGCATGGAGTTTGCATGTTCTCCCCATGTCTGAGTGGGTTTCCTCCCACAGTCCAAAGACATGCAAGTTAGGTGGCTTCATGATACTAAACTGACCCTCGTGTGTATGTGTGTGTGTGTGTTCTCCTAATGATGGACTGGTCCGGAGTTTGTTCCTGCCTTGCACCCCGTGCTGGATAGGATTGGCTCCACCACCACCCCACAAATCTGTTTAGGACAAAGCAAGTTAGAAAACAGAAAAATGAACAATTTTTGTTAATTTTCATATTGACAGCAGACTTAGTGCAATTTTAAGCACAATTTTATTATGACAGTTTAGTAATTTAGTTTAGCAAGTTCTTAAACTAACCTTCCAGTAATTTATTATCTTTCTTGTTTGAGTTACCAGTTGCCTGCATCATCTTAAAGTCTTTGTGTTGGTTATTCGGACAGGTGCTAGCTTATTATCATTTGCATTCCGGCTATCCGGAAAAGCTAACTTGAATTTGGGATAATATATAAAATGTATCTTAATCAAGTTTTCATAGCAAAAGCTTACCAACTTCAATGGTAGCTACAATTTTACTTAAGTTAGCTATGAATTGGCTGTCTGTTTGGTTGAATTGCTAATAGACTGGCCCTCTGTTTGGTAGAATTAATACTTGATTTATCCTACAAGCGTTTTCTTGAGGAAGGTGTCACGCTAGTATCAAGTCAAGTCAAATGTTTAGAATCTTTGGATTAAATGAGGTGGTGGTTCTGAAACTGCTTATATTGACTTTGGTATGTATTTTGTTACAGTTTCTTTATTGAGAGGAGTTTCTAATAAGAGCTTCTTAAAATCCTTTTGGGGCGGCATGATGGCACAGTGGATGGCGCAGGGAGGACCCAGGTCTCCTTACTGCGAGGCAGCAGCACTACCACTGCGCCACTGTGGCACCCGTATAAACATTGTACATGTGTTAATTATATTACATTCTCTTAATTGTATAAAGCACAATAAAAACAAACAATGTTCAGAAAATAAAATGCAGACATCATCTTCATAAATTCCAGGCTTGCCCTTTTCAGTAACAGTGATCATTTACTATGGTTTCATGAAAACATTTGTGCAAATTAAACAGACATTTGGTTGATGTGCTAATAATCTGTTAACTGTCTCACCTCAAGGCAAAGTACACTTATGCTGAAAGCTCCTGCAATATGAATGTATTTCTTAAGAGATTCATCCATGTAATTGTAACAGCCCTGTTGTGAAATATAAAGCATCTTTATCATCTTATTCATCTTTTATACTTTCCTAATATTCAGCACTGCAATTACAGAATATAATGACTGGAACATTTAACTTGCCTTTATATACATGAAACTCTCATCACCTTCTTGACACCTGTCTTTGTTCAGCACCTCTCCTGAAGTGATTCGTTTGGCTCGTTTACAGCAGGCTTCAGGCACTTTTGTGTCTGGATAAAGCTTGTTGAATAAGCTAGTATTTCCAAAATCTTCAGGTCCTTGTACCCCACAGCATCCGACCTGTAAAACAAGACACCTTGGCACATAATTGTAATTAATGACAAATGGCGCATTTAAGGCAGCATATGCTTCTTATTAGAACAATTTGCAAAACAGACAACAGCACTAATGACAAGTTATTTAATACAGTACGACTGAGAGAATAAATCGAGCATATTAATTCTCATAAATGACTATTAGAAGATGTTAGTGTCATGAAAATAAAGTTAAACATCAACAGTTCTGAATTGAATCAGGCATGTGTGCACCGATCCGCTACAACATTAAAACCACTGACAGATGAAGTAAATAACTTTGATTATCTGATTACAGTGGGACTTGCTAAAGGATAGGATATACTGTATTAGGCAGCAAGTAAACAGCCAGGTCTTGAAGGTAATGCAGGAAAAATGGGTAAGTTAAAGACCTAAGTGACTTTAACAAGGGCCAAACTGTGAGGTCTTGTGGGGGTGTTCTCAGTATGCAGTGGTTGGTACCCATCAAAAGTGATCCAAGAAACAAAGGCGAAAGGGATATAAGTGCCCAAGGCTCACTGATGTGCTTGGTGCGGGGGGCTACGTGGCCACGGACCAGCCAGAGTGCCCATGCTGACCCCTGTCCACTAACCGAAAGCACCTACAATGGGCACGTGACCGTCGGAACTGGACCATGGAGCAATGGAAGAAGAAAAAATATACAGTTGTACTCAGTTCAAATGGTGTATTGTCTCATGAATACAGGTACCCATATCTTACCAATCCAACACACAGCACTGTTGGAATGAGGTAGAATAGGACTTTAGCAAGATGAACATGTTTCTAAAAAATCTGCAGGATTATTGTGACCAGCATCCCTAAGGAATGTTTTAGCACCTTGTTGAATCTTTGTCTTGAAGAGGTTTGGTTAATCTAGAGGCAAAAATGACTCAAACCTGATACTAGACAGATGTGCCTTAAAATGTTCACTATGTGACAGTGCTCTCAAGTAGGATGGAAGTGAGTTTATGTCCACCCCATTCCCTTCTCCACTTTCAAACCTATACTATGCCCTAATTTTAATTGCATTCTTAACCAAATCACAGATAGCTCATCCTCAATACCAATGTCTTATTTTATGTCTGCTTTAGTAACACAATACTTTCTGAAAGTAACTGAGACATTGAGATTTCCTTCACTCACATTCAAGAAAGTATTCTTATTCTCCATTATATTATGGTATTCAGCATTTTTTATTAATAATATTATGTTCTTCCTCTACAATCATAAAATCTGCTGTAATCTTGAACCATCAATTTAGCCATCCATTTTATGAACCAAACTTAGACCATTGCAAGGTTCTGGCAATACAAAACACAAAGGAAGAACTGATCTTGAGAAAGATGCTAGTCTGTTACAGGGCCCAGGTACATATGTACACGTTCACTCATACAGTCTATTTATAGTGGCTAATCAACATAATATGAATATTTGGGCCTTAATTTCCACTGTTATTCAGACGATATACTGTTATATCTTAGTACACACTCCCCTACAGATTCACCTCCCAGCACACTCGCTGACTGCATCACTGATCTTAAGCTATGGATGGAAAATAACTTTCTCAAACTTAATGACAATAAAACTGAAGTGTTACTGGTAGGTCCAAAATCCCAACTTTCTAAGTCATCCAGTTTCTCTGTTTCTGTTGATGGCACACTTATCAAACCTGCTACTGCTGTTAGAAATCTTAATCATCACTTAACTTTGAGCAACACATTAGGTCTCTTTCCAAAATTTCATTCTATCGTCTCCGTAACATTGCCTGCCTCCGTCCATGTCTGTCCTTTAATGATGCTCAAACTCTGGTTCATTGTTTTATAATGTCTCAAATTGATTACTGTAATTCCCTCTTCATTGGCTTTCCTGCAAAATCTGTACAGAGGCTACAGGACGTTCAGAACTCCGCAGCCAGAGTCCTCACCCACACAAAGTGTTTTGCTCACATCTCCCCTGTTCTCTCTCAGCCTCACTGGTTACCGGTTCCATCAAGGACTAAATTCAAGACTCTGCTTCTCACCTTCAAAACCCTACATACCCTTGCCCCTCTCTACCTCACTCAGCTCCTAGCTCCTTACACTCGTTGTCACTCTCTCAGGTCCTCAAACAGTAATCTCCTTACTGTCCCACGCACCAGACTCTCCACCCTGGGAGGCAGGTCCTGCAGTGTTATGGCCTCTCAACTATGGCACTCTCTTCCTCAGTCTCTCCGAGATTGCTTATCTTTCTGCACTTTTCTCAATCTCAACTGAAAACTTTCCTCTTCTAAGAACTTTTGTCATCTGTATAATTGTTTTTTTTTACTCTATATGTAAAGCGACCTTGGGTTTGTGAAACACGCTCAATAAATGTAACTTATTATTATTATTATTATTATTATTATTATTATTATTATTATTATTGAATGAAGGAGGAAACTTGAGTCATTGATACATTTTGTCTCTCCTCTTGTTCTGAAATGTTGTGGGACTACTGGCTGATTCACTAAAAACAAGCCTGAGAACTTAAGATACCTCACAGCCTGTTCTGCCTTTTTCCAAGAGGGAATTAGAAGTGCATAGCAATAAATAAATCTCAATGGGACCCTCTGAAATAATGCTTGCAATGAGACCAAGCAAGGTCTGAGAGGCCGGGAGAGAGAACTGCTGTGTCCAGTTACATACTCCCAAAAAAGTAAAAAATTGAATCTTAAAAACAGGAATGGGAGTTTGTCAGAACTTCTACACAACAACCTGCTTGAGGCCTCCCAAAGGGAGCTAAATATGCCTGCCAGGGGTTTTATTAAAATAGGACCCACTATATGCAAACCAAATGAACATTTAGAGAGATCTGAATTTTAGATTTTTTAAAATGCAGTTCAGCACTTCATATATCTGTATGTGATCTCAATATTTCAAAGATTTTTTTACATTTTAAGACAGTCCGTAATACATTTAGAGTTATATCGAAATAATTAAATATATCTACTGTAAAAGACATTTTCAGATAACTCAAAACACTATATTATATGCATTTTAAGACATCTGAAATTCATTTTTAGATATCTCAAAATATCATGTCACTTTCTAACCTGCTTAATCCAGACCAGGGTTGCAGGAGCCTATTCCACTAAGCATAGGATGCAAGGCAGGAACAAATCTTGGACAGGT
>JANRMT010027041.1:22381567-22412431 GCA_026402145.1 Polypterus bichir lapradei
ATCATGTATAAAATGGTAATAAGGGCTGTCAAAGAGCACAGTGGCTTGGTAGCCCTGAGATTCTGTAGGGTATCCCTGACCATGGAGGTGATCCTGAAAATGGCTTAGAACTAAGTGCTTAAATAGCTGGTGTTTAAATGACCAATTTCGTCTAAACCTAAATGAGACAGAAGGGCATGTGGAACAAAGTCTCTGCTAACAGGGAATACTGTTAACAGATTATGTGACGGAGAACCAAAACTAACAGTTTAAATGGCTAAAAAGGAAATCATAGAAAAGTAAAGCTTTGGCAAACACTCTTAAGGCAATCTACAACTACTTACTACAATCATTATTGTGCACCATGTCTGGGAAAATATGTCCGTTGTGTTGTCACCTTTAAAATTTTTCTTTAATTCAGATGTGAAAAATTCACCTTTTACCTGTAAAGAAAACTATATTAAAATAACAAAAACAAATTTAGACACATGTATAATTAGTAGACTTTAGCCATTTTAAAAAACAGACTACTCAGGAACGAAATCATTGTGTCAGGTTAATAACTTTTCACAGAGAGTGTTATATTTATCATTAACAAACAATACATGCAGTGTCATATTAAGTGACTTACTGTACTCATTGTTAAACAATGTAACAGTGGCAGAGACTGAATATTAGAAATCAAATGCCTTGACCACATCTTATTGCCTGCCAAATTAATTAAACCATCACTCTATGCTATTATTTGCTAACTCCTGAAAAAACAAAACTAAAACAAAAAACACCATACATTACTTTAAAAAAAGAATTATCTGAGTTACGAAAATCTTTTTACCTGTTTTTCAAAGGCAAGAGCAAGAATAACTCCAATGATTTCCAGAATAAAAATGACCAGAATGAGTAAGAAGAACTGGAATGTAAACATAGAACCTTGTAAATAATGATTACAGATTATTATTTAACATAAAATAATTTTTATCCACGGTGGTTCATTTTTTTTCCACAATATTAAAAATCTGTCTTATAATTAGGCTCTTCTGACATTTATCATATTTCCTTTTGTCTGGCCAGGTTATGTTCAGTAAATGATATTGTATCTGGAGATGAAGTTAAGGTAACCACTTCTCTAAGTTCTCTTTGATCTTTAATTGTTTTATAATGCTGAAGGGCAAGGCCTTTCATTTTGTAGCACTTAGTAACATCAGAATGTTTTGAGTCATCTCTTCCTTTACTTTGCCTATACACAGTTTCTATCTTTGTTTACAGGTTTGTTTATTTTAAGATCTTGTCATTTGATTTATTATAAATGTCCATATCCCATAGATTTCTTACATTCTCAAAGTACAGTACATGTCTTAGAAACATATAATGTGTCTCTGTCTGTTCCAAGATGTACCTTAATTTATATTTTCTTTTGTATTCACAGGTATATATTGAACAATTTGCTTTGATTATTTCATATTTTTTTAGATATTTTTGGGCTGTGAATTAAAAAATAAAATCCATTTTTCTCTTCATGTATTTTTTTTTTTCACCATAAACATTTTTTAGCTGTCAATTACAGGTTTTATTGTTTTCACACTATACTTAATTAAATATCAATATTTTATTTTAATGATAGTTTGAATTGTTATTGTCTAATATTAAAATCTGTGTTTAAAGCAAAATAGTTACATTATTCAGTAATAAGGTCATATGGTTCATATGTGGGGACCTTAAAATTCTGTGTATCTTACTGGGTCAGCTGTCAGGTAATGCACAATTCCTATGTTTTCTCTGTGAGAGGCACAGCAAAACCAAGACTTTACATTGACTTTTGTCATCATCAGACCACGCTTGGTGGATCCAGATAAAATGCAACTACCACCTGCTTCATATTAAGTTTGGTTTAATGAGGCAGTCTGTCAAATTCCTACCAAAAGATGGTGCCTGTTGTATGTATTTGTGCCAAAGGTTTCTGGGTTTGTCTGAGGCTACATTGAAAGAGGCCATTTTTGATATTAGAAAATCAAATCCAGATGCATAATTTTATTAATGACACGGAAAAAAGATGCTTAAGTAACAGTAAAGATCCACATTACACATACATTGTGAAAAATGTGTTAGTTAAGTTTAAGGAATTAAATTGCAATATGTGTCTCAAAGTTCACTATTTAGATTCACATTTGAAATTTGTCACTGAAAATGATGGAGCAGTGAATGAAGAGCAGGGTGAAAGATTCCATCAGGGCATGTAGGACATGGAAAAAATATATTAGGAGCACTGGGATGTATGATGGTGGTCTACTGATGGATGATTCATAGGGCCACACAGGAAAAAGCTGACAAACGGTGAGCCACCTAATGAAATTCTGGATCAAAAAAATATGACAAAAACAAGAGCAATGCAAGTCTATGAATCTATATTGTTGCTTTCTTTACATATATGTTTAAAAAAAAATTAGATTGACTAAATATTTTCATGTTAAATTGATTTTGGACCATATTGTAAACATGAATAAATTGTGTAATATTTTAATTTTCACTACATTTCTTTTCAGTTGCACTTAAATGTGAAGTGATGTACACTTTCACATTTTTATCGTGTTCATGGAGGCAATTAAAGTTAACTGCTTATGAAATTAATTTTGCAGACCTGTATTACAATACAAACTATCATACCATTTGTGCTGTTCACACTTAGTAAAAGGCAGACTAAATCATTTATGTTTGAAATACATTTCACAGATAATGAGTAACTTGCTTTATTTGTAGTTGCTATTATTATTTATGTTCAGTGCCTCTCATTTCTCAATGCACCATTTGTTCATTGTGAGATGATGGTTAAATTCTGAGTGCCATTTTTACCAGGAGAAGATAAGGTATGTGCCAGGTCTTTTCTATTTTTCAGCTGAATTTTCTTGTTGGTCAATACTACACAAGTGCATGGCTTTTTACTTTCTTACTGGGACTAATGTTTAATGATGTAATATGGCACCAAAGTTCTGTTTGGCTCTTTGAGTGCATCCATTTTTAAACTTGGCAGCAACATCAGGCACAAGACAATAACCAAGCCTGCAAGTGGTGCAAATCTGCTGTCGGGCATACTCATGCATTGACTTGCAGTTAATCATATGGGCATTTTAAAGATGATGTCATTTGATCTGACATGTGTGATGATGGACTATAGAAGGAAATCCCAATAACCCAAATGTAGAAAATCCACATGGGCAGTAACTGGGCAAAGATCAAAGCTCTCTTAAGGGTACATTTTGAGGATATAGCACTAACTTGTGCACATCTGTTTTTCATCATAGAATGGAGACCTTACAGACTTTTTTCTGTCCCCAAGTCAAAATGCTAAATTAATCCTCTGCTTTATCCTCTTATTTTTTTTTCTCTGATTTTGCAATTTCTCAACAGAGCCACCTAATGTAAGTATCACTCAATGTATAACAATTGGTCTCCAAAGGCAAGGGACTCAACTGATGAATATTTCGAAATATGTTCAGCTCTTAAGATTTTTTTTTACATTAACATCACTGCAAAATACAGCAATTAGAAATATAAAAGGATTTAACACATGTTTAATCTTACCACCATAAGGAGAGCCCTGTTTTCTCTGATTGCCCCATAACACCCAAGAAATCCAAGAAGGAAGAGAATCACTCCCCCAAATAGGATAACAAAGATTCCACTGTAGACAAGAGTGTTTGTTATCATGATATGATGTAGACCTTTCAAACTAGTTACAACCCAGATTCCAACTCCCAGCAAGGACAGGCCACCAACCTAAAAGTCATAAAAAGAATAAAGAACAATGTTCAACATTTTTTTCCTTTGATCCCTTAAGTTAAGACAATGTTTTCATCTTATTTTAGTCTTGTGTACTTTACATTTCATCATCAAAGGATGTATTACAGCAGAGTGTTTTAAGGCAGAATACACTTCCTGACACCAACCTCCTTTTATATGTGGGACACAGAAGTATGTTGACTTTATTCATATCCCAAGTCAAGGAAGTATATGAAAACCTGGTGGTATAAAGTTTAGGTACAGATTGCAAATGAGGAAAAGAGGAATTACTGTAAGAAGAACAGAAAACAAAGGTAGAAGGTGATGTATAAGATAGTAAAGTGAAATGGTAGAAAAGCAGTTATGAGAGCACTAGAACCCAAGAAGCTACAGTTTGCAAGGGTGCTGAAGAATGAAAAAGAGAAGAGGAATGTGTTTACGATTTGTGAGTTGCTTGTAAAATATTGAAAGGAACAACATGATTAGAATAGAATTAAGGATATTGTACCTGTAAGATGTACATAAACCAGTTGCTGAATGAGCAGAATGATTGGAGTATAAAAAGTGAAGGACCAAGTTGTATTTTTTCTAAAGAGGATGCTGCAAAAGCACTTAAAATGATGGGTAAAGTAGCAGGACAAACTAGATTGATGTAATAAATGCTGAAGGCAGTTTAGATCTGGGGGCTCATTTGTAAACTGTGCGTAGACACGAAAATGCTACGTACGCCCGTTTCCATGCTCACTTTGAGATGCATAAAAATTAAACTTGCCGTAAAGCTATGCACATTTTCATGGCAGCCTCACACCATGAGTATGCACTTTTCTGCTTGGTTTTGCAAACGAGGGGCACCCAGTGTCAAAGCATTGCTACTATTTCTGTGAGGTATCCCTTTGTTTTTTAGATTCAAATCCATGACTTTCTGAAATACACTGAAATCAATTGTATATCATTTACAAATTTGAATCACTTGATTGTAATTAGTCTGTAACAATATAATGGTGCATGGCATGGCCAAACTATTCCAAATACCATAGCTGCTTTAGCGTTGTTACTCTCAGTGCACCAGTGAGAGTATTTTAACCTGTTTATTGTACAGTATTTGTGTGTGGTATCACAGCTGCACACGTTGTGTCGAGAGCACAGAGGATTACAGGTTACAGCAGAGGGTACAGCTTCCAGGCCCTGGAGGGCACTTATAGCACACGCTATAAGTGAAAGCCACCAGCATATGCATGTATTCCACTCACCCATGCCAAAGTCTATTTAAACTTCTAGCAACCGGCAAATGCTTCAGAGCCATTCCTGCATGGACCTCAAGGCTCAGAAACAGTTTCATCCCAAGAACTATAAATGCACTCAATCAGTCCATCGAGTTCTCCCGGTAGAACTGTTTGTACTTATAATCACATTTACCTCACAGTAAACTTGCACAACAACTGTAATATTGCATAACCTGAGCCACTTTATGAACCATTTGCGCTATCTGCACTATATGCACACATATATTGTACTTATGCTTTCATATTGTATATTTTACATTGTTTTTTATTGTATTATTATTATCATTATATTTTATAATTTTATAGGAAAATAAGTTTATGAAGGAGTTGCATATTGACTCTTATTGTAGCATACAATGACAATAAAGGAATTCAGTCAGTCAGTCAGTCAGTCATTATCCAACTCGCTATATCCTAACACAGGGTCATGGGGGTCTGCTGGAGCCAATCCCAGCCAGCACAGGGTGCAAGGCAGGAACAAACCCCGGGCAGGGCGCCAGCCCACCGCAGGAAATCAGAGCACCCGGAGGAAACACACACAGACACGGGGAGAACATGCATACTCCACGCAGGAAGGACCCGGGAAGCGAACCCAGGTCTCCTTACTACGAGGCAGCAGCGCTCTTCAATTCAATTTAATAGAAGACAACCTGTATGTACAGATGATGATGACTGGCTTCTAAGCCTATTTAGATTTCCAAGAGCTATCCTCTTGGAGTTGTGTGCACTTTCTTCTATTTCTTCCATTTGCAATGTCTTCTAATAACGCTAAATTAGGTATGGTAGTTGGAATAGTTTGCCCAATCTGTGCATAATTTTATTGGTACTGACTGATTACAATCAAGTGAATTAAATGTATAAATGATAGGCAATTAATTTCGTTGTATTTGATAAAACCATCTTCATGGATGTAAATATGAAACAGAACGGGAAACTGCACAGAAACTGTAGCACGGCTTTGACGCTGGGTGGTACCCATTTGGAAAACTGAGCAAATACTTGCATATGCACGGTGTGAGGTTGCCGTGAAAATGTGCATGGCTTTATGCCAAGTTTAGTTTTTATACATCTTGAAGTGTGCATGGAAATGGGCGTATGCAACTTTTATATATGAGAAATGAGGCCCCAGGAGTTGAATGACAGAACTCTGCAATGTGATTGTGTGTGAAGAGAGGATTCCTAAAGACTGGAAAAGAGGTGTGCTCATTCCAGCATACAAAGGAAAGAGTGATCCATTGGAGTGTGGGTCAATCAAGTGCTCAAAGTTTTGGAGCAGGTAATAAAGGTGTTTGAGAAAGTGCAAGAGAAAATAATCAGGGATCAAGTAAAGTCAAGTCAAGTCAAGTTGGGGAGCATGCACTGGTACAATGCATTGCCACACCCACTACACAACAAAACAACTTGGAATCCCGGTTGGCAAACCCCCAGGCTGACATGCAGTTCAGTCCCACCCTCCGGAAATGACCCTCTATGTGCCGCAGCCAGGTGTTATGTAGGCAACCCCTTGGCCTGGTCCAGCCACTCAGGTTCCCAACAATGAGGATCTTACGAGCTGGATCACCCTTGGGGAAACGCGCCACATGGCCATAGGGCCGTAACTGATGCTCCCTCACAATGCAGGTAATGTGCCTAATTCGGGACTCCATGAGCAACCGCTCATTTGACACAAAGTCAAACCAACGGTACCCAAGGATTTTCCAGAGAGACACAGTACCAAAGGAGTTAAGTCTTCATCTCAGGTCACTGGATAGCGTCCATGTCTCGCAACCATATAGCAAGACAGGAAACACCAGGGGCCTCATGCATAACGCTGTGCATAGAATTCGCACTATAACATGATGTAAACACAAAAGCCGAAATGTACTTACGCACAGAAAAATCCAGATGCAGGAATCTGTGCGTACTCCAACTTCCACGTTGTTCTGCTACATAAATGCCGGTCAGCGTGAAAAGTAACGCACGTGCACGTGCACGCGCCTGCTGTCCCGAGCCAATTCCTCCCAGAATTACGCCTCTATGAATATGCAAATCAATATAAATAGCCCTTAAGCTCAGCCTTCTGCGAAAAGACAATGGGAAACGCACAGGGAAAATATAAGAATTTCAGCGAATACCAAGTGGAGGCAAAGGAAAAACATACTATTTGATGGTTTAAACAGTGGTAGAATCAACAAAAGGAAGTTGATCGAGTGACAGAGTGTCGGAGAAAATTGAAAGCTCAAGTTCACAAAGTCACGCAGTGCCCGAAATAAAAAAGAAGTCAGATATCAAAGTCGCCGTGAAAAGGCGAGTTGTAGCCCACCATCTTAGTGTCATATGAAAGCTTATTAGGGTACAGAGAAAAGAAAAGGCACACAGTAGGGAAAAAGCACGAAATGTCAACTTCAATCTCGTAATTTCCACTTTAATCACGTAGTTTATTTTGTCATTAAAGTAGAACATCATAAAGTTCATCTTAAAATCGTTTAATTAACCAGTTTCTCAAATCACATCGTAATTAAAGTAGTACATTAAATGCTTTGTTTTGTATGTGTTCTTCTATGTGCTCTATGTGTGTGAGTCACTACGTGCTTCTTAAACCGGCTCTCTTCCTCCGACAGGACACAGAATCCATTACATTCATGATATTACAGCTCTGTGAATAACTAAAATACTGAGATGTATACGTGATATCATTTTCATGATGAGAGGAGCTAAAGCACGTTATTAAACATGGGTTTTTACGGTGGTGCAGTGATTGTGCGCGACCTTCGATGAAATAATTTATTGCAGCAGTACTCTGGGGCGGCTCTAGGCTCGTGGTGGCCCTGGGCAGAGAAAGAATCGGTGGCCCCTTCGCCCGCCAATGTCAATATAGTATCTTATGCATGGCTGGATGGCCACGTCTGTTGCGGACACTGCATAGCTGCCTCGTGCTCATGACACAAGCGTTTAACTTTTGCCAAAATTTGCTGCTGCGTTTTTAGCTGTGTCGTTATTTTCTCTTTCTGTTTTATATTCAATATATATTGGCTTGGCGGCCCTGTGCAGGTACACAGTTTGCACATGCCCAAGGCTGCCCCTGCAGTACTGACTCTTTCAAACATACTAACCTCCAATTCCTGTCCTTCCTTTTCTTTCTCCAAGTAACCAATTGCCACACAATCAGCTCTGTAATAGACGTTAAGCCATCTGTAAGCTTATAACGTCGATTCTTCAAAACTTTTAAGGAACACTGAAATATTTTCGTAGTACATGTTTAATTATTCTATCCTTCATGACAGTCCCAGTGAAGCATACAGTGCGAGGCAGGAACAATCGTGAGCGGAGCGCCAGATCCTTGCTAGCGTAGCAACACCGTGTCCTTTAATTATTAACAATATAGATTATTTAAATGAAGTTAAAGTTTTATCTGTATAATATAATAAACATATTTTGCTGCATTTAAAAATGATATTGTCATCATATGTAAATACGCGCTTTATAAAGTGGCTCAGGTTGTGCAATATTATAACTGTAGTGCAAGTTTACAGTGAGGTGATTTTACTTAGAAGTACAAACAGTTCTACAAGGAGCAGTTGATGGACTGATTGAGTGCGTTTAGAGCTCTTGAGATGAAACTGTTTCTGAACCGCGAGGTCCATACAGGAAAGGGTTGAAGAGCTTGCCATGTGAGAAGCAGTTCAAATAGGAAGCATGGCTGAGGCAGTGTGTGCTTGATGCTGTATACCGATAATTCTCTTTCTGATCAGCTGCTCCGAGTGGTGCAGTGAGAGTAATATGGAAAAAGATGATCTGCTGTGGCAACCCCTAAAGGGAACAGCTGAAAGAAGAAGAAGAAGGTGCAGTGAGAGTAACAACGTTAAAGCAGTTATGGTATTTGGAATAGTTTGACCATTCTGTGGACCATTATATTGTTACTAGTTAATTACAATCAGATGCATTAAACTAATAAACAATATGCAGTTAATTTCAGTGTATTTATAAAGCCACATCAGGGACGTGGACCTGAAAAAGAAAGATAAACCACACAGGAACAGTAGCACTGCTTTGACACTGGGTGTCACTAGGGTATCAGGTACCGTTGAAATGTGCGTGGCTTTACGCCAAGTTTAGGTTTTATACATCACGATTTGAACGTGGAAACATTTTTACACAACATTTATGTACGTACACACCATTTATACATGAGGCCCCAGGACTCTAAAGACTTGGACCTTCATCCTTTTGCATAGATATCAGGAGTGCCACACACCCCTTTCCAGCGACCTCATGACGCCCCATGCTCACCCAATCCGTCTACTGCCTTCATAGGAAGAGTCACCAGGGACATGAATTTCACTGCCAAGGTAAGTAAACCTCTCGACAAGGTTCACACTCTCTCCGCAAACAGATACACTGGTGATGGCCGTGACCAAGAGGTCATTAAAGGACTGGATTTTGGTTTTTATCCAGGACACTCACAAGCCCAGACACTCAGACTCCTCGTCTAGTCTCTTGAGCGCCCCAATCAGAGCCTCCATTGATTCCACGAAGATCACAGCATCATCAGCAAAGTAAACATCTGTGAATCTTTCTTCACCAGCAGATGCCCCACAGCCGCTGGACCCCACGACCTTGCCCAACACCCAGTCCATACAAGCATTGAACAGAGTAGGAGCAGAGCACACCACTGATGAACCCCAGAATCAACTGGGAAAAACGCATAGGTCCTGCCTCCACGCTGCACAGCACTCACAGTACCAGTGTACAGGCTGTCCATGATATCCAGCAACCTCGAGGGGATCCCGCAAACCCTCAGGATGCCCCACAGGGTAGCTCAATCAACTGAGTCGAACGCTTTACAAAAGTCGACAAAGGCTGCAAAGAAACTCAGCCGATATTCGCGTAATGATCAAGTAAAGGTTAACAAAATATTTGGTTTCTCCTTGGTGAAAGGAGCTACAGATGCCTTTATTGTCAGGCAAAAAGAGGAAAAACATTAGATTAAAGAAAGGAGAATGCATTATTGATTTACAGATCTGGAGAAGGTGTCTGACAGGATATTGAAAATGTTTAGGTGACAGTGGAGCTGCACCAGGGATCTGTTCAGTCTGTTGATTTTTGTGATTGAAATGGAGGTGGTGACCAGAGAAGTGCATGGAGGATTTCTATGGAGCACTTGTATGTCGATCATCTTGTTTTGATGATGAAAAGTGAAATTAAAGGAGAAGATACTAAAATGAATTGAAAGGCTTTGGGATAAATACAGGAAAGACTAAGGTTATGATTGCAGGCAAAGGGGCAGAGGCGGGTGCATTACCATGTTATGTGTAAAAATAAGTAGTTAGGATGAACTCAATCCAATGAACAGGTTATTGAAATTGAGTGTATTAAAGACAGTGGTGTGAAGAAAGCAGCCTGCAGGCAGAAAGTGGGCAAGAAGTGTGCAGAATGCTGTAAGTTTAAATTTAAGTACTTTATGAGCAACTGAATTTCTGGGGAAACTAATAATTTTCTGATACTTAAGTGACATGCTGGGTGCAGATGGTGGTGCCGGCATCCTATGAGTCATTCCTCCATTATGAATTCTAAAGGAGCCTATTTAGTATTGAAGAGAAACATTTATGAACGCTGTATAAGGAGTATGTCCAGCGGTGGGCTGGCACCCTGCCCGGGGTTTGTTTTCTGCCTTGCGCCCTGTGTTGGCTGGGATTGACTCCAGCAGACCCCCATGATCCTGTAGTTAGGATATAGCGGGTTGGATAATGGATGGATGGATGGATGTATAAGGAGTAGCATGCTGGATGGGAGCAAGACAAGTTCAGTGAAGGTGGAATATGAAGCATAGCTGGAAAGAACAGAAATGAGACTGTTAAATAGATGTGTGGAATGTCATAGAGGGAGAGGAAAATTAATTCAGCTTTATGAATAAGACTTGGTGTAGAGATAATCCTGTACTAAAGTGAGACAGATATAGATAGTTTGAACATGTGGAGAAAAGGCAGAGAACGATCGAGTGCAAAGGTCCATTAAGATGAAGGTGAAGAGTATGTGGCCCAGAGGAAGTGTGAAGAAAATTGAAGGTGCAGGTGATGTTGGATGATATGAAAAGAATGGGTCTTTACCCCAAAAGATGCCCAAGGAAACAAAAACATTTGGAGAGCAAGCAGCTAAACTGTGCAACCCAGATAAATGTCTGTCGAATCAGTGAAACTAATGATGATGTCCCTTGTGTGTTTTTTGTAGATTTGATTTCATTTTAAACATATCAATGTTTATTTATTTGGTAGTATTTTTCTACTTTGGTAATGGTGTTCCTAATGCTTGCTGACACATAAAACTTATAATACATAAACCATTCAACAATTATTCAACATTTTTACTTTATTTTGTTAACCATACTTTTTTGTTTTAACATCTATGATATTTTCAACAAATATGTTTTATCAGTACTGTAACATTATGTAATGTTACAAAATACAGAAGAACAAAAATTAATCTCCCATCAGTCCTTTTCTTAGTTCATTGTCCACTAAAGATACTCCAACTATTATTAATATTATTATTATTATTAGATACTCCTGACTATCAATAATAATGTTACTATGACAGTTACTGTGTAGCCAACAATATCATAGATTAATATTATGTTGTATAATGTTGTAGTCTTCCTAGTGCACACAATAAAAATATATACATAAAATAAAGAGTACTTACAAAAATAAGTAGGTTAAAAATGAACATGCTGTATTTTATACAGCCTAAGAATTTATCCATCTTGATAGGAGCTTCCTTTATATACAAAAAAAAAAACAAACATATAAACATTAATTACTAAAAAGTTAAATCCATCCACTCTTTTCCAGACATAGTCTTTTCTAGTCAGGAGAGCAGCAATGAAATATATTTTAGCAACAAGTACAAGGCAAGAACTGTAACTGAGCAGTACACCATATTGCTGGAAAGACATACTAAATAATAATGGAAGTGGTAAATAATCCCAAGAGCATTTATTTCTACAACTGCAAATAATAGAAATTTCTAAAGAGTATGTGAGTGCAGGAAAAGACAATGCAAATAACACAAGAAGGCACACCAGCCAAGAACTTCCACTAACTTCAGTGTCAACATGTTGGACAACAAAGGTGTAACTTAAAAAATATACATTTTCAAATTCTAGTGTAATATATAGAAAACATGTTATGTCACAAGATTAAACATTGTTCAACATGTCTTTTCTATATTCCATTAGCTAATCTACAGCAGACTCTTTTTCAGAGTTTTGATGTTTAAGTGAGCTATTTTATTAATAATTTGAAGAGGCAGCCGTTTTCACAGCTAAATTTAGCAAATGACACATGTCTTTAAAATAATTGGAAATATGAAAAATACTAATCTCAACCAAATTTAGTATAAATGTACACGTTTATGACATTAGCATTTGAATTTAGTTTCTCAAAAACCTTGTATTATTAATATTACAAAGTGTTCAGAGAGAAATATGGTGATACGGTATGGCAGTGGCAGTTGGTTCCTGTATTATTTTGCACCCAGTCATGACACAGGGCAGAGGATTGGGGACACTCTCATTTGCTAAGCTTCATTTACCAAATTTCATATGCTATTTGAGCTCTTACACTTACTAAGTCTTGTTGTTTGCCTTTTTCAGAGCTGTATAACTTCTACATTTATCATGCTGGGTATATTTGTAGATTATTAAGCAGATAAAGAATTACCATAAATGGCTTTCCAAAGATGTGAACAATTTAAATATTTCACATAGCAGCAGGAATGGAAAGGGGCATGCAACCCAAGTTATGTAAATGTATACAAATATGTTATTGCCATATTTGAGCATCACATATGTTATTGTGCACTTTAAAATCTTTGACAAATCTGTAGATGTACTTTAAATATGATATATTAGGGGTTCGTTCACGTTAAATTGTTTTACTTCAATTGAGGTTTCTACTTTATGATATCACTATGTTTTTCCTATTTTTCCTGTTAATTCACTTTTAACAGATTAACTGAGGTTTTGACAACCATTTATAAAAAATCTTACCCAAAGAATTCTAATAAAATACTGAACTGTACTGTAACTGTAGAGTTCATTATATTGCTTTAACTTATTTGTTTAATTTTGTATTGAAAATAACAAGTGTATTGTTTTGATGTCATATGTGGAAAAAGATTTAAACTTTTGTACTTCAGCCCTTGTTTTGAGCTATACTATGTAACAATTTCAAGTATATCTCAGTGCCTATGAAGTTGCTGTAGCTAAGGTAGGTTTAGTTTAAAAAGTATATCAAACATGGTT
This sequence comes from Polypterus bichir lapradei, assembly GCA_026402145.1. Classification (NCBI taxonomy): domain Eukaryota; kingdom Metazoa; phylum Chordata; class Cladistia; order Polypteriformes; family Polypteridae; genus Polypterus; species Polypterus bichir. The sequence goes on from JANRMT010027041.1 coordinate 22,394,885, forward strand.
GATGAGTAGTGCAAACAAGGGTATGACTCTTCATAGAATATTAAATGATTTTTGTGCAGACGCTAACTTAACTGTTAGAGATAGACTGAGCAGTATAGCTACAGGATCATGTAAATAGTATTAATTTATCATCTAGTAATGGTACAAAAGGACTACTTTAGATATGTGAAATCCATCAGTCTATTTCTGCAAATGAAGGTATGTTACCAAACTTCATATTCTTTTAAATGTATGTTTGACAGTCTTATTTAAAAATCTCACAAGTCATTCCACTACTACAAAATGTAAGAGGTAAAACATTGTAACATAACATACGTGAACCAATTTAATTCAATTCAGGATCAATGGGGTCTGGAGACTGTTCTGGCAGTATTGGGAGCAATGTAGAAATTACTCATGGATGAGACACAATTCCACAAAACAGTCTACTCAAATAACACGTCAATTCTCATTCATACTGGGCTAATACATAATATCAAATTATGATAAAATGTACTCTTTGTGATAATAGAAAAAAATTGGTTACCTGGATTAAAACCCCCATGGAGACATAGGAATAATATGCAAACTCTGTGTTTGCATTAAACAAACCAAAGATTCAAACACACCACCTTGAATCTGTGAGGTTGCAGTGCTAACCACTGCATCATAGTGCCACCACAATAAAACTATATTCATATATTATATTATAATATAGTATACTGTATTTATATTCATGTATTATAATATATATTATCTATAGTATAACATATATTGATATAACAAGAGATTTCTTCACCCATCCGTTTTCAAACTTGATTATTTACTTTATTTGAGTAATAAAAGAAACATACCTAATTTAAATATCCACTTATCTCCTGCTCCAAGCTTTCAAACAGCACAACACTGAAGAAACCCTCTCAGCATCTTATAATCCCAATTACTTAAAAGACGATTTAGACATTTCAAGTGATGGTGGAATTTAGTGCTATACATTAGCCCAGTGTTTCAATTTATGAAGAGCATCCCTTAGATGGTGTAAAACTGATATTCACACCAAGCAACTTGTAACTCTGCCTGACCACCTTTGTGTTCACAAGAGATGCTCTTTAAGTTATTTATTAAGCTTGCTACACTAACAGTCTTAGCGATTACTTCACACATTTCCGTTATTCAATTCTGAACAAACCCTGTGACAGGACATTAGAGAATTAACCTCATAAATAACTAAACACTTTTGACGTATCCCCAAGTAAATACTTGCTTTAATAGATATGCAGGAAGAATGTAAAACTCAACAAATTTTAACAAGATAAACATTAAAAATTCAGTAAAACAATGCTCAGTAACTCTTTCCCTAGCAGTGTCACAGTACCAAGTTAGGATTTCTAAGATTTACTTTTAAATCCCTGGTTTATTTCCATTTCAGTCTTAATGGTTTTTGTTGGAGAAATCTAAAAATGATCAATTGTATATTGAAAACATCATCATCTTTGATCTTGTTACAGCATCTATAAGGAAGAGAAAAAGAAATGTGAATATGTGGATTGAAGGATATCCAGAAAAATCTAAATTCTTGGATATTGATAGATACTACATTTGGTAGCTGCAGTTTAATGAAAATAAATGTGAAATAATACACATAGAAAGTTAGATATAGTTATGATTCCACAATAATGGAAACTGCAACTTTAAAGTATATCTTGTGAGGAAGACTTGGGAGTTCTAATGCAGACATTAACCTCTGAAACCAGGCAATGTGCAGAAGTGAAGAAAGCTGTATAATTCTAGGATACATACAATTGCATGATTTCCAATTAAAGAAGGCCTGAAGGTCTACAATACATATGTCAGGCCACATTTGGAACACTGTTACATGTCTCCATGTACAAAATGGACATAACAACAAAACAGAAAGTAAAGACAAAGCTTAATAGATTTCAAGACTGTTTGGTATGAGCTAAAAGGAAAAAACTGAAGGAAGTGAATCTTTTCATTTTAAGCAAAAGAAGATTAAAAGGTGAAATGACAGAAATGTATATATACAGTATATATTCAGTTTTGCTTGAGCAAAATTGTTTGGGCAGGTGTATGCAGAATAAAATACTATCAGCTCTGCCAGTATACTCGACCTGCCTGAGCTTGAATGGCACTGCCAAAATATGAAACCCAAGAGCTACACAGAGTTACATTTCCAAAGATACCTATGGTTTTAAAATTCTTTGCTTGACTGCAGTACATTTACATTGATAGGTATAAATTAATTAATAAATGTGTAACACTTTATCAAAGTGGGGAGCACCTGTTAATTTTAATCAATTCAATCAGAAAAGCTAGCGTTATAAGGAAAATAAATAAGTGAGACATTTGCATACATATTGTAGCTACCTTCCCCGTCTTATTGTCATACCAACTAAGCTGACCAGCACAAAAATATTTATAATTTATTTCCTGTGGAATTAATATCAATAATTATCATAGACCCACCTTTTTTCCACATGGAACTATAAACCATACTCTACCTGATATGATAGGGTTTTCCTTTAATTTTTTTCATAGGTTTCTAGTATTTTGATAAGACAAAGTGTATGTCTAATGTGGGGTTTCTTACCCTAATGAATCTGACTGGTATGTTTATTTTTCTCTAAAAAAAGGCTTTTGAGAAAGTGAATATTATTTTATGTTACTCTGTCATGCTCTTTTGTTTTATTATGGGCTCCGTTATTTTATGGTGTTAGCATAATCTGATGCTATGGTGATCATATTCAGGATTCTTCTAGCATATATGGCATGTGACATCACGAGAATGACCACATAAAGGCTGGTGCGTGCATTCCTGGATCATCCAGGAATTGGATACAAATATTTAACACGTACATGCTTTGCTCTTTTTCTGTATTGACTTGGTTTTCTGACTTATTGCTTTCTAATCTTGACTTCAATTTTTGTTTCCTGGTTCTGGCTTTGGCAGAAGATAGGACTGACATTTAGTTATGAATAGTGCTTGATTTCTGACTTACGTTTTACCTCCTGACCCGAGAGTTATACTTTTCTCTTTAAGACATAACACTACCTAGTTTTAACAAGGCATGCTTTTTATCACTATTTATACTATTTTTAGCCACGAAAAGGAGGCACACACTTGTGTTCAGAAATGCTTGATTAGATCCTAATTGGATATGAGGAGAAAGTGGCAGGGGTGTGATACACACTACTACTACCACTGCCTACCCACTCTGTGCATATCCCTGATTTGTGTAATTGTTATAACATAAAGCATACAATTTTACAATGGATCCTTTTATTTCCTGTGAGAAACTATACAGTGCATGGCCAAATGCCTGATTCATCAGCAGCTGACTTCTGAATACTGTGTGCATTTAAATTTTGTGCATAAAATATAGCACTAGTTATGATCTTTCTGATGCAGGTGACCTTACATCCCAGCAATAACAGCATCCTGAGCTCTACCTTTGTAAAGAACAGGGAAGCAATGTGTTCATTTCCATGACAGTTATTTATTATCTGCCTTGTAATCAACCAAAGTGTTTGGTCTTTCAACCAGTATAAAATTTAGAAATGTCAACACAGTTCTGAAGCAAGGCCTTGCTTGTTTTTGCACGGAGCTGCATTACTGACATATAACACTTACAGGGGAATAAGGTTACCTTCTAAATGGTATAATTAGTCACCTTCAAATTAACAGCATGCTTTGCCTTAATCAGATTTACAGTGTTTTTCAGTGTGTTTATTTTATTATAAATGTACATGTAATTTGGTATAAAAAATTCGTGGTGGAAGAGACTTGGACTGTCAATGATTCTTGATCACATACATTTTAATTGACAAACAAAACCTGCTGGAAATGTTTTCCTGCTTGCTGTTTACCCTTTCCTTGTTTATTTTTTCATGTTCAGTATGTTATTCTGGTCATCGCCATTCATATAGGTGTTATTTATGAGTCTGTACTTCTTGAAAGACTTCTTAAAGTTTACCATTGTGATTTGTTTAGTTTTGATTTGTAAGTATAATTGAGTGAAGCCTAGAGATGGTACACTCAAGTGTTTATTAAAAAAACAGAATGATGCCTGTTTATGCTAATTCTCAAAGGAAATGTGCTACATTACAATTTGCTGACACTGCCTAATGATTTTCTCCAATACATTATTGTTTTGAGTTTTCAGCTGCTTATTTTAACACAGACAATGAAATAGGGCACTATTCTAAAGGTGTAGTGATAAAGAGTTGTATGAATATGGATTTGGAAAAAGAGTCTGTGTCAAAATATCTCAGGTATTGCTGGTGCTGGGTTATTTTGTGCCCTAGGCCGAGCTTATTAGTGCTCCAACCGACTGTTCTGTAGCTAACCCATGCGGCTGAGTTTTCTCCACTTATGATCTGCAATCTAGGCGAATGTCTAATTAACCTTAATGGTGGCATTGGCCCTGAGTATCCGTTAATCTAATTAGAAGCAAACAACTATTAGTAGGTTGGAGTATTAAAGGTTACAATTTTCTAAGTGTGCAGCAGTGTTTTTTAAAGTAGTCACAATTGGAAAAACATGGCAGTGTAGTCAATAAACGTTAACAGGTGATCTGTTCACTGCTTTGGATAACCAGTCAGCAATTTTGAGTACAACATTGTGAGTCTAATGTAAATTAACACTTTAAGAAGTCCCATGCTTCCTACACCCATTTTTGCCAATTCACTTGTCTATGAGAGCAGAAATGTTTATAGAGGACCAGCAATAACTGGAAGGGAAGTCATTAAAGGGCAATGGGTGATTTATTCACTGCATTGGATACCTGTCATGCTACAACATTGTGAGTATGATGTAAATTAACACTTCAAGAAGTGTCATGGCCTGTGACAGTAAAAGTATTTGTACAGGTCCAGCAATAACTGGAAGGGAAGTCAAGGCTTAGTGTGGCACACTGACTCCTGGTGGCCCAATAACAAGTCTTCACTTAACCTAAAATTATTTCAAAAATTGTACTTACAAATCCAGTGATGGAGTTTATTGATTCTATGCTGGGGTGGGCCAGATTGTCAAAAATGACTCATATTGTTGGCCGCATAGCACTTAGGTGTGCCTATGTACCCAGGCAAATCTAGCACAGGTTTTTGTTAATGTCAATCATTACGTTTAAAATACATGCTGTAAGAAACAGTTTAAACTTGAAAACTGTTTATTAAAATCTATTAGATGCAATACTCAAACAGCAGAAATATAGTAATTTTAAAGCAAAGTACTTTCACTATTATATTGTTTTAGTCATGAACATAAACTTTTTTGCTTCTTCACAGACTGTTAATATCCACTAAGATGGATGTCCCAAAAATGTATTGCAAAGATTGCAAGCTATGGCATAGCAATGGATTGTGCCAGTTGTGCAAAGCACAAGGGCCTACGAGCTTGGGGTCCCCACCCTCACACTATGCGACTTTTCAATTCCACCCGTGGGGTAAACGTTAACATTATACAAAGTTATTGTCTGTTATACCTGCATTTTTATCACTCTTTAATATTGTTTATTTTTATCAGTATGCTGCTGCTGGTGTATCTACTTAACTAAAACAGCAGCTTCACAGACTTGATGCAGTGGCTACAGTGTTCAATGTCTTGTTATCATTAACTCTGACCTTGATGCCTGATGACGAATTGTATGCTGCTGCCGATCTTCTCGTTGAACACTGTAGCACCGATGTTTCACCAGCGTTTTCCTCCTAATTGTTGTCATTTCATGCATGTTTTCAGTTCATCCTGTCAACCAAGTTGACTGTTTTTGAAGTAGCTGAACTGTTGTTGATAGATCACTGTGCACTATCGTCTACTTTCAGTAACGTTTGCATGGCTTACATGTTACTGCTGACTATACCAGTGACTGTTGCTGCATGTGAACAATCGTTCCCCAAGTTAAAATTCATCAAAAATGATCTCAGAAGCACCAGGCTGCAAGACAGACTTAGTGGCTTGGCTGTACTCTCAATCAGAAACGAGCGTGCCAGACAACTTGATGTATCAAACATTGTTCATACTTTTGCGCAACAGAAGGCACACAAGAAAGTATTTAAGGTACTAGTGATATTTATAAGTAATATGACTTGTGACTTGTCTGTTTTTGTAAGCTTTAACAGTTAGCATATCTGTAATCTGTTTTATTGTGTACCTTAATGTGGCTTACTGTGCATTAGTGTCACTACTGTGAGGAATTGTGAGTGTCACTTTATGATGTCTGTTTTCTCAGAATTTGTGTAAAACAAGTTGATTGTGTAGTAGTTTCCTGTCAGCCAGTGTTGTCATTTTAATTTTTTACAAATTGAAATTGCTTTTTTTTTATAGCACAAAACTGTTTCTACTTACTACCTTACTTCACATTTTAATCATTTTCCTTCACAAAGTTGTCTTGGAAAAGTAAGTGGGTACACATTTTACATATATTTATCTATATGCTGTATATAAAAGTCAATATATGTCTGTGTATATACAGTATGTACTGTATGTTCCAGCGTCACTTCCGAATGGTTGGAGTGATTTTCATGAAACTTGGTACACATGTTTCTCATTGGTCGACTAAACACACTGTAGGGTGAAATCAACCCTAACCCACCCCCTTCTGGGTAGGGTGGGGTGGGTCATCTTGAGGTCTTGTATGCATGTTATCATCAAGTTGACACTCAGAATGACTACCTGAGGACGAAATGGAGGTGACTGCCAGCATTCTTTATGTTTGAGCACCATCACGCCCCTGTTGCTTTTGAAATTCGGGTGGAGTGGTGGCTCTGAGGCTAAGGATCTGCACTGGTATCCCAAAGGTTGCCGGTTCAAATCCTTGTCACGGCCAAAAGAGATCCTACTCTGCTGGGCCCTTGATTGTGTACAATGCTTGTACACAATTGCTGTACAATGTCTGACCCCGAGGGGTATGTGAAAACTAACAAATTCCTAATACAAGAAATTGTATAAGGCAAAATAAAGAACAAAAAAAAATTAATACAGTTGGCCAGTTCCAAGTGTCAACTGGATGATAACATACAGTATATACAAGACAAGTACATTAGTGAGTCTTCATTGTTTGTTAATTTATTTTTGTTTTTAAAGTTGTGTTTTTTTAATTGTATTTTTCTCAAACAATTAAAAAAAACACATTATTTTCCTCCCACATTCCATTCCTACGATTTATTTTATTTTTGCTAACTTACAGCGGCTATAATAAAGCGATTAAAAAAGTAATTACAAATTCCATTTAGAGAGCTGGTTTACTTGTCACCAGTGTGTGATCTGATAGCGACGCCGCCACTGCCCAGCCGACCCCTAGGAGATCTAATTGCGAATGAATTACTAACAGTTAGGCTAGACAGGAGGAACCCACCTCAGGGTGCTGTACGGGGGCCTACACCACTGATTGTAACTGTTAGTACAATTCTGTACAGTACTTGCTTTAATGAGAAGTCAAGCAAAATGACACCTTTAATTGGCTAACTAAAAAGATTACAATATGCAAGCTTCTGAAGCAACTCAGGCAAGATGTAATCTTGGTTGCTTCAACAAGCTGCCATTTGCGAGAAGACCTGCTGACACCTGATGTGCTGCCAAATAAATATTCCATGCACACAGCAGGCTGACAAATGCCTTGGCAACAAATACTGAGTTTAGTGCAGTCTGTAGAAAGCAAGGAAAGAGCCATTCCTAAACATATTTTTAAGTTCCCTATTGTTCTGGGTTTCAGCTGAAAGTCATCCGTTAACATTTTGCACATTAAAAATTAAAATCCAGCACGATAGACGACAAGCTGAACACCTCTGGCAAAGTACAGTTATCTCTGATTGATGTTCTTAAAATTTGGGAAATTAATAGACATACACGTTCAAGAAACCATCTCTCAAGGTAAAACTGAAAACAGCAAACTAATTCTTAATTAAGAATTCACACAAAAGGTTTTTTCCGTTTTAAGATGGACAAGTTCGCAAATTCTCCAACGGAAACTGTGTAATTGGGACATTTTAAAACTTCGATCTGTTCGAGATATCGCAACGAAAAGTGCACAGTCCCGACACATTTCTATAAACATCAGGCGTGACACAGCTCAACAAAATCGGTTCATGAGGGGTGTGTTGTTTCCGACAGATATAGGCCTTCGCGGGTATACGACGGTTCAACATGTGTAACTGACGCGTTCACAACATCAACTCCGGTTCCGGTGTAGCTTCATTAAGCGCGAGTGGCCCAGGAGACTCGCGGCTGGTCACGTGATGCCACGTGTTTGCACTCCTGTGCCTCGCGCCCGCTTCACAGACCGGCATCTTTTGATTTTGATGTGGTTTGCTGCGTTTGTGACTGATGTGCGCTAACTGGCTGTATATAGTAAGTATTACTTTTAGCATAATATCCGCATAGAGCCATACTTTTTTTAATATTATGCATGTATATAACAGTATGTTTTTGTACTTATAATTTTTTTCTGTAACGCTGTTTCCAGTGTTTTCACTGACTAATCAGTTTGTTTGTTGGGTTGATTGGAAGCACGGGCTTTTAGGAGACTTGTAATCCATATCGTTAATATTAATCTAAAAAAAAGATCCACCTTTAAATCTAACAATCAGCACATCTCATTCAAACCACAAGTTTCCAAAACGACGGACAAACCTGTTTTTAGGAATTTTATTGTATGCTGTAGACGGCTTTAAAACCAAGAAAACGTAAAGTTGGCATGTGTGCGTTACCTTTAGTTACTGTCAGTTTTTCTAAAATTCATATGAAGTTTACTTTCGGACGACATATTTAATAATACTGGGCAGAGCAATAAAATATTCGAGATGTCGAGTGACTTAGCATTGCTGCTTCACGGGCCAGCGGGTCACACCTGTTTACCTCCCACACGGTGCAAGTTTGTTGTATTGGCTATTATATTAACAGCATGGCGTCCTGTCCAGAGTTGGCTCAGACTTGAACCTAATGCCACCTTTAAATCTTACAATCGGCACATCTCATTCAAACCACAAGTTTCTAGTACGACGGACAAACCCGTTTTAGGAATCTTATTGTAAGCTGTAGACGGCATTCAAACCTAGAAAAGTGTTTGTAAAGTTACCATATGTGCGTTACCTTTTAGTTACTGTCAGTTTGTCTAATGAAGTTTACTTTCGGACAGCATATTTAATCATTTAGTCCTAGTGAGTATATAAACACAAAGAACTCCAGTTTCTGTATTATATCATGCCTGAAGAAGGGCCCTGTGTTGCCTCGAAAGCTTGCACGTTGTAATCTTTTTTTAGTTAGCCAATAAAAGGTGTAATTTAGCTTGACTTCTTACTACGGCCATAGCGATAAAATATACAAGATGTTGAGTGGTTTAGCATTCACGGAACAGCGGGTCACACAGGTTTACCTCCCACACCGTGCAAGTTTGTTTTATTGGCTGTTTAAATTAGCAACATGGCTCTCTGTCCAGCGTTGGCTCAGCCTTGAACCTAATGCTGCTAGGATACGCACAGGCACCCAAACTGAAACTCAGAATTGGATTGAGACTTTTTATAAGGTTATTATTGTTAAAGGTACAAAATGAAATTCTTACTTGCATGTGCTAATCATCATGCAATACTTGCGACTCTCATGATTACTTTGAAAGTTATGTCTTTCTTACCCAAAAAAATCTCACAGCATAGTTTTTATTGCTACAAATAAACCTATCCTTTAGTGGTCAAGAATGTATATCTGTCTTAAAAAAACCCAGACTATCTGTGTTCACAACTGCAGATTATTCGTACAACACTCTGTTCTCTGGAAGTGGTATTTAGTGGTTTAACTCCTTTATTTACATATTTATTCTATCAATGAAAAAGTGCAGACGACTGAAAGGAAATGTGTCCCTAAAACAAGCAAAATTATGCCAAGAATCAGTGATATCCTAACAAGTGTCTAGCCCGTCAGATTTTAATGAAAACAACTCTGTAACAGTTTCCTACCAACGATTATCTCTGTGATCCTCTGGCAAACGCATCTCCTGAGACATGAACCATCCACCTGGCGGAGATGGGCTCAGACGTACTTGTCACACTGAGCAATGTGAGAAATTTCCCAGTCCTCTGGAGACAGAAAACAGCACACTTCCATGAACAATGTCAGCTTGGGAACTGGCCCAGTCCATTCCTATGTTTACTGCCATACTGTTACAGTAACCAGTCAGAAATCTTAGTAAAAAACTCTGTTTCACTTTAATGGATGAAGCTATGAGACATTTAAGCACTGTGTACCCATTGTGCTTTGACAGGATCATTCATTTCACTCAATTGGCACAGAATGATGTTGAAGGTTAGAGAGCAAGGACCACCATTACTTGCCATTAGCTTCCTTCAGCTGGAAATATTTGGAAGTGCAGGTCTTTCTTAGCCAACTAACATGCTCAGTATCCTTTGGTGTCATATCCTTTATTAATATCTTTTCAGAGTGGGTGCCAAGAATTAGTGCATCATAGACATATATCTCCTAACAGCAAAGAAAAGGCAAATCCTGGACAAAACAACAGCCAATCATGCATTTAAAAAAAGAAATTAAATCAAAGTTCCTTGTAGATGCTAAGAAAGTTGTAGGTATTTGCTGACCAACTGGCATCCCAGTAATAGTTGGTTCATAAAATGCATCTGATATTCACTCAGGTTCCTTTAAACGGGGAAAAAAACAGACAGTAAAAATTGATAGATGCATATAGTGTTTCCACATTTGTATGTTGTAAGTGCTGAAAACCAAACCTAAAATCATCAAATAGTCTTTTAATATTATATATTGCTTTCTCCAGTGAATGTTATTATAATTTAGGTTACAAGCACAAATTTACATTACCATTCTCTAATAGATCTTTTTTTATATTGGGTGACTCTGCAAAGTCTACACTGAGAAGTACTTATAATGACTAAATCATCAACCTATGAATGCCTCATTTCAAGCAGTCAATATGTCAAATGCTGGAAATGAGAAAACATGTTAGAACGTCTGTTTTCCTGTTTTATGTCCTGCTTCTAGGTTCAAATTGAAAATTAAGGACTGCCTAAATTACTGGAGTTTGAAGTAAAATATGTGATGGCTGTTGATTCATTTGGGGGAATTCAACAGTTGTTATTATTATTTTTATTTGCTTGCCATTTGTTGAATTTATTAACTTACTAACCAGAAACCTTTTTTACTTTAGCAAAAAGTGTTTAATTAAAGCAACTCTTTCTCTAGGACTTGAGAAGGCTCCCACCGTGTCATTTAAAACTCTGAATTGTAAAAATTGGAAGAAGAATGACAAACTTTTTGAATTACAGCTTGTCAGATGTTGACATCCTATCTTAGGTACCGTATGTAGGAAAAACAAAAGTGCTTAAAATGTTTTTAAATGTGTAAAAAGTAGCATGGGGGTATTTTAAATGTAGGACTGTTTATTCAATGAAAGCAGTAACTCTTTTTGTAAACTGATTAATTCAAATAAATTTGATCACAAATGAAAAATAATGTACATGTGCTATTTTTCTGCTCTCATTTGCTTCAGAATTTGTGTTATGGGAAATGTGAGAAACAATGAAAATATATTTTTATTAAAAATTGTTCATTTTGGAAATTTAACTAAGAAGTTTCAAATTAATGCAGAATAATCAGTTGTAATGGGTAATTTTTCTTGCGAGTTTAAACAAAAAGACAGTCTATTGTTAGTCTTAACAAACAATTAAACTAGTGTAAACCTTGTGAAAATCTTTTCTGTTATTTTTTTCAAGCATTACCTTCTACAAAAATTACATTACCACTTCATTTTATTCACTCTGCAGAGTGAGAAATATCAGGACTACCTGATCATTGTCCGGTGCTTCCCTTGCTTTCCTTTTTTCTCCTGAAGCTTCCCTGCTCCCACAAAAATATGAATAAACCATAATGTGTTAATGTAAATAGGATGGTGCCACATGTTTCATGATGTTTATTACGTGTTAATTTTTTTCTATTCTCTAAAGTGCAAGATGGAAACAGAGAGACCTGTTAAACTCTTTTTACCTCCCAGGATGAATTTCAACTCCCTTTTAGCTGTAAAACCTCAAGAAAATACTACAAACATTGGTTCTGTTCAGGTAAACCCTTGTCTTGAAATGCTGTGATGTTTTTTTATACGAATCTTTCTCAATTTCAAAACCTTATTTAATAAAATATATAACTTACAAGACCTGACTTGCAATAATAAAGGACTCTTAAGTGTTTCAGTCTTTAATATTATACACTGTGTATAGCATTTCCAAAGGAGATGTAGTGAAGAGACCAGCCGTAATTAATATTCTTGTTTTTGTCCAGGAATAAAATAAAAAGCTTTACTACTACATCTACCAAAAGATATGTTTTTAATCTTTTAGAATATGTTTTAACTAACTTAAAAATTGTTCCTTGCTTCCCAAGATATTGTTTTAGAGGACTCAAAAATAAAAAAAACCCTAGTACATAGCATTGTCAATTAAAAAAAGGCAAGTAATGTTTAAGAGACAAAGTTATAGTACCTACAGTATATAGTATAGTCATTGATTTTATTTTCACATCATCTTAAAGGAAAACGTTTACATTTTTATGTTCAAGCGTGTAATCTAAAAGTAACCCTGCAGTACATTTTATGTTTTACTTCCCCTTTTTTTTGGTTCCATCATCATCTGATGGAGAAAAAGAAGTACTGGTTTGTTTGCTGTTTGCCCAGAAGCACCTAATGACAGACTGTCATCAGGAATTTACAGTTCATACAGCACATTTGTTACATGACAACTGCTCTGAATTCTAGTGTGGACGATAGTAGATCACATTAAAGGGTGTAACAGCGTTTTAGATAGATAGATAGATACTTTATTAATCCCCAAGGAGAAATTCACATAATCCAGCAGCAGCATACTGATACAAAAAACAATATTAAATTAAAGAGTGATAAATGCAGGTAAAAACAGACAATAACTTTGAATAATGTTAATGTTTACCCCCCCCACCCCCCCCAAGTGGAACTGAAGAGTTGCATAGTGTGGGGGAGGAACTTTGTAAATATAGATATTTAGCGTATGAAAAAATATTTCATTAATTGCCTATTTATATGAGTTCAAAGCTTATTAAATACAGACTACACTGATGCACTGAATAATATTGATTTTCACTGCTGCCTACATTTTCACTATCAAAGGTGTATGATCCTTGATGATATAAATAATGTGTTTTGTTTATTAAATATTTTATGTTCTAAAATTTATGTAAAGTGGTGCATGGATAACAACTGTAATCTGGGGTTTGGGTCCCAGGATTTCCCAATGTGTAGTTTACATGTTCTCCCCATGTCCATGCAGGTTTGCTTTGGGTGCACTGGTTTTCTTCCACAGTCCAGAGACATGCAGGTTAGGTGGATTGCCTTTGCTAAATTGTCCCTAGTGAGTGCATTTGGGGGGAGGGGGTGTTTACACTGCCATGCAGTGGCACAAGTCCAGGTGCTGTTTCTGCAATCCACCTTTAAATTGGTGGAATAGGCTGCATCTACCCATGACCCTGCCCTAGAGAAGTGGGTTGGGGAAAATGGACGTATGGATTAGGATTAGTTTGTAAAATAAATTTGACAAGAGCTAAGTAGTGAAAAGAGTATGACCTGAAAATAAGTGAAAGGTGATAAAAGCCTAATTTTGTGATGGATAAAATTACTCTCTATTCATATAAACAGGCAAGGGTAGCACAAACTTATTCATGATTCAGTACTCCTAGTATATGTCAGTTATTTTGTATAATACATTTTGCGTATTCCTCTTTGATCTGTATTTTGTTTATGTGCATGTGTTTGTGTTTGGCTGATGAACGAAAATGCACAGTATTTTCTGCTTAACAGATTTTATTATGGCCACCACTGAGACAGCTTATAACCATATATTGCATATTTATAATTTTAATTTTCACAGGCTGTAAGCAAATACTCAGAGAAAAAAGAGGCTGCTGTACCATTTCTAAAAGCAGGACCTAATAAACTTTCAAATCCAGGTAAAGTAAAAGTTTGGAAATTTAATAAATTATTTGAAAAACAACATATATTTATAAATGTACATATAGCTCTCATAATTTAACATGTATTTTCATACATATTTAAATGATGCATTTTAAATATAAAACATCTTAAGGCCTTGTTCACACGGGCGTTAAAATCGAGCGTTTTTTTTGCGTTCGTAGCGTCCGGTGAGCGCGGATCAAGCGCCGAGTGTTTTCTACACGTAGGAGTCAATGAGAGTGTTCACACGGGCTTTGGTGACGTGCGTTTGTCCGGCTGCGCGTTTATACGGCATCAAAAAAACGTTGCATGCAGCTTTTTCTTGGCGTTCAAAACCCAACGAACGCAAGGAAACCGCTTCTAGTTCGTTTTCTGCGCGTTTATTTTACGCTTCGGAGGACCGGATATATATATACAACATATATTTTTTCATATACAACATATATATTTTCATATTGCTTATTTTATTTTATTGTCTCATGTAATTTGTAAACCATGAACCTATTAATTTATGTTCTAATATAATATTTGATAACGATTATGTAGGGGGTGCAATCCATGGCGGGGCGGGGCATTTCAGTGCATAACACCGGTGTAAGCGCACACTCGACTACTGTTTCCTTACCTCAAAGTGACAAGTAGTCTCTCTTCGGGGCTAACACCAAGTCGCATATTGGTTGATCGGCGTGCAATGTGGCATTGCACCAGCTGCAGCAGACAATCAAAAGTGGAAACTGACATCCGACAGTAATTAAAAAACTTGCGCGGAAATTTTCGCATTTCTTCATAAAGCACAAAAAAACTTCCTTTAACCCGACGTTGTGCAGTCAGAGGATGAACGCAGTAGTGGCGGCGATTTTTTCTCTCCCTACGTTGCCGTATTTTTAAAACAAGAAGATTAATATCTAACATAGCAAAATGGTCCATATGAAAGGAAGCACCTCAAATAAAACGACAAGGGCTTTCATATCCAGTTCCCGACACTGCCTCCACAGGTTAACACACAAACTACAATTTGGGCTGCAGGCTGGCGTTAGACAGAGACAAACGAGCGCCGGTGTAGAAGTCAATCGATCGCCACCACAAAATGCAACATAAACGTCTAGGACGTTCAGAGCAAGTTCGTTTATCCAAAAACTTAACGCCCGTGTGAACAAGGCCTTAATCTCAAATATTTGTGGACAGTTCTGCTACAAATATGAGGGTTCATCTCACTTATCTCATCTCATGATGTCTGCATAAGTATGCTTTGCAGTGAGTGGTACCCTTCAATTGTTGTTTCCTGCCACGTGTTCATTACTATCAAGAGAAGGTTCTGAATATCAACAGTCTTGTGGAAAAACTGGGTTTAAATAAAGTGGATGGAATAATTTAATTATGCCAAAATATATTTGCGAATAGGATATATAATCAAATTCTCAGCATGTAAAAGTTCAAATCAGCAAAATTATACATGAATGGAGACTGGTTGCTAGGACATGATGTTCCTTTGTTCGCATGTCTATTCCCGAGGTTGCTTGTCATGACGTCATTAGCACAAAGTTTTAAAATTTGGTGCCACATATCTCTCTTCATCCAAGACTGGATTGACAAAAGGAAAAAATAACTATTACTTGATATTGTTCGTTTTAATTTATTGGTTATGTCAATTTTCTCCTCCCTTCTGATTATAACTAATGTCTCCTCTTTCTCGTCTCTGGCTAAGTGTTTCCTTTTTGGCTTACAACTTAACTTTGGTCTTTGACAGTGATTTTGACTACATGCCCTGAAATTTGATTATCATCCTCTTTAATAAAACCCTTGTGTGCGTCCAGTGTCCGTGTGTGTCTTCTGGTGAAGTGCGCATGCGCGGGGCCACACAGCACGTGTTCAGTCTCTTCCTGTGCAGAGAGAGAGACAGATGCACACACACAGGTGCGCACGAGTCACGCACACACACACACACACACACACACACACACACACAGGCGCGCGCAAGTCACGCACACACACACACACACAGGCGTGCGGTGTCTGTGTGTGTGTCTTCTGGAGAAGTGCGCATGCGCGGGGCCACACAGCACATGTTCAGTCTCTTTCTGTGCATTCCCTGCGCAGAAAGAGAGACAGAGACACACAGGCGCGCGCGAGTCACACACACATACACACACACACACACACACAGAGGCGCGCGTGCGTCTCACACACACACACACACACACACACACACACACACACACACGTGCGCGCGAGACACACAGGCACGCCAGACAGACAGACAGACAGACACACACACACACACGCAGGCCCGTGAGAGAGACACACACACACAGGCGCGCGCGTGCATTGTTGCAATGTTACTTTTCTTGGTTGTTTATTAAATTACAGATTTTTCAAATGTTCATTTTTTCCCCTGTGCTTAAAACTCATTAAAAAAAGAGTTTTTAGTGAGCGGGTAATAAGGCTATAGCGCAAATTCTTGCAGTGTTAGTTTTCTGTTGTTCAAGGTTTTCTTAGTGTTATTAAATGTTTTTACATTTAGTTTACTATTACGCTGTGCTTTCTATGGTATAGTTAACTATATTTGTGCTTAAAAACTTAAAAAAGTATATATTTACATACAGTTCATATGGTCTGGAACGGATTAATTGTATTTACATACAATCCTATGGGGGAAATTACTTCGGTTCACGACCAAATCGGGTTACAACCAGAGTTTTGGAACAAATTATGGTCATGAACCGAGGTTCCACTGTATTACTGTCAGACAAAATTACAGGCATTTTACAGAAATACAAACCAGTATTACTGAGAGAGAAAATTAAAGGCACACAATACAGTGACACATATTACAGCCACATACAAGGTCCCTTGCCATTTAATATAGACTGTTCATACAAATGTTTATGCACTACTGTTCTAGCGCCCGTTATTTTAACGGGCTTAATGTCTAGTTTAATTATAATTTTCTGAGTTATGGCCCCAGCATGAATTTGGATGTATCCTTGCCATCTTCTCAATCAATTCTCTTACATAAATATTGTCACTTGCATAAGCAGTACAGAGGAAGCTATTCATATGGATACAGTCCTCACAGCTTCTTTTGTAAACAGCATTTTTCAAAAGTAACAGGAGTAGTGTCCTAAGCACTGAAAATGGGTGATGCAAAAACTGAACATTTTCAGTAAGAGTAACATATTTGATACTGTTCATCTCTGGTTAATAATTGTTTATTTAATTTGGTTTTCCTTCTGTTTCTCATTCATATGCATCATTGTGATTTAAATATATCGTTTAATAAATATTTTGTGGACCTGTGAAAGCAATCAGACCATTTTATTTCATTGGCATAGTTTTAAATGTTCTGTTGTGTGAATCCTTAAACTTAGGTTTCCATGCGTTCTATCCATTGGTTTTATAAGTATTTTTTATTTATTTATTTATATGCTTACTCCTTTTAATGCCATCATCAATAGCAACTAAAAAAAAAACATTTTTTCTTTGGCACATAGATATATGCCAATATCCATGTAAATCATTACAAAAAGAAAAAATAAACACAATGTAAAATATTAAA
>JANRMT010027041.1:22412831-22428105 GCA_026402145.1 Polypterus bichir lapradei
TGAGAGTCGCTCTGTTTGCAGCATGTTTGAACAGCGAGCCATTCAACTCATTCATCAACCGCACAGAGAAAAATCGCCTGACCTGGAACTCCCCAAGCTGTCAGTATCTTTAGCCACACTGAATTGCAAAACTTCCTCCAGAGTATTCACTTCAAATGCTGAACATCAGGGATTTTTTAAAGTTTACTCAGTGGCAGGGAAATGAATTCACAAACCATTTAAGAATTATCACAGTGGAGTAACAAGGAGCTTTCTTTAACTGTCACGCCATGCAGAAATGAGACAAGAGATGGAATACCAGAATATGTACAATACAGCATTGTTCTGCCAGTGATACTACCGCAAGCCTCATTTACTACTGAAACCCAAGGTCATATGTGAACAGAAATGCTACCAAATGATTTGCTGGAATCCTTTAGTTTGGAGCATAAAATGAAAGATCTCACATGCTGTTTCAGATTCAGATTATTCTTTTATCTGCTCTTTTATCCACCAGTAAACAAATCTGCTGTATAACAGAAGTCACACTGCATGCTTTAAAACAGGCAAGTCCAACAATTTGCCAATGCTTCAATGTTTTTGAAATACCAAAAAAGTGTGCAGCGTGCTGTATTTGAGATATCTAAAAAAAACTGTATTTACCCAAATAATTTCCTTGAGAAATAAGTGTGCCAAATTTATTTTCTTTTTTTATTTTTATTGAATTTATTAAAAGCATATAATATTCCATACAATCAAGTCAAACTTAACAAAACTAACATCAAGTCAACCCCCACCCATGAGAAAGAGAGGAACGACCAGAGGAAAACTGTTAAAGAGTAGTAAAGAGAGAAAGGAGTCTTTTCTCCCCAATATAACTGCTTATTCTAAAATTAAAAAAAAAGGCAGGACCTAATCAATAACAAAGTTTTGAACAGATCCTCTAAGTGAGAATTTGATTTTTTCCAATTTCATATAGTATATAACATCAGTTACCCACTGACTTGAAAGAGGTGGGTTAGGATTCTTCCAGTTGAGCAAGACAAGTCTGCGTGATAGTAGTGAAGTAAAGGCAATTGCAGCTTGTTTTTACTTCTCCACTTTGAACCCATCTGGGAGTACGGCAAACACAGCTGTTAGTGGATTAGGACGGATTTTTACACCAAGGCTGTCTAATAGGCATTTAAAAATTTTTGTTGCTAGACCCAGTGAGCTGAAGGTAAAGGTTTGGATTTAATATGACCAATTTGAAGCACACAGAAAACTGAACCATTAGCTTAAAGAAAGGAAAATCACTATTTGGGAGTGAACCAGTTCAATTCTAAACCCCAGTCCTTTAGATACTGTAATTTGTTAACGTCTCCTGAACAGGGACTTGTGTAGCAGATCCTTTTTAATTTCACTGAACCTAAACTCTGCTGCAAAGAATAGTGTAATACTGAACATTTCCAAAAACATCTATCCCAACAGACTATTGTATTGAAAGCAAAGGAATCTCCTTTGAAGTATTAAATAGTGTGCACACATATGCAACCAAGGTATGAAGAGTTTCTTCATCTTTAATTAATAACTTTACCTACAAAATGTATTCTTCCAATATTGGATGTTTAGGGATACAGACAAAGTATCCTACATTTTCTTTCTCTCCTATTGCCATACATTTCATCTGTACCTCTTTACCTACTGTATGTACATAATAAAGTATAGATATTGCATGTAAAAAATTACAACTGACTTTATTTTTTAAATATAATGTTCTTAATGTGGTTTCCCTTTTTCTTTCTTTAGAATGTTGAAAATGTCAGTCAGCTTTATAGTAAATTATATCAGGAAATGGAGAAGATAAAGAGGTGGAAAGTTAACACAGAATATGAAACTCAATTAAAGGAAAAGACAATTCAAGAAAATAAAAAAACAATTGAGACACAATACAAAACCATTCAGGAATTGCATGTAAATATTAATTTATTTTTTAAGATGCTTTTTACCATTGATATAAATGTTTTTGGTATACCTCTTACATTGCAATTTAACTGTTGTATTTTACTGAGCCCATCTTGTTAACATTCTGTAGATAAGGAACACATGACACACATGACTTCTTGAGATTAAACTGTTCAGAATTGAGTTTTCAGGCTGAGGGGAGCACTAAATGCAGATTTGAACAGCCAGCTATTATTGTTATTGTTGTTGTTATTTATCTTGCCTTTTTTCAAGCTTATATTGGCTATTCCTGAGAACCTTAAATACTGTATGCCTGTTTTTGCTGAAAGACTTTGCACTGTTAGCCTTTAACTGATTAGTTTAGTGTTGGGTAATCATGCACTTAATGTGTATTTCTTTAAAAACTGAATAACCAGTCTTGTATTGTCTTGTCAATATTGTGGGCTTAATGTGTGTATATAGCAGTAATTGTCTTCTTTATTTTAGTTTGAAATTGAGCGTCTGGGAATGAAGTTGGAAGAAGTGATCAGTGAAAATAAAGATCAAAAAATTAAGTAGGTTCTTTTTCGTTTATGTGAATTAATATTTTAGGTTTATATTACACAAAATTGCTAAGATCCTTACATTTAATGCTTTCATACAAGAGATGGGTGATTTATATAAATTTTTAAATAATGTGTACATACGCACATACAGATTTGCATCATACTACAAAATGGAAATTAAGCTTAATATATGAATGCAAATAATTGCAAATAAATGTGGAATATGACATTATCTTTAACTTATTATCTCAGTAGATATTGTATGATGTTAGAATTTCTTTGTGAAAAATACTATGTTAAACATAAGTACTGTACTGATTTTTTTTTTTTTACATCAGTACTTTCACATATTTGGAGTGATGCTAAAAAACTAAAGTTGTTTATGGTAGTGTGACATGTCACCTTCTTTTCACTTTTTCTGGTTGGGTCATTACAGGCAATCAGATTCTATTTTAACTCCAGGTCAGTAACTGTGGTGTGCTGTGCTCTGCAGATAAGTGTGAGCAGACAGTAAAGATGGATTTTAATTCCAGGTGTAAATGTAAATTATAACTTGGATACAATGTATGTATGAAGCATACATTTAAATGAGTCTTTGAGAAGATTAACAGTTATCATAGACCATAGGTAACATTTTAAAATAATAATAATAAAGCAGGCTGCTTTCGAAGAGTCTAAGCACCTTGAGTTTAACTGCTACTGTAGGCTTATCCTGAGAACCAATATTAGTACTTTTGTTAGAAAGAAAAGAATGATGCTGCTTTTTCAACAAAAAATGTATGGTAACAATGTAGTTTCATGTAACGTGCCATAGCAAATTATTGTTTTACTGATATATATTAAATCTAATGATAACTCTTGAAAAAGTTGTAATATTTAGGCAACAATATATACAAATTGTTTGAAAAATTGTAATATTAGTTGAAATAAAAGTTGCAGACAAATTCTAATTCTTGTCAACTGAAATAAGTATCTAGCTTAGCTGAACTTTCAAATGTTAGAGGTGGGCTGTTTTTTTAAAAAATAATTATTTTTGACCTCTCACAAATCAGTCTGTTCCTTCTCCCACCTATAACTGATAAGGTTTTGCTCTGAAGACTTTCACTGTCCTCCCTGGTACACAGTGCTGACAGAAGCTTTCATGATAAAGTAGTCAAGGAAGGGAATCAGAATTTATTGCTTGCCCAGTAGGGGAGCACTGTCTGATCTTGGGATTTTAGTTTCAGATAGATGTGTCAAGTTTATTTTCATGTGTACATAGTAGACACACATCTCAATACAGTGACAGTAATGCAATACCAACAAAAGATATATATATATATGAATGCTTGTAGTATATGTGCTTTTTCTGTATTACTAATATTTTTTCTTTTTGGTTTATTTAAGTCTGTCTGCACGAAAGAACTCTGCCCTCAGTGGACCAGTTTTGTTGAAATATGGCACACTTATTCTTCAGGAAATTTTTGTGGAAATCTCTCAAAGCAAAATGTGCTGTTCAAAGTTTTGAAATTCTGAAATCTTCTGTTGAAAACCATTGGCGAATCTGCAGTCTCATCCATGCAATTTTATTAATTTTAATTTAGAAATTTCACTTTGTTTTTGATGCAGTAAAAGATTTCATTTTGTATTGATTTTATTAAAAGCAAGTAACATTCCTTACAATCAAGTCAACTTTAACAAAACTAAATTCATCCCCCACCCAAGAGAAAGAGAAGGCCAACAACCAGAGTAAAACTTTAAAAGTAGAAAAGAGGGAAGATAATCCTTTTCCCCAATATAAATGCTTATTCAAAAATGTTATTCATTAGATCCTGCCAGGTTTTAAAACATTTTGAACAGATCCTCTTAAGTGAGAATTTTATTTTTTCGAATTTCAAATAGTACATAAAATCAGTTACCCACTGACTTAAAAGAGCTGGACTACGACTCTTCCAGTAGAGGAAGATAAGTCTTCATGCTAGTAGTGAGGTAAAGTCAATTACAGTTTATATGTCCTTCTCCACTTTAAACCCATCTGGGACTACACCAAAGACAGCTGTTAATAGATTAGGAGTCATTGTGACACCAGGGTGTCTTATAGGCATTTAAGAATTTTGGTCCAGAATGATTTTAATTTGGTGCATGCCCAAAATATGTGGCCCAATGAGGCTGGAAACATTTTGGACAATTTTAAATGAGATAGATGTGCTTTAAAGTTGAATAATTATATGCTTTGTCCATATGGAGCTAGAATGAATTCTGTGCATAGCTACCTTTCAGTCCTTTTCTGAAATGTTAAGTAAGAAATCCTTTTCCCACTGTACTGTGGGCTCTTTGAAAAGAAGGGACTTTAAAATGTTTTTATATATTATAAAAGGCATTTAGTGTGTAAATTAGTGGTGTGGTATTTGACACAGAGAAAGAGAAGACTGTGTTTTTATTGCATTGGGTTATTTGTCTTTATATGATTCCTTTTATTATAAAAAAAGAAAAACTACAATTAATTACTTATTTTTGAATGACTTATTGTTACAAAAAAAAAATGTTTAATAAACAAAAATGTGATAAGTGACTCCTTGATGAAAAAATTAAAAAGCATAATATGAACCAACTTTAATATCAGTTAACTAAGTTCCCAAATGCACCTAAACAGTACACCATACATATATAATTTTGACTTTTTTTTACCCACTGTATACCTGTAAGTCATGGAATTCTTGTGACACATACACTGCTACTTAGCACGACACATGCAAACTGAAGCTTCAACAAAGGTTTTACTTGAAAATGCTGGCCTTCAAAAAAAAAAGAGTGAATCTCTGAATCAACTAGTGACACAGTTAACTTTATAGAAACAGAACCTCAACCTTGAAATTTCTCCATCACATAAATTACATTTTGCTATATTAAATGCTTTGTTCTTTATTTTAAAAACTTATGCTTGCATTTAAAGTTGCATTTGAAATTTACTTGGAGATACAGCATACCTTTAAGTGCAACTGATAGAAAATTAAACGTGGTGAAAGTAATACTTACACAGGGGTTTGAAGCATTATGGAGTAACACATGCAAAATGTAAGATGGTAGCAGAAAGTCAGTGTGTATATATATATGTGTTTGAGTCACAAAATTCCCAAGGCATGCAAAACTTGCTGAAAATTGTGACTGGGTCATTCCATGGAAGACATGTGCAAGAAAATTTGTTTAAAATGATTGTGCAAATCATTTATTTCAGAAACCTTTGAATTAATCAGTTTTCACAACACTCTGCGTCTGAACTGTCTGCGATAAATGTGGCAAATGATGACTAAAGCCCATCCTGTGAACTTTCAAATATGAAAAATGACAGTGTTCATTTTAAGGCACATTTCATGTTGCTTGTGGTTTCACTGAAATAAATAAATGAGGAAATTAATAAATACATAAATAATAAGCATACATTTTATGACACACTTAATAATTTATGCATACCCATGATTTTGTATTATGTACATGTACTTAGTTATCACATTTCACAATATATTTATTCATTTGTGCCATTATTTAATTTTGTGAAAAATATTTCTCAAACCATTCCACCAACAAAAAAACTTTGATATCTTATACGCCTCATTTTGACTCTGCTACTGAGTGGCAGGTTTTTGACAGATGCTTCGAGTGGATGCTGACCCATGAAAGAGTGTCATATTAGCAAGGATGTGACATAGCTTTTAGCTGTCAAATTATACAGTTGAGGTCTCTTTCCAGTAATCTTTTACAGAAGCCAAAGAATGTTATGTTGTAAAGACTGCAGATAGAATGGTACTTTTTACATATAAATTAATGTTTTGCATAGGTATATAGTAAAGCAATTCTTGGGTTCAACAAATCCTGGACTTTTACTTTTTTATTTTTCCATTGCAAGTTATAACTTGATTTTGTAGTAGGAACTTTTTGATCTCAAATATATCATAAAACATGTCATATTCCTTGTGCAATAATAATATAATTACGTATTGATGCTTTACTGATTTGTATATTATCATTTTATTAGCCATCCCAGAAGTATACAGTTGCCTGTTTTAAACATTTTACTTTGAATTGTGTAAAATGCTTTAAAAATGATTGTCTTCAATTTTTAATAAACTAAAGTGTTTTAATTAGATAAGGATCACACACAAATTCATGCTGTCATTAGAAATGTTTGACTGAACTTAAAATTGAATTATATTCCTTTAAGTAAGCATTTCATATTTCTATTTTTGTGTATGTTTAAAACATGACTCTTCTAACATAAAGGTGTGCCAGTCAATACATGGAATCATCTTGGTAATTAATGACAAAGGCAATTGTTCAAAATGTGCATAATGAGTTATTTGTACATGTACAAAAACAGTAACTGTTGTATTTATATTGTACCTTGAACATTTTCACACTTATTTCTTTAAAATACAGGAACAATGCTACAAGGCACTTGTGCAGTTTGCTAAAGGAAACCTTTGAAAGATCCACAAAGAAAATGAGCATGTGTAAGTGTTTCTGATTTTTGTGATTGTTTTTGTTATTTTTTACTATACAGAACATGTTAGTCATAATATTAAGTTTGTTCACATTTTAAAGCATTATTTAGAACACTTAGGTAAATTATATCATATAGATTATGAAATGTACAATATTCTTAAGTATACAAAGTTACTGAAAATGTAGATCAAGTATCTATGTATTTATCAGAACAAATTTACTTCATAGGTGTAAAACAGAAGTCACTAGATGAAAATTATTGAAAATCAATGGAAAAGAAAGATATTGAGGTTTTATGTGCTCGTTCATGAGTACATAATTGCTGTGTAAGTCGAGACCACTGTAAACTGAGACCACCTGTACTTACTACACATACTTTACATCCATAGATTTCATTACCTCTGGATCATCTATACTTATGGACTATAAATATAAACGATTATTCCTTTTGATATTCTGATTTTCCACCTGTGAAACAAGCTACTCAGATTTGTTAGGGCTTCTAATCTCTTTCTACTTTCTACTTTTTAAATATTAGCCTTTAACACAGAACATTTGACAATTTACTGTGAATAATATCTACCCAAAGTTCCTAAATGTTCCCTGTTAATGTAATTATTTTCTGTTTTTAGGCGAGTTCTCGTAAAATGCACAAGTACCTTTTATTGTCATTATGTTTGTCTTTCTGCTTGTATGAAATAATTCGGCTTTGTATCAACTGATTTTTTTTTTACATTTGATACAGTTATTCTTCAAGGAAATTTATTTAGTAAAAATTTCATAGACTCTGGTAATTCTAGTGTGAAATTGGAAAGGACAAAGAACATACATCTAAAATATTACAATTTAAAAAGTTTGAGAATGTTAGTCTTTTACAGGGATGTTTATTGCCATATAAAGCAAAGATGTAAAACTTTACAATCTTTGGTAATTATCAGCTGGAAGTATAAATGTAAACACAAGATAGCCCACCGCAGGGTGCACATACACACACACACACACCTACACACCAAGCACACACTAGAGGCATGTCTTTGGACTATAGGAGGAAACCAGAGTACCCGGAGGAAACCCCACGCAGACACGGGAAGAACATGCAAACTCCATGCAGGGAGGACCCGGGAAGCAAACCCAGGTCTCCTTACTGCGATGCAGCAGCGCTACCCATGTAGTTAGGATATAGCGGGTGGGATAATGGATGGATGGATAATGGTTCTACCACCAATTTAGTGTATGTATTTAATTTCAGTGTGGTATATGTAGTTTATTTCATCCATGTTCTAAATGCTTTGCTCAAGATGATAATTGCTCTTCTTATTCATGGCAGCATTGAAAGCAATGTAGAAATTAGCCCTAACACATAGTAAAATTTTTAAATGGTCTACCTTCAAATAGATGTAATGCTACACTTTTTGCATTAGGTTTAGTTTGTTACTTTAGTTTTAGTCAAACTAGAAAATGGTGGTAGTCCATCAGTCCATAACTACAAGATTTCCTGTCAGAGTAAAAGTTTGTCAGTACTATTTTGCAAAAGGTTTTCTTTATTTTATTAATTCTGGACTTTTAGCATGATGTCAAAGTCAGCTGGGTCTTTTTTAAATACATGGTTATGGGTGATTGTAGGCTAAAACATTAGGCTGCACGCATGACTTTTGCCTTTAAATATGTTACATGCTTTGTAAAGCTAGAAGATTGCCTAACACAGTCATTACCACAGCCTGGCACACAGTAACAGTCAAACATGAGAAACCAAATCTTTAGCTGGCAGTTTGCTGACTATTTTGACATCTGTTTTATCGTCTCAGAGAAAGAAGACATTTTTAAGGATGATGTACGTGCTCTTGTATGTTGTTGGTCCTGGTTCAAGTTGTGACCTTTTCTTGTATTTGTTTAGGTTTCATAGTCCTTTGTGATCATGGTGTGGAGTTGTTTTCCTTAGCTGTTTGCTGTGACTGCTGCAACTTTGTAGCTTAAAGCTTACCTGTTTTCTGGCATAAGAGCTTAGGTTTTGAAGTCCACTTCTGAAGTAAGACTACTTCTCAGTTTTCCTAGAATGGGCTACATCACTAGCACTGAGCTTAAGCTTGGAGGACTAGATTTGAGAGCTGGTTCCCTCTCTGGCTGGGGTTCATATTTTTGTTTTTTTTATTTTTTGTTCATTTTTAGTCTTTGATGTGTGTTAATGTTACTTTTGTTTATTATTTGCTGTATTCCCGATGCCTATGTTATGTGCATTGTGTTTTGTGAGTGGTTCCCCAAGAGGCAGGGCCATGTCCCCTTCACCACAAGGAACTCCCCCAAGCCCTATAAAGGGGTTGGGACACATAATCCTTGCAGTTCATTTGATGCACCTGGGAGTTTATGAGACTTTCTTTGAGACTGTATTTAATGTTTTATGATTTATTGTAGTTTTGACCCTTTTGCTCTGTTCTTGATCACTCTTTAAATTTTGTATTTCTGTTCGCCTGGGCTTGCCTTTGCTTTTTGCAGGCAATTACTTCTTGCCCTTTGTGCTCCTCTAACATCAAGAAGCTCTCTGAAAATTTTTGTAAGGAATACATCTTTTTATTTATAAAGATTTGCTCTTTTCATTAGCTGGGTTTTTGTGACTTTGTGATTTGGAACTCTCAAGCTTCATAACAGTTCAGTGCATCCAGCACTAAGGTTGTACAGTATGGAGATTAGCTTTCATTTGCAAAGAAATAGTGTTCTTGCTTCCAAGAGAGATGGTCAGCTTTTTCCCCCAAAAGTGGGTTAGCTTCCTGTTCCACGGGGATGTGCAGAAGAGCATGTACCTCGTTTTTAAGGGAAGATTTAGTCTCTTGTGATTGGATCAAGCATTGCATATGCTTATACACTAGAAGAGTTATTTTGTCCAGAGTTCACATTTTAGTTACAAGTGTTTAAAAGAATGACTGTTCAGTCCTTTTAGTCTATAGGAATCTTTATATACATATTAATTTCACATTTATTAACAACTTGTGTAATAAGATCAAACTCAGAATGTAAGATGAAAAAATGTTAGTAAAGCTGCAGTTCAGCCATTCATTTTACTCACTCTGAAATGAATGTAGTGTGGTGCTGATGACTTTCTGCATTTCTGTTTTTTCAGTGGGATTAGCCACTTTCTGTTATATATATCATAAATAAATATTAGAATGAGAGATACAGGTATCAATTAATTATTGACTAATTAGAATATTAATGAAATACATATCCTCCAAAGAAATGGTTGTAATTTTACTGATTGATTCCTTGTGTGAATGTGGAACCATGCATTTGTGGGCCCTATAAGCTAGCATACCATCCAGAGCTGATTTCTGAATTGACCTAATAATCTAATGTCTAATTATGTTATTTAGTATATTAAATACAAATGCATCAGATTTATCTGATATTAAAATTTTCACTAATCAAAATAATTGAAAGATTCATATAGGTCAATGTGAAAAATCTTTTTTAAGTTTTCACTAGTCAGCATGAAATTACACATATCTCTAATTAGATTTTACAATTATGTTTCAGTTTTGACTAAACAGTATATATATGTTATACTAATTTGCTCAAATAAAATGGGATATAGTCTATAACATGAAAAATGAAATGTTTAAAACAGCCCTCCATACACATTTCAATGAAAATTAAACTTTTGACTTTTGAATCCTTATTTGAAAAGATGGTTCAGATTTTATTGAAGAATTGCTTTGTTAATTCTAGACTCTGTAGTAGTACTTATGATGATGCTAACCAGAAAATGGAATGCTTTTATATCTTGATACTCATGTGATGTGTTTAACATAAAACTAGCACAGATTTACCAGGATAAGTATATTTACCGTAGATCCCGGAATACAAGCCGACTCGGTATATTAGCCGACCCCCTTCTCTACCTACTAAATTACATGTATTTGCCGATGACCGTTATTTAAGCCGACCCCCTTCTCCAAGCAAAATTTTCTAAATTTACTTAAAAGTTTCTCTTCAGCTATATTTATCATGTTTATCGGCGAGAATATGAGACTGCCGGCATTTTTGATGGAAACCAGGAAGTGATTGCGGAGAAGTTTGGTAAAATGAAGCCTTTGTGTTGAAACTATATACGCAAATATGGTACATCGGCGGGTGGATTTCCGGAGACTCGTTATAAATTTGACTAACTTAAATACGCAATACAGTGGACCCTTGACTTAAGAACTTAATTCGTTCGCGAAGGCTAACCCATAATTCGTTCCGAACCTCCCACTGCAACACTTACTTAACCTTTTCATAATAAAAAAGGGTTGTATAATGTGCATAATTTACCAAAACACCAATAATTTTTCTAATGTGCTAACCAAAAAGTTATAAAAAGTGCCTAGCCTACTAGCTAGGAGCATGGCGGCGCGCAGCGGCTCATGGCTCTCCTTTTCAGTGCACTTTTTTTTCTTTTTTTTTTTCCTTGTTTGTGCACGATCAGTTTGGCGAACATCCGCTACACCCGTCAGAACCTTATAGACATTGGTGTCCAGAGCCAGACATCTGTTTCGAGTGTTTTTCATCACACGCACAACATCCCAGACAACATAGCGAGACCAGCGGGCTCTCCGTGGATTGTTGTCGGGTCTAGGAGACGACGCAGACGGAGGAGGGAAAGAAAGCAGAAGTGGGGCCACAGATCCGGCGTTATGCTAAGGCTAAAAAAACAACCATACAAGCCCTATACAGAACTTTTTTTTCTGTACTGAAGGAGCTGCTTTTAATCTCATTGTAGATGTGTATAGTGACAATAAAAGGCATTCTATTCTAGAAACAACAATTTCATACTGTACTCACCATTTAATTTGACATCTTTGGGCTGCAGGAAGAGAGGAGGAGGAGAAGAATGCAAATCTTTTCTTTGTTTAATTGTCGAGATGGTGGATTTCGACATGCTGTACATATTAGCGAGATCGGTCACACGAACAGCACTCTCATATTTCCACACAATTTCCATCTTCGTTTCAATTTTGATCGCTTTCTTTACCTTCTCTTCCTTCCTTAGCAATTATGTGTCTTGCTTGCATGGTCTTAGTGAATTATATATATAGGTAAATCACTGCAATGACCGAAATTACATCCACAAACACATGTATCTGGGCTCCAACTGACGCTACTAACGCTCTTGGTTGTTTTTTTTACAATCGCGCAAGCGGATACACGTGACCGCATTTGGGTCGTAACGCAAGATGTTGGTCGTAAATAAAAAGAAAACATTTATTTTAAACTTCCCGATAATTTATTATAAATTTTATTAATAAAATCAACAACTAAAACACTTTAACAAGGCCTTGTTTCAGCACATTTACAAAAGCACCTATATTAACTTTCTGCTGTCAGAATGACATGCTGCATGTGGTACAGGATTTAAATAAAGAAATGCTTTGCCAAAACAGACATTTGCAGAAAAAGTAAGGATTCCTACAATGACTTGTCTATAAAATAAGCCAGCAATAATTTTGACAGCTTAAACTTTTTACCTTGATGGTGCACTGCTGAGCTTTTTTGATGAGAGAATTTAGTTTCCATCCCTATTCAAACTGTGTGTGATAGTGGTGGTAAGAAATTTAAATGATGCTACCCTGTTACTACTCAAATTTAATCATTTCAGAACATTGTTGAAGTTTGCCAAAAACCACAAGATTGACCCAGTAGTGATGTGGGATCAGAATTTGTAACCAGATAAGACCAAGGTAGAGCTTTTTGAGCAAAATTCAAAGAGATAAAGTATGTGTGGCACAAATGTAGCACTGGCCAGACCTCAGTAACATTATACCTTATGCGAAGATTGGTGGTGGAACTGTATATGTGGTTAAAATAGAGGAAAGAATAGGTGGTAGAAGATACTGCATGTATTGCTAGAGAACATATTTCATTAAAAAAACTCAAGCTTAGATGAAACTGAATATTTTGTTAAGGCAGTAATCCAAAACACAAGTCCGAAGAAAGTTTAAAGGGGTTCAAACATAAAAAGGTGATTGTCCTGCAATGGCTCTGTTAAAGCCCTATCTCTATCCAATTCAGAATCTGTAGCAGTATTTGAAAGTACACAGACCTCTTGAACAACCTTAAGTAAATGTGCTTTGAAGGATGGGTCAAATACACTCCTGATCTTAGTGCTATCTATTAAAACAGCTGGAAAACAAAAGTTCATATTTTGGACAGCCTACACAAAGCAGCTTGTCTTTCATCAGGGTCTGTCACATCTTAGTAAGCACCCAACACTGTAGTTAACAGGTGTTCTTGGAAGAGTTGTTGTGCATTATGTGACAAAATTAGTGATCACAATGTTTAGGGACATATTCTGTATATTTTAATTATTTGTACATTTCCCTATGTTTAAAAGAGCAATTTTACTGAGATTCAATTATCTTCATTTAAAGTAGACAATCCTACAGTGGTAACTGCTTTCAAAATTACATTAGTTTTAAGAATCAATAAATTAATGTATTTAGAAAAAGTTTGCTACTATCTTTGAAGATGTGAGTCTTTTTAGATAATGAATTGCAGTAACATGTCAGTAGTAAAATGATTTTGTTGAATCAGAACGCTCTATCAGTATTTAGAAGCACATGCAGAACGATAGGAAATAGTGCAATATTTCATTTTTACACGTTCTTTTTTTAAGGAAACCATGCATACTTCAAACAAAACACCATGATGTTATTGATATATTACAGTATAGAGATGCAACCTAGGTACCAACAATTTGGTAAGGAGCTTTCAGTAAATAATTTTGAGAGGTGATTATTTTCATTGGCAGTATAGAAAACCTCTATGGTCCATATTTATACTGAAGAAAACTAACTTTAGCACATACTTGACAAAAGTAAATGCGGTATAAATGTTGGTTATATAAATAGAGGTATTGCCAAGTGAACATGTCTTGTCTTTGTATTGACACCTCAATTTGCAGTCTTCATTTTGCAATGTTATCCTTCTTGAACTTTCGGCTTCCCAGATCTTCTGGCTGTACTATCCACGACTGGCTTCATGATGTCCAGTTAGTAAAGAGCTGGTTGAGGGCTGCTCCATTAGGCAGTTTCTTCTGTCCACCTTTCTTCATTTTTTTTCTTCCTTACTTCGCCTTGCTCTCCACCGTGGTGTGTGTGTGTGTGCCAGTTTACCCATTCCCTCTTTTTTCTTATGTAAAAAAATTTTAAAAAAATTTAATTAAGTCATCTTTTCTAACTTGTTATATTAAGTACAATCACAGAACTCTGTTATTTGATTTGCATTAAAGTTAAATTATTGAAATAGAGTGAGAGATGCAGGAATGCATTTGCTTTTCAGACAAGGGAGATCACATTATTACCTAAAGACAACTTTAGAGTTTTATACAGAAGGTACGTCACATTTAAGGACTGCATTTGCTAAAATCTTGCCACTCCTCAGTCACTGGTCCTGTCACACAAGTGGACCACAAGTAGACTATAGTGCATGACTAATTAAAAGTTGTATCCAAGTTTTCACACCGATTCTAAGATTTGCATTGCGTCAATAATGTAGGTTGTGGTCATTTTGACAGGCATCCTATGTATAGAATGCTAAAATATGAACAGGAACATTGTGCAAACGTAATTAAACTCCTGGGACAATATATTTGCAGAATGCTTCCTTTGAAAATTTACAGTGCTGTAATGAATTATCTAAGCTTGTTTTAAGATTGGATGCTGTGGTGCCTCCCTGATTTAGAGTTGGGGTGAACCAGTGGCTTACTGGGTGGGTGATTGAGATTACTGGCTGTCACATCCACTGGTTTTAATGGTAGATTAAAAACTGCATTTAACAAATTCAGTACCACAACAAGCACTCACAATATTATCACTGTATCTTGTGCTCCATGTTTTGGCCTGTTTTACTTGTATTAGTAAAGTAATTGCCCTGACTTATCTCACAACACCAAACTCTATTAGTTTCTAAAGATGCCACTTTACATCACATCTTGGAGAAATGTCCTGGGTAGTCCCCATTAATACTAATTAATCCCCTAGATGGGATTGTACTCTGGAGGTCTAGGACTGCTCTTTCAGAGCTCTCCCTAGCAACCTCAGGTGTGCTTGCAAACCTGCACCCCTTCGCTCATTTAAACAGGCAGGTGATTAATATTAAGGAAACAGAATAATGTAGTGAGAATAATGAGGCACAGCTCAAAAAGAAAAAAAAAAAATCAAGAAAGACGAAGAACAGAGAGTGTCTAATCCAAAACAAAATGTGGAAATTGTCAAAAATTTCAGAAAAAAGGTTTGCTAATCAAACTGTAACCATTAGTTCAAAGTCCCTCACCAAAGAGATATTGTTTCCTTCAAATA
>JANRMT010027041.1:22488105-22516650 GCA_026402145.1 Polypterus bichir lapradei
TATATATATATATACAGTATATTTGTTTTCTGCATTCTGTGAATGCAGTTAAGGCAGACAGCACTTTGTTACTATAGTTCATATTAGTACTTACATTCTTACTACACTATATTGATACCGTTTCAGAACAGCAACTTGCAGAATGATCTTTCTAAAATGGAAAAACACTTGAAAACACTTGAAACCAAGGTAAGATGAAAAATTAAAGAAAGGTGTTTTATTTAAATAGATTTTTATGAGACTCTTGGTGCTATTTGCAGAATGTTGATGTTTGTTGTCATGTGCTTTTTGTGCATGCAGTAAGTGCACCAGTTAGTGCTGCTGCCTCACAGATCCAGCATCCATATGTCCAGTCATTGTCTATTTGGAGTTTGCATGTTCTTCTTTGTCTTGTGTTTTTATGCATGTAGTTTGTTTGACATGCTAGTTAGGTTAATTGGCTTTATCAAAGTCATCTCTTGGATGTGCGAGAGTGAACCCTGTGATAGCCTTGGCCCCAGCAGTGTCGGGATAAGCTTCATCCACCTGTGGTCCTAATTTAAATATCATGTTATGCAATATTTAAAATCATATGACACAGTGGTGTGATGGTTTGCATTGCCAGTTTACAGCTCCAGGGAGTTTCAATAACTTATTTTGTCACTGAATGAAGTTACCATGCATTATATATATAATTGTGCATAATTGTGTGTGTGTGCATGTTTTACCCTGAGATGAACTGTTGTCCCGCCCAAGCTTTTTCTTGACTTGTGCCAAATGCTGCCAGAATAGTCCTTGGTTTTATGTAACATCAAAATGGACAAAGTTGGTTCAGAAAATGAATGGATGGATATTTAAGATATAATTCATACTGTATACGTGTGTATATACTGTATATATAAATAAAAAATAATGACTGTTATTATTTTCCTTAGCATAACACACTGAAGAAACAGTTTGAGAATAAATGCAAATCATATGAAGAACTTCAGCAAGAGGTATCAGTTATTTCATTAGTTAATGTAAATAGTGATGTATGAATTTTTATTGTATATGATTTTGTTAGTGATAATGAATATGCAGAATATTACAGTGAATTGCCAAACTTAGAAACATTACTAATACAA
Source organism: Polypterus bichir lapradei (assembly GCA_026402145.1). Taxonomy (NCBI): domain Eukaryota; kingdom Metazoa; phylum Chordata; class Cladistia; order Polypteriformes; family Polypteridae; genus Polypterus; species Polypterus bichir. Next base: position 22,489,212 of record JANRMT010027041.1, read on the forward strand.
ATTTAACTGGCATGGCAATAGCATTATGGAACATCATCCTGTGATGATGCAGGTCCACTCCTTGCTCCCTTTTCCCTTTTGGGAGCCTCTTGAACCCGACACAGTCAGTACTGTAACCAAGATGACCATGGCAGATGAGAACACCAAGCAAGGGGATGGTGAAAAGTGCTTTTATTAAAACAAATCAAAATCAAAGTGTACTAAAAAAATACTAATAAATAAAATAATCCATAAAAAGTGTTCATGAGGAGGTTAAAATCAATAAATAGATAAATCAGTTTAAAACAGGAGCAGGAATCTTGCCATGTTTTATAAGGTGTTTAAAATCTGCAAGCTCTGGTGCATTTAAAACAGACACCTCTCTGGCTTATCTTATTTGGACCTTGCAGCCCGGAGAGACGTCGGCTAGCAAATATGATCACCTGATTGCAGCCCGGACTGATAATAAGGCAATCAGACTTCCCTCACGTGCTAGCAAAGCAATGTACAAACAGCTGACAGCCTTGCATCAACCCGAAAACGGGGCGTTTTCATAGCAGATCGCTTGCACCTGCTTCCCTCCCCAGCATGAGCGTTTATCATTTATTTATTAAAATTGGCCACTCTTGTTTTTTGAGCTGTGAACCCAATATACCACACATCCATATACTAAAGTTTGATAGGTAACTGCTTATCCATTAATAAGAAGTAGACTCATTTGCAAGTTTGAAAGGTGTAGAAACTTGAAAACAGTTTATAAGTTTATGGACTTGTCACTGCTCATTTAATTTTGACATTGTCAAGTTTAAAAAAAAAGAATATATATTTGCTAAAACCACATATAAAAAATTGCAAATAGCTACCATTATTTTATTGGATGGCTAAAACTGAGATTGCTTTACTACATGTGAGCACAGATGGATGCATTAAAGGAACAAGGTTCATTCCCTTTGTTGCTAGGAAAAATAGTTAGTATATAGATAGAAAGGAAAACTGAAATTTTTCAAATATTTCTATTTTAAAATAAGAGTAATACTGTTAAATGAAGTTGATGATAACCATTTCACAATATTTGCGACAATGAAATTTAAAAATATATATGCTTAATTAAATCATAGATTTTATTTAGTGCTGTATTGATGAACTAGGGATATTCACATTTTTGCAAGGAGAAATCTGATCAAAATGTAAAAGAAAATTAGTAATGAATTGAAGCTTGTGATTTAAGCAGACAGGAGTAAAACAACTTAAGAAATGCCTTTAACTGAAAACCAGCTGCTGCAAAGTTCCTTCAGAAATAAATCGTTTTCAGAAACCTGGCTTTACTATAGCTATAATGTCTAGTAGCAATCAAGACAAAGGCAGTATCTCATGACCAGTTTATTTCAAAGAGTGCTACACCAATGATCTAATAAGGCAAAAATGGGAATGGGACCATGTATTTAAAATGTATCATGTCAGTTGTTAACAAGATGCTGTTCATCAGTTTGTGTAAACCATGGTGTAATCCAGCTAATTCTTTTACAACCCACATCTGTCTTAACTAATATTATGCAAAATATGCCTACCTTAAGAACAATATCATCAAGCATCAGTCTCATATGTTTTAGTAAGCCCTACATTCAAATCATATTAGAAAACAATTCTTTACTTACCTGTCAGACCATTTTTTTACTCCATATTTTGTAAACAGCATTACGCAGAGTAACACCTGAGTAATCAGCGTGACACCTCAAACTAAGCTTTCTCATCATCTTATCTTACCCACCAGGAAGCACTCTAACACACACTCCATAACTCAATGATAAATACTTTTTTTTTTTGATAAAAAAAGTAAATAAAATTTTCTCTACCGTTTTTATAAATAAATAATAAATGCACTCGTGCTGGGGAGGGGAGCAGAATGTTCCATTTTTTTTTTCTTGAAACTCTGGCAAAAATATATTACAGCTATTGTAAAGTAAATAAACAGGCCCTCTGTTAAGATTGATTTTTTAGTATCCATGAGGGACTACTTCATATAATAGGGTCACAGATTGAATACTATAGCTCTCTGAACTGTTAGGTCATGGGTCTTTGATCTGGTATGAAACATCTTAAGAATAGTTAAAGAACTGTTTATGTGATTAAAGGATTGATTTCTGTATTGTTCATTATAATGCCATTTTAAAAAGCAACAATATATTAAAAAAAATATTTTCCTTTGGTCTAAACAATGTTAATTTTTAAAATAGTACAATTTTGTATTGTTCAGGGTAATGGACCTACTGGTATTGACAAAATAAGATTTGAATAATGGGCCAATCCACAAATGCTGTTTATATACTGTATATGCTTAATAATTTTATTTGAATTATGGTTATAACTATTTCCTTCATATATTGATATTGTATACCCTTAAAAATGAATAAAATATAACATCTATAGCTTCATTTTAATTCCACAAATGCTGGCTTTTTACATACAGTGTGGTAATTTGTAAATTCAGTAAAAGTTGGCATTTTATTAGAACTATGTTTACATTATTCATTTAAGTAGCCAAACTGACAAGACATGATAAAACATTGTTGTACAATATTTTTGTCTTGTTTTCAGTTTGTGTTTCTAATGAGACTTTAGAGGTCATATGTAAATACAACAGAACAGTATAGTAGCAAGTCAAGTATAACCTTCCCTCCTTGTAAAAATTATAGATATCAGTTTGAGATGAACATGTTCCTTTGACATTGCTAATTATGTAATGCATGCTGTATACTGTATTTTTTTGCATTTTGTATGGTCTTTGGTGAAGATCAAGGATTTAAAAATGGAACAAAAAAAGAAAGCAAAAGAGCATGCTGAAGCTATCAAAAATCTAAGCAGGGATTATGAATCTAAGCAAACAATTGAAGCAGATTTTTCAAAAGAGGTAGTCTAATATGTTTTTTTTAATGAAATATGCATTGATGCTTATAATAAATTATATTCTGTAAACCAATATAAGTAATCTGTTTTAGTTTCTCATTAGTAAAGCATGTCTACCCCTTCATTCTTTCTGTTTCAATGAAATGAATCCTACTAAAAACAATGTAAGCATACTTTACTTTTTATTTTAGGAAATGTAAAGTAAAGCACTTTTAATCTTAAACACTGCACTGTATCATGCATGGTACCAAGTACCCTTGTTATGTGAATAATTTTGTGTATGCTTTATGTCCAAATACTATAAATACATTTAAGACTTTTTAAGATGGTTAATTGCAAAATAAATTATTAATAGTTAAATCATATAATTTTAAAGACAACAAAATATAGCTTTTGACTAATAATAAGAATTTACTTAGGTAAATTTGAAACCAAAAGAGGACTTAATTTTCTTAGATACAGAAACTTCAAGCTTCATTAGAAGAAGCAGTTAAAAATGAGAAAGATGCAGAAGCAAAATGTCAGATGAAAATAGCAGAAATGGTTGCTTTAATGGAAAAGCACAAGGTAATATTACAAAAGTCAGTTTTATCATTATCAGTACAAAGTGTACCATTCATTTTTAACCATACTCTTTATAAAATAATTTAGATCCAGTATGATAAAATGCTAGAAGAAAAAGATGCTGAATTGAATCAGTGGAGGAAGAAAGAGCTAGAATTCAACAAAAATCAAAAATTACTGGTAAACTATTTAAAACTATTACTCAAAATCTGCAGAGTGTTTTTTATAATTCTTCTTGTTATAATTATTTCTATCAGTGAATAATATGCAACATAAAACAAAAATCTTTTTCAGGAACAAGAGCTTTCAGAAGTCAGACATGAGTTGCTGTCCCTAAAACTACAGCACAGTACACCGACTAAAGAGAAGGTTTATATATTTATTTATGTATTTATATATCTCTATTATAAAAAAAAAATCCTGTGGAAGGGAATGACGAGGAGACGATAAGTGATCTTCACGTTAAGATCACGGAAGACACTTAAAAGACCCGCAAGATTAAAGAGATTGGCCACGGAGCGTCTCGCGGGGACCTTAAACATGAGACTTTGTGCCAAGAGATTGACCCAGGAACGTCTTGCAATGACGTAGAACATCAGGTTCTTGCAAGACCTGCCATACTTTCAACCATTATCAAATAAGACCACGAAGAGAAATGCTTTGTGCACACACAGATCCAGGGCTGTCAGCGCATATAAAGCATATAAGAACAATACGTTATAAATGAAACGTAGACAACTAAACAAAGAAGAAAGAGCAGCGCAGAGAAAAGAGACTGAAAAGCGTTGGAGAGACAAAAAAGAAAAAGAATAATCTAGGTGCAAATTCAGAAAATAAGGAAAGTAATTATCAGCCCGGAACAACTGGAATTAAAAAAAAGCACGGCCAATCCGGATGTTGCCGCTATACACATGCAGAGCAGGTTAGAGATTATGAAAGCAGTGGAATTTGAAAGGCTCAAACAAAAAAATGTTGCCGCGATACACCTGTGGAGAAAGTTAAAGAATATGAAAGTAGGAAAATTAGAAAGTATAAAAAAAAGAAAAGTAAAGATCGCAGTAGCGCAAAAAAGTGGAAATTTGAAAAAGGGAAAATAATCACCACGGACCAGGTGTCATTGAAAAAATAGCAGGATAAAGCAGAACATGAATCAACATTTCTGTCTAATAATTCACCATATTCCAATCCATTACTCTTTCCCTTGCTTTTCCCAGATGGAGAAACAGAATGGTCATACAATATGAAACACACAAATTCAGAAAAACGGATAACACCAACACAATATTTCGGGGCAAAATTAACAATACTTTCCAATGTACAGTATTTAACCCACTTCTGTTATCTCAACGTCTAACGCAACAGTACATTATTAATGTGTATCTAAAAGTTGAAGCTAATCGTCTTTTCTTTATTGAATCGAATCAAGCAAAACTTAGAACGGAACATATGCAAGGACTCATTGATCACGTTCAAAATTCAAATATCAATAGTTCAGACAAATTCAAAATAGGTAAAGCAATAATATTAGCATCATCATATCAAGGTAGTCCAAGAGCACTGCAACAGTTATATCATGATGCAATGGCAATATCCAGAACTCTCGGTCAGCCAGATTTATTTATTACAATGACGTGCAATCCACAATGGCTAGAAATCTGGAGATTTTCGAAATCAGTGCCACCAGCTACATCGGCTCTGGATATTCCAACTTTCGTAAGTAGATTGTTTTATCAGAAAGTCTTAATTTTGAAAGAACTCGAAAGGGTGTTCGGTCAAATCAGAGCATACATTTACACAATCGAATTTCAAAAACAGGGTTTTACCTCACATGCATTTATTGGTTACTTTACAAAAAAAATTATTAACTGCTGATGATGTAGATCGTTTTGTCTGTGCTGAAATTCCAAACAGAGAAACCAATCCTGAATTATGGTACAAAGTCATTAAACACGTCTCACGGACCTCATTTAAAAGGTTCAGCATGTTAAAAAAAGTATTTAAAAAAAGTTACAAAAGCTTTTGTTCAAACAACAGATATTACTAAGGCTGGCCTTCCAGATTATCGCCGATGAGATAATCGTCACGAACAACACACTTACCACGGAAAGAAAGATGGTAAAATTGTGATGATCAATAATTCAATGATTGTACCATATAACCCGTATTTGCTAAAATGTTCGATTGTCATATTAATGCCGAGTATTGTGCATCAGTGATGAGTATTAATTACATTTACAAGTACATTCATAAAGGGCACGATAGAGTATGCGTAACGTTATCGAAAGAACAAGCACAAGGACGAAATTTAAGCATACTTAGATACTCGATACGTTAGTGCAGTGGAAAGCCGGTGGCATTTAATGGAATTACCAATGCACAGTCGAAGTCATTCTGTAGAATTATTACCGATTCATTTACCAGGACAGAATATGGTTCAATTTAAACAAGGCGAAGAAGCACATGCTTTACAAGTAGCAAAAAAAAATTACTGGCTTATTTTGAACTAAATAAAAAAGACGTAAATGCAAAAGCATATACGTATGCGCAAATTCCTCAACATTATACATGGCAAAAACGAAAAGGAATATGGCATCCAAGACAAATTAATTGCAAAATTGTTGCACGATTAAATATTGTATCACCAAAAGATAGCGAACGCTTTCATTTAAAATTGTTATGAGAATCGAAAGGAGCAACGCCGTATAAAGATGTTCTAACTATAGATGGAAATACATACAGTACCTTTCAAGAAGCGGCTCGAGCAGCTGGATTATGTAAATCGGACGACTATATGTATGAAATGATGTCCGATACCACGTCTGTAATGATGTCTGACAAATTAAGACTCTTCTTCCTATAATTAAATTATGACAGGGGAAGTTGATGCTTTTATGGGAAGCGTTCAAAGGACCATTATCCGAAAGGTCAAATGAACAAACAGCTCTTTCAATCATCAAAGAATTGTTACAAGCAGAATATTTAACAATGCAACAATTTGGACTTCCACAAGAAATTAACTAATCAGAGGTAAAGAAAGAGATAAAAGCAGAGGAAGATGTAACAGTGGAAGACCATAGAAAAGTATATCAGGCAATGTGCTCACAATTAAACGATAATCAAAGATCTATTTTTGACACAATTCAAAAAAGTATCCTCAGAGAAATTAAACAGCAATTATTCTTCATAGATGGACCAGGCAGAACAGGGAAAACATTTTTGTATAAATGTTTACTCCATTATTGCAAACAGCTATTCAAAAACATTACATCGATAGCATGGACAGGTATAGCAGCGATTCTTCTTCCATACGGTAAAACAGCTCACAAAACGTTTAACTTACCTTTAAATATCACAGACGAAATGTTACATTGAACTAGGGGTTGGCGAGCGAAGCGAGCAGGGGGCATAGCCCCCTAGTGTGTGTGTGTGTGTGTGTATATATATATATATATATATATATATATATATATATATATTTTTTTTTTTTTTTTAAGCTGTTTAACAGTTTAATTTACATTTTGTTCTTCATGAAAAAAATTGTTTCATTTGAGGCAATTATTGAAAACTATGATGATTTACTTTACAGTACATTTCCCTTAAATTTTTATTTTTGTCTCTTTCATGGCTTAGGAGAAAACTGAGCAGAATTTAAAAGAAGTTAAACAGAGTCATGGTTCTTTCAACAAACAGCCTAATAAAGAGGTATAGTAAATAAAAGTAAAGCAATGCAATGTAACCTTATTTTAGAATTTAATCTGAGATCATTAAAGTTATGCTTAAGTGATGGAAAACAAAGTATTCAATTAGAATATAAATTTAAATTAATAGAACCCGATACTGGGATATGGTTACAGTTCATTTTGTAAATGTATATGTGTATATCAGCTAATGAAAATGCTGATCCTTTTTTGTTTCTGTAGTTTTTGATATTTATTCTTAGTATTTCCACCACAGTTATCAAAATGGAAAATTACTGGTGTCTGTAGTTTGGCAGGATATTAAAAATATTGTGTATTGATTTTTTAAAAAATAATATACTTTTTTAATATAGACATTCTGCAATTTCACTCCTGTGTCTTAAAGGATCTCTGTATAAATTGATTTACTTCTGAATTCAACCCAAACACCTATAATTTAAATTGTAATTTAGGTATAAAATCAAAAGTTATATAATTATTGTATATTAATAAAGCCTGTAAGTTGAACTTTAGTTTTACATCCATTTGTAAATTTAGAATGTCATGTTCTTTCTCTGATATGTTACAGACAAGTAGAAATGCTTTTAGATTCCCAGCATTTGCCATAGGTCCAGCATTTCATATTTAATAGTAGTAGAAACCTAGGAATTTGAATCTTCAGGGACATTTTGAATTAAATATTTGCAAATGTGTGTAACTGACTAGCTAACATTCTACTGTGCTTGCTTATATATTAGGTGAAAATTCATTATATCCTTGTTATGAAATCTTAAAAATATATGCATACCAGACATATATAGGAGAGCACTGTGAATGTTTCATTAACGTATGGATGGAATTATAGTTTGGGCTTTATGTTGCTTAAAGGACAAGTTCTGTGTTTTTCAAGTTATTTCTTCACAATCTTGGTATATATTACTTTGACAGATAAAGCATTTTTTATGAAATTGTAAAATAGCTTTTCCAAAGGTAAATGTAAAAGACTTAAACTTACCTAATTCTTCCAATCTGAAGCATTAAAGGTTTACATTTTAGAAAGCCTTCTGTGTTTATGAGGCAACCTTGTCATGGTGAAAAGTAAACTAGAAATAATTATTTTATCATACACTCTTAGAAACAGTTTTATGAGGTTAGAATATATTCACTGTCATGCTTACAGCTTCAATTGTGGATGGAGTCATGACAACCCAAAAGCCTCCAGAGCCAAGCTATATTCTGCTTATAATCCTACTTTTGCTTCTGCAGCAGCTGTGTTCTACCATGGCTTGTAGCAACAGACAGCATTTCACTCAAAGAGTATAATAGCTAATGGGTGCTGCTAATGTGGTTCCAGTGTGTGTGTCTGTGTCTGTGTGTGTGTTTCGACTGCAATGGAGTGATGCCCTGTCCAAGGATTGTTCCAGCCTTGTCTTATGTTTGCTTTGAAAGGCTCAAATGCCCCAGATAAACAGGTTAGGAAGATATATGACTATTATCATTATTATTATGCCTATAGCAGAGAAAAATATATGAATAGTTTAATCATTTTCCTAGTATTTTTTCCCTTGTTAATGTAAGGTTAGCTTTTAAGCATGTCGCTTTCCACTTGTTCTGATTCAAGGTATCTTCAGATGGGGGATTGACTTTGCGCATATCATCCTTCGACCGATTGAGCCAGCACTTGGTTCACATGTGTTTACTATCACTGAGCCTTGAGGTTCAAGGCTGTTTTTGCAAATGATTGCTTGTTGTTGTGGATCAAGGGGTAATACCATCAGAGGCGCACAAGTTCATTCGATTAATGGATGAAAGGTACCAGGGACAGCAATTAATATTAGTAAGGGTTGCAGGGTGGCACACTGCTTTCTCACAGTGAAGACGACTGCGATTTGTGTGTACATGAAGTTTGCATTTTCTCTCCAGGTGCTCCAGTTTCCTCCCATAGTCCAAATACATGCAAGGACAGGAGGATTGATGTTGCTAAAATGTCTTGTGTTTTTGCCCTGAGATTGACTGGTGTCCTGCATTGGTGTTCCTGCATTGTGTCCAATGCTTGCTACTCTGGATAAGCGGATCGGGAAGCTGGATAGATGAATAAATGACTACCTATTCAGTTCTTGTCAATTGATTGCATACTATATACCTGTTCAGTTTTCTTTTTCTCTGAAGCACATACATTTATTATCAATCTAGTGACAGTAGGCAATCTTTGCAACATAAAGAAATACCCTTGCATACAGTAATAGGATTAAACTGATCGTAAGTGTGCCTTTTTCAGTTATTATTATGTAGTAGTCTACAAAACAGACACATCAATTCACATCTGTGCATACCTTCAATAATGTCAATAACAGGCACTGTGTGATGACCCTCTGAGGTCAGTCCACATGGAGGAAGATGAAAGAGCCTGTTGGCTTAGTGAAAAGTACTGTTGGTCTTCTTTTAAATGGCTGAATTCCACATCACTCACAGTTCCTTAAGAAAGTATTCGGACATATTCACTTTTTTCACATTTTGTTATGTTGCAGTGTTATGTTCCATTACCACAGATTATTCCCATCACTCCAAAAATAAAAATAAGAAATTTAAGTTACTGCATTATTTTGTAGGATTTATTTATTTTGCCGCTGTCATCAAGCACACATGTGCTTCAGCCATCAGGTCACAGATAGTGAGGAAAAGGTTAAGCACAAGCATTTTTCTAGTTGAGCTCTTTCACTCTTAACACCCATCCACATGTTCCTTGGTATTCTGGCACTGGACTACTAATGGTCCTTTAGATTGATCTGTTTACGAAAGTTAGGTTGGCAGGTCATTCATTGCCATGGTCCACGAAGCCTGGAATTCTAAAATTATCTCAGTGCATCCAAAGTTTCTCTTGCCTGTCCTCCTTCAAAACTGAACTGAAAGCCTTTTTTTATTTCTGCCTGCACTTTTCTTAACTCTTATCTCCTATATATTTTTCCTTTAGGATTTTTAAATGTATTCTGTTACTGTTACATCATTGTTGGTTCTGCGTTCCATAAGGTTGTTATTAAAGTGATGTTTACCAACCTTGTAACTGAGAAATATACTATATAAATACAATTTATTGTTATAAAAATAAAACATTAAATTAATAGCAGTTTGTAGATTATTATAATGTAGTGTTTATTCCATTCTTTGTTGCAGTACCCATTAAATGGTCTTCCCCTGATATTCTGTAATAGAAAATTAAAGATTATTGAACTGGAGGGTGAAAATATAAAACATGTTTGGCAGCAAAGCTTAAATGCATAAAATATAATTTAATGAAAAATATAAGATTACCATTAGATGGCATTAAATGACAATCGCAGAAAGTAACAAGTACTATACTAAACTCTATCCATTGCTGTTTGTTTGTTAAAGAAATTGCATTGCGATAAACAAGAGAATGTTTTGATGAAGACACCAAACCAAAAAGAAACAAGTAAATGGTTTATGCAGAATCCAATGTGGACTCCAGTCCAAAAAAGCCGTAATACTTCTGTCCTAAAGGTAACAAAATATTGTTTGTAGCTAGTTTTTTATGCAGGGTTGTTTTTTGGCTTGTTTCTGTTTCTACCAAGATAGGCTATAACTCCTTACAGCCCTCTAAAGTAGAAAAAAGGTGGGTATATAGATTCCTTTTTGGTAACAATCATTGAACAATAGAATATTTTAAATATATGGCATCTTTTATGTTCAGCACTGGGAAAGGGAGAGGGAACACCTTATAAAGCATCCAAAATGAAACAGGCTAGGAACAAAGCTTATTTAACTAATTTATTAAAACGCATTCACTAAACAAACAACTAGGTTAAAAAGAACCCATCAGCATAATGAAAAAACTAAATAAAATGACAGTTGTCTTACCAAACACTTAAAGTTAGGTACACCTACAGCAAGTCATTATTACTGTAAAATGTATTCATATAATTAAATTAAAAAACAAATTCTGCCCATCAATTACTGAATGTCATTTGCACATCTTTACAGCATTTTACGTTTTCTGTGCACCTTTTCAGTTTTGTAACTTTAAAGTTCAAATTTGGATATGCAGCTAAGGACATGCAATTGAAATTTTCTTTTAAAATGTAGTTTCAGAAGTTGTCTTCGCAGATGGATGTCTTTTTGCATTACACCACTGCTATCAATTTGGCTGGTTCTTTTTTATAAACACAAGTGATTTGATTTATATATCATAAACATTGCCCTCTTACTAGAACAACAAAACATTTGCAAACAAGACATCAACCTTTTAGCTGAGTAACAAATATTAGCTTGTTGAAAAACAACCTAAACCAAAGAAACATCTAGATAACAAGTAAGTTAAAACCCATTGATTAATCACCACCCCCTCTTCACAAATACCATCTTAAACATTTGAAAAATGTGAGACACTTTATTTTATCACAAATAATGTTTATAAAACTTAAACACAGATAGTGACTTCCTTGGGACAAACAGCATCCAGTTGTTAAATGAGCCTTTTTATCTAATAATCTGTTAATGTTTTTACATATGTCAATGTATGTTTGTTTCTTCACTTTTAAAAAATGTAAAATAGATATTTTGTTTTGTTTCTAGACATACAAAATAAAAACACCACCTTGTTTTGAGAATCTAAAAAAAAAAGATACTGTAATCAGGGAAGCTGCAAACAAAAAGCTTGCAATGGCTTTGGAACTTGACTTTTGTTCAGATAGTTCTGAACATGCTGATTTACTGGTAACTGGAAAATTTATTATCATTATATATACATATTTGCTTTCTAACTACAATTCTATAGTTATGTAACCATTAATGTCCGTATGCTGCAATAATTTAAAGTTAATTAGAAAAATAAAACTTTAATTTAAAAAAGATGTCTAAATATGGGAGGTTGTTGTTTGAAGCACAGTAGTTAAATGAAGTACATAAAGCATCCCATCTTGCAATTTTGATTCTGTTCTTAGTGTATGATTACACCTGTACTGCAGCTTCCACCCAATATTTCAAAGATTTGCATGTTAACTTATATTGAGATTCTAAATTGACAAGTGCAGCTTGCATGAGTATACCCTACAATAAGCTGTCATTTTATCCTGGTCTACCTCCCCATTACCCTTAACTAGAAATAGATGGTCCAAAAAAGATAGATTTAAATATGGACAGATAGTTTATGCAAAAAAAGACTAATATGAAAATAGAATATTGTAAACATGGGAAATAACTTTTTACTTATACAAAAAAAAAGCATAAAGTGCAGGACGCTACTGTCGTCAGTTTTTTATTACTAAATCGTTCACAAACATGTGACAGTTACAAAATCAGAATAAACATAGAGTAAATTGCATAGATTTCTAAGTAAAATTGGAGAGGAAGTAGACTTCTCACTTATTAAATTGCATGTTTCAGGTAACTTGCATTCAAAGAGCTTCATGGGCTCCTTCACTCATTGCTTAGTCTTAGTATGACCTGTTGTTTTTTGTTACAATAACTGTTAACTTAATCTAATGAACATAGTTAAGTAATGCTATCTGGCACTGTTCGCCTAGATACAGTTGTGCCTGAAAGTTTGTGAACCCTTTAGAATTTTCTATATTTCTGCAAAAATATGACCTAAAACATCATCAGATTTTCACTCAAGTCCTAAAAGTAGATAAACAGAAACCAGTTTAACAAATGAGACAAAAATATTATACTTGATTATTTATTTATTGAGGAAAATGATCGAATATTACATATTTGTGAGTGGCAAAAGTATGTGAACCTCTAGGATTAGTATTTAGTTTGAAGGTGAAATTAGAGTCAGGTGTTTTCATTCAATGGGTTATTATTTAAAGAATAGGGATCTATCAAAGTCTGCTCTTCACAACACATGTTTGTGGAAGTGTATCATGGCACGAACAAAGGAGATTTCTGAGGACCTCAGAAAAAGAGTTGTTGATGCTCATCAGGCTGGAAAAGGTTACAAAACCATCTCTAAAGAGTTTGGACTCCACCAATCCACAGTCAGACAGATTGTGTACAAATTCAAGACCATTGTTACCCTCCCCAGGAGTGGTTAGCCAACAAAGATCACTCCAAGAGCAAGGTGTGTAATAGTCGGCGAGGTCACAAAGGACCCCAGGATAACTTCTAAGCAACTGAAGGCCTCTCTTCCATTGGCTAATGTTCATGTTCATGAGTCCACCATCAGGAGAACACTGAACAACAATGGTGTGCATGGCAGGGTTGCAAGGAGAAAGCCACTGCTCTCCAAAAAAAACATTGCTGCTTGTCTGAAGTTTGCTAAAAATCACGTGGACAAACCAGAAGGCTATTGGAAGAATGTTTTGTGGACGGATGAGACCAAAATAGAAAGCATTATGTTTGGAGAAAGGAAAACACTTAATTTCAGCATAAGAACCTTATCCCAACTGTGAAACATGGTGGTGGTAGTATCATAGTTTGTGCCTGTTTTGCTGCATCTGGGCCAGGACAGCTTGCCTTTATTGATGGAACAGTGAATTCTGAATTATATCAGAGAATTCCAAAGGAAAATGTCAGAAATCTCAAGAGAAGGTGGATCATGCAGCAAGTCAACGATCCTAAGCACACAAGTCGTACTACCAAAGAATGGTTAAAGAAGAATAAAGTTAATGTTTTGGAATGGCCAAGTCAAAGTCCTGACCTTAATCCAATCGAAGTGTTGTGGAAGGACCTGAAGCGAGCAGTTAATGTGAGGAAACCCACCAAAATCCCATAGTTGAAGCTGTTCTGTACAGAGAAATGGGCTCAAATTCCTCCAAGCCGGTGTGCAGGAATGATCAAGAGTTACTGGAAATGTTTAGTTGCAGTTATTGCTGCAAAGTGGGGGTCACGCCAGATACTGAAAGCAAAGGTTTACATACTTTTGCCACTCACAAATATGTAATATTCAATCATTTTCCTTAATAAATAAATGACCACGTATAATATTTTTGTCTCATTTGTTTAACTGGTTTCTCTTTATCTACTTTTAGGACTTGAGTGAAAATATAATGATGTTTTAGGTCATATATATGCAGAAATATAGAAAATTATAAAGGGTTCACAAACTTTCAAGCACAACTGTAAATCAACCCAATTAAAGATATCATTAGAGTTGTCTGATTGAACCACTGCTAGGCTTGAATACAGCGATCCCTGCACGATATAAACTGCATTTATTTTGACCATTGTTGTCGAGCTGCCAACAAAGATTTAGAATCAAAGGAAATTCCAAAGAGACTAGAACAAAAAGTGATGATAACTGTTAGCTTGGAAAGGGCCACTTAGCCATTTGTGAGGCTCCAGTATCACAGTATCAGCCATTGGCAAACACTTGAAACAATAGAGAATCTTTCCAGGAGTGATCGCCATGACAAAATTACTCAAATTCTAAAACCCAGACAAAATTAAGAAAAAGTGTAAAATCATCCAGAAAGTCAAAAGCATCCTTGAAAACATATTAAATTCCTGGCTTCTCTTGCTTCTGCAAGAATCAGTGTTCATGAGTCCACAATCCAAAACAAAATGGGCAAGTTTGAAGAGTAACAACGTGGAAACCATTAGTAACCAGGAAGAACCTACAGACTAATTTACCAGAAAGAACCTGAATGATCTCCAAACATTCTGAAAGAATATTCCATGAACAAATGAGACAAAAGTAGAACATTTCAAGTGACATAAGTCCAGCATAAAACAAACAGATTTCAACTGTATGAATATGCAAGCAGTCAAAATTGTTGGTAATATTATGGTTTTGGGTGCTTTGCTGCCACAGGATCTAGACAACTTGCCATAAGTGAGGGAATCATTAATTCTGCTCTGTTTCAGAAGAGTCTTAAGGAGAATGTCTAGTCAGCTGTTTGTGAGAAGAAGCACAATGTAAATTAAGTAGTACTTCAAGGAGGAGTGGACTAAAATTCCAATAAGATGTCAAAAACTGATGTTGAATTATAGGAAACATTTGATTGAAGTCATTACATTTGAAGGTGGCACAACCAATTTTGAAGTATTAGATACACTTTTTCACATAGTGCCACTTGGTGTTAAGCAGTTTTACACATCTAATAATTAAAATAAATAATGCATTACTTATTCACTTAGGTGACATGTATTTTAATGTAGGTTAAGCTGGGTTAGTGACCTAACAACATTCAATGGCAAAATTTGCAATAACAGAGATCATAGCATAGCATAGGTTAGGAGCATGCACTGAATGCAGTGCATTGTCATACCCATCACACGACAAACCACCTCAGGATCCCAATTTAGGACCCAGGCACAGCCGTGCAATTAGTGACACCTTAGCACCACACTAGTTTAAATGGAGTGGAACAGTGTGAGGTTTTTTTACAGTGGCTGGAGTGTCAATACTGCCACCAACCCCCAGGGCTGAATGCTGGTTAACATCATACCCAGGATGGAGCAATTACACTATCAGTTAGGTTTTAGCAGCTCTGTATGTTTTCTTGACCTTTGCAGCATATCAGTGATGACAATTTGGCAACTCTTTTCTTGGAATACATGTTGAGTCACCTCAATTAAAAAGCACAATAGCAGTTTAGCTTTTGCATACATCATGCAAGAGTTAATGTCATTACATTTAGGAAATGTTATAAAGGCAATATAATATACAGGCTATATAGGGTATAAATAATTCTGAACACACCAAAGACTCCTTAGGCAGGGAACACTATAAAATTTAAACTTGTATTTAAAAAGTAAGGAATGCGACTTCAGGAAATACTGATGAAGATTAACTAGCAATTGGCCCTGTGTAAATATGTGTATGAATGAACCCTGAATTGACTAGCATCCTGCCCAAGGCTAGTTCCTCTCTTTACTTGATGTTGCCAGAATAAGTACTTGTTTCTCGTGACTGATATGGATTAAGATTTAGTAATGTGTTATTGAGTAACATAGTGCATAAAGTTTGATGAAGACTTTATTGTCTACAAATTTGCTTTAACCTTCTCAATTGGTGTTACTTTCTGAAAAGGTTTAATATTTTTGTTAGGTTATTATGTTGCTTAAGATAGCTAAAGCACCTATCTAAGGAAGAGCTTAAATTGTTTTCTGTTATTCTGTATGTCTTAAATTATCTTACTACATTTTTTGTCTCTAAAGACAGTTAATCTAAATGTAGTATATGTAAGAGTGTCAATTTATTTTTCAGAGCATTTCAAATAATGCTAGAACATACAAGCAAGTCTGTGGTGATGATCCTTTTGCCTTTGACCCAAAGATTGAAAATGTCAGACAGGTATTTGTCATCTATATGAAATATTTTCCACATATGCTTTCCTAGCTTTTTAAAATTTTGACTTCGACATGAAGCGACAGGTGGGCCATTCCCACTATTAGTTTTAACATAATGTGATTACGCATATGGTAATTTGTAGTGTATTATAACAAAGCTTTATGAGCAAATATTTCCACATATTGTTTGTGCATGTGGTGCACCGACACATTCATCAGATATAGCAGGTGAGAAAAAATTAGCTCAGCTTTCATGATCTGAGTGAAGTGTGAAACTCATCAGTTTGTAATACTGGGATCATCATCTCAGGTTTCTACGTTGACCCTGTCATCTCTTACTCAAGGCTCCTTTTAATGGTAAACTTGAGCATCAGCTTATCAAAAGCAGTTGGTGGTGGTAGGTCATCCAGAATTTATGTGATCCAGAACATTATCTGAGGGAGTACTAAAAACTAGAAACAGGAAAATGCCTTAAGGTGACACTGGGAAGTGCCATCGCAGGTTTCATTCAGAGAGAGAATTCTATAGTTATTGAGTACCAGGTACTTCCAGAGGATAACAGTTAACCGTGTTAGAGAAAATGTCTATAATAGACCCGACCATTTTTATTTTCAAGTTCTAGGTAGGAATTTCATAGCATTAGGTTTTTTAATTATTGAGTGAAAATGTTTACTGTTTCAGCAGTAGTGTAATTACACTTTTAAGTGTTTGTTTACTTCCCCCACCATTTCACTGATTTGTTTTATTTTTATTTTTTTATTTCTCCCTCAGTTGGTGTCAAGAAGCACAGGAAAGGCTTCTCCTCTTGATCTATGATAAGGTTGAAAATGTCATTAACCGCTAGTGAGGAATAATAAATAAATCTGTCTTCTACTTAATCAACATTCCAAATAAAAAAATAAATACAAAGAAACAAAATCACTTCAACTTGAAACGTGTTTTTGAGATTACAAATTAGTTTCACAAATCTGTTCTTGTAAGAGCCATTTCCTCTGTTTTATTAAATGATAATCTATGGGAGGTTCCTATAACCCCCATCAGTTGAATTGAATTGGTATATTCTAGTTATATCTAGCTTATCAGAACTAAACATTATTCTGTTATTGATCAGCCTAGCCATGTGTATGGTTTTAAACCGTGCCTTTCGAGCCTTGTGTACCTTGTGTGTCAAGTAACATGTAAGACAAAGCACTTGATTGAAAGTGTGGCTCTGTACGTTTTAAAGTGTACAGAAGAAATTAAGAATCTTTAAGTATAGAAACAACTAAAGTTTTACAAGAAAAGCTACATTTAGAGAAGATACATTTTTTCCTTTTTTTTTGCTTTTTATTCTACGTGTGTTACAACTTTTTTCTTTAATCTTGTGTAGATTGTTTGCTTTGAATTTTCACTAATTATTTTAAAACAAACTTTTGGACTGAGAGATTTCTTTCGGCATGCGTTTTATCTGTGCTTGAACTTGCCTTAGACTCCTGCGGCTACAGTTGTGTTCTTGTGGTTTTAAGTTATTATTTTTTATTGCAAGCTGAAGGCAAAGTTGTCTTACCATATACTGTATACTATATTAAACTCATTATAGTGTCCATTATAAGTGACTAATTTTGCTACTCTTATGGGCATATTTCTCCAAAACTGCTTTGACAGAATAATGAATCCTATTTAAATAATATTTAACAAATCTTTTAATATTACAACAGGGACAAGTTTTGTGTGCAAAGTCTCCATCTACCATTTTGAGGAAGACAACTGTTAAAAGAATTAGAGAAGCAGGATGGGAGGCAGTTGCAAGCGCAGAAAGGAAGAGAAAGGCAAAAGCAGTGGAAAAACTTTTTTCTTGAATGAACAAACTGAAAAATATGTGTTTTGTTTATTTAATAATATTCTTTGTTTGCAGTGTTTTAAATAAATTTTAAACCATTCAAAAATTCAAAATTAATTTTAAAGTAAGGTATAACTTTTGAATATTTAAGCCTGAAAATAACTTTTCATGGAGCTTACAAAAACCTAAAAGCTGCATATCCATTGATGTTAATTTTGTAATATGCTAAAATTGTTGATCTGGTGTTAATAACATCTTAATTTTAATTCAGCCAATGTATTTTTTTGTCCATGGTTTTGCAAAACTAAGTGGTTACTATGTATATGGATTTTGAAACACAGCACTTTGGTATTCATTAAAAAATAAAGATTCTTAAAAGCAAGTTAATAAGGCAATCAGGTTTTTATTATTATTCACAAAAATAATAATGGTAAAATTACTATGGAATTAGAAAAGCCAATGAGGAAAATTCAGCAGGTTTACATTAAACTCGGTTTATCATAGCAGCAATGAAGATCATCTGGTTGTTGGATCGTTAAAAAAAAAATACTTGAGATAAATTAATTAATAAAACTATGCCTTCTAATATGAATTATATTGTGATTTTTTTATATTTAACAAATATTTAAATGGAAAGGAGCATTTACAGTGTGCTATGTGTATACTTTTTCCTTGGTGTGAGGATCTCTGTCAGACAGTACAGAACATTAATAGTGTGGTATGTTTCTTAATGTGGTAGATTAAAATGGAAATCTCAGTTTAGATTGGCTATTCTCGTTAATTTGGCAATGTTAATACATTTTTGTTGATCATGTGCTGAAATGTGTTGACTTGTTGTATTTTGGTTGGACATATAAATAAACTCACTTTAATTTGTACATGTAACAGAACAACTACTATTACTACAACTAACAGGAAAGAATAAATGTAAAATGTGTATTTCTAGTCTAGACTAGATGGATGCCTCTTTGTAGACAGGTGATTGAATTTTGAGTGAAGATAGTAATATTTTTTGAGAGCAATAACATTTGAAATGCTGAAACAGTTTGAATACTACGACGAGTTTAAGGAAGGACTCTGGAAAAGTTCTAACCACAGGATTATTTAGGATAATTAAATAGATTTAAATACAGAAAAATGCCATACCATCACTAGTTTCACCAAACATAATAAGAAAGCACCATTTACTTCCAGTGGGTAGTAGTGAACCTCTTAAAGGAATCATGGGGAGAGAGGGACAGTTTGGTGCCCAAAGAAGTTTAAGAAATCCTCTCAGGATACTAGAGTATAAACAGTTCAATTTCTTTATTGGTTTATACTTTATACAAATATAACAGATGCAAACAGAGGGTGGAACCAATATTTTGGGAAGGTATTTGCTGCATGTGCAGTCCGGTACTTTAACAGAATCTTAGTAGCAGAGATATGCTTTATCTTTTTTAGCAAATATGGTTTTAATATTGACTTTATAGATTTTGCTTGTACTGATTTAGTTTTACCAAATTGTGAATTTTGTTTCTGACAAAGCAACATGCATTCTTGCTTTTGTGATTCAGTCACCCAAGAGCTTCACACCTAAATCTCTTTACCAATGAAAGTAGCTCAGATGTAGTCTACAAAAAGATAATGAAAACAAAAGTTTGAAGTTTCACCTTGTCAGATTTTAAGTTGCATAGCTATGTGATTAAAAACTGAAGTTCAACTTAAGAGACATGTGTTTTCGACAAGGTCAGAATATAGCATGCTTATGTTAATTTAAGGGATATTTTTTCTGAGGTAAAACTAGGAGACAGTAGTAAAGAAAAATAGCATTATGTATAACAGTTGTCTTGTTACCTCTGAACACAAATTCATGATTGCAAAATCCCTTTCATATGAGGAGAAAAATCAGGTGACTCTTCCAAAGAGGTAAAGAAAGAAATTAAGTTTAATTAGTAGTGAAAAGACTAATAACCAGTCAGTAATGTGTGAGAGGTGAATATGTACAGTATTTCTCAAATCTATCCATACATTGAATGAGGTGTTACTTTATTGTGTTTTGTTTGTTTTTTTCTATTTGTTTGTTCACTCCACATTGTGTCACATTTTCTGGGGTCATAAAGGGATGCCTGGTAACAGAAGACATGTATACATAAAAAAGTATTTAGATTAGAAACAGCTTCTGAGTGTTTCACAACAGTAAACGTCTTTTAGGCCAAGGTTCTATTCAAATTTGACATCTATTTTTGAACATAAAATACGTATTTTTAAAGTTTGCTAAAAGATAACAAAGCTTAAACATAAAGATGATGGTTTTAAAGTTAATGACACAGACTATACACAATTTATGCTTAATCATAAAGTAAAATATGGCATGTTTTGTATAATCACAAAGACAAGCATAACTACAGTACTTCCAGTTGCCTCACACAGAGTAGCAAATGACTGTGTTACTTAATCTTTTGAACTCTTATATGCAACACCCATTTTTGCTTTTCTTACTAATCAGGAAATGACACTTTGACTTTGAAATGTTTCAAAAGCAGGGATTCCTGTGTTTTCGGGTCTCTCTTGTTCTTCTGGCAGGAACTCTAACTTGAACTGGGTAGGTTTTGATCCAAATGCTTGATTGTCTACATGAATGTCATCTTCTTCCTCCAGGATTGACATGTTTGGGTTATAGATCCGAGGCCCATCATACAGACCTCCTGAGATTACCAGGGTATCATCAGGAGCATGATAACGGTCAGCTATATAGACAAAATCAAAACAAAAGTCAGTCCACAATAACAGAAAACACCTTATATTGAAAAAATACATGGAAGGTAAGCTATAAAATATTACTCATCTTGGTTTTAGTACTTTTCAATCTCATGTTTAACAAACTGCTTTTTTAAGTGGCATTAATTCTTATTTTGTCAATCTGTTAAAGTCACACATTAATAATTTCTTACCTTCTCACATTAAATAATGAGAGCTTGCAAATTTTACAAGTTTATCTGATAAATGTATTACTATACTGTTAATAAAAATATACTATTGACAAAAAAACCTCTTCATCAACTTACCAAGTTTCAATTTGTGCACTGTATGTATATATATATATATATATATTACTCTGTAAGTATTTTGCTATGGACCTTGCCCCAGTCAATTCTGTGAATTATTTCATTAAATGTTCCTGGCACATTTCTCCACATATTTTGAAGCTGTCCTTGTTTATCTCCTTATTGGTCCTTTGATGGCTCAAAACTGACATGAAAATCATAGGACTAAAGTACTCTAATCTGGCCTCAAAGCATTTTTTCCATTGTCTCGGGTTTGTTTTAAACTTCAGTATTTGTTTTGAAGTTGGCAATTGGTCTCACAAAATATATTTTTTTCTTTTGATCAAGACCATCTGCCTTCTTTTAATGTGGTTTTTTTTTTTTTTTTTTTGCCTCTATGATAAAGGCACGTTCATGTCAAGTTTCCATTAGTACAGATTTAACTTCTTTATGCATTTTCACTTTATTACTGGATTGACTTGGAACCTTGTTTCAGAATGTTTTGATTAATTTGATTTATGCTTTGGAGTGATTACTAGTCTCCTTTTCTTTGTAGTAATTTTTACCATTAACTTTCATGGGCACTGTTACCCAGGAAAAATTACCATTTACCTGCAAGCACAACACCGCTTCTGATTGTTATGTACATAAGGGAATGACTCAGGCTTGATTCTGCAAAGAGCATTTGTGAAAACTATAGTGACAATTAAATTAAAACTTGGCAACTTATTGTAACATTTTTTTTCAATAGCATCTTGGTCTGATTTATTAAACTTTTGATATTTCAACTGTACCAACCTCTACTTGTTAAAAGAGAAGCCTAGAAACTTTATCTGTTCCATTGTCACACAGTAACTTAGCCACTTCAGCCACAGTTTTGTTGAAAGTGCATTGTGTTCACATGAGTTGCATATTGTTAACTATGAGGACAAGTCAATAATTATAATAATTATATGCAGTTTTATGGTCATTTTTTTTGGGTTAGCTATGCTTTCTGTACACACAGGTTACAGTGGTAAAATCTTGACCTTGGTCGGTTTCTCTTGCTGTCTTCTAAGAGTGAACATGGCTGCTCCACTGTCTGTCTGTAACAAAGAAAATAAGCTAACAGTGATCCTGGGACCAGTATCCTTAGATGATGGAGTATTTACGAATGGATTGCGAAGTTCAAGAATGGTCAGACAAGTTTTAAGCATGAAGAAACAGCAGGACGCCCATAAATATCTGATAAAGATGACACTGAGCATGTCCATACCGTAATTCTGACAATCCACCTGGGATTCTGGTTCTGGTACACTGTCAGCTTACAGTCAGTATTATTCATATCACAACATTCTAGAAGAAACTATATTTTTCCAAAATAACACCTCCACTACTTCTCGGCCTGAAATGATCATTTCATTGTGAATGATTGATTAATCATTTGCATTTCCCACTTAATTTTCTTTTTTTCATTTATTTAACATGATGCATACTATGGAATGCATTTAGTTGCTTGTTTTGTACACCAGTTTTTTTTTTTTTTCATTTCATTTGCTGTATTTAAGAGGTAGTTCATAGTGTGATTAAATCTGCATTTGTAATGACTATTCACATGTCACAAGGGCAAACTTTGGAAAACATCTTTTGTTTGCCTGATACAATATTTGAACACGGGTAACTTTATGTTGGTTTTTCCCAAGTAAGAAGGTGGAGGGATTTGCAAGGGAAGTTAGGAGAAGGCTCAAAAGTTTTTACTTGGAACATATTTTAAGTCTGAAAATTTAATGTAAGTAGAAGGTTAGATAAGTGTACCACCAGTATCTTCAGAATAGTAGGGCTGTGAGCAGCAGACAGATGGAGGTCCATGTCCCATTTCCTAAGTAATTCTTTACAAATACCTGATGAATCTGGAATTCTATCTGAATCTGTACATACTGTAGCACAGAAAAATTAGTATTCTTTAAAAGCATAGAAAGAACTAAACAATAAATTCTTACCTGTTTCATCTGTAAAGTTGTGTAGAGGTCTGTGTGAATACTGAGTTCTCTTTTTCTTACACTTATTTAATGAATACATTAAAAGAACTAGCACAGACACTATGAGGATGATGCTGACACAGACAGTAATCACCATTTCTGAGTGGCTCAGGCCAGACCATCCGACAACTGTGAGACAAATATCGAAAGACATTTTGTTGCTTGTGTGCTAAAGAATGTTTAATAATATGCATTTATCAACATTGCAAGGCTATGAAATATTAACTAAGACTTCTAAAATGTTACATTGAGAAAGGATGATGTAAAAAATATATGCATCATTCTGTGTTAGTGGCTAGCTGCTAATCATATTCTATATCAACATTGCAAGGCTATAAAATAATACTCAAGACTTTTAAAATGTTAGAAGAGATGTGAAACCTGTTTTAAAGTGAAAAAAACAGATTATGCAAGAAATATTCTGTCTCAGTGGCTAGCTTCCTATTCTATCTGTCTATAATAGATTCAGAAAATTTTCAAACTCCTTCACTTTCTGCACACTTTATTATGATACAGATTTCGTTTTAAATAGATTTGCTCATTTTTGCCCGTCTATCTACACTCAGTAATGCATAATGACAAAGTTTTAGCACATCTTCAAAAAGGTTTGCAAATTTATTAAAATTCAAAAACAGAAATCTCTTATTCATGTAAGTATTCAAACCCTGTGCTGTGGCTCTCCAGAGTGCACTCAGGTTTGATTTAATTATCCCTGAGATGTGTCTAGAACTTAAATTGCAAATAAAATTGATTGCACAAGGTAAATTGAATTGCATGGACATTGTTTAGAAAGGCACATACCTGTGAAGGCCCTACAATTCACACTGCATGTCAGGACAAAAACCAAGCCATAAAGTCTAAAGATCTCTCTTTAGACCTCTGAGATCAAGTTATGGTTAAGGCATAGATTAGGGCAGGGGGACAAAACCATTTCTAAGTCTTTGAGCACAATGTCCTCAATAATTGTGAAAAGGGAGAAGTTTGAAACCACCAGGACACTTCCTAGAGTTAGCCGACAGCCAAATTGCGTAACTGGGCATGAAAGACCTTGAGAGGATTCTTAACCAGTGATAGACTGCCCATATCCTGGTGTGCAACGCTTGTACAGACGTTATAAGTTACAACGCTGTAATTGCTGCCAGGTGGCTTCAACAAAGTTCTGAATAAAGGGTCTGAATACTTACAAGATCGAGAGATTTCATGTTTTGAGTTTTAATAAATTTGAAAACCTTTCCAAAAAGATTTTCTCACTTTGTCATTATGAGTTATTTGGTGTAGCTTGAATGGTGGAAATGGCAAATTAATTCATTTAAAATTAATTTTACAAAACAGCTAAGTGTACCTATCAACATTCATATCTATTTCTGTCTTTATTTCTTGTCCTGTTTAATTGCTGAATATTTGGCAGGCATTTAACAAAAGCAGTTTACAGGATCAAAATACATTACAATTTGTCTGTCTAAATTGATCTAGCGAGTGAGTGTAAAGTCTATTGTTATGTGTTAGTTTTGTATTTGTAGGAGATAACTTTTTAGATAGCATTTATCCTCAAGTGCTTAAGCAAGTTAGTGAGTAATTGATAAATTATACTGCAGTGGGCTGGCGCCCTGCCCGGGGTTTGTTTCCCGCCTTGCGCCCTGTGATGGCCGGGATTGGCTCCAGCAGACCCCCGTGACCCTGTAGTTAGGATATAGCAGGTTGGATAATGGATGGATGTATAATAAATTATATTTATATAGCGCTTTTCTGACCTACTCAATCCCTTGGCAAATGTTTTTTCAGAAATGTCTGTATACTGGGAAAATTCCTAAAGACTGAATGTTAACTAATATCCTACTGTATAAAAATGGGGATTGGCAGATCTAAATAACTATAAACCAGTAAGCTTTACTGGTATCTCAAATGAATTAATGGAAGCCGTTATTAAGGAAATGATTGAACAGCACATCTCTGAATGGATTCAGATGGGCAAGTTCATGTCTCACTAACATGCTAGAATTCTATGTGGAAGCAACAAAACCATGTGATAAGAGAGGTGCATATAATTTTATTTATCTTGATTTTTCAGAAGGCTTTTGATAAAGCACCACATGCAAGGTTAGTGACCAACCTAAAACAAGTCGGAATTCAGGGCACAGTCTGTAAGTAGATGCAAAATTGTCTCAAAAACAGGAAACAAAGAATGATAGTGAGGGGGTCTTTTTCAGAGTTAGGTGATGTTAAAACTGCCATCTCTCGGGGACGAGTGCTGGGGACGCTGCTTTTCTACTATAATCATTAAGCCATTTAAGTTTGCAGATGGTACCAAACTAAACAAAAGGGCAGATAATGTACAATTGGATAAATTCTTACTGAGGGACACAGACAGCATACAGGATTAGGCAGATCAAATTTAAAATGTAAAGTATTACATGAAGAGACTTGACATATTAGATTGGATTACACAATAGGAAGTTGGAAACTTGAAAATACACCTTATGAGAATCCCCTGGGTGTTCTAGAGGACTCATTACTATCTACATCAAAATAGCATACAGAATAAAAAAAAATCAATAGGGGTAATAGGATGTTAGGTTATATATAACTTGGTGTGGAGTACAAGTTAAAGAAGGTTGCGCTTCAAGTTCTATAACACACTAGTGAGGCATCACCTGGAGTACTCCATTCAGTTTTAGTCTAAGGGCTACAAAAAGAAATAATAGTGCTAGAGAAGAATCCAGAGCAGAGTGACTAGGCTGATTCTAGGATTGATAGGTATGAGCTACAAGTATAAGGAAAGATTGGAGGAGCTGAACCTTTTCCGTTTAAGCAAACAGAGGTTAAGAGGGGGCATAATCAAAGTGATTAAAATTATGGAAGGATGTATAATGGCTCAAGGTTGTTACTTTAAAATGAGATCAACAAAAATACAAGGACACAGTTGGAAACTTGGTAAATTTCACAGAAATGCTCCAACATTGATGGTTTAAAAGCCAGACGTCTGCATGACCATCATCATCAAGTCCTTCTGTGAGAACCCTTAATACAAAGAGGACTGTTTCATTTATGTAAGGTAGAATGCCCAGAGGGGACTGGGCGATCTCATGGTCTGAAACCCCTGCAGGTTTTATTTTTTTCTCCAGTCGTCTGGAGTTTTTTTTTTGTTTTGTTTTTTCTGTTCTCCCTGGCCATCGGACTTTACTCTTATTCTATGTTAATTAATGTTGACTTATTTTAATTTACTTTGTCTTTTATTTTTCTATTCATTATATAAAGCACTTTGAGCTACATTTTTTGTATGAAAATGTGCGATATAAGTAAATGTTGTTGTTGTACTTTTTATTTTACAGACAGAACAAGACAAATTGATTAAATAGTATGGTGGGTCTTAAGGGCCTGTATTTTAGATAACTGACCAGTAAAACATTTTGCATATTTGTGTAGCCCATTTGTTTTCGGGTTTACTACTGCAATAATTCATGTGTCTAGCAAAATATATCAGGACAAAAATGAGTCATCTGATTTGAAAATGTACTGAATTAAATAAAACAAAGTACTGTAGACAGAAAATTTTATAAGTAAATAAAGTAGAAATATTCTCAAAGCATACTATACAATCTTATGTTCTGCTGCCAATTGTTAGCACTTACCATTATTATTAGATGTGGACTGGACTAAAGTATGACTGGACAGAGAAGTCATGCTCTGTGGTGGAGTGAACGGTTTAGATGTTGCAATTGGATTCTCAGTGAGTCTTGTAGTGATCATGGTAGAGGTGGCAATCGAGTAATTACTCTGAACAGTAGATAATGCGAAGCCTGTGTGATCCTGGCTGCCATTTTTCACCGTGGTGGAAATGTTAGGCTGACTTAGTGACGTGACATTTTGCAGTGAAGCTCCAGTGGTTATTGTTGCTTCAGTTGATGGGCTTGTGTTGTTCAAGGCTGGAATGGAAGAAGAAAAATAGGAAGAGGTGCTGCTGTTTCCTGCTCCTGTAATGTTTATCCCCTGCAGTGTGATTCCAGGAGAAGGGCTGGTTGCCTTGGTACCATTGCTTAAGATAACCGTGGTTATTTGGCTTGATGCAAAAGGAAAAAGGAGCCACAGAATTTGCACTTGCAATATGGCTGCTGTAATGAAGAAGCTGATCTTCCTCATGTTTTGCACCTTACACTTTTGTTAGTAACCTGAAAGAAGAAGAGAATCAGGAAAGGTGTCAGT
>JANRMT010027041.1:22517050-22532423 GCA_026402145.1 Polypterus bichir lapradei
ATGTTAATTAATGTTGACTTATTTTAATTTACTTTGTCTTTTATTTTTCTATTCATTATATAAAGCACTTTGAGCTACATTTTTTGTATGAAAATGTGCGATATAAGTAAATGTTGTTGTTGTACTTTTTATTTTACAGACAGAACAAGACAAATTGATTAAATAGTATGGTGGGTCTTAAGGGCCTGTATTTTAGATAACTGACCAGTAAAACATTTTGCATATTTGTGTAGCCCATTTGTTTTCGGGTTTACTACTGCAATAATTCATGTGTCTAGCAAAATATATCAGGACAAAAATGAGTCATCTGATTTGAAAATGTACTGAATTAAATAAAACAAAGTACTGTAGACAGAAAATTTTATAAGTAAATAAAGTAGAAATATTCTCAAAGCATACTATACAATCTTATGTTCTGCTGCCAATTGTTAGCACTTACCATTATTATTAGATGTGGACTGGACTAAAGTATGACTGGACAGAGAAGTCATGCTCTGTGGTGGAGTGAACGGTTTAGATGTTGCAATTGGATTCTCAGTGAGTTTTGTAGTGATCATGGTAGAGGTGGCAATCGAGTAATTACTCTGAACAGTAGATAATGCGAAGCCTGTGTGATCCTGGCTGCCATTTTTCACCGTGGTGGAAATGTTAGGCTGACTTATTGACGTGACATTTTGCAGTGAAGCTCCAGTGGTTATTGTTGCTTCAGTTGATGGGCTTGTGTTGTTCAAGGCTGGAATGGAAGAAGAAAAATAGGAAGAGGTGCTGCTGTTTCCTGCTCCTGTAATGTTTATCCCCTGCAGTGTGATTCCAGGAGAAGGGCTGGTTGCCTTGGTACCATTGCTTAAGATAACCGTGGTTATTTGGCTTGATGCAAAAGGAAAAAGGAGCCACAGAATTTGCACTTGCAATATGGCTGCTGTAATGAAGAAGCTGATCTTCCTCATGTTTTGCACCTTACAATTTTGTTAGTAACCTGAAAGAAGAAGAGAATCAGGAAAGGTGTCAGTATACTAGAATTAATTTTGTTATTTATTTTTTTTATATATGCATTTCCTATGGGAAATCTAAATTTAATCGCTTTCTACAAATTTATAAAAAAAAATCTTCCTGCCCGCACTGGCACATTACATTGTTGGCTATTGGGCACAGAAGAAAATCTTAAAAACATACTAAATATGTTCATTTTTTAAGCCAACACAGTTGTTGACTATTAATACACATCTTACGATTACACACATATTGTAAAACAATGAACACAAAAATATCATTATTATGAGCATTTGCCATTTTAAAAGAAAACCAGCTGTGTGATAGCCCAGTATTTCTTCCGACACAACAACCTTTCAACCCCTCAACCCGAGTGGGGGATTCCTCCTGACAGATCAAATCACAAACATTTCATGCCACATGGTCAGTTTTGTTTGTAAAGTTACTTCCATATTTATGTGAGAACTTACACAAGTGAATAGAAAACATATGCTTACCCTGAGAAAATTAGAACTGGGAATATGCGATTAAATTATTATTTCTGTATCCTTTTTGTCATCACAAATATACATCAGAAACCAGGAAGACACCGATCAACACTTGACAATTGTCTTTGCTTGAAAAATTGATGTGTTTGGTTAGGTTTTTAAAGATTTTCCTCTATGTTTTCACTGAATTATGAGCCCACTTAAGTTCCCTATCACAGAGAGTCATTCTTCTTGGCGATTTCAACATTCATATTGACATTATTACATGTAAGCTGAGAAATGAATTCATATCCTTACTGGACTGCTCTTGCTCAGTGCAGCATTTCAGTTTTCCTAGTCACTCTGGTGGACATATATTGAACCTATTCTGCACATCTGGCTTATCTGTTAGCAACTCTTATAGCAGTGATTTAGGACTGTCTGATCATGAAGCAATACTTTTCTCTGTCACTACCTCTCCCTCCTCTTACCTGTAAATGTCAAATTTTTTTCAAAAACCTTAAAAATATCTGTCTTTCTATCCTTGCTAGTTCCATTTCTGATCTTTTTTTGTCTTCATCTATTCCATCTACACTGGATAGTCTTCTTGATCACTATAACACAGCCCTTCTTTCAGCACAAGCTGAAACAGCTCCTTTAAAGCATAAATAGGTTTCCTTTGATCGCTCACCTCCATGGTACTTTTCAGAGTTACAGTCTATGAAAGCAGCTGGCCAACTGGCCTCACTGTACACATTCAGGCTTTCTCTTACCAACAAAGGGCTTACAGGGATACACTAACTGCAGTCAAAGACACACCTTATGGCAGAATAATAGAAGATGGCCATGATAATCCAATGGTTTTGTTCTCTGTAGTTAATAAATTACTTCAACCTGCATCTGGCCCAATTACCTCCTCCACTGAAGCCTATGAAAAAATCCCCCACATTTTCCATAATAAAATTAAAGATCTAAATAATTTAGCTATCATAAATCCATCATTCATTTATATCTTTCCCTGTCTCCCACTCCATCCAGCTGTTTTTCTAAATTTTCACCAGACACGTCTACATTTGTTAGTGACCTGCTTTGTAAGATAAGGCCCAGTATTTGTGTACTGAACCCCATCCCCACCACACTTCTTACAATCCTGCCTTCATGTCATAATCCCGACTGTTGCGACAATAATAAATATATCCCTTGACACTGGCTTTGTGCTGGCCACTTTTTTTAAAATGGATTCTGAAGCCCCACTGTTTAAAAAGTCTGGACTTGATACTGACAATTTTAACAATTTTCAGCCTATTTTTCACTTACCTTTTCTGTCTAAAGTTCTTCGGCATGTTGTAGTCTCATAACTGACCAATTATTTAACTTCTAATAATTTGATGGAACCCTTTCAGTCTGGTTTCAGGGCACAGCACAGCTGCTGAAGTGCTCTGCTTTAGGTTACTAATGGTTTGTTTATGGCAGCAGACTCTGGATAAACTAGCATATTAATTCTGTTAGATCCTGTGAGGATCAGAACTGGTGTGGCGCTGAGGTATCACCCACTGCACAGCAGCACTCGGGTCCCAATTTGAGGCTGCCCATCTGCATAGGCATGTGGAACGTCTTGTCTCTCTGGCATGATGATCATCTTCTTGTGCTGTCAGAGAAGCTTTATAAACTCTGCATTTCAGTGGCGGCACTCTCTGAGGTGCGCAGACCTGGGACTGGCCAAATCTCAGTAGGTGGGTACACCTTTTATTGATCTGGTCGTTCTGATGGCTGTCATACTCGGGGAGTAGCTGTTGCTGTAACGGATCGGCTTCTTCCAATGGTGTCCAATGTCACTTCTTACAATGAGCGTATTATCAGACATAGATTACGGCACTCTCTGTGTGCCTTGTCTGTTGCCTCAGTGTATGCTCCGACCGCGGTGAGGGAGACATTTTATTCGCAACTTCGCTTGGTGGTTGATGGGTGTCCGCGAGGTAACACTTCTCTGGTCATGGGTGACTTCAATGAGACCACTGGCACTGACGGGGCTGGCTATGAGGATTGTCTTGGTCCCCATAGGGTTGGTGACCATGGTGAAAGTGGCGCCATGTTACTTGAGTTTGCAAAAGGTCAGGGGCTATGAATTGCTGAATCCTGGTTCCAGCGCCCCTGAGCCACATCGTTGGATTTAGTACTCCAGTACTGGTGGTGCAATAAAGGAGATCGATCACATCCTCATGGGCAGGTGCTGGAGGCTATTGTAAAACTGTAGGGTCTACAGAAGTACCCAGCTTGTGAATTTGGACCACAGACTTGTTGTTGCTACTCTGAAGATATAGCTTAGGTCCAGTAGGTTGCCACCTACTAGGGAAATTAGGCTGGACCTGGCCAGATCCAGGATAACGCTTTTTCTGACAAGTTTACTCGCATTTTGTGTGAGGAACTTATGGATTTGGATGTGACTGCTGATCCTAATGTGACGTGGGAGACCTTCCATGACACGACCCTGAAGGTTGCAGAGCAATGTTTTGGTTTTACTAGTGTTCCCAGAAGGAGGTGTTTCATCTTGCAGGTCAATATGGATATCATCGAGAGGAGTTGCAGTGCACGGCTTGATGGCAACTCAGGTCTGGAAATGAGAAGGACGGCTGCGAGGGCTCTGAGGGCAGACGAGGTTTTTGTTAGAGGAATGTGTGACCAAGTGACACACCATCTCTGGTCTACTGACCCATGTTATGCTTACAGAGGAACTGAAGCATTACACACATCTAAATCTGTTCCTCAGAGAGTCACAATCAGAGCAGCTGATGGAGCGGTCCTTACGGATGACACTGTGGTTGTGACCCACTGGGCTGGCTACTTTGAGCAACTGTTTAAAGCTGATCCTCCATCTAGGATTTTGGATATCTCTGGGTCCACTGTTCTTGAGGTTGATCCTCCAATTAGCTGTGAACCACCCAGTCTCACTGAGATTGCACAGTTGGTGAACCATCTGAGAGTAAGGAAGACTGCTGGAATCTGTGGTATCTGGAGTAAACTTCTCCAGGCTGGTGGTAGGGCTGTCCTCCTGGCATTTCAAGCAATCTTTGCCTCCATTTGGGAGACTGGCATCATCCCAACTGAGTGGAAAACGGAACTTGTCATCTCTATCTGGAAAGGGAATGGTGATCTCCTGGATTGTAGCAACTACAGGGGAATGACACTGCTCTCTGTGCCAGGTACAATCCTTGCTAGGGTCATTCTCATTTGGATCCATGATCACTTGCTCACCTGCCAGCGACCAGAGCGGTCTGGTTTTATGCCTAAGAAGTCTACCATCGACCACATCCTAGCACTGAGGGTACTCATGGAGCAGAAAGGCAAATATCAGCAGAGTTTCTTTGCATACCGATGATTTTCATAAAGTGTTCGACTCAGTTGATCGAGCTGCCGCGTGGGACATTCTGAGACTTTGCGGGATCCCCTCAAAGTTGTTACATATCACAGACGGCCTGTACAGTGGTACTGTGGGTGCTGCGCAGAGTAGAGGCAGAACCTCTGCATTTTTTCCAGTTGATTCTAGGGTTCGTCAGTGGTGTGTTCTGCTCCTAATCTGTTCATTGCTTGCATGGATTGGGTGTTGGGCAAGGTTGTGGAGTCCAGTGGCTGTGGGGCATCTGTTGGTGAAGAAAGATTCACTGATCTTGACTTTGCTGACGATGCTGTGACCTTCACGAAGTCAATGGAAGCTCTGATCAGGGCTCTCAAGAGACTGAGTGAAGAGTCTGAGTGTCTGGGCTTGCAGATGTCCTGAATAAAAACCAAGATCCAGGCCTTTATTGACCTTTTAGGCGCAGCCATCATCAGCAGTGTGTTTGTCTGTGGAGAGACTGTCAACCTTGTCGAGAGGTTTACTTACCTCAGCAGTGACATTCATGTCTCTAGTGACTCTTCCTATGAAGTCAGTAGATGGTTTGGAAGAGCAAAGGGGGTCATGAGGTCGCTGGAAAGGGCTGTGTGGCGCTCCCAATATCTATGCAAAAGGACGAATGTCCAAGTCCTTAGAGTCCTGGTGCTTCCTGCCTTGCTATATGGTTGCGAGTCATGGATGCTATCCAGTGACCTGAGACGAAGACTGGATTCCTTTGGTACTGTGTCTCTTTAGAGAATCCTTGGGTACCGCTGGTTTGACTTTGTGTCAAATGAGCAGTTGATCATGGAGTCCCGAATGAGGCACATTACCTGCATTGTGAGGGAGCGTCAGTTTCAGCAGTACCGCCATGTGGCTTGAATCCTCAAGGGTGATCCAGCTCGCAGGATCCTCATTGTTGAGGACCCGAGTGGCTGGAGCAAGGCCAAGGGGATGCCCACGTAACACCTGGCTGTGGCAGGGTGGGACTGGACCATGTGTCTGCCTGGGGGGTTGCCAACCAGGATCCCAAGCTGTTTGTCGTGTGGTGGGTGCAGAAACGCGCTATACCAGTGCATGCTCCCAGACCTGACCTGATCTTAGTGTAGCATTTGACACTGTTGGACCTGACATTCTACTGTCCAGAATGGAGAATATGCTGGGTATCTCTGGCACTGCCCTCCAGTGGTTTAAGTCCTATCTGACTGACAGGCAAGAGTTTGTTAGTCTTAGCAACAGCAGATCCAGCTCAGGACCAGTCACAAAAGGGGTTCCTCAGGACTCTGTCCTTGGCCCTCTGCTCTTCTGTATCTATATGCTTCTTCTTGGCTATATCAGTCATAGCTATGGACTGGGTTATCATTTTAATGCAGATAATACTCCACTCTATTTCAATGTTAAAAGTAAAACTTCATCAGGGCTTTCTCAGCTCACAACTTGCCTTAATGAAATTAAAACCTGGATGGAGCAGAACTCTTTAAAATTAAACTGCAACAAAACTGAACTCCAGCAAATTGGCACTAAACTGCAATTTAAGAAAATGACCTCCTTGTCAGTCAATCTTGACGGTGATCTCATCAGACCTTCTTCTGCTGCAAAGAATCTTGGTGTCATTTTTGATTCATTCCTTTCTTATTCCGCCCACATAAAGAAACTTTCCCACTTTCACCTTCGTAACATATCCCATGTTCATTCATTCCTATCCTTTTCTAATGCTGAGAAACTTGTCCATGCTTTTATCACATCCCATATTGATTATTGTAACTCTCTACAGGTTGATGTCGTTTCTAATCTTATCTCACAGCTCCAGTTGATTCAAAATCCTGCTACAATAGTCCTAACATGAACCAGCAACAGTGAACACACAAAACCCATCCTGCTTTGCCTCCATTGGCTCCCTGCATCTTACAGAATCGAATATAAAATTCTACAATTAACCTACAAAGCATTAAATGGCCTTGCACCAGACTACATCAGTAAACCTCTCTATCACTATGCTCCTGTTCCTCTGATTCTGGCAATCTTATTGTGCCCCACACTAACCTGCACTCTACGGGTGACAGGGCCTTTAGCTGTATAGCGCCCAGACTTTGGAGTGACCTCCCGAAATTAATGAAATCAGCTGACTCCATTCATTCTGTTAAAAAACTAGGGGCCTTCGCATCCTTCGCGTCTCTGCTGCTCGCGTATGTGGATTTCACTTTCACCAAACAACAAATCTTTTAATTCTCGTGGATATGCCTCTTCATTGGGAAGAAACACTACTTTTCCCTGATGGCAACAAGAATTAGACGATCTACAAGTCTCCGACTTAAAGTTTAAAGCCAAACAATATCTATATACTTCTATCATATCACCTATGTCCATATATTCAATCTCTTTTCTCCTTTACCTTTTTATCAATATTGCTTTGAAATTTGATTCTGTGTTTGGAGTTACATCGTGACAACGCAATATATAACTGCCCATGAGTGAATATTGTTTCTTTCTCTCTACATGAACTGTGTCTGACAATAGCATTCACACAAATGAGAAATGATTGAACTCTGTGTGTGGTTGTAAATGTTTTAGATGTGGGCTGGACTTTTCCAAATCTCTTTGCATAAAGCCTTGTCTCGTTGGGCTTGAAATTTTCTCTAGCGGGATTTCACTTTCACCAAACAAATCTTTTAATTCTCATGGATACGCCACTTCATTGGAAAGAAACACTACTTTTCCCTGATGGCAACACAAATTAAACTATCTGCAAGTCTCCGACTTAAAGTTTAAATACAAACAATATATTCAATCTCTTTTTGCTGTTCCATTATTTCACCGAGTAATTCCTAAACTAATTCCGAGTAAACGCTAACATTATTCAAAGTTATTGTCTGTTATTACATGCATTTTCATTACTCTTTAATTTAATATTATTTTTTGTATCAGTATACTGCTGCTGGATTATTTGAATTTACCCTTGGGATTAATAAAGTATCTATCTATCTATCTATTGTGGGGTACAGCCCGGACACAGACAGGCAGACATGTTGGTTCACCACACACGTTTTATTTTTACTAATATTTACAGTGCACAAACCCAGTGCCGCAGCACCAATCACTCCTTAATGTCCTGGCCGCACAACAATGCCTTGCTCAGTCCTTCTGACCGCCTCCACTCCTCTCCTCTGAGCTCCGTCCTCTTCCACCCGACTCTTGCCCTCGACTGGAGGGAGGCGGTCCCTTTTATCCGCACCCGGATGAGTTCCAGGTGCTCCCCAGCAATCTTCCGCTGACACGCCCCAGTGCCGGCTGTTCTCCCGGAAGCTCTCTGGGTGTCCCTGCTTCTTTTCCCCCCAGCACTTCCTGGTGTGGCGGAAGTACTGGGGTCCAGGGTTCCCAAGGCACTGGGGCACCCCCTGGCGGTGACCACGGGCCCCTACAGGGTTGGGCTTCCATGCCCTTAACCCGTGGCCCCCAAAGCAACCAGGGTGGTGGTGCCCCACGTGATCCACGGTGGGCGTAGACCCTCCTCCGGTCCCTGAAGGCGTCCAGGCTGGGTCGTTGCCCCTGGCATCCTTGACACTATCTATCTAATTTTCCGTTTATTTGCACTAATGTGATCTTTACTATCATTTTTTGAGACTTTCGAATTTTAGTACTTTCATTATCTCTAACCTGCTCTGCATGTGTATCACGCCAACGTTTTTGAATTCTTTACATCGTTCTACTTTGTCATCTACTCTTTGTCTTTTATTTCCTGCCCTGGGCGTGGCTAAATCTCTGGGCACATAGTCTCGTTTTGCGGGACGTGAAAGTGTCTCTCTGAGAAAGTCACGTCTCGTCTCTCTTCCAACGTTTTTTTTATTATAATAGAGAGATGTGTTAATCCTTCTCAAACTATTTGTAACCTTGGTATGCCACTCAGATTTGAGCTGAATGACTTTGAAACAAGGCCAGGCTTTCTTTTCTGCGCAGCTTTCATCCATTCATTCATTTTCTTTACCTGCTTATCCAGAGCAGAGTCATAGGGAAGCTGGAGCCTATCCCTGCAAACATCGGGTGCATGGCAGGAACAAACCCTGCATTGGGTGCCCACACCCATACACACACACACTAGATACAGAACAAGGCCAATATAGAGTCACAAATCCTCCTAACCTGCATGTCTTTACATTACTGTGGGAGGAAATCCATAAAGACATGGGGAGAACATGTAAACTCTACACAGGGAAGACCCAGGATGGAAACTCCTGGTCTCCTTAATGGGAGGCAGCAGCACTACCTCTCTGCCTTCATGCCACCCATTCACAATATTTATTAGCAATATTGTTTTAGTAAGTTTACAGTAGATTATTGGCTACTGAGTTGCAGCACTTTTACAGCTTATAAAAATTCAGGAAATTCCTGTAATTCAACAGTAGCATATTGCTACATCACACTTAACTATATGGTCTAGTTAAATGTGATGTTACTGAATAGAATTATATTTTTGTTACAATACACAGTAACATGTCACATATGCATGTCAAAGGATGTCCTTATGTGCTCTGCTAAGGTATGTAATAACCGAGAGGAGGTGTTATCACTAACACTGTCTTCTCCTTCTGTCCCCTTAAAACTGAGAAATTGCCCAGTGAGGGAACCTGACTCCCACCCCTTCTGGTTTCCCGTCAATAAAAGTGCAAGATTCGTGGAAGGTGGTGTCATTTCTTAGATGGAAGAACTGCTAGACAGAGCTCCTCTTAAATTGGCTAAAGATAATTTATGCCAAGACTGGCGTTACTTTTGTTAATGTTTCATTTGTATGGGATGACTTGGTTGGTGCCCCAAAATTTTGATCCGGCAGTCTGTCGTTCCTGCAACTTTGCCATACATAATACAGTCAAATACTGTAAAAGTAATGCAATTAACAGACAAGGAATTTCCTGTAAATTCACAGTCTAGTTTGTTTTACAGTGCACCCATAGTGATAGTACAGGGAACCTTTCAATTTTAGAGCTGCGAATAATCTAACATGCATGTCTTTGGGATGTGGGTGCAAACCCAAGTATGGCTTCTTCTAAAGAGTAAAACCATAAAAGCATAATCATGACTGCCAGCACCCAAATGCTTTAATTCCAGTGCTTCATCTCTTCAGCCATTATGCAATGACTTTATAGAAAGCCTTTCATGCCGGCATATGCGCAGTGTTGTAGCCCTGAATGGTGCTATTTGAAATATAGACGGATTAATTGTTTGCTTCACTCTCATTTAACATTATCACATTATCAAAAGCTCCACACTGTTGTTTGGTAGAGGCGTCAAACAACACACTGTAAATGTAAGCCTGCTGTAAATACAGGAGCCATTGTTTTAAACATTTTATAGGCTTGCCCCTTGAACCTTCTAGTTTCTGTCAACATTACACACGTTTGTATTTAAATGTGGTTGTATTTGCTTTTTACCCTAACCAACTGATAAATGTCCTGAATTTACTTACCGGAGTCATTATTTAGATTTTTCCACACACCTTAGCAGTACGTGTTTTTAATACATTGTATTGGATGATCTAACATTTGTAGTAGCCAACTGGCCCAAATTTTGTTTTGCTTTTTTTTTTCACAGTCTTGTAGATTTATAACACTGGAGTCAGAAAATGTCTACTAAATTTTCATTTAAAAAACAGTGTTTTAAAATTAAACCAGTCTCCATTGACACACCGTTCGCATCATGTAGGAAATTGCACACCTGCTCTCTGTCATGCTGATGACTTTCAGCCAACAAATTATTCAGTAGAAGCGTGTCAAGAAATGCCATGCGGGCTCCATTATACCAACAGCAGTATGTCTGCGTAATGCTTCACTGCGGCTGGGACTGCCAAATCAGAAGTTTTCTTTTAATTTTCTTGTTTTATAGTCATTTTGGTGTGTGTTCAGACCAAAGTGTGTATGCATACTTATTTATTTAAGTTGTTACTAATTTATCTATGTTTTTATGTATTTATATTTAAAGAGCTTCTGTAAAAAGATATCTATCTATCATATAGCACTTTTCACATCTATCTATCTATCTACACATTGGCAAAAAAAAATCCTTGAAGAGAATTTAACACCACCAGCTACAGGATTTATTGCAAAATTGTACTGACCAGTAAATTATTATTCTTTTGTGCATTAAGCATTCAAAACATACAAAATAAAATGTATATGCATACAAGTAAGCAACACAATATGTAAAGCACCTCCACTATTTTCTAATATGGCTTTCTTCCTGGAAGTGTGGCCAATCAAGCAATGAAACATTGTAATGAATGGGATCCATTCCCCGTGCTGGGGAGGGTTACATAGATAGCTAGAAAGATAGACAGAACTTTATTTGTCCCCAGGGGGAAATTTGGCATTTTAAAGAAGCTCTTTAAATAAATAAATATATAAATAGTTAGAACCAAGAAGAAAATTAATCAGAAAGAAAATATCTGACTTGCTTGTCACAAACACAGTAAGACATTATGCAGATGTCTTCCTGTTGGTATAAAATACCCCCGTGTAGCGTTTTTTGACAAACTTTTGCTGAGTAATTCGCTGCCTGAAAGTCCTCAGTGTTGGTGTGTCAAGAGAGGGGATGTGCAGCATTGTTCATAGTGGCACTCAGTTTTGTTTTACTTCTCTCCTTTGCTACAACCTCCAGGGGGTCCAGGGTGCACCCTGTAACTGAGTCTGCCCTTTTTAAATAGCTTGATAATTTGGTGGACATACTGGCCATCACTGAGTTGGAGATGTTCAGGATGTCACTTCCCACATTAAAGGAACGCAGTCTCCTAAAGGTAAAGAGCTTGCTCTGCCCTTTCTTCTATAGTTCCTCTGTGTTCCAAGAACAGCCCAACCTGTCATGAATGTGGACCCCCAAATACTAGTAGGAGTGCACCACCTCTACGTTTACTCTAAATGTACTCTACATCTACTGAACAGTGAACAGACATAGGGGCTCTTTAATGTGGTGAAAGTCAATAACCATGTCCTTTATTTTGCTAATTTTGCTTTTTTGCAGACAGTTCTCTTTGCACTAAGACACAAAGTTCTTCACTTGACTCCTCTCCTTTATCTCATCCCCCTTCATCAATACACCCCCATAAGTGCAGAATCATCTGAGAATTTGTGCAAGTGACATGACCTGCTGTTATATTTATAGTCTAATAAGCATGAACCAATTAAAGTGCCCACGTTTTCAAAAATCTGCGTTTTTGCCTGTCCACACCACAACACGGAGGCAATGTTTTCAAATGTACATGACTCTGACCACCATTTTCAAAAGTGGTGTCTTTATGCCTTTGTAATATATTGGGACAGTGAATCCTGGTTGGTTCCTGCCTTGTTTGCATCACTTCCAGGATCGACTCTGGCCTACCAAAACTTTAACACTAGAATTACCAGAGCCTACGAAAAAACTCGTAAATCTGTCCCACCTTAAATCGCTTCTTAAAACTGTTCTAACCTCTCCGCCAGCGTCTTTTGTTAATCTAAATGTGCTGATAAAAGAAAAGCTGCAAGTAGCCGGCTATTCCATCCTCCCACCGACTTAGAACGTGCACAAACTTCTCCCAGCTCATGCCTCGATTATCTGGGAGTGAAGTGGAGTTTTAGAGTGGAAATAATAGATCGTTGTTTGGAACACGCGCATTTCATGTCTGTTCCGTTTCTACAGTAATCTGTGTAAACACATTGTTAAAACAGAAACGTTTTTTATATTCTAGTAGTAGATGACAAAATGTAGGCATAAACTACTGTATATAATGTATGAAGCCTGAAGTATCAAAGAAATATTTTCACAGAAGGTACAAATGTAACACAACAATTGCGCTTTTATTCAAAAATATAACTGCAGAAACAAAAAGCCGCCTTAACACGTGACATTGACACCTGTTTATTATGACTGCCTACGTGGCGCAATAGAATCAGCTACTGACTGGGAATCAAAGCGTCGCGAGTTCGATCCTGCACCCCTCAGTTTTGAGAAGTAAACTGCTCTTAGTCTTACTATTTTAGAATAAAAATATACGTTTGATTTCAGTCTGTAACAGCCGGTGTAATTTATGATACTTGTAAAAGTTAGCTTTGTTTTTTTTTTTTTTTAGTCAGTTTTATTATCTCGGCCGCGTTCACGAGCCCAAACACACCCCACCCCTGCATCTGACACTGCTGTTTTCACATAGACGCGCTATAACAGAGGTAAACTCAGCTCCCTTCTACATCGGAGCAAGAATGCACATACCATTGCTTGCATACTAAAGTGTCAGCAGGCACTTTTCGTGGCATTACACACATTTTTGAGCATGCCCTCTGCACACTACTTGTGACTTTAGGCTTTAGGAAGTAAGTAAATAAATAAAGGTAAATCGTGTCATAAAATGATTTCTTCAAAACGTCACATATATTTGTGTCTTTCTTTATTTAAAATGTGTGTTGATCACCGCCAGCATGTTGTAGCACACAGCATCTGGCCATCTGCATGTTCTTTCGTGCACTGAATAAGAGACAAATATACAGTCTGACTGAGAGAATCAGACTGAAAAAAAGCAAACATTTAGAAATGCAATACTTTTACAGCTGATCAGACGCTGTTCGTTTTCAAACCTTTACTAGTATCATAAATTACACCGGCTGTTACAGACTGAAATCAAATGTATGTTTTTATTCTAAAATAGTAAGACTAATAGCAGTTTACTTCTCAAAACAGAGGGGTGCAGGATCGAACTCGCGACTTTTTGATTTCCAGTTGGCAGCTTATTCTATTGCGCCATGGAGGCAGTCATAATAAATGGTGTCAATGTCGCATGTTAAGGTGGCTTTTTTTTTCTGCAGTTATATTTTTGAATAAAAGCGCAATTGTGTTAGATTTGTACCTCCTGTGAAAGTATTTCTTTCAATACTTAAGGCTTCATACATTACAGTATATAGTTTATGCCTACATTTTGTCATCTACTACTAGAATATAAAAAACGTTTCTGTTTTAACAATGTGTTTACACAGATTACTGTAGAAACGGAACAGACATGAAATGCGTGTGTTCCAAACAACGATCTATTATTTCCATTCTAAAACTCCACTTCACTCCCAGAAAATCAATCAAGGCATGAGCTGGGAGAGGTTTGTGCACATTCTAAGTCGGTGAGGGGATAGAATACCCGACTACTTGCAGCTTTTCTTTTATCAGCACATTTAGATTAACAAAAGACGCTGGCGAAGAGGTGAGAATGGTTTTAAGAAGCGATTTAAGGTGGGACGGATTTACGAGTTTTTTCGTAGGTTCTGGTAATTCTAGTGTTAAATAGTTCATAAAACAGATGGATGGTCAAATGGTCCAGAAAGAACTAATGTAGGCCTCTAATTTAATTTTTGCAGATGTCACTAAACTAGGTGGAACAGCATATAATGTTAAAGTCAGCCAAATCATTAGAGAGATGCCTGGACAGAATACAGGCCTGGCAAGTTTGATGCAAATAAGTGTAAAGTACTACGTTTATGAAATTATTAGATTTGAATACTCAATGGGAGTTTTTAAATGAAAGTCTGCACTGTGCACTTTAATCATGTCATAATTGTTCGATTTGTAATTTTGAACTGTTGCCCAGAGCGGGAAATCAAGAATAATGTCCCTTTGTCCCAAACATTATGGAGGGCACTGTATAGAGCACACTAATGAAGCCTCATCTAGAGTACCATGTGCAGTTTTGTTCTCAGTATTACAAAACTACACTGGACCTTTTTAGTTTAAATAAACAGAGATTAGGAGATGACATGGCATTTCTTTTCACTGCTATGCTGATGATACTCAGGTTTATATTCCCGTCTGCAACTCTGCAACAAATCAACTCCACAACTGTCTGTCTGAACTAAGATCCTGGATGGCCCACAATTTTCTTGATCTAAATCAAAATAAAACGGAGGTGCTTATAGTGGGTCCACCAGCTAAAGCCCAAATTGGTCTTGGACTTCTCGGCTCTTTCTCTGCCTTTTCCAAACCTCAAGTCCGCAATCTTGGTGTTACCTTTGATAGTAGCCTCTCTTTTGAGAAACAAGTAAATTCTGTAGTCAAGAGTTGCTTTTTACAACTTCGTCTATTAGGTAAGATCAAGCCTTTTTTATCTTCTAAAGATCTTGAGAAAGCTACTCATGCTTTTATTTTTTCTCGCCTCGATTATTGCAATTCGCTGTATTCTGGGATTAGCAAATCTCTGATACACAGGTTACAGCTGGTCCAAAATGCTGCCACTCGCTTTCTGGTTATGGCAAGGAAGTATGACTCTGTTTCTCCTATTTTAGCTTCTTTACACTGGCTGTCTGTCAGTTTTCGAATTGATTTTAAAATCTTGCTGCTAGTTTTTAAATCGTTACATGGGCTCGCTCCTGCCTATTTATCTGAATTGTGTGTTTTACACCAGCCATCCAGAGTGCTTAGATCTTCTGTTCAGTTGTCTCTTGTTGTCCCTCGTACCAAATGTAAAACCAAAGGGGACAGGGCCTTTGCAGCTGCTGCCCCTCGCCTGTGGAACTCTTTACCTCATCATATAAAGGAGTCGTCTACAATTGAA
>JANRMT010027041.1:22537423-22564371 GCA_026402145.1 Polypterus bichir lapradei
TCACTGGATAGCATCCATGTCTCACAACCATATAGCAAGGCATGAAGCACCAGGACACTAAAGAATTGGACCTTTGTCCTTTTGCAGGCTTCATGGAGAAGATTGATCAAGCATATCTCCCCACAAAGAAGTTGGAAAAGATGAAGTGGAATAAGAATACTATGGGAATAAACTTCTAGTGAGTTCTTTGACGGCAGCATATTATACTTGTGTTTATCTTGTCACCAGAGATGTCAATATACTTATTGTTGTAGTTCTGCCTTTTTAACAGACGATTTATTACATGCAGATTTATTACTGCATTGGATTAAAAGTAATCAACGTGGTGGTCAAATTATCACTTGGCTGACACCATTAAACAAGACAGTTTACAACATTTGAAGCAGTTGTTTATATCTCTTTTGTTTCTCCAGTTCAGGCACAGGCAGGTCAAGTGACTTGCTCAGGGTCACACAGTGTCAATAGTGGGATTTGAACTCACAACCTCAGGATCTGAGGTCCAAAACCTTAACCACTGATTCTTGCCACACTGATTCTCTTCTTGTGTATTCCTTACTGTCCTTCCACTATAATTACATTCCTTGAATAATTCAAGATACACTTTGTCTTACATCTCCACCTGTGGTGTCTTTGTATCTATATGTCCACCTGGTTGCTCTGTCTCTGTCATTCCAACAAATGGAGCATCACAAACGTTTATAGTAGTAAAATAAATTGCATTTGTTATTCCAACAGATGGTACATCACAAACATTTGTAATAGTAAAATGAACTGTATTTGTTATTCCAACAGGTGGTGCACCACAAACATTTATAGTAATAAAATTAATTGCATTTGTTACTCCAACAGGTGGTGCATCACAGACATTTGTAGTAGTAAAATGAATTGTATTTGTTATTCCAACAGGTGGTGCACCACAAACGTTAAACACTGCTTTTAAAACTCCCATAACAAATGGCCCACAGTGTCAGAAACAGAATTTGAACCCACCACCTCAGGGTTTTACAGTCCAAAGCCTCATCTACTATTCCACATGGATACATGGGTAGTAAAGGCAAAGCAGGAGAAAAAGTTACATATGGCAGAAATGAGAATGGCGAGATTACAAAAAAAAAGGACAGACTAAGAAATGAGACAATCAGAGGAACAACAAAAGTGGGAGAGACATCTAAGGAAGTACTGGAAAGGAGATTGAAGTGCTGTGGACATGTGACGACAAGAAACAATGAAGATGTGTGCAAGAGAGTGATGGGAATGGAAGTACAGGGGAAGAGAAAGCAAGGGAGGCCAAAACGGAGATGTGCCCTGGGTTTGAGGTTTAAGCCGGTGCCTGTCTGTTGTCTTCATTTTCATCCTGTGTGTTGGTGGTCTTTTCTCTGGGTATTCCGGATGAGGTTTCAAAATTTAGAAGGATGTTTTTTGAAATATTGTGAAAGCCGGTCCACTCACCCTCACTGCTTACTGTAGGTTGGTCTTATTTGCCTGTTCCTGGCCTGAGGCTTCCTGGAAGCACATTAGAGACGATTGCCTAATCTGTACGGCAGCCTCCAGATCATGTCTAATCTTGTTGTACATTTCTTTTGAGATGTTAGTGACCCACCCTTAAGTGGTTAAAAAATGCGGCTGACCATCTGAGCAAGTTTTTTGATACAATGAGGGTTATTTGTAGCTGTTAACCCATTTGAGGTCAAGGGCGTGAAAAGCCGAATAACAAAACCTTCCATGTGCAGCTCTCTCCTCCACACCCTCAAGACTCTCCTACTTGCTGCTATAAGAGCCGCCTTTCCTCAAAGCGATTTCTCCGCGAGAGATAAATAAATCAGCGCCACACACACCTCCACCTCAGTGCTCCAGTGGAGTTTTTTGGATTCATCTCTAAATAAGCTTTCATAAAACCTGAAACACAACGTGGACCCAGTCACCTCTTTGAGGGCTTTGTGACTCGTGTTACAGTCAGATGCTGAACCACCTCAGCCATATGTTAAGAGTACTAACAAGCCAACAAGTACACCTCAGCAACTCACATCTTACAAATCAGCAGAGAAACCAGAAAATCACTTGCAGGTTCTTACCTGTGGGAGAAAGCGTTCACTTGTGAAAAGCTCCGTTTTTCTGACCATTTCCTGTTTTCCACATT
This sequence comes from Polypterus bichir lapradei, assembly GCA_026402145.1. Classification (NCBI taxonomy): domain Eukaryota; kingdom Metazoa; phylum Chordata; class Cladistia; order Polypteriformes; family Polypteridae; genus Polypterus; species Polypterus bichir. The sequence continues at coordinate 22,539,561 of JANRMT010027041.1, forward strand.
CTCTGTGTTTTGTTCCCTGGAGAGCGGGGCGGGACAAAGAGTCACAGCTTCAAAATCGGCACACAGGTAGACGGCATGGAGGTGCTGGTGGGCGGTGCCAGGCTGTGCTCGCCCCTCTCTTTATCTTAGGAGGAGTCACAGGCTGGTAAAAAAAATAAATAAAGAGCTGCCTGGGGCAGGCCCTGTGCTCTCTGACACCTCTGATAAGAGGGCCATAGCTACTGGAGACTCTGCACATCTGTTTTAACAGCTGATGTCCTGCTGCTCTTTATTACTGGAGCTCTTGGGTAAATAGACGAACTCTAAAACAAAATAATTCTTAATAAGGGTGTCACAAGTGGCAGTGTCATTAGCACCAGTTTCCTGAATTCAATCTTCTATTCTTCTTACAGGCAGCTTTTCAAATAACAGGACGCAAGGCAGGAAACAAACCCTGGGCAGGGCGCCAGCCTACTGCAGGGCACACACACACACCAAGCACACACTAGGGACAATTTAGCATCACCAATGCACCTGATCTGCATGTCTTATGGACTGTGGGAGGAAACTACAATAACTAATTAAACCTAAATTAACCAACGGTATATTAAGTTTTTTTGGGTTTTTTTTCTCATCAATTCGACAGATATTCACAGAACAGATGGGTGAAACATACTTGGTGCTTTAATTGTGACACCCATGTCTGAATTTGCCACGATGAGATGTGAAGCACCTTTACGTACACATCAGTGCTTAGTCGCAGTTTATAGTTAAACATCAACCTAACATGAAAACCTCTCTGATGGGCGAGGTGAACCCATGGAGATGTGGGCCTCAGTCTCCTGGATCCAGAGGGGCTGCAGCGCTAACCCAAGTACATTCATGTCAGCCTGCATTTATGAAGTGCCCTCCATTGTGTTTGGCAACAAAGACACGTTGATTTTCCTTGATTTACGCCTCTCTGCTCCACAGTTTTAACATTACAAATCAAACAATTCAGTGGTGATTAAAAGTGCACATTGCAGACTATCATTTAAGGGGATTTTCATACATTTTGGTCACACCACGTCGAAATGGCCACACTTTTTTGACACGGTCCCCCAATTTCAGGGTATTGTGACATTTGGGACAATTGGTGTCGCAGGGATTTGTGATTCCTCAGGTGGGTTTCATGACTTCATAAATACCTCGGCCTGCTACAACCCTGTGGAGTCTGTAGTTGCCATTGTTCAACACAAAGACAAGAGATGTACCAATGTAAGTGAAAGAAGCCATCATGAGGCTGAAAAACAAGAATTTTGTTTGATTTGTAATTTTAACCTGTGGATCAAAGGGGTAAATCAAAGCAAAATGTGTCATTGTTCCAAACATTACAGAGGGCCCAGTGAAGACAACTGACCCCACCCGTATGAAGTCTGTGGAAGGAGATGTTTCATTTTGGATCTGAGATGACTTCAAGCTGGAGCTCCACCAAGCCAGACCTGCTCAACCGAGTTATTTTCACAGAGTCTGGCTGGCTGCAGTTGCAATTTGTTTTGTTATTATTCACCATTATGTGCCTGTTTTGTTTCTTAGTTATGATAGTATTAAACAGACCGGGCTTGGTTTTTATTCCTACTGTATATCTTGTGACCACTAGAGGGTGGTAGAGTTCACCCAACCCCAGACACAACCTCACAGACATGAATCCTGTTTTACAGCTACTTTCCACAACAGAATGCAGTAGTGCAATAAACACGATTTTGTGCACATTCTCATCTCATTTCTCCTCCACTTCCAACCGACTCTGACTCGCCTTCGATTGTCCCATACCCGGGTGTACTTCCAGTGCTAGGGCATAGCCTGATGGTAGCAGGAGGTCCTATAAAACAGAGCTAAGGAATCCCTGTAGCAACCCCTGGTGGCCCCCACTGAACCTGACAAGGCTGTTCTTAAGAACTACATCATCCAGTGTGCCTTGCGGGTACTTGTGCCGATTCAACCACCCAGTGAGGCAGCCTCCTATTGTGTTCGGGGAGCCCATGGTTCTCTCTACTGTTCTTCTAATATACTGTCCTCCGAACCCGGTATTGTCCTGGGTCCAGCAGGACCAAGATGCTAGTGTAACCAATGTCACATTGACATTTTTTGCCTGTCTTCTGGGTGAAACAGGACAATCTTTGCCCAAATTCTTGTGGCATCATTGGTCTGGCTTCCCATTCAATTAAGGAACCATTCCCCGTTCCAGCTGGGACGCCTGCCCATGTGTTCCATCCATCACAGTATAAATATACACTATCTGGGCTATCTCTCTACAGTGGGATGAAATCTAAACAATCAACACAGACCTCAGCATTAATAGCTGCAGTGCACCATCTATTTGAGTGTATTTTGCAATTCATGTAGTAATAAATTGCATTGCATTTGTCTTTCCAACAGTTGTCACATCACAAACATTTGTGATAGTAAAATGCATCACTACAGATTTTGGTTATGCACCATCTGTTGGAATGACGGATGCAATGCATATGTCTGTGTTATGTACCATTTGGTAAGAGACATGTAAAAGCAGTGCTAATGCTTGTGATGTGCTAACTGTTGGAATGACAAACACAATGCAATTTATTACTTCACAAGTTTGTGATGTGCCATGTGTTGTAACCGAACTGACACACAGACACTTATAAGATATACTAGGGGGCTTCACCCCCTGCTCGCTTCGCTCATCAACCCCCCATCCTGCACTACGTGCCAGCCACTTCTCGTCTCTGCCACTTCTGTATGTGGATTTCACTTTCACCAAACAATAAATCTTTTAATTCTCGAGGATACGCCTCTTCATTGGGAAGAAACACTACTGATGGGGGATTTTAATGTACACATTGATGTGGAAACTGACACTTTTAGCAAATGTTTTACTTATTTGTTAAATTCAGTAGGATTTTGTCAGATTGTCAAAGGTCCAACTCATAATCATAACCACACATTAGATTTAATTATAACTTACAAAGTTGAAATTCAAAATTTAAATATTACTCCATTAAATGAAGTTATTTCCAATCACTTCTTAATTACATTTGATTTAGTCCTGCCCTTGCCAATGCAGTCACAGATTAAAACAAAGACAGTGCGACATCTAGATTGTAATTCTGCTTCAAAATTTATAGATACCTTGAGTAAATCGAGTGTAATTGTGGAAAACCATTTAGATCAGTTAACATCAAATGTAAACGTGGAATACAATTTAGAACAGCTAACATCACATTATAATGTGACCTTGAGAGATGCTCTGGACACAGTGGCTCCCCTTAAAACAAAAGTGATCAAAGCGCATAGAAACTCTCCCTGGTTTAATGAAAATACTCGAGCTCTTAAATTAGAGTGTCGAAAACTGGAGCGTAGATGGAGAACAACAAAGCTACATGTCTTTCAAATTGCATGGACAGAGAGTGTTAATAAATATAAAAAAGCCCTCTTTAAAGCTCGCTCAGAATACTATTCTACATTAATAGATAGCAATAATAAAAATCCTCGGGTACTGTTTAGGACAGTGGCTAAATTAACAAATGGGAATTCAGATCAACAGTGCAAAATACCAACAGATATTAGCAGTACAGACTTTATGAACTTTTTCAAAAAAGTGCCATGGATGTTCTTGCGGCGCCTATTCTAACCATTATCAATAGTTCATTACTGTATGGCACCATACCTGATGCACTAAAAGTGTCAGTCATTAAACCATTACTTAAAAAGTCAGACCTAGACCCACACATACTAAATACTTATAGGCCTATTTCAAATTTACCGTTTCTCTCTAAAATACTAGAAAAGTAGTCGCCAGTCAGCTTCAGTCACACCTTACGCATTACAATTTATTTGAGAAATTCCGGTCTGGTTTTCTCACTGGTCATAGTACAGAAACGGCACTAACACGGGTTGTAAATGACATTCTGATATCCTCTGATGAAGGAAACTTCACTGTAATTATGTTGTTAGACTTAAGTGCAGCATTTGACACCATTGACCATTCTATTTTACTGCACAGGCTAGAAAATGATGTTGGGCTTACAGGCCCCGTGCTCGCTTGGTTTAGTTCTTATTTATCAAATCAATTCCAATATATACAGAAATGTGCTGACAGTACTCCATCATTATACACAGAAGTTCAATATGGTGTCCCGCAGGGCTCAGTACTGGGACCTTTACTGTTTTCACTTTACATGCTTCCACTGGGATCTCTCATTAGGAAACATAATGTTAATTTTCACTCGTATGCAGATGACACCCAGTTATACCTTTCATTTAAATCAAATGAAGTTTCTCCGATGTTGTCTTTAATTAGTTGTGTTAGCGAATTACAGGAGTGGATGAATGATAACTATTTGTCTTTAAATACAGATAAAACGGAGATGTTAATTGTTGGAGGGAATGACGCTGATCACAACAATATTTTGACATCATTTAACTCGGTTAGAATCCCAATTAATTTTACTGAATCAGCCCGCAATCTAAGAGTTATCTTTGATTCTAGCATGTCATTTAAAGCACATATTATAAAGTTGTCCAAAAGATGTTTCTTCCATCTTAAAAATGTTAGGAAATTAAGGCGCTTTCTAAATAAAAAGGATTCTGAGAAATTAATTCATGCATTTATCTCTAGTAGGATTGACTACTGCAATGCGGTGTTCACTGGCTATTCAAACTGTTCTCTATACAGCCTCCCGTTAATCCAAAATGTGGCTGCAAGAATTATTACAAGAGCAAGAAAATATGAACACATAACTCCAGTTCTTAAATCCTTACACTGGCTCCCGGTTAAGTTTAGGGCAGATTTCAAAATCCTCCTTTTAACATATAAAGCATTAAATGGCCAAGGTCCGACTTACTTGTCTGAACTTATCATGACTTACAAACCTGAGCGCACATTAAGATCTCAAGATGCCGGTCTGCTTATGATTCCAAGGATTAATAAAATAACAGTGGGAGGTCGAGCTTTTAGTTACAGGGCCCCTAAACTGTGGAATGGTCTTCCCGCTTCTATAAGAGATGCCCCTTCGGTCTCAGCCTTTAAATCATGGCTGAAGACTCACTACTTCAGTTTAGCATGTCCTGACTAGAGCTGCTGATTAACTGTGCAGACTGCATCTCTGTTGTTAGTCATTAGCACTAAAACATAAGTAACATGATAGTTGTAACTGAATACTAACCCTCACCTATTCTCGGTACTCAAATGTGGCAATTGGTGCCACGGCCCACCTGCCAAGTTGTTTGCCTGCCTATGGTAAAGTCATCCCTGATGGAGGATCGCAGGAATCATGGGAAAGAGGGGTCCTTTCATCGGATTGGCTGGCCCAGCACTGTTTTAGCCATGGAATGGCCAAATGGGGCAGGCAGCTTGATGGATGAGGTCTCCAGGACTCTAAAAATATCCAAATCTTATTATGTGATATCATCTACTGTTAAATTCTGCTCCATACATCTAAAATTTTTATTTTTATGCTGTATTAAGGATTTGTTCTGTTCTGTGTGTTGTATTGTATCGACCCCCTTCGACCCCCTTCTTTTGACACCCACTGCACGCCCAACCTACCTGGAAAGGGGTCTCTCTTTGAACTGCCTTTCCCAAGGTTTCTTCCATTTTTTCCCTACAAGGTTTTTTGGGAGTTTTTCCTTGTCTTCTCAGAGAGTCAAGGCTGGGGGGCTGTCAAGAGGCAGGGCCTGTTAAAGCCCATTGCGGCACTTCCTGTGTGATTTTGGGCTATACAAAAATAAATTGTATTGTATTATATTGTACTTTTCCCCGATGGCAACGCGAATTAGACGATCTACAAGTCTCCGACTTAAAGTTTAGATCCGAACAATATATTCATACAGTGAAACCTCGGTTCACGAACGTCTCTGAACACGTACAAATCGGGTTACAAGCAAAAAGTTCTCCAAACTTTTGCATCTGTTCACGACCACACACTCGGTTGACGAACAAGCCAGTTTCCCTTCCGGTTTGTACGCGCCAATGATTTCCGAAAGTGTTGCATTATTCTCGGTCAGACATGCGTGCTTTCGCTGTGAACTCTTTGTACGCTATTTCGTTTCCCTTCCAGTTCTTACGCGCCGATGATTTCCGCACGTGTTCAGTCTCTCCCTGTACAGTACATTGTTTTCGGTCAGACGTGCATCGCGCAGAGGGACTTTACCTCAAAACTGTAACCTCCTCTCCACCCAGCTTCCTGCTCACTTCCTTCATGCCAGAACTCGACTCATGAAAGGTTAGTTTTCTTGGTTGTTTATTAAAAAAAGTGGTTACATCGAGCGGTTCCTAAGGCTATAGTGTGAACTCTTGCAATGTTACTTTTCTCTGTTCAAGTTTTTCTCAGTGTTATTCAATGTTTTTACATTTAGTTTACTATTACAATGTGCATTCTATGGTATAATTAACTATTTTTGTGCTTAAAAATCTTTAAGTAAAAATATTTACATACAGTTCGTTTGTCCGGAACGGATTAATTGTATTTACATACAATCCTATGTGGGAAATTACTTCGGGTCACAACCAAATCAGGTTGTGGAACGAATTACAGTCGTGACCCGAGGTTCCACTTACTTTCATTATGACTAGCCTGCACTGCATGTGTATTGTGTATTCAGGTTTTTGAATTCTTTACAACTTTCTTCTTTTCCAGTCCCGGACATGGTTAAATCTCTTGGCACAAAGTCTCGTCTCGCGGGACATGAAAGTATCTCTCTGAAAAAGTCACGTCTCGTCCCAGGATTTTTTTTTATTATAATATAGAGATAGAGATTTATTTGTAAAGGTGATTGGGGTCAGGACTTGTATCAACATATACTGGAACACATTCCAGACCGAAGGCCCACTTAACCTGCTCCAGCAGGGATACCAGTTGGAGATACAGGACAAAGGTGTCCCTTGAATTACTCAGGGGGTGTTTTAATAAGGAGAGCACAGTGGGAGTGGACATTAAAAGGGCAGCATGGTATACTGGTTAAGGTTTTGGACCCCAAACCCTTAGGTTGTATGTTCAAATCCCACTGCTGACACTATGTGACCCTGAGCAAATCACTTCACCTGCCTGTGCTCCACTTAGAAAACCAAAACAAATGTACCCAATTGTATTTTAAATGTGCAGCAGGGTGGTGCAGCAGTATTGCTTCTGCCTAACAGTAAGGAGACCAGTGTTCATGTCCTGGGTTCTCCCAGCGTGAAGTTTGAATGTTCTCCCTGTGTTTGTGTGGGATTCTTCCCATTGTCCAAAGACATGCTGGTTACGTAAAATAAAAACTGACCCTAGTGTGTTGCCTTGTGATAGACTGGTGCCCTTATGCTGGCTGGGATAGACTTCAGCCCCAAAGCTACGACCTTGGCTGAGATTAAGCAGGTAAGAAAACTACACGACATGTATATCAAAAGTTGTAAGTCACTTTGTATAAGTAAATGTTAATCTGCTGCCAGAAGGAGGCTGCTGCTGAGGGCCCTGCATGCTTGTCTGTCTGTTTGTTTAAAAATGAGCCAGCAGTGTGGCAGTTATACCTTGGACCACCAGAGGGAGCTCTAGGCAGACCTCCCGAGAGTCTCTTTGTGGAGCTATGCCTAACCTAGGAAGTACTTCCAAAGAAACCAGAAGTAAGCTTGGATGTAGTCTAAGGATCTGGTATTAAAGAGGCAAGCTTGGAACAGGTGAACGAGAGTTCACGTGACAGGAGAAAGGAGAAGAGAGTAGCAAGAAGGGAGAAACATAGAAAGTGTAGACGGGGAGGTGTGAAGGGTCTTTTTCATTTTTGCTTTACTGCCTCATTTGTTGTGTTTTTGCCTCCAAAGTTCTGTAACTTTCTTTATTACCTTTAGATGTAATGAATCAACTCGCTCACATGTTTTTACTTTCTTTGACATTTCTTGGGCTGGAGGACCAGATAACTGCACTCCAAAGGCCAATATATATATATATATATATATATATATATATATATATATATACTGTATATCCTGGGATGAGATTAGACTTTTTAGCCTGGGATGAGACAAGACATTATGGAGGGCACTCTATAGAGCACAGTAATGAAGCCTCATCTATTGTACTGTGTGCAGTTTTGTTCTCTGTATTACAAAAATACACTGGACGTTTTGTTTTTTAATAAACAGAGATTAGGAGATGACATGGCATCCGAATTGGTACTGTGGATCTGAGCTGTTTCTTTAAAATAAGATCTTCAACAAGAGCAAAGAGACACTGATGTCAGTCAGTCATTATCCAACCCGCTATATCCTAACACAGGGTCATGGGGGTCTGCTGGAGCCAATCCCAGCCAACACAGGGTGCAAGGGATGGAACAAATCCCGGACAGAGCACCAGCCCACCGCAAGAGACACTGATGGAAACTTGGCAAAGGTGGATTTTACACAAATCTCTTTATTATAATAAAAAAATCTTGGGACGAGACAAGTTTTTTTTAGATATACACTTTCAAGAGGTTCAAAAACGTTGGTGTGATACACGTGCAGAGCAGGTTAGAGGTAATGAAAGCACTAAGATTGGAAAGTCACAAAAAAATGATAGTAAAGACCGCATTAGCACAAACAAATGGAAAGTATTACTCGGTGAAATGACGGAATAGAAAAAGAGATTGAAGATATTGTTCGAATTTAAACTTTAAGTTGGAGACTTACAGATTGTTTTAATTCTTTTCCAGAGAAAAGTAGTATTTCTTCACAATGAAGAGGCGTATCTGTGAGAATTAAAAGATTTTTTGTTTGATGAAAGTGAAATCCACATACGCGAGTGGCAGAGATGCAAAGTGGCTGGTGCGTAGCACAGGTCAGGGGGTTTGGCAAGTGAAGCCCCTAGTGTTACTTAAAAAAAGACATGTGTCTGTGTTTCTATATATACAGTATATACACATTGTCACACGCACATATATGTACATAGGTGACAGCTTAGAGGCAGGAGAGATGGGAATTCCGCTCTAGGGGTTGGCACTCTGTCCAAATGGTTTTTCTCATTCTCCTTCTGAAACCCGGAAGATTAATGGCTATGCCACCACTGACATCACTTCTGGTGTCCATCCAACTAGACCCACCCCTTCCTGCTAGAAGGACTTAAAACCGGAGTCAGTTCATACTTGGACTTGTGTCAGAGAAGATGTTCTAATAATTATTTTGAATTTGTGTGTGTTGTTCTTTCAACAATAGTACAGGTTTTATCTTTATGATCTCTCTTGTCTTTTGTTACTATATATACTGTATATATATTGTGACAGGGGCTTGGCGTCCTTACCCAGCCGGGACGCCCCTGCACACTATATTCAGGGGGAGCAGCCATGGACATTGCAATACCTCCCCCTGAACACTAGTTGGCCGCCTCCCTGTGGTGGAACAGTGTCTCGGGTTCCCGCAGAGCATCCTGGGAATTGGAGTTGGGTGCAGCTCTGTTGAGTCCCGCAGGTACCGTCAGGGGGCACTGTATTTGGGACTCCTGAGCCCATGTGGGCAACCAATTCGTCACACCCGGAAGTGCAGCCGGAAATCAGGGATCAAGCACCTGGAGCACTTCTGGGTGAACTATAAAGGGAGCCAGCGACCACCACTCAAGGGCCAGAGTCGGGTGGGAGGAGGACGACGAAGCTTGGTGAGGAGTGGTGGAGAAGGAAGACGAGATTTGTGTTTATTGTGTGCTTGGGACTGTGTTGTGTCTGTGGGTACGGGTAAGGTGTAGCCCACAGACGAAGAAAATAAAAATGTATTTTATTTTACATGTGCCTCCCGTGTCTAATCTGTGTTGGGTCAGGCGCTATAGCGTCATTCTTACTATATATATATATATGTGTGTGTGTGTGTGTTTGAGTGTGTCACACAATATCTGCCAAATAATACAAAGAGTACATAACACGTGTTTCGCCCTTGTTGGGGCTCATCAGGTGTATGCACTTTTGCATTCCCTTACGGGGATTGAACCTCAACCCAATAAGCGTAAAACATGTGTCGTATACTTTTTGTATTTGGCAGATACTGTATAAGATACCTTATCTGCTTCTCGCAACTGAGAGGATGTGGCAGATGTTTGCTAACTGACCGACCAACCACAACCGTTACTTGGTAGGTAACCACCCAAGTAATCAGATTGCGACTCAGACCTCTGCACATATATGTATATATATATATATCTGTATACATGTATATCGCTACACATGTACATCCAATGATCTCCTGTCAGGACAAGAGGGAGTGCTGTCACTATCATGTTATTTCTCCTTCCCTTCCCACTGCACCAAGAAACTGACCAGTGAGGACATTTAGCCCCTCCCCTTCTGGATCATGTGACATAAGAAGCCCAGTCACGTGGAAGGAGGCGTCTTTTTGTACAGAGCAGACTGTCAGACAGAGCTCCCTGAAGAGACCTGGAATGTGATGGCTGAAGAGCCTACTGTTTTCCTTTTGTTGATTTGCCCTGATGGGCTGCATTGTGAACCCATAAAGGCACTTATTTTACTTTGGAATGTAGAATTAAAAGGGACAACCTGGTTGGTGTGTCTCCCCCTCCCTTTCTTTTGTCTTTATCCTTTTATTCCACAATCAACCAAAATATATATGGTGTATATAGAATATCAACCGCACATAGAAGTGGGAAAAGAAGAAGAGGAAAAATATTGTATATAAAACATTATGAGTGCTTCCATTTGACGTGAATGACGACGACTGTCTTGTAACAACAGTGCACGTTAATGTCAGAGGAACATTAGGTACTCATTGTCACTGTGGCGAATGCAGAAGATACAGGCAGATGTAAACACCAGAGTGACTTTCATGAGGGCCAACTTGTTATGGCCACTCGACTGAATCAGAACGTTTTCAGAACAGAAAGGCATGTGGGGTACTCCTGGTCAGCTGTGGTGAGTACCTACTAACAGTGGTCCAATAAGGGAAAAACCTCGAACCACCCAGACGTCTGGAAGCTGTTAGAGCTACAAATGGGGACATCTCCATATTAACGGCCATTGCTTTGGAATGGGGTGTCCATCACCTTTATACGGGTGAGATGGTCTGAAGTCGAAGTCCACAAACGTTTGGCCATGTAGCATATTATTGTTTTTATTTTTTAAAAAACTGGTATTCTATTTGTAAAATGAAACTGCAATCATGCAATTAACCAATTTATCATTATGTCATATTGCTAAATGTATTATTATGTTTGTGTCTACATCTTTTGTAAATAAAATATATGCTTAATCCTAAAATGCTAAATTAAAATTACATTTGTTTTCCTTCCTATTATTTGTAAAAAAAACTGCTAGTTTCCTTTGAAATCATTCACCAAGAACTGTGAAATTCATTAAAACAAATACATACCTAACTATAGTCCACATGAGGCTGTGAAAGGTGCCTTACCAGTGCTATGTATTATTATTATTAATAATTATAATTTTTATTGATATGAATGGGAATGTATAAATCAGCTCATAACCTATTTAAACTACCAAATTACAAACACATTATTACTGTATATAGTTAATATTATATCAAATCCTTGAACATGTCTAAGAACACAAACCCATCATCACTGAGCACAAAAGTACAAATGTGCCAAGCCAAACTGGCACAAAGTCTAATAAATGTGCTTGCCAAAAAAGTGTGGGTAGAGTATTATAACAACAGGGAACAGAAGACAGAATCCCTCCTGCCAAGATCTTACCGAAACACAAGCAGCACTCCACTCCACTCCACAAAACAAAAGCAGACATTCTCAGTGGTCAGCTAGAACCATAAATGTGCAGGACGGGCAGGCGCTTTGGTTAAAAAGCCCCTACTGAGGAGTTAGACTCAACCTCTCCACTCCCACACCTTATTTTGAAGTGGTTCACCCCACAGACAACAGTAAGTGAGCTGTGATGTGGGGGGTTTGACCAGAATGCACCATTCAAAGATGTCCAGAGAGATGCTTACAAGTGGTCACCAGAGAGGCCTGTAGGATTTCTAGGAGTGCAGAATTAGTGTTTGTTTAATTTACAGATGTAAAATGTGCAATCCACTGTATTTTTAAACATGGACAGAGGGACAGAACTTACAACAAAAAGAAAATACAGTGTATCCTTAGATTGGGAGTAACTTGGTCTGCGAGTGTTTTGCAAGAACAGCTAAAATGTGTAATAAAGTTTGACTTGATAAACGAGCAATGTCTTGCATTACAAGTAGTAGTGCATATATGCTTTGTCTGCCGAGTGTCACGTGATCACAACTGAGCTGATAGTTCTCTCTTTTGCTGCGGGATTGTTTTTAATCGTCTCCCATTCTTGGGCTCTATCGGTGTGCCTCACTCACATAATCAACATCCATACAAGCGGATACTGTTTACTATAGCATGGTGACCACGTGTGTGTGTGTTGTAACGTGTGAGTCCCAGTCTTGCACCCCAAAACATGAAGCTGAGTCTCAGTACTTTAGCAACACCAGCTTTATTCAGCTTGCAACAGGAACAGCGCAGTTATTTATTGTAGTGGGATCTGCCACTCTCCTATACACAGACACAGCAGTCAGGCAGGGTCGTGGCTAAGTAATACTGTGCCCTGCATTTATAATTTTCCTTGTATCACCCATCAATGGCAGGTGCTTATAGCATAGCTGGGAGCCTGTGGTTGCTTCGGGACGCTCTTCCGCGTGTCGTCCCGTTGGCTGGAATCCCAAAAGAGTTTAGAAACTCACTCACACCAGCCATGATTCTTTTTAAAGGTAAAGTGCAGGTTAATTTGTTTTATATATTTTTACTTTATGTTTTGTATTAGTCATTTTTATATGAATAGTTTTGGGTTGTGGAATCATCTATTATTTCTTATGGGGAAATTCGCTTTGATATACGAGTGCTTTGGATTACAAGCACGTTTCCAAGACGAATTATGCTCGCAATCCAAGGTTCCAATGTACGTACCATTTTTCCCAATAACGACTCCATAGTTTTCCTCTGTTGACTTCGAGCCTTCCCTCACCCACTCCACAGCATAGAAGTTAGAAAATCAACAATAAACAATACTTACAAGAGAACTCACCAACACCACCAAGTGCAATCAGTGAACCGCAAGGGACTGCTTGTTTCTTCAGCCTAAATAGGGTTGACGGTGATCCCATTGACTGAGGAGGACAGGTGTCCCCACCACATGGGGATGTACCCACAAAACACATGGAACATAATAGAACATGCTGATAAATACCACAAGTAACAATATGAGGATACGCCTTGGGCATCCAACTCTCCAAGTCCTGGTTTGCTACCGTGACTACGGGTTTTCATTCAAACTCTTAATTACAGACCAGTTTTTGCTGTTAATTGGGCAGAGTGGTGGCTCGGAATCTGTGCCATCAATTGAAAGGCTGCCAGTTTGAATCCAGTAAACACCAGAAATGGCAACACTCAGATGAGCCCTTCAGCTTTTTGGGCTTTTGTTAATAACTGAACTGCGTAAATAAACAAATCTTGTAAAATAACTGCAAAACAGAATACTATACAATATTAATTCTAATAGTTATCATGAAATGCTACATCAGCATTTTATTCAGTTAAATATGTACCGGACTTTTATTTTGACTTTTGCACGTTTTACTTAAAACATTAGTTATTTTTAAAGGCTGTTTATATTTCTTTGTGAAACTTTTGTTGACGGTACATTTCAAAATAGCTTATTATTTATTTCAATAGGTCTTTTTTAACCTGATTCTATCAATCAGTCAGTCGTTAATGTATATTGTTGTGGTTTTTCAAAATGTAATGACTCATTTATATATACTGTAGCATTGTACTGTTTCAAGTAATTGTTTATTTCATAATGACCTTTTTTATCATTTTGATAGATAGAGAAACAGACAGACAGATAGATAGATAGATAGAAGATAGATAGATAGATAATTTTATATATTGCCTTCCATAACTATCTTAGTCGATACAAAGGTAGATATTAATACACTATATAAAATATAACCAATACACAGATAGAAGGACAGATGATAAGGTATCTCTCTATTATAAAAAAAAAATCTGCCAGCGATTCGAGACTTTTGTCCTGCAATTAGACATGATCTTTTGAAGAGAGACAGAGAGACACTTTCACATCCCGCGAGACGGACAAGTCACGTCATACTTACAGCCTTTGGAAGCAAGTCCCGGGATAAACATGCACAGCAGGTTAGAGATAATGGAAGTAGGAAAATTCGAAAGTCAGAAAAAAAATGGGAGTAAAGATCATATTAGTGCAAACAAAATAAAAATGTTACTTGGTGAGATAACGGAACAGCGAAAAGAGATTAAATAGTGTTTGAGGATGTCTTGAGAAGAAGAGAGACAAGGCAGTGAGACAAAAGGACAGCTGCTGTACGGGCTTTTAAACGTTCAAAGCACCACATGAGATACAGATCACGAGGCACAGGAGCAGCAGCAAGCCAGCAGCTGATCAAGCAAAGAGGAGGTAAAAAAACAACTGTTATTTGTTTCCCATTCTATCACCATTTAAAAGGGGGTTTCAGAGGAGCAGCTGCGTCTTTTTGGAGTGCGTTCAGCCCCCCTCTTCACAACGGCGCGTAGCGCTGGTGTGGGGGGGAGGGTTTGGTGAGCGTAGTGAGCAGGGGGCAAAGCCCTCTAGTTATATAAATGATAGACAATACAGGAAAAGATAGATATGAAAGCACTATAATAAAGATAACCAATGCATAGATAGATAGATAGATAGATCCTTGAGCAAGGCCCGTAACCTACAATTGCTTTGTCCTGGTGGGTATGATAATCTGCATCCAACCCTGCAAGCAGGTCCTTCAACTTGCAAGGAAAACTTGGTTGTTGGTGGCAGGATTGGCACTCCAGCCACTGTAAAACACATCACACTGTTCAGTGCGGTGCGGAGGTGTCACTCATTGCACAACTGCACTCGGGTCCCAATCTGGGTGGTTCGTATGCTCCCAATCTCTCTCAGTCTCTCTCTCTCTCTTGCTGTTAATTGACTTATTTTCCTTTTATTTTAATTTACTTGTTTTTGAGATTCAGTCCTCTGAATTTCCTCATTTTTTTCTTAAACAAAACCCAAACAGAAATGAACTGTGAGATGAGCCAACAGATGACCAGCTAAGTCAGGGGGCCTCAAACTCCAACCAGTTTCTTAATTAGAAGCCAATTCTTGCTGTTAATTAAACCCATCATTTCATTCCATGACTTGTTGCTGCTCTCATTCTGCCATGGCAGACATTTCCAACACTTTTGATTTTGTTTTTTAAGAACTCCATCAAAATGTTTTGTGGACCCAAGCAGATCAGCATTACTGAGACCTCCACCTTTATTTTCGGATATTGTATTATGGACACAGGGCTAGCTGGTCATGCTATGGCTGACTTTATATCTCATTAATTTTTGGCTGATGATTATGGAGAAAGGAAATAATTAAAGGGTCTGAGTCTTAAAAAGCAAGTCAATTAAAATTAAGGAAAAAGAGTTAATTAGGTGCAAAAACTGGTCACTAATTATGAAAACTGTTAGAATGAAAACCTGTAGCCACTTGGCCCTTCAGGACCAGAGTTGGAGACCCCGACAGACAAAACAATCAAAAATGAACAAAACAAACCAAGAAATTTACACACCAGTTAGAAGACAAACCCTGGGTAAAATATAGCAGCTACGTCATGTGACTCTTGTGTCACATGACTAGCAACTAACATAGCAACCATAAACAATATGGCTGTGGCTATGAAGAGCTACACAAGATGGCCATGTACACTCTGCATATCATGACAGAAAGTGGTGCCACAGAAAGATCACAAATATGATGACATAAATTAACATTTTTGAACCAAAATAAAAATACAAGTCATGTGCAAAAATGAATCATGACCTTCCCAAAAACACGTATTTATAACAGGCTTCAAACTGAGCCGTAAGCTGAGAGCCAACAGCACTAACTGCAGCCCCAGCAGTTTGTGAGCAATCGTGTGGCGGACAGACCTTAGCAGACCTTAGATTGATATTTGGAGGAGCCATTCAGTCAACAAACTAAAACACTGGAAGGAATCAGAAAACAAATGGAGAGAATTTGGTGTTTTATTTACAGCACTGATCAGACAAATAAATCAATGGCAGTGAAGTCAACCTTTGAGCAGCTCCACTTCAGGACTGAAGACGCTGTAGGATTGCAGGTGAGTGCCACTGTAGGAGACCGATGAAGGACAACTGGTGTCCCTGCCTTCCTCCTCTGTTGTACTAAAGAGCGGTTTTCTTTTCCATTTTTTCTTGGGGGTTTTCTTCTTTAACATCAAAGGATGGATTATCTGTTCCTTTCTTTAACTCCATATCTGGAGTGCTGTTTGGCATTTCCTTGTTAATCTATACCAATGAGAAAATAAATAAATAAAAAACACATAATGAGAAGTCATGGAAATTACTGAGAAGATAAAATAAGCAGGACAACGTGTAGGATTAGTTGTTTAAAAGATACCCGATTGTGTCCTGCTGCAAGGGTGATGGGGTCATCCTGATCTAAATCACAACATAATGTACTTGTTATACCTGATATTCATTATGCTGTTTATGCTCTGAGGTACCTTATATGGAAATATAGGGTTTTAGGTAAAATGTCAGGGGTGTGGCCAGCCTCCTGGGGGTGGGTCCTTAATCCAAAAAAAACTGAATGTTATTTAAATTGGCTCATCATTTTTAGCATTTTTGATATATTAGATGTGTGTCTCTGGCCTAAGGGTTGAAATAAACAGAAATACGAGGCCTGCTGAATAGAGACGTTCATTATTCACTGCAAAGCTTTGTCGCTCATTTGAATTCATAAACAAGTGTCATATCAGTATTGGTTTCAAAGCAAAATGCAGCCAATGTTTCTGTTTATAACTGAACTGCATAAATCAGCATCTTGTAAAATAAGTGCAAAATATAACACAATATTAGATAACAGTAGGCATTAATTCTACTAGTTATCATGAAATGCTGTATCAGAGTTTTATTCAGTTTCAAATATGTAGATGACTTTTATTTTGACTTTTGCAGGTTTTAGTTAAAACCATTAGTTATTTTTAAAGGCTGTTTATGTGTATTTCATAGTGAAACTTTTGTTGGTGGCACATTTCAAAATAGCTTATTATTTATTGGTCTCTTTTACCCTGTATGTATATTGTTGTGGTTTTTCAAAATGTAATGACTCATTTATATATAGCATTGCACTTTTTCAAGTAATTATTTTTTTCATAATTACCTTTTTTAAATTTTTATAATTTTGATAGATAGATAGATAGAAATGAAAGGTACTATATAATAGATACAGTGGTGTGAAAAACTATTTGCCCCCTTCCTGATTTCTTATTCTTTTGCATGTTTGTTACACAAAATGCTTCTGATCATCAAACACATGTAACCATTAGTCAAATATAACACAAGTAAACACAAAATGCAGTTTTTAAATGATGGTTTTTATTATTTAGGGAGAAAAAAAATCCAAACCTACATGGCCCTGTGTGAAAAAGTAATTGCCCCCTTGTTAAAAAATAACCTAACTGTGGTGTATCACACCTGAGTTCAATTTCCGTAGCCACCCCCAGGCCTGATTACTGCCACACCTGTTTCAATCAAGAAATCACTTAAATAGGAGCTGCCTGACACAGAGAAGTAGACCAAAAGCACCTCAAAAGCTAGACATCATGCCAAGATCCAAAGAAATTCAGGAACAAATGAGAACAGAAGTAATTGAGATCTATCAGTCTGGTAAAGGTTATAAAGCCATTTCTAAAGCTTTATGACTCCAGCGAACCACAGTGAGAGCCATTATCCACAAATGGCAAAAACATGGAACAGTGGTGAACCTTCCCAGGAGTGGCCGGCCGACCAAAATTACCCCAAGAGCGCAGAGACGACTCATCCGAGAGGTCACAAAAGACCCCAGGACAACGTCTAAAGAACTGCAGGCCTCACTTGCCTCAATTAAGGTCAGTGTTCACGACTCCACCATAAGAAAGAGACTGGGCAAAAACGGCCTGCATGGCAGATTTCCAAGACGCAAACCACTGTTAAGCAAAAAGAACATTAGTGCTTGTCTCAATTTTGCTAAAAAACATCTCAATGATTGCCGAGATTTTTGGGAAAATACCTTGTGGACTGATGAGACAAATGTCCCGTTACATCTGGCGTAAAAGGAACACAGCATTTCAGAAAAAGAACATCATACCAACAGTAAAATATGGTGGTGGTAGTGTGATGGTCTGGGGTTGTTTTGCTGCTTCAGGACCTGGAAGGCTTGCTGTGATAGATGGAACCATGAATTCTACTGTCTACCAAAAAATCCTGAAGGAGAATGTCCGGCCATCTGTTCGTCAACTCAAGCTGAAGCGATCTTGGGTGCTGCAACAGGACAATGACCCAAAACACACCAGCAAATTCACCTCTGAATGGTTGAAGAAAAACAAAATGAAGACTTTGGAGTGGCCTAGTCAAAGTCCTGACCTGAATCCAATTGAGATGCTATGGCATGACCTTAAAAAGGCGGTTCATGCTAGAAAACCCTCAAATAAAGCTGAATTACAACAATTCTGCAAAGATGAGTGGGCCAAAATTCCTCCAGAGCGCTGTAAAAGACTCATTGCAAGTTATCGCAAACGCTTGATTGCAGTTATTGCTGCTAAGGGTGGCCCAACCAGTTATTAGGTTCAGGGGGCAATTACTTTTTGACACAGGGCCATGTAGGTTTGGATTTTTTTTTCTCCCTAAATAATAAAAACCATCATTTAAAAACTGCATTTTGTGTTTACTTGTGTTATATTTGACTAATGGTTAAATGTGTTTGATGATCAGAAACATTTTGTGTGACAAACATGCAAAAGAATAAGAAATCAGGAAGGGGGCAAATAGTTTTTCACACCACTGTAGATAGATAGATAGATAGATAGATAGATAGATAGATAGATAGATAGATAGAGCACTATATAATAAATAGATAGACAGATAGATAGATAGAAATGAAAGGTACTATATAATAGATAGATAGATATGAAAGGCACAATAGATAGATAGATAGAAAAGGCACTATTTAAAATATAACCAATATACAGATAAAAGGATGGATGATAAGAGTATTATATTAATGATAGACAACACAGTGAAAAACAGATATAAAGACACTATATTAAAGATAACCGATAAATAGAAATATTATGGCACTCCATAAAAGTGCCAAAATATATAGACAGATAGATATTAATCCACTATGTTAAAGATTGCTAATACATAGAAGGATAGATTTTAAGGCAGTCTATTAAAGATAACTGAAAGATAGACAGAAAGATAGATGATAGGATATTATATAAATAATAGACAATTTTGAGAAAGATGGACATGAAGGGACTATATAAAAGATAGCCGACACAAATAGATAAAAATTAATACACTATATTAAAGGTGGCCCATAAACAGATAGAACACACAGCCATCTTTTATGGAGACAACAGAAGTTACCGGCTTTATAGATTTTTGAGAGCGGTAGACGGAATATAAAAGGAAGTGAAGGGAGTCTGTTAGCAGGCTTCTGTTGGTCATTCCACCATAAACAGGTGACCAGATGATCCAGCTTGACTGGGACCATCCAGAGTTCAAGCTATGCATCCCAGTTTGGCTGATCAGACGTTCCGTTTTTGTCTTTCCCATGGGGGCAGTCTTGTTCTTGTATATTGTGTTCCAGGATTGAACAAAATGTAACGTTTGTCCTGTTTTTAGGTGGCTGAAATGTGAAGGGGGATCGGGATTTTGACTTCTTTTGAGCATTTGTCCATGGCATGCAGAATCAAAAACCTTCCAGTTCTTCAATTTTATTTGTATCCAGCACACTAGCTGGATTAATGAGTTGTGTCACGGTGTGGAGACTTTGAAAATCTGGTCGACCTAACTGTGAAACACCTTCAGAGGAATATAAAAGGAAAAGTGACTACTTTTTGTGCATAATAATTATATTTAAAACAGTTATGTGTCTTTTTAAAATGTATTATTATTTTTATTATTACTATTTTGTAACTCACTTGGCGATCCTAAATTGTCCCTAGTGTGTGCTTGGTATGTGTGTGTGTCCTGCGGTGGGCTGGCGCACTGCCCATGGTTTGTTTCCTGCCTTGCGCCCTGTGTTGGCTGGGATTGGCTCCAGCAGATTCCCGTGACCCTGTAGTTAGGATATAGCGGGTTGGATAATGGATGGATGGATGGACTTAATTCAGATTAGGGTTGCAGGTTCCTTGAGCCTATCCTAGCAACAATAGGGCACAAAGCAGGAACAAATCCTGGACACCACACCAGTCCTTGACAGGACACACACACACACATTCCAGGGCCAAATTAGTATCTCCAATCCGCCTAACCTGCATGTCTTTGGACTGTAGGATGAAACTGGAGCACCACAGAGACACAGAGAGAACATGCAAACTCCACGCTGGGAGGACCGTGAGGCAGAAGCACTACCACTGTGCCACCATGCTGCCTACACTTATACACTGTATTGCCAAAAGTATTGGGACACCCCTTCAAATCATTGAATTCAGGGGTTACAATCACTCCCATGGCAACAGGTGCATAAAATCAAGCACCTATGCATGCAGACTGCTGTGTAATTTATCATTTTAAATTTGAATATAAAAAAAAATCATCTTTCTCTATTTTTTTTAAACATTCATCTCTCAAATACTGAATGTGACAGAGCAATCCTGTTACCAGAAACAGTGAATTTAGCACCATTAAATCTATAAAGAATGGCTACAATTTTCATCAGGAGTGAATAAAATAAACATTATTTTGCAAGGTAGAGCACCACCATTAAGAAAGTTAAACAATTTGTATTAGCTGTTAAGAATAAAAACCTCTGAAAGCTAACATAAAGTAATCAAACACTTTCAGCTTGACCTGAGACTCATGTTAATATAACGCCTTACCTCCTCATTTTGAGTTTTGCAGGTAAAACAAAAAAGGTCGCTCTTTCTAATGAAAAGATCAGGGGAGATGTGCTTCTGCTTTCTACCTCCTGGGAAATAAAAGAAACAAAAAAGTGAAGATGGCATTTTGTTAGCATTTCTTTGAACATTATGACATCCATTCTGTGTCACTACCTAGCAAAAAGCCAATCCATTTACATTCACTGTGTCCCCTTGAGAGTTTCAGGGAGCTGATGCCTCACCTGGTTGATTCGAGTGCAAAGCAGGAAGCACTCCTGGGGCTGAGCACTCGCCTGATATGGAGGAAAAGCAAAGTACCTGCAGAACACGGGGAGAGCATGCCAACTACAGACAGAAGGCGACCAACCCTGACAGAATACAGTCCCTTGGAGGTGGGAGACAGCAATGCTAACTGCTGGGCCACCAGAGCAAACTACACTGCATTTAGAAAATCAGTAAATTATTATTTCATTTAGCCCCTTAGTACCAAAGTGTTGTACCGTGTTAGCCATTATGGATGTAATGAAGAAGGGCCCTGAGTTGCCTCGAAAGCTTGCATATTGTAATCTTTTTTAGTGTCATATTGCTTGACTTCTCATTACATATAACCTCTTACACAGTTATCTCTGAAAATTCAGTTTTCATTCCCAATCTCAAAAGTATGTAAAGTGGCCAAATATTAATTAGTATCTGTGATGGACTGCCACCCTGCCCGGGTTTGTTCCTGCCTTGCCCCCTTATGTTAGCTTGGATAGGCTCCAGCCTCCCTGTGACACGGGTCTGGATTGACATGACATGAGTTAGTGTGTGTGTGTGTGTGTGTAAGGGAGTCCACTGGTAGGCAGGCGTCCTGTCCAGGGATGGTTCCTGGGTCATGCTGCCTGCCACTTTATAATGGAATTAGTGGTCTCATAAATGAAAGGATGGGTGGACCGATCATCACATGGCACAAAGCAAGCAAAATTAAAGAAATAAAGCAATGTAAATAAATAAATCTCTTCTATATATTTCTCTTCTGGTTCATTTGCTTCCTCTTCAAAACCGGTCTCCCCCACGTGCAGCCCACACGGCATTTCTCGATTCCTATTCATCCTCTTCCAAACCCTTCCCCACGCTGCCTGTGGCCTCCCATACACCCAAACGTCGCTTTACTCGATTCCTATTCCTCCTTCGCACTACTGCGCTCCCCTCTCCTCTCTCATGATCCTATTGGCAATGCAAACAAAAAATCTCTTATATATATTTCTCTTCTGGTTCATTCTGCTTCCTCTTCAAACCCGGTCTCCCTCACACGCAGCCCACACGGCATTTCTCGATTCCTATTCATCCTCTTCCAAACCCTTCCCCACGCTGCCTGTGGCCTCCTATACACCCCCACGCTGCTTTTCTCAATTCCTATTCCTCCTTTGCACTACCGCGTTCCCCTCTCCTCTGTCATGACCCCATTGGTGTCACGTCACCACCCTATATCTAGCCTGACCGCGTGACCTTTCACTTTGGTCATGTGTGCACCTCCGTAGCCTGCTACAGGAAGGTATTCTCTCGACCACTGGCATTGGTTTCGCTATTGCTATTTTCGTTATACTGCGACGGTTGTTTCCTAAGCCTTTGTTATAAAATGAACGACAGTATCTTCTCTGTCGACGGGTTTTTGTACAACGTCATCTCTATTCCGGGATCCGGCAACTGCCTGTTCCTATCAGTGGGTTATTTCTTGACACAAACGGTTGACGAAGGCAATGCACTCTCACTAAAACATCGGGCAATAGATTTTGTTGCATCACATTGGGACAGATTTGGAAACATTCTTCCTGTTGTTCTTTCCAACGCAAGTCGAGTTATCACAACAAGTCATGAGTACTATCAATACATGGCAACATCTAGAGTTTATGGTGGTGAAGCTGAAATTCAAGCTCTTTCCAAGATTCTCCATGCTACCATTGTCATTTACTTCAAACACGACCCCAACATCCCGCCTTGCATTATGTTTGCAAAGATATGCGTTAATCTACAACAACCAGTCTTTAGGCGCGGTCAGTTGTACATGGCTTTTTCTAGGGCTAGATCTTTCGACTCATCTGTCGTCTCCAGCAAAACACCTATTCACAACTGTGTCTTTCAAGAAGTATTTCTTTCTTCTTGATTTCTGAATTCCTTTCTCACCGTTTTCCGTTCCTGTTCTTACACCGCTGTATGCTACGGCGGGCGTCGGCTAGTAAAGAATAAAAGATATAAAGTATGTGTGTGTGATGGGGTGCTTGAGTCAGCTAGGCCAGCAGATGGTATGAAACTTTCATGTCATTCTTCAGTTTTGGGTGTGTGACCCTAGGAGTTGGCCTCACTTTTGAAACTTTAAATACGCAGTAATACGTGTATGGCAATATGTACGTTAAGGTACAAGAGCAGTTCAGAGTAATCAATGGAGTTAAGTTTAAGCTGCTGAATATTGAAAAATATGTGAGGCCATCAGAATCAGAATTCACTTTATTGGCCACATACACTCATGTGTATTAGGAATTTGTCTTGATAGTTGTGGTGCAACAAACAAGGACAACACAGAAGACAAAAGATAACGGTAAAAACATAAAATAAATGATAATACATACAAGGCCAATGCAAAAAAAATGAGATAGTAGGTTTAAAATATCTAGGCAGTCCATCGTGCAGGTATACTGAGTAGAAGCTCAGACCTGATTAGTCAGAAATAAACTGTTTAGTTGTTTCAGTTTTCACTGCACAAAGTCACTTGCCGGAGGGAAGTCTTTGGAACAGGAGATGCCCTGGGTGAGTCAGATCAGTAATGACCTTTATGGCCCCCTTCCTTACCCCGGACTCATTCGGGACTTCAATGTGTGCTAAGTTACAGCTTATGATCCTTTCACAGAATATCCTGAAGGGAGGCAACACCACACCAGACAGTTATAGATGAGGTCACAATGGATTCGATGATGGCTGTGCAAATTGGACCAATGTTGCTTGAGGGAGATTGAATTTCCTCAGCTGACACAAAAAGGACATTCTCTGAGGGGCTTTCTTAATAATATATGTGATATTATTGTCCCACTTAAGGTTTTGTGACATTGCTGTGCCCAGAAAACTCAACCAATTCTGTCATCCCAATGCCTGAGCCATTCATAGTAAGTGATGGGTGAGCTGGTGACTGTTTCTTCTGAGCTTTTTTGAATGTTAATCAGTCAATATAAGCACTTTTGAATACAAATAATATTTTTATCACATTTAACGCCTAATGCTGGGTCACATTGTGCTAGAGCCTCTACAAAGGGCACTGGACACAAAGCAGGAAACAGCTCTGGGCAGATGCCAGGGCATTGTGGTGCCAACTCAATCCCACAGGCACACAGTGTCTTTGCAGTTAACCTAAGCTGCACGTTTCGGAGAGATGGGAGGAAAATGTAAAGAAAGTGCACACAAACGAAAGCTGGGCACGGGTTTCAAACCCAGCAGCGCTACACACCACCCTACCCTTTACCTTGAAATTGAATTCGAATATAATGTTTGTGGAAGAATAATTTTAGGGTAACAAGGCATTCATCTTAAAGAAATAGCATAAAGGCTTAATAAATGACAGAAGCCTGTTCAGGCACACCAGGAAACCAGATTAAGGTCAAGTGAACAACAAAATGGACACTGAAATATAAGAATTGGTTTAGGAAAAATACTGAGATGGTCAAGTAAATAAAGAATGTACCAGAAGAAAGGTTGATGTAATATACAAAATGTACTGAAGGATGACTAAGAGATAACTAAGAAATCAGCAGATGTGCTACAGACGAGAATGGACAGTTGTTATATGCACAGAAATTTCAAGGGTGGTGGCTCAACTCAAAAGGTTTAAGATGAACCAGAATATAACAGACTTTTTTTTTATATACCGTATATACTCACGTATAAGTC
>JANRMT010027041.1:22579371-22591648 GCA_026402145.1 Polypterus bichir lapradei
TAAATACATAAAAGATAAGAAGCATCCATCTAAGACTGGTTTGGCTGGCCTAATATTATGTGCTGCATTTGTTTTTATTGTTGATGAAACATTTTAAAAGCTTTGATGCCCCCTGCTATTCAATATACATCACCAATAGCATTACAAAGGAGAAGAACTTACTGGTCCAGACTTCCCATCGTGGTTGTTATGGCCGAACTCCAGGGGAGAGCAGTGCTGTGCATTGGTGGCTCTGTGTAGTTAAAGACACATCCGGCTGTGCTGAGGTGTAAAGGATTTGTTTTCTCAGGCAGCGGTGGGTAAATCTGAGCTCCGATGCCCACCCAGAGTGTCAAGATGAGTCCAGTGAATAGCCCCACCAGCCCCCCCTGCAGGAAAAGAGCAGAAGTGCCACATTGCAGGAGATTTATAATGAGCAAAGCAGCACGTGATGAAGTAGATGTGAGCCTGACATGATGAAATGAGGCAAAGAGTGAACAGAAAAAAGTTCCAAATGAAATGGATAAAGGGGGATACAGGACTGTTACAAACAGTAACAGACACAAATACAAAATGTCAACAGGGAAAAATAAGGTTATTTTACTAATATTAGTGATAAAAATAACTGACAGGATTACCCAATTTGGCCAGTTGCCCAAACTCTCCTTTGGGCTGAGATCTATTCTTCTCGTCTCACCTGATAACACCTCCATCCACATCGTCTTCAGTCTCTCTGTTGGCCTAATCCCCTTAGACTTCATTATAGTACACATCTTCACCCAATCACCCTTTTCCTTTTGCTGTACAGGTCCGATAATATTAGTGCTAGAATTAATGATAATCATGAAAATAAACTTACAATGCTGTTTGCACAAGGGAAAAACATCCCAAGCAGGTAGAGGCCCAGTAGAGGTCCACTGATCATGCCGAAGATGGAAAGGGCTGCCTATGAAAAAAAAAAGGCTTGATGGGATAGAATAAAAACATAACAATAAAGAAAAGTCCATCAGGCTGGATGTGCACTCATTTTAGTTCATTTTGGGTGCTTTTTCTCACCTTTCACTTTATTATGTTTTGTTTTTTTCTGGATGCTGCAGTTTTATCCTACAATCCAAAAGTGGATTGGTGATGCTGAAAAGGGTGGTTGTGTGTGTTTGTTGTATGATGGACTGGCACCCTGTCCAGAGACTTTTCCTGCCTTGCACTCAGTGCTTGCTGGGATGGGCTCCATCCGCCCCCCAACTCTGGATAAGCAGATTTGGAAGGTGGTTGAGTGGATGGATGATTTACTTTATTTTCTCTTGCATTAATGACAATGACATTCACATTAGCATTGTGCTTGTATCTGAAGACCATGGCTAAAGTAAGACCCCCAAAGATCCCTGGGTGACTTAGCTCCATAACAAAGAGTTGATCATACTTTTAATAATGTAGTGTGAAGCCACTGGATTGCGTAATGCAGTGCAGTGTTTCTTGGTTTTTATCGCTTTGTTGTCTCTCTTGATCATTTTAACTTGCGGATGTTAGAAGGTTTCATCGAGCTTATCTAGGAAAAGTCCCCCCTGCCGTTACAGGCCTCTGGTTATGTACCCAGAACACTGTGGAACGGGACCCAGACACAGACTGACGGACAACGGTTTTGCACCCAACACACTCATTTTATTTACAGTAATATTTACAGTTTTTCAGTGCACAACCCAGTGCCTCCAGCACCGATCCCCCAAAGTCCAGGCCTCACAGTCACCGATGCCTTCCTTCCGGCCGCCTCCACTCCTCTCTCCAGCTCCTTCCTCTTCCACCCAACTCTCGCTCCTGAATGAAGGGAGGTGGCCCCTTATGTAACAGCCTGGATGGGCTCCAGCTGCATCCCGGCAATCCTCTGCGGACACACCCCCGTGTGGCGGAAGTGCCGGCTGCGCACCCGGAAGCCCTCCGGGTGTCCCTTCTCCTCTTCCCCCCAGCACTTCCTGGTGTGACGGAAGTGCTGAGGTCCAGGGTTGTTCAGGCACCGGGGCACCGCGTAGCGGTGGCCACGGGCCCCTACAGGATTGGGCTTCCAAGCCCTTTACCCGTGGCCCCCAACACAACCAGGGTGGTCGCCCCCTCGTGGTCTGCAGGAGGCACAAGCCCTCCTATGGTCCTCTTGGGCGTCCCGGCTGGGCTCCACCCCCAGCCGCATGCCACAACACCTTGAGGGTAGATCCATCCTTGAGGAGGATGCTTTTCTTCGTATGCATCAATTTCTGACATATTTTCTAAAGGTGAAGTGTAGAGGGAGCTGCTCATCTGCAGGTTATGAAAAACAAGGGAAAAAACTCCACATAATATCTCTAAAAAAAGAGTAATTTCAGGTTCTGACCAATGGGTAGAGTTAATGAGGTGAGGAGTCTGGCCAACCCTAATGAATGCACTGTTGCTAAAATAAATTTTAAATGAAAGGAATTGCTGACCTCAAAACCTTTTTTTAGGGCTACATTTCATGTAAATATGTTAATAATTGACAATTATAAAATAATTGAATCCATCCAGTACTAAGCAGCTCTCTCTTGTATGTTTCCTGTTATTAAAGTAGAGAGACATTCTGTTTGATTTGAATGGTGGATTACTTTACTTTACAAATATCAAAGTATAATTTGCAGCAGCGTCTAGTTTTCCAAATGTAATCAGAGCGGTCGAATTCACGCACATTGGTGCCTTCAGAGAATCAATTTGCTTTATGTTGATAGTAGTTTCACTCTGTTAATGTGTAAATTATCTGTGATGTGAAAATGAGTATCATTAATGTTGTGGCACGATGGCCTGGCTCAACTCATGATTCATTTGTTCTGAGAAACAGTAGTGTTGGCAACAAACTGGAAAATCGTGTTGTGTGCAATAGCTGGCTTCTTGGTAAGATAAGACATTTAGTATTACCCCTTTGGTCAAAATTGTAAGTTATCTGTATGATGTAACCATATAGCATGATAACTTAGGTGACAGTGGGTACCCCGCATGCCAACCCACCGACTGAACAAGAGTGACATTAAAATGACCTCCACTCTCTGGTTTGGCCGCTGGTAGAATGTACTATAGGGCAGCTTAAGGGCTGTTGGCACTGCCTGAATAAGACTTTTGGAGTGCTGCTCTATAGTACACAGAAAGTGTCTCGCATTGTGCAAGAATGTAGCATGCTGCAAAATGTGGCACACAATCGTGGCTTACCTGACCCTGACCCTCCAAATGATCAGCCAAATCAGACAGTGTTACAACTTCCTTTGAATGTAATTGGCAGAATGTAAAAACAGGCAATCAGATGCAGCATTTGTCTTTTAACCAATTCATTTAGTTTGTTGTCAATATCACATAGTACAGCATTTGTATTCCTTAAGTTCTTTCTCCACATCTCTTACAGCATCCACTACTGTATTTTGTGAGTACAGAACAGCATCTGTCAGCTCATGGCCAGTTGGCCGCCCAGTGCAGCCAGAGACCGAATTGTGCTCAGCACAGCAGCACCATCACCGCCTGGAGTCACGTCCCTGGCATAGTTGCTCCCTTTTGTAATATTGTCTGAAACAGAATAAACAGTAATAGCGCATCTGCTGCCTACTTGTTTGTCTTAATAAACATGAGTATGGATAATGGTAAGTGAAAAAAAAAAATGAATCTCCCCTTCACCCACTGGTAAAATACCAGTTATAAGTGTCTTGCCAATATTCAAATATTGTGAGCTCTGGAATTCCACTGCCTCCACCTTTGTTTGACACAACTCGCCTCTTCATGTCAACTTTGATATCTGACCACTTCATTTTTATTTTGGGCACTGTGCAACTTTCTGAAATTGAACTTTTGAGTGCCTCTCCATCATTTCTTATTGTTGCTTATACCACTGCTTAAACCACCAGATAGTTTGTTTTTCTTTGCCTCCACTTCACTCAGCAGGACCACCATTTCACATTCACAGAAATTCTTAGATAGATAGATAGATAGATAGATAGATAGATAGATAGATAGATAGATAGATAGATAGATAGATAGATATATACTTTATTAATCCCAAGGGGAAATTCACATTCTTCTTGGCTTTCTCACAGTTTCATGCATCTGAATTTTTTTGTGCATACAGTTAGGTCCAAAAATATTTGGACAGAGACAACTTTTTTCTAATTTTGGTTCTGTACATTACCACAATGAATTTTAAATGAAACAACTCAGATGCAGTTGAAGTGCAGACTTTCAGCTTTAATTCAGTGGGTTGAACAAAAAGATTGCATACAAATGTGAGGCAACTAAAGCATTTTTAACAGAATCCCTTTATTTCAAGGGCTCAAAAGTAATTGGACAAATTAAATAACTGGAAATAAAATGTTCATTTCTAATACTTGCTTGAAAACCCTTTGCTGGCAATGACAGCCTGAAGTCTTGGACTCATGGACATCACCAGATGCTGGGTTTCCTCCTTTTTAATGCTCTGCCAGGCCTTCACTGCAGTGGCTTTCAGTTGCTGTTTGTTTGTGGGCCTTTCTGTCCGAAGTTTAGTCTTCAACAAGTGAAATGCATGCTCAATTGGGTTAAGATCAGGTGACTGACTTGGCCATTCAAGAATTTTCCACTTCTTTGCTTTAATAAACTCCTGGGTTGCTTTGGCTGTATGTTTTGGGTCATTGTCCATCTGTATCATGAAACGCCGCCCAATCAATTTGACTGCGTTTAGCTGGATTTGAGCAGACAGTATGTCTCTGAACACCTCAGAATTCATTCGGCTGCTTCTGTCCTGTGTCACATCATCAATAAACACTAGTGTCCCAGTGCCACTGGCAGCCATGCACGCCCAAGCCATCACACTGCCTGACTCCACGTGTTTTACAGATGATGTGCTATGCTTTGGATAATGAGCTGTTCCACGCCTTCTCCATACTTTTTTCTTGCCATCATTCTGGTAGAGGTTGATCTTGGTTTCATCTGTCCAAAGAATGTTTTTCCAGAACTGTGCTGGCTTTTTTAGACGTTCTTTAGCAAAGTCCAATCTAGCCTTCCTATTCTTGAGGCTTATGAGTGGCTTGCACCTTGCAGTGCCCCCTCTGTATTTACTTTCATGCAGTCTTCTCTTTATGGTAGACTTGGATATCGATACGCCGACCCCCTGGAGAGTGTTGTTCACTTGGTTGGCTGTTGTGAAGGGGTTTCTCTTCACCATGGAAATGATTCTGCGATCATCCACCACTGTTGTCTTCCGTGGACGTCCAGGTCTTTTTGCGTTGCTGAGTTCACCAGTGCTTGCTTTCTTTCTCAGGACGTACCAAACTGTAGATTTTGCCACTCGTAATATTATAGCAATTTCTCGGATGGGTTTTTTCTGTTTTCGCAGCTTAAGGATGGCTTCTTTCACCTGCATGGAGAGCTCCTTTGACCGCATGTTGTCTGTTCACAGCAAAATCTTCCACATGCAAGCACCACACCTCAAATCTGCTTAATTGATATGACATAACGACGGACTTGAACACACCTTCCCATGAAATAGCCTTTGAGTCAATTGTCCAATTACTTTTGAGCCCCTGAAATGAAGGGATTGTGTTAAAAAAATGCTTTAGTTGCCTCACATTTGTATGTAATCTTTTTGTTCACCCCACTGAATTAAAGCTGAAAGTCTGCACTTCAACTGCATCTGAGTTGTTTCATTTAAAATTCATTGTGGTAATGTACAGAACCAAAATTAGAAAAAAGTTGTCTCTGTCCAAATATTAATGGACCTGACTGTACGTACATTTCTAGTTTTATATGCCTAATAAGGGTTTGTAGATGATATCTTTTATTTCTTTCAGTACAATTGGTACAATCCCATCAGGTTTGGATTTTTTTTTCTTCAGTATATCAAAGGCTTGAAAAACATCTGACTCTTCTATTTTAAAATCTTGTTGAGATAATAAACAGGGTCTATTTAATTTAGCTTGCATGTCTTTGGGGTAAAAAAAAAAAACAGAGTACACAAAAATCTCAAATAGACATTGGAAGAATACGCAAAGTTCATACACACATACGCATGCACACACGCGCAGGATACTGCATCTGTGAGGCAGCCATACTAACTACCACACCACCATGCCACCCACGGTGCCAGGAGCACATACCGCTCATGTCCTCTACTGGATTAAGTGTAAAAGTGAACGTAGGAGAAGGAAAAAGACCACAGCCGAGAAGGTGTCAGAAGAGATCTTAGAATGTGTCAGAAAGAAGGCGTGGCTATAATGTGGGAGGGTCAAGTAGTCTCAAAGATGATTAAACAGCCAATCAAAAAATTAGTAGTCTGAGGTGTTTGTGTAGCCCTACCCCATTCATTACTCCTAGTCAGCAAAGTTGTTTCTCCTACATTCTTTAATTTTATTAGGATAAATTCCCAGATTAAAACGTCATTTGTAGCCTTCTGATTTTGTATGTTTCTTGGTAGTGTCTTAGTTTTAGTTTGATTACTTGAAAATGATTAAGCATATATGGGGTGTGTGAAATGATTTTGTATGTATTTATTTGAGATAAAGTAATTAAAAATAGAACAAATTTTGGATGTAATGAAATGTCACTCAAATCAAATATCAAATGTCATTTTTTAAACTTACCTGAAGGATGCTACCCATTAGAGAGGACACGGCTGCCATCGAGATGCAAACTGCTCCATAAAAGATGCCTTCAACAAAAAGAAAGAACAAGCTGAACAAAATATATACTGTAACTGAATGAGTAGCTGATCAGTTAGCATCGATGAAAGAAAGAAGACAGTAAAGGGTATTACTATGGAGAATCAAAGGCACAACGTTCCAGATGGGCTCTGAATGACTGATTGCGCAATTGGAGACATATGTGGCACAAATTACAGAAAACAGCTAGTTTGAAATTTCACACAAATCCTATTATTGATGATCTCTCCTAGTTGTTCCAACAAGTGTGTCCAAGCCATTTTAGAATCTCTTTGTAGAGTAAGCAACCCTTGATCCTTTTTTCTCACAAGCTTTAGTTTACTTGATGACATGTCAAAGCCATGCAGGTAAACAGGGGACAATGGCTTTTCATGGCACCACTTTTCAGGGGGCATACAGCACTTTTTCAATAAGGGGACAAATAAATTTGTCCACATCTGTATTCATTTAAGTTGATCCATTTTGTTTAATGTTTTATATAGTATATTTTTATTTCCATTACAACAAGTTTTATTCTTTTCAGATAAATTGCAGATCAACAAGACACACTGTGCAGTACATTATTTTATTCAAATCAGATCAGATACTTCCTCATGCGCCTGATTAAAGAACAGATGAAGAAAAACAATCCATAAAAATGATAATGAAATGGGTGTGTGTGTTTTTAATAGAAATCTGTCTCCGTCCATGCTAGCATTTTCACTTTATATTATAGAATTATATTCTTCTCTACTCAAATGACCAAAAAATGCATGTGACATAATTGTTCACCTACTGCACAGCGGGCATACACTGAGCGATATTTAGGATTTGCAGTCACTGATTTTCTGAGTCAGCCTGATTTTCAGCATCATCAGCCATCGCTTCCTCTAAAGCATGCGAGGGGTTGCGATGCCCAGTTGTATCTTACCATTAGAAGAATTTCAGTCACATCTCACAAACCAATTCTCTGATTTCGCTATCAAAATTCATTGTGCGTGCTTTATACATGTATAGTCTGACCACCCACGTCATGACAATGTCAATCGGACCAAACGAACTTGTGCAGCCTGAGGACATAAAAGACGGGCGACTCTGTCGTGCTGTGTGAGAAGTTGCTTGACCTCAAGATTGTATGCCTGGCACTGCTCAAAGCGGGTGAATCTTGAAGGTACATTAACAACACCAGCCAAGAGATTTATCGCGAAAGTGTAGCAACCGGTTAAATGATCTTTATTTTTATGAATGTATGCAGCATTCAAACTGTACAAAATTAAATTTAGATGCATGCAGATAATCAACACAACAAGCGCCATGGAAAGCAACTCTTCTGTGTCTGCTATGTCAGAATATGGTTGTATTCTGTGAAGGGTTAGGGTTAGGGAACAAGTCATTTTAATGAGCAGGATCCAATCAGGGAAGAGTAATGTAAAAAGCATGAACCAATCAGAGTGCAATTAGAATCTATGCTTTCAGAAAAGTTCATTTTTTCAATCATCCACACTGGAAAGCCACCCTGATGTAATGTGAACAAAAGGAGAAAATGGACACAAATGAAACCATAGTAGTAGTGCGGATGAGGCCATAGCCTCCTGTAGTTCTTACACAGCAATGCTAACCTTTCTATCACCATGACGTTCAAGTTGAAAGCTCATACTATGCTGTAATTACATTCTGAAGTGTGTTAAATCCAACACAAACACAGAGTTTAATTAAATCAACAGTCCTACTTACTGAGTCCATTTGACACCCAGGCCAGGCGACGTTCGGTGGCTGTTGGGTAAAGAGGTTTGATGAAGTCTTCCACTGTGACAGCAGTCAGTGCATTAATGCTGGATGACACTGTGCTGCAATAAGAAGAAACAAGAATCGATTAAACTTAAATGACTAGAATCGAATTGAAAAGGCATTTGGCTGTTTTGAGGTGTGTGACCGGAGGCAAGGAAGCAGTTGGGAGGAGGAAGAAATATTGGAGTAACCCCTGTGAGTGCCATTGAGGACAGATATGCCAGGGGCTGGATGAGCAGAAGCCGGAGGCCAGCAGCAGTTCCATCCCCCAAGTGTTAGGTGGCAGTAGTCTGCTGGAGGCGTCCCAGCTTGGACACCCACAGGGGTTCATGGGAACTGGAGTCTGGATGTACTGCCCTGTTGAGGTAGCACAAGGGGGTTCTGTCTGCCCTGATTCCCAAACAACCTGGAAGTGCTCCCTACAAGCCATGCTGGGAGGTAGTGGGTGACACTCAACTGGAGGTGGAAGGAGAAGACTGCGTGATTATTAGCTGTGCTGTATTGTAAAAAAGTGCTTGGTAGATTAAAAATCTATTATTTGAACCCTTGACTCTGTGGGGCATTATTAAGACTGTGTTTGGAACTCGCTGATGCCTCCTACTGGTTAAACCCCATTTAATTATACTAAAAATAGAAAGAAAAAGCAAAATTGGTGGCGCCAACCCACCGCAGTCCAGACATATGTGCTGAAAACTAATCCTATACAAATAGGGCTCAGAATGGGAAGGACAGAGTTGCCAGGCAAGAGGAAGGCCTAAGAGAAGGAGAGAAAGTTTAGGGATGTGGTGAGAAGGGATATGAAGGTGATGGGTGTGACAGAGCAAGATGGAGAGGACAGGAAGATATGGAGGGAGATGATCTGCTGTGGCAACCCGTAACAGGAGCAGACGAAAGAAGAAGTCAGAATGGGAATGTGTCCTCTCATTGGCAGACCCCTTTATCAGCCTGCAGGGATAGGTTGCAGTCCCCCAAGACCCTGAACTGTAAAGCAAATTTAAGACCATTTGTGCTGTTGACACAATGTAATGTTTTTCTTTAAATGGTTTGTTGTCATAAAACATTATTACAGATCACATTTCTTCTTTAACAAATTAGTTATTTATTTTTATTTAAAATGTGTGACGCCCCAACTGTCCTTAGGCCTGCAGTTTCAGTTGATACTTTTGACAGTTATCAGGTCACTTCAACCAGAGAGTTGTGGGACACTGCAACAAACATCCGAGATGTAGATTTGAAGCAGAAACCTTGACAACCTTTAAGAAGAATCTGGAGGAGATGTTGGGACAGCTTAGCTATTAGCTAAACAAATGGGCTTGATGGACTGAATGGTCTCCTGTCGTTAGTCAAATGGAATTCAGAGAACATCATGTGGATACTGAAGGAATGGTGGTGGGATCATGGAGCTGGGCTTGGGCTGAGGTGGCTGGGGAGCAAGTTGTTTTAAAGGCAGACCACACATGTCGAAGTCTCAGGGCACAGCTTAGCGCACCTTATTGGGTGAGCTGGGGCTGTGTGAAGATAAAGAGAGACACTGGGGGCTCAGAGGGAAAGAGGAGCCCCTGGTTTTAACCCTTCGTTCAGATTATTTATTTAATCCTCACAAAGTGTTTTTATTGACTTTTTTATTTAAAGAAGCTCTTTACGTTCTGGCCCCTCAAGTTCAAAAATGCCAACACGAAAGAGTCAGCATAGGGCCTATGGATGATCAAAATTTGCCATAACATTAAGCCAATTTTCACACCAGGTTCACATTTTATAAATCCTGATTCTTGTGTAATAAATGGCTCAAATAAACATAAGCTTCATGTCTTGCTATATGGTTGCGAGACATGGATGCTATCCAGTGACCTGAGATGAAGACTGGACTCCTTTGGCACTGTATCTCTTCAGAGAATCCTTGGGTACCACCAGTTTGACTTTGTGTTAAATGAGCAGTTGGTCACGTGTGTCAGAAATGTGACACATTACCTGCATTGTGAGGGAGCGTCAGTTACGGCACTATGGCCATGTGGCCCGATTCCCAAAGGGTGATTCGGCTCACAGGATCCTCATTGTTGAGGACCCAAGAGGCTAGACCAGGCCAAGGGACCGTCCATGTAACACCTGGCTGTGGCAGATTCAGTAGAGCGTCATTTCCCAAAGGTGGGACTGGACCGCGTGTCTGCCTGGGGGGTTGCCAACCAGCATCCCGAGCTGTCTCGTCATGTGGTGGGTGTACCAGTGCATGCTTCCTAACCTGACCAGACCTGATAAACATAAGCACATATTACAGATGATGCCCCTGCTCCCTATTAACCCTAATCAAGAAAAACAGGCAAATGAAACAGCTTTATTGAACAGAACACCTTTCAATGGAGAACTATGCTATGACAGTTATATTGGTTTTAAAAAAGAGTAAATATGAGGAGGGGTTTGAACTGCCAACCCTCTGGTGTAAAATCGAAAGTCTTAGTCAGTGGTCCACAAACAGGATTGATGAGTTCTTTCTGCTTTTTTGTTTTCAAAGGAGAGAATTTCAACAAATCACCAAAATCCTTACAACAGGTAACTGCAGAATCTTTTGTTTTATGACCGTGCAGAAGAACGAACCTGAAAAACAGTGTTTAATTTAACCTTATACAGTCGACCCTCGATATTCGACCGGCCTGACATGCGAACAACTTGGCTTACGACCAAAATTTTTGTTTTGAATTACGACCAACGTCTTGTGTTACGACGACCCGAATGCGGTCACGTGTATCCTCTTGTCCGATTGTAAACAAGCAGCCGAGAGCATTCGTAAGCATCAGTCGGAGCCCAGATACATGTGTTTCTGGACGTAATTTCGGTCAGTGCAGGATTTATATAATTTATTTAGATAATTGCTAAGGAAGGAAGAGAAGGTAACGAAGGTAAAGAAAGCGATCACAATCGAAACGAAGAAGGAAATTGTGCGGAAATATGAGAGTGGCGCTCGTGTTACCAATCTCGCTAATATGTACAGCATGTTGAAATCCACCATCTCAACAATTTTACAAAGAAAAGATTTGTATAAGGAAGCTCCTTACAAACAATAACCACCTTCCATTTCATTCTCCTCCTCCTCCCTTCCTGCAAGCCAAAGATGTTAAATTGTGAGTACAGTATGAAATTGTTGTTTCTGGTAGGCTAGGCACTTTTTATAACTTTTTGGTTAGTACATTAGAAAAATTATTGGTGTTTTTGGTAAATTATGCACATTATACAACCCTTTTTTATTAAGAAAAAGTTACGTAAGTGTTGCTGTGGGAAGTTCGGAACGCATTATGGGTATTTTCATTATTTCTTATGGGAAAAATAGTCTTGAGTTACAACCAGCCCTCGCGAACGAATTGAGTTCGTAAGTCAAGGGTCCACTGTACTTAAAAGTAGCCAGCTGTTTAAGTTTCCAACCTCTTTACAAACCATAGCACTAATTCATCTTTTCTTCCAAACCAAGGCCATGGAATCTTAACCGAAAAAAAAACAAAAAACAAACTAAATCATCAGGTTTTCCCCAAGAATCTCAGACGATTCAACACAAACACCCCAAGCTGACATACAGTTGGTGTTCATGCGTCTTTATGTTTGCAGATCTGGCACTGACCTGAGGGTGCCACTGTATGCGGCCGCCACGAAGAGCCCTGGCACACCGGGATAATCTGCCAAGATGTCCATCACCAGATAAGGCAGGAGCTGAAGAGGAAACAAGAACTTCTGAATGAGTAGGAATGGAAGAGGAAAAGTGCAGCTCACATTACATTGACATGATACCTTCATTTAAGTGATTTGATTGGATAACATGAAACATTATGGTGTGTGTTGTGATGTGAGATTTTACATATAACTTGATAAATGTTTTGTAT
>JANRMT010027041.1:22604967-22637132 GCA_026402145.1 Polypterus bichir lapradei
CTATCTATCTATCTATCTATCTATCTATCTATCTATCTATCTATCTAAATGCCGGGGGCAGTACAGTGGCACAATGGTAGAGCTGCTGCCTCCTAACATGTTGAGGGTCTGTTTTCCTGAGGCTCCCTGCAAGATGTTTGCATGTTCTCCCCATGTCTGCATGGACTTCCTTCCACTGTCCAAAGATGTGCTGGTTAGGGGTGTGTGTGTGTTTTTGTGTGTGTGTGTGTTTGTGTTCACCCTGTAATGGACAGGCACCCTGTCCCAGCTTTTTTCCTGCCTTGCATTGACTTCTGCTGAGACAGCCTCCAGCTTCCCCATAAGCCTGCTCTGGATAAGTGGGTTTGTAAAATGGACGGATGAAAGGATAAACAAATGGCCTCATGCCTACTATACATTTCTTATTTTGCTATTTACTTTTATTCATAGCCACTAGATGGCAGTATGCTACTTACTACACACATTTTGTATTTTGTTGCAGGGTTGCAGCTTTTCTCAGTTGCTAATGCTCATTTCTTGAAACACCGTTCTCATTCTCATACCTGCCTGGGGGACGTATCAATTAGAGTGCCCATGTTGACCCCTGTCCACCAATGATAGCACCTACAATTTTCACATGAATGCCAGAAATGGAAAACTGAGCAATGAGAGAAGGTGACCTGGTCTGACGAATCATGTTTTCTTTAAGGTCATGAGGATGACCAGGTGCGTGTGTTGTTTACCTGGTGAAGACATGGTAGCAGGTTGCACCCTAGGAAGAAGGTTAGCCTTTAGAGGTAGTGTGATACACTGGGAAAAGTTCAGCTGAGAATCCTTAATTCCTAGCATTCATGTGGATATTACTTTGACATGTACCACCTATCTAAAGGGTGCTGCAGATCACATATACCCCTTCATGGCAATGATATTCCCTGATGGCTGTGGCTTCTTTCAGCAGGATAATGCACCCTACCACATAGCAAAAATTGTTCAGGAATGGTTTGATGAGCATGACAAAGAGTTCAAGGTGGCCTCCAAACTCCCCAGATCTCAATCAAAAAAAAACAAAGCTAACCTTTACAAGTATCGTAAATTACACTGGCTGCTACAGACTGGAATCAAATGTATGTTTTTATTCTAAAATAGTAAGAATAAG
The DNA here is from genome assembly GCA_026402145.1 of Polypterus bichir lapradei. Lineage (NCBI taxonomy): Eukaryota > Metazoa > Chordata > Cladistia > Polypteriformes > Polypteridae > Polypterus > Polypterus bichir. The sequence goes on from JANRMT010027041.1 coordinate 22,606,103, forward strand.
AGCAGCTCACATCTCAAAACAGACTCGCCTGGGATCGAAGCCATGAAGTTCTGATTATCAGTCAGCAGCTGATACCGTTGCACCACCGAAGCTGTCACAGTAAATGTGTGTCAATGTCGCACCCTAACGCTGGTTCTTTTTCTGCAGTTATATTCTTGAATAGAAGCACACTTGTTCTGTTATATTTGTACCTTTTATGAAAATGTTTATTTGATATTTGGACTTCAGGCTTCATGCATTATACACTTCATGTCTACTTTTTGTCAATTATTACTAAAACATGAAAAACGTTTCTTTTCTAACGATGTGTGTACATAGATCGTTGTAGACACGGAACACACATGAAATGCATGTGTTCCAAATAACGATATAGTATTTATAAAAGGTGTCATTTTGCTTGACTTCTCACTCTATACAACTCTAAGCAACTGACATGCCGGAAAACAGACTTGAGCTGAGAAAACTGTGCGGTGTGATAGTAGGCTGCTTGCTGCTTATCGACACATTTACAGGACAAAAGATGTTGATGGAGAGGTATGAAGCGATTTAAGGTGGGATGGATCTACGAGTTTTTTCGTAGGCTCTGGTAATTCTAGTGTTAAGAGTAGACCCCAGCCCTTTGGCAACCATGTCAGGTGTTTTATCCCGAGTGTCTGTGCTCTCTTATGACCGCCTCTGCTGTAACTCCTTGTTTTCTGCAACGTGACTGACTTGCATATGTTTTACCAGGTTTGTGGTGTTACCCACAATTACATATGGTCTTCTGACACGTATCACATTTTGCTTCATTATTGTTCAGTGGAGTAAAATAACTCCAAACAACGGTTTGCTTTCTTTCCGCCATTGCCTCACATACACAGTCCCACTGCTTTGGCTGGTGGACTGCAGCACTGCCAGTGTGAATGCAGGACGATGAAAAGCGCAGAAGGAAAAACAGCTTCCTTTTACACAGCATGACATGTTTAATTTAATAATCATGCTCTCACCGTCAAATGCCTTTTAAGGATAATTTGTAATAAATTTGCAAATTATTGAAAATGTGTATTATCGATAGCTTTAATGTGAACATCGATGTTTAAATTAAAAGGTCAGGATTGGAATCATTGATACTTTAGTATCAATCCATCCATCCCTAGTTCCTGGCACCATTTCTACAGGGTTCTCACCTCCTCTCTATAGGCCATCTCATTGGTGAGACTGAAGATGCCAATGATGACTACATGATCAACGAACTTGACGATGGTAGAGGAGCTGTGTGTGACTCTGCACTCATGGGTGAACAGGGGTGGACTAAGCACACAGCCCTGAGGGGCACCCATACTCGGAGTTAGCGTAGATGAAGTACCATTGGTGATTCTTTTAAAGGCCACCAACCGCCACTGCTGTCTCATTCCTCGGTTGCTTCCCCTGGATTGCTACAATGTTACATCTAAATTTATATTTATTAAAATGAAAGCTTGAAGTTACAAAATATCTAGCCAACTCACCACAGTGCAGTAGATGGTGCACACTACTCCTGTTGCCACCAAAACTCCCCAGAGGTCCAAACCAGTAACTATAAAACATAACAGTGAGTGAAATGTCAGATGCATTTTTAAGTTTCTTTCCGATGTAACATAGAAACAAAAGCAAAACTCTGGGCAACCCACAAAATAAGGACCACTTCTAGTAGCAGTAGTAGTATTGTCAGATGTACAGAGTACAGTGAAATTCTTACTCACATATCTGAACATCGAGCACATCACCACTCTCTGGGGGACGTATTCCCTACATTTATAATGTTCCTTGCATCATCCATCGACAACAGGCACTTATAGCTCGAAAGCGATTAACTCGGATTTGCTTTTGCTGAGAGCCGCTGCAGCACTGGGAGCCTGCAGTTGCCCCGGCAATTGATAAGTTGCCTTCTACAGACGCAGCGATCACTCTTCGGTTCTCTCTTCGCCGTGTCATCCCATTGGGGGGAGTCCCAAAAGAGTTTAGAAACTTTATAGATATATAAATGATTGTGTCCGTGCCGCCTCGTGCTCCAGAAGCCAGCTGCAGGAATTCATTCACGATTTTACTAGTTTCCACCAGTCTCTCAAGGTTACAGTTGACAATTCCACCACAAGTGTGCCATTTTTCGATGTTAGTCTTTCTCTCTCAGCTTTCCAGGACTTAAACCCTCTTTCTATTAGAAGCCAACTGACTCACACAGTTACCTTCTCTTACAGCTCCTTCCATTTCCCCACACACTAAACACTCTTGGCCATCTTTTACAACTCCTTAGACCCTTCCGCCTCTGCAGTTATGAGGGTGACTTCTGTTATGAAGCACTCAGATTGAGGAGTTTCTTCATGGATAGAGGATACTCTTCTCATATTGTGGACAAGGCCCTCAATCAAGCCAGGAGCAGACCTCATAACATCCACTCCAAGAGGAACTTCAATAATGAAACCCACATCCTGCTGGTCCCCCCATTCCACTGTAACACCCTAGGTAAGAATCTCATTTGTGCTGTAGACACATGGCAAGAACCTGAAGTGATGTTAACTGATTTACCCACACGCAGTTCATCTTTGGGACTTTTCTTCGAGTCCCTTCATATTGACAGGAAAAGTGAAGCAAGGACTATTTAACCAATCGACCACAGCATGTCCGGCTGAAGAGCTGCTGCTCTGATAGCATCCTGAGCAGCACGGGGGTGCCGCAGGGAACTGTCCTATCACCCTTCATCTTCACCCTCTATACGTCTGACTTCAGGTACAGGTCTCAGTCATGTCATCTGCAGAAATTCTCTGATGACTCTGCCATTGTGGCCTGTATCAGGGAAGGACAGGAGGATGAATACAGGAGGGTGGTGGACAGCTTTGTGGAGTGGTGTGAGCTAACTTTTTTACAGATAAACATCACAAAGACAGAGGAACTGGTTGTGGACTTTAGAAAACAGGCTCCTTTTCCCTCCCCTGTCACCATCAGAGTAACTGATGTTGAGGTGGTTGAGGACTACAGGTACCTGGGGGTACACATTGACAGTAAACTGGACTGGTCCAAGAACATCAACACGGTTTTCAAAAAAGGGCAGAGCCGACTTTACCTATTGAGGAGGCTCAGGTCGTTCAATGTCTGTAGGAAAATGCTGACTATGTTCTATCACTCTGTGGTAGAGAGTGTGGTGTTTTTTGCAGCTGTGTGTTGGGGCAGTGGGCTGAAGACAGCTGAGGCCAACAGGCTGAACAAACTGATTAAAAAGGCTGGTTCTGTCCTGGGTGTCAGACTGGAGAACCTGGCGGAGGTGTCTGAGAGGAGAATGCTGAAAAAGCTTCTCGGTATCATGGACAACCCCTCTCACCCCATGCATGCCTCCTTGATGGGTCATCAGAGCACACACAGCAAAAGACTCATTACCTCCAAGTGTAGAACCGAATGCCACAGGAAATCTTTTCTACCTGTGGCAATAAGACTGTATAATTCTTCCTCATTCTGTAGGTGATCCTTCTCATCATCACATGCTGCTATCTCATTTTTTTATAGCATAAACACTAGCCACTTTTCATTACCACTTGCACTAATAATCTGTAATTTTATTATATTTGTTATAGTTTTTGTTATAGTTGTTTGTTGCTTTGCACAAATTAGTTGTATAGTTATAATACAAACTATTAGTTATGGTTATTTGATATTTTGTTTAGAGTTATTTTGTTATTCTGTTTATTTAGTTATTCTGTTTGCACTATTATTACTGATCTTTTTAACTCTTTATTACCTTATCTTTATTCCTCTTGTTGCACTGAGCATGTATATGACAAAAGAATTTCCCTCGGGATAAATAAAGTTCTTATCTAATCTAATTTATCTATCTAATGTTTAGCATATGAGTTAACTTCTTAACATTACATGGTACTAAAGAGAAACTTTAAGCATAGGATTAAATATTGAGTCACTACTTCCTGTCACCCACCAAGCCACAAGCTTTCTACCAAGAACTGAAGCGCCTTCTGCCCTGTGGATTTCGTACCAGCAGTGCCTTCCTGTTTATCTCTCACATGACTCAGTGGTGAGCAACAGTTTTATTTAACCTACCTAGGTTCAGAGCCAGTGCTGGAGCATAGATCACCATGCCAGTATACAAGACCTGCAAGAAAACCAAACACAATTAGGAACTAGAAGAGGTAAGTGAAAACAGCAACAGAAATGGGAGCATTTCTAAATATAGGAGGGTTAACCCTCATTGCCATATGGGCTGTGTGTTCTGCTCCAGATTACACTTAAATTACTCATTCCTACCCTCCAACTAAGAGGGGGGCTGTTAAGTGATAAGCTCAGGAACACTCGGGTGGATGAGCTGGCGGCGTCCTTAATGGAATTTCTGCCAGGCATACTACAGTTTGTGAGGCTCAAGGACTGTGTAAGCACCACAAGAAAAAGTCCTGACATCCTTTCTCTTCACTCTGATCATACATTTTACATTAGTGTCATGCATGGGTACCTGATGATCACCTTTCAGACTCTGCTGATGCTTGTGATACCACTCTGGGGTGAGAGTGGGAGCTGTCAAAAACAGTATCATTTCATTTACCCTCCTCAGTGCCAAAAAGACACCCAGTAAGGTGAACTGAGATACTCCCGCAATGTTCCAAGAAGCCCCGCCCCTTCTGTTTGAGCCATATAAATTGAGATGTCGCCAGAAGGTGTGGTCACATTTAAGAACTAGACTCTTTAAATGAAGGACATCCCTGATCCTGTCCAGCTTGATAAAGTCTTTTTGATACAGAGGCCCTGTTGGCCTTTTAGGTGCTTATCACCCCTTATTTCTGTTTTTGCACCCCCAAAGTGCCTGGTTACATTTTTTGGACTCTGTCAGTCTCACAACTATTCCTGATGACTCCTCAAATTGTTTGTTCCCTGACAGCAGGTTATGTTACTAAGAAAAAATTTCTGATGATTCTGCAGTTACGGGGCATATTGATGAGGGAGATGAGACATTGGACAGAATTCAAGTGTAGATCTTTGAGAAATGTTTGCAACTCAGCATCAACAAACCAAGAAACTGCTACACCTCGTCATTTTTGGAGTGGAGGTAAAGATGGTGAACTTATTTTAATTATGCATCTTAAAATGTGCTATCATGCTCTGTGTACTCTGTCATATGAATTATCATCATTCTAAATATACAATTAATTATAGTACAGGTAAAATTCCATTACAACGAACTCCCAGGGACCTAAAAAATATTTCGTTGTAACAAAAATTTTGTTGTAATGAAATTCTGTATTTGTTGCTGTAGTGCTTTCTTTAACTTGACGCCCAGGCGTTTGCAATCATTTCAATAGCTTCTTTCACATTAATTTTAATCTCCTCCTGCCTACAAGTTATGCTGACGAGAATTTTTCTCAGCATTTCCTTTGTGATAATCCACTTTCAGGGTGTGAATGATGCCCATATCCAATGGCTGAAGCACTGCTGTGCAATTGGGTGGGAGGAATTCAATGCGAACATTATCTAAATGCGGAAGCATGTTGTGGGCAGCACAGTTATCAATCAGAAGCCAAAACATCCTTTTCTTCTTCTTCATATTGTGAGGTTTCTGAACTCTTTTGATACACCTCCCCCCACCCCCCACTCCCCACCCAATGGGAACGACATGCTGAAGTGCGTCCCGAAGCGCGATTGCAGCGTCTGTGGAAGATTGTTTGTCTGTTGCCAGGGCAGGGCAACAACAGGCTCATAGCGCTGCAGTGAAGCGACACAGAAGCCAATCATAAAAGATCGGGTTTGCGCTATAAGTCCCTGTCTTGCACCCCAAAACACAAGGCTTAGTCTCAGTACTTTAGCAAAACCAGCTTTATTCAGCTATGAAACAGGAACGGCTCACTTATTTGTTGTAGTGTGATCTGCCACTCTGCTATACACAGACACAGTAGTCAGGCAGGGTCATGGCCAGATCAGTGATCAAGTAATCCTGTTTCCTGCATTTACAATGCGCCTTGCGTCATCCATCGATATCTTTTCCGTTTGCTTTGGCAGAGACACGCAGCATAGCTGTGAGCCTGCGCGGTACAGACGGGGATATCGCACTTCGGTGTGCTAGCTAGTTGGGGGAGGTCACAAGAGAGTTTACAAACCTCACATTTTCTTGAATGAGTGCCGCAATAATAGCAATGTTTCTTGAACGAGCATCACTGAACCACATAAAAACGTCTTCAAATGCAGCAGTTCACGTACGTTTGCAATCTGAGATTTTTCTTCTTTTTTTGCTCGGTCTTTCAAGAAAGTTGACAGAATAGATAGAATAACTCAGGAATGTTAATCTGCTCAGGTCCCCTAAACATTTAAACAGAGCTCTAAGAAAAGAGAAAATCAACAGTTTCAGAAATATCTGCTATTTCACAATGAGAGCAGCAACAAGCCGCAGAATTAAAGAACGAGTTTAATCAACAACAAGAATCAACAACAACATTTATTTATATAGCACATTTTCATACAAAAAGTAACTCAAAGTGCTTTACATAATGAAGAAAAGAAAAATAAAAGACACAGTAAGAAAATAAAATAAGTCAGCACTAATTAACATAGAATAAGAGTAAGGTCCAATGGCCAGGGTGGACAGAAAAAACAAAAAAAAAAACTCCAGACGGCTGGAGAGAAAAAATAAAATCTGCAGGGATTCCAGACCATGAGACCGCCCAGTCCCCTCTGGGCATTCTACCTGACATAAATGAAACAGTCCTCTTTGGATTTAGGGTTCTCACGGAAGGACTTGATGATGATGGTCATCCATTATTGTTGGAGCATCATGATCAGCACCTCATTAAGCAACTGGTTGGAGTTTCTGGCCCTGACTTAATTTGTCTTCTGTTGGCTCCCTCACTTCACATTTCATTTCTGTTTGGGTGCCATTTAAGGAAAAGAATGAAGAAATTCAGGGTAACAAATCTTAAAAGAGAAGTCAATTAAAATGAATTCACAAGAAGTTCATTAGCAGCACAAACAGGGCAGTCATTATAAAAAGGATTAGAATGAAAACCTGCAGCCACGGTGGTCCTCCAGGACCGGATTTGATGACACCCAGTCTAGGGGTTCATCTGGGGACGCACATCTCCTCCACTCAAGCCAAGTGTAACAAATCTATGTGTGGAGCAGTGAGGCAGAAATGGGCTGTGCAGGCATCACTCATAATCAGTGCTTAAGCGGACAGGGTCTGTGTATATGTGTGTCTTTCTTAGTAAGGGTATGCGACAGTAGGCCAATCCATAACAACTTGGTGAGTCCCTCTCAACCCACAATAATATACTGATTAGCGTTTGCACAGCAATTCATTCTGGTTAAGTGGCGCTTAAGACAAATGCTGACAGATATTATTTACTGCAAATGAAGCCTTTTGATTGGCAGTCTACTAATATCTGATTGAAGGTATTCTATCGATTTAGAAATAACTTGAGGACTTACTGTCTGTCCAATATACATGCTGGTTCCAATTATTCGGGTGAGTCGATTGAAGCGCATCTCCAAATACTGCAAAAGAAGAACACACACAAATGAATGCCCCTTCAAAGCTTTACTTATATTAACCCATTTGTTCATTTTCTAAGCCTCTTCCTTGTTGATCAGAGGAGCAAGGAACTTGAAAGCAACAGGTTTAACGTTTAAATCAGGTCACTGTGCACACTCACACTCACCACCAGCTTAAAGATGTTAATAAATTTAACACAGTGTCCTAATGTGTGTTTTGAATGCACTGATTGGCTCGTGTTTCAAGAATCGTGTGCTGACACTAATGAAGACTGTAAGCGGGTACATAAAGTTCTGCGAGGACACAATAATCTTCATTAAATCAATCAAAATATACCCTAACGGCATGCCATGAGAGATATAAGGTAACTGATAATCAAAAGAAACAGGGCATTTCAACATGGAATATGAATTGAACAGAAAGAACTACAGAAGGAGGTGACATATAACATTAAACGGGCAAAGCTGAAGTATGAAGACAAAACAGAGAATGAACTGTGGGTTTATTGTGGAATGGTTTGAAGATGATGGCTGGCATTCACACTAAATGCAAAAATCATGTTGAAATAGCATCACTTGGATCACAAAGTCAACGAATTCCCTTTCAGGTTCAAGACACAGAATCTTGTTTCAGAAATTAGTCTCAGGAGTCAGCCCTTCTTTAATCAAAATGATGTCAAAAGAGTTCTTCAACAAACCGAAATCAAAAAAAGCAGCGGTATAAGCAGCTCTCTCCAATATTCTGCTCTTTATTTGAGATATATCTGGATTTACAGCAGCTGCTCAGTTGTTCCAATAGCAAAACGTACACACCCAAAAGAAGCAGCTGACTTCAGGGTGACCGGAAAGAAGCGCACAGGAAATGTCCGCACAGAAAAAAGCTCACAGTTATATAAGTGCACGGGAAATAACCGCACATGGAAAAATGCGCACACGGGAAAAACCACACGTGGATAAATGCGCACATGGAAAAATGCATGAACAGTAAAGGCATATATGCAAAGAAGAAAAAAATTTTATATTATACATAGCAATAAATGAAATTGTATAATTGTTCACTAAACCTATTTATAAGCTTGTATGTTTTAATTTGTTAGAGTTTTCTTTAATCTTCCCTAACTTTCGAGCAAGGCAATTTGACATTTTTTTTTTGAATAAGCGAGATGGAGTTTTCGACCAGTCAGAAAGTCAAGCAAATTCTCGGTTACAAGGGATTTGAATATCTGCGTTTTCGCACAAGAAATGGAATAGATACTTGGAGGTGCCGTGAGAATCGATCAACAAAGTGCCATTCCTTAATGAAAACAAAGAACAGAGACATTGTACAAGAGCCAACCAGTCATTGTCATGACTCCTGTCCCCAGAAAGCAGAAGCAAATATCGCCAGAAGTCTAATGCGACAAGCCATGGCAGCTATGAATGCTACTTCTCGCAATGTCATTGGAGACATCTTATCAGAAGTGCTTTTTGACGGATTGCGGAGGGATTTAGCATGCCATAAACTCACTTTAGTGAACGCCCAAGCTAACAGACTGGAGCCTACCAAAAGGAAATACAGACAACTTTATGCGCTTGTTGCCAGCTCTGTAGAAAAATATAACGAAACTGAAGACAAATTATCTTACTTGAGGAGAATAGCTAATCTCTTATATATATTTCTCTTCTGGCTCGTCCTGCTTCCACTTCAAAACCGGTCCTGCCCACACGCATCCGACACGGCATTTCTTGATTCATATTTGTCCTCTTTCAAACCCTTCCCCATGCTGCCTGCGGCCTCCCATACACCCCCACGCCGCTTTTCTTGATTCCTATTCCTCTTTCGGACTACCGCGTTCCTCCATCTTCAAAACCGGACCCACCCACACGCAGCCGACACGACATTTCTCGATTCCTATTCGTCCTTTTCCAAACCATTCCCCACACTGCCTGCGGCCTCCCATACACCTTGCTATTTTCGTTTTACTATGATGGTTGTTTCTGAAGCCTTTGTTATAAAATGAACGACGATATCTTCTCTGTTGACAGGTTTTTGTACAACGTCATCTCTATCCGGCAACTGCCTGTTCCTATCAGTGGGTTATTTCTTGACACAAACGGTTGACGAAGGCAATGCACCGTATGCTACGGCAGGTGTCGGCTATCTAGTTTACAATAATACTGTTAATTAGGGTGTGTTAATCATTTATATTTTATTATAATAAAAAACATCTAGCAATATAGGTGGTGTATATTTTATATTTGTAATAGTTATATGTCGCCACCGTGTGATTTGTTCCGCGTGCGCACTTTACCATATGTGTATTCTTCCACGTGCGTTTTTTTCCGTGCGCGCATTCTACCGTGTGAGGTTATTTACCGTGTGCTTATATGACTGTGCGCTTTTTTCCTGTGCGCTTCCTTCTGAGATTTGACTTCAGGATGGTGGTCTTGGTTTCTCATATCATGAAGTCCTTTGAGGGGTTAATTAAGAGACAACTACATAGTGTCACACACATGCAAGTAGGAGGCAGCTGAAGGGCCTGAGTAATTGTAATAAAACATCCGACCAGGGGGCAGAAGGGTGCACTGACTGTCTTTCTCAGTTCCCTGCAGAGCTTTCCTGGGAAATCCTGCAAGGTTCCGGCACCTCTGAAGATGTCACTTCTGGTTCTGGCCACTTTGATGATGTCTCTTCCGGTCCAGACGACGGCACTTCCGGTTTGGTGGCATTTGACAATGTCATATTAGTCCAGACGAGGTCACTTCCAGTTCCGGGGCCTTTGACGATGTCACGTCCAGACCAGGTGATGTCACTTCCGGTTCCGGCCCCATTGATGACGCCACTTCTTCTACAGACCTTTGAAGCCGCCATCTTTGCCACATGTAATCAGTTCTGTTTTGGACTCAGTCTGGTGAATATCTCTTTTGCTGTTTATTGATCACTTGTCAGCTTGTAATACAATCCAGGCCCACATTTTAGTTGATAAACTGATGGATCAATTCTGTTTGGACGCTAGCTCAGTGGTGGTGGGGGGGGGGGGGGGGATTTGGGATTCAAGACTTTTTAACTAACAGAACACAAAGAGTGAGTGTTAATGGCTGTTGTTCTGAAGCCATTAACACATCCGTGGGGACTCCTCAAGGCTGCTGTCTGCCTCCTCTTCTCTTTACCTTATACACAAATGACGGCAGGAGTTCACCTACAGACAGACATATCTTGCAATTTACACAGGACTTTGTCATTGTGACTCTTCTACAAGATAAGGAGTTCATCCATGGACTTGTTGTTAATGAATTTAGTTAATGGTGTGATTATTACTTTTTACAGCCAAAGACATGACTGTAGACTGTGGGTGCTCCCTTCCTTCCACTGTCTCAACCTTAATTAAAGGGGCAACAGTGATAATTTTAGAGCAATACAGATATCCAAGGGCAATAATTAATAATAGTCTAAATGTTGACCTTAACACAGAACAAATTTATTAAAACTGGCAGACATAACTTTTCTAAGAAACTCAATTGTTTTAGAACATTAGATAGATAGATAGATAGATAGATAGATAGATAGATAGATAGATAGATAGATAGATACTTTATTAATCCCAAGGGGAAATTCACAAAGTTGACTACTTGAATAGATGAGTCTTGGCGTGTAAAAATCCATGTCCAAGTAATAAAAAGTAGTAAAAAGTGTCCAGGGAACGAGTCCACATAAAAGAAAGTGATAACAGTGATCAGTAAAATAGAGAAAAAGGTAGAAAAATAAAGTCGTACATGGAGCTGCTGGAAAGGCTGCCATTCGCGGCGGTGCCTGCGTAGAAATGAACAATCTGGATGAGAACAGGCCATTCAGCCCAACAAAACTTGCCAGTACTATCCTCTTAATTCTTTTAAAATAACATAATGACCAGTTTTGAAGCCCCCTAAAGTCCTACTGTCTACCATAACACTTGGTCACTTACTCCACATCTCTACAGTTCAGGTATAGTGAATAAACTTGTGAAATCTTGAGCAATGACAAGCACTGAGGAGACAGCAAAAATGATTCAGAACGACGTGGACAACCTTCAAAACTGGGCAAGCACCTGGAAAATGCAGTTTACTGTAGAAAAGCCCTACAGTTGGGCAAAAGGAGCATCAATATTAATGAAATATGGGAGACATGATCATACAGGATCAACAACCTCTGAAAAGGATTTAGGGGTTTATGTTGATACAGTATTTTCATGATCTAAGAAAGTGCAGAAGGAAAATAAAATGTTAGGCAATACCATAAAGACTGTTGAATGTAAATCAAGGGATGTTATACTTAGTCTTTATAACGCGCCACATCTAGAGTGTGCAGTTCTGGTCACCACAGTACAAGAAAGACACAGCAGCACCTGAAGCTGTGCAGAGGAGAGCAACCAAGAGCATCCCAGGACCTAAGGACGTGTCCCACTGTGACCGACTCAGAGAACTAAACCTGTTTAGTCTCAAGCACCTCATCCAGGTATTTAAAGTTCTCAAAGGCTTTGATAAAGTGCATCCAGCAGGATTGTTTCAGCTTAACGGTGAATCACCTACTTCAGGTCACCAATGGAAATTCAGGAGACGTGCATTTAGGACTGAAGCCAGGAAGCACTTCTTTATGTAAAGATGGAAATCAGACGCAAACTACTGAGACATGTAGCTGAAGAAGAACCCTTGACAGCATCTAAAAAGTACTGTCTCTGGATGAGATATTATGAGCTAAACAAACAAGTTTGGTCTCCTCTTGTTTGTCAAAATTAAAGCTCTTTGTTTAAGACAAATGTTTTTGTGGACCATCTAAAAGTGCCTAAGACTTTTTGCACAGCACTGTAGATCTTCCGATATTTTACTTAGCGTATGGTGCTGTGTTCACTGTCTGCAGCTCTACTGTCATTAGTCTGTCAGAAACATCTAAGTAAGAATTTCATTGTGCTGAGTACACAACAATACACTTGAACTTGAACTTTATAAAAACACAGATAACCAAGTATGATTCATTTACTTATACATACTTTAACGTTAACAATAGAGAATTTCATAAACCTCTGCTATCAGAAACTCCTAAACCATAAATGGTATCAGAAGATTAGAACAGTAGGCATTATGGCTGCATTGATTTATTTCTCTTTCATTGAAGTCCAGAAGATGAAGCTGTAATGAGTGTGGCAACAATTGAAGAGAATATCACAGGAAAAGATAGGAATGGGTAAGAACCATTGCGTCTGTCCAAAGGTAATACTGGGCTTCTCACAAATTTGGTTTGTTTTTCATATTTTATATTGATCCTCTGGCTTTAGTTATTTAAAATCTGCCTTCTAGCTCTCCATTGGAGTAAGTTTGTACCAGAATGGACTCCACATTTATAACATCTAAATAAAATGTGCTAAATACAACAACTGCCGAGGTGAAACCTTAAGGAGTGCAGAGCAAAGTCAAGGGCAAAGTCAGCAGATAACACAGAAGACACGGTGTGCTAATCTGCTTCAGAGTGCTAAGCAACTCTCCTGGAAAAAGTCTAATGAATTTAATATATTGCCATTCTCCAAGTTGTATTGAAAGACTGGATTAGTCCTATCAGAAAAGAACGCAGCATACTGTTCACGGTAACATCTTCTGTGTTGAATGAACCCTTGGTAATTTGTAAATAAGGAAATGGTGTTAATTTAAAGCAGTGTCGGTGTTTGGGACACATTTGTGACACAGGACTCACTCGTATTAACACCCACATCCAGTGTCTGTAACAAGTAGTCACCGCGTTGGAAGTTTTCCTATTTTATTGTTACACAACATTGAATCACAGTGAATTAAGCTTGTCAAACAGATCTCTGCACAGTGGTTTAAATTAATCACAAATATAAAACACAAAATAACTGTCTGCATATGTATTTATCCTCCTTACTATGGCACATGTGGCAAAGCCAATTGGTTTTAGAAGTCCCATCATTAGTTCCATGTAGACCACCATTCTGGAGTCTCATCTGGTTGGTAGTGTAAATCCACCTGTATGTGGAAGGGATGACTTGTGTGACTCGGTATGGTGATCTAAAATACTCGATGAATTCGAAAGAACACTCCAAGGAGCTCCGTGAAATGATGATTGAAAAATAATAAGTTAAGGGATGGAGACAAAAAAAAATTAAAACCCTTGAAAATGCCTTGGTGAGTTGATGTGGACTCGCAGCATGGAGCATTTCAGTTCAAAGATCGATTGAAGTGTTTTTTTTAGAACATTTGGAATATTAAAACAAATGGGACAAGAACAGGCCATTCAGCCCAACAGAGCTCGCCAGTCCTGTCCATATATTTTTTCCACAATAACATCGACTCGACTTTTGCAAATCCCTCAAGTCCTACTGTCTACCACACTACTTATTCCATGCGTCTGTGGTTCACTGTGTGAAGTAAATGTTGGTGTGAAATGTACTCTTCACCAGTTTCCAACTGTGTCCCAGTGTTCTTGATGGACTCATTTTAAAATAACCATCTCAATCCACTGGACTATTGCCCTTCATAATTTTAAACACTTCAATCAGGTCACCTCTTAATCTTCTTTTGCTGAAAATCAGTAGGCTACAACCATATGGCAATGGTAATAACTGTGCCATGTTCTAATCAGATCGGAGGATTCATATTACTTCCATATAAATGAAAGTTTGGTGATGGGGTCAAAATTGAGTTAAGCTCAGATTCTGATTCTACATTGTTCAAAACATCAAGGAACGTTGATTTTAGCTGTGTTTGTTTGTAGAAAATCAAAACTGATTTTCAAGTCTTAAAGTGATTATATTCATTAGAAAATTGCATGGTGTTGAGCTCCGGAATGACTACATCTAAGCAAACATACAAAAATTTAGAGCAAGCGGTCTTCCGAGATATCCCCATTGAACATCCGTCTATGTAGAACGAAAACTTCAGAAAGAAATTAAACTCTTTTTCAAGGATATCGAATCAAGTTTGCCTTTTTACAGGCTCCGAGCTTATTGTTTTTGGTCCACTTTGTCTCAATACTTATCTCCATATCCTTCAAAAACGGTGTGACCTGTGTCCCAGAGTAACTGCCTTAGAAATTGTTTAATTTAACCTGGGAGTCTGCTCAGTTTAGTCATGGGTCCAAGCCTATTGATTTTCAACATTTGTGGACAAGTAGTTCTTAAGGTACATCATTTATTTAAATACACATGTACACACACATGGAGGCACATGCATTTACAGATGCTCTCAAAGAAGAAGACAGCTGACAGATTGTTTGCTCTACCAGGGCACATGCTGGATGGTGAAGACATAGAATGAACACAGACACACAAATACAGACACACACACACACACACATGCACAAGCACAACTAGACCTGTAAAAATCAATATGCACAGAAGCTTTGAGCCACCACTGTACCAATCTATCTATGCAGCTTCTTCACAAACATTAGATCCGAGGTGTTTAGTTTCAAAATAGTTGTTATTGAAGTTGTTCATTTGATTTCATTTCCAGTTCCCTTTACCCTACATTTATTTGTGAACTGTGACAGATGGCCAGTGCCGTTTATCGGCCAGGATTTCACCATAACGGAAAGACCACGAGAGCAAACATATATAGGACACTACCTCCCACAGAGCACTAGATGGCAGCCTCCCTGGGTTGCTACAACACCACGCTTTTTCCCACAGGGCATCATGGAAGTTGGAGTTGTGTAACTCAGCCCTGTTGGGTGCCGCCAGGGGGAGCTGCAAAGCCCTACTTTGTAACTCAGTCCCAAACCTCAGAGTGCTTCCAGACCTCACTAACAAGCCGCAGCATAAAAGGGGCTGCCTGCCTTCACTCAGGGAGCCAGAGTTGGGAGGGAGAGGATGACGCTTGCCTGAGGAGGAGTGGAAGCAGAAGGAAGGAGCAGAAAAGACATTGCTGTTATACTTTGAACAAACCCTGGACAGAGCGCCTGTTCATTGCAGGGCAAACACACACACACACCAAGCACACACTAAGACCAATTTCATATCGCTTATCCACCTAACTTGCATCCGGAGCACCCAGATGAAACCCACGCAAACATGGGAGAACATGCAAACTCCACATAGGGAAGATCCGGGACATTAACTCTGGTCTCCGTACTGAGAGGTAGTAGCACTACCACTGTGCCACCATGTCGCCCTGTGTACATCATAAATACGTTTATTATGTAAATGAATGTTCTTGCCTGTATGTTATTGAACAGTACAATTGGCTGTGTTTGTTGTAAAACATTCTAGGGGTCCATGCCGGTGGTAGTTCTTCAATTAAAAAAACTGTGTTTTGGTTCTATGGGTGCCTGCGGTTTCGGAGTGGGGTGGCTGTGGGATGCGCAGTGTGGAGGTGAGACACTTGTTTAATTAGTTCAGCTGTTCCATATCAGCAGCTGAATAATGTCGCACCCATGGAGGCATAAAGGAGAGCAGGCAGAGGAAGATGGGGAGAGAAAGTAGAAAAGTGCAAAGTGCTACATGTGGCCAACGCGATCATCAATGATAAATACAAGATGGGAGACACGGTCATAAAAGAAGAAACCTCTGAAAAGGATTGGGGGGTTTATGTTGACGCAACATTTTTTATTAATTAAGCAATGCGCAGAAGCCATTAAAAAGGCAAATAAAATGTTGGGTTATATCATAAGAGCTGTTGAATATAAGTCAAGGAACATTATGCTCACACTATATAATGCACTAGTGAGGCCACCTCTGGCGTATTGTGTGCAGTTCTGGTCACCACACTGCAAGAAAGACATGGCAGCACCTGAAGCAGTGCAGAGGAGATCAACCAAGAGCATCCCAGGACTTAACGACATGTCCTACTGTGACAGACATGGAGAATTAAACCTGTTTAGTCTCAAGCAGAGGAGATGGTGTGGGAACCTCATCAGGTTATTTAAAATCCTTAAAGGCACTGATAAAGTAGATCCAGATTATTCAAAGTGTATTCAAAGACATCAGTGGAAATTGAGAGGAAGTGCATTTAAGACTGAAGCCAGGAAGCACTTCTTAATGCAAAGAGTTGTGGGGTTTCTGGATCAAACTATCAAATGAGACATGGAGTGAAAGCAGAAACCTCAACAACCTTTAAGAAGAATCTGAATGAGATATCGGGAATGGGACAGCTTAGCTATTAGCTAAAAGAACAGGCTTGATGGCCTGAATGGTCTCCTCTCGTTTGTCACATTTCTTATGTTGTATGATTCTTCTGAGAGAGAAAAAAAAATGTAAAGAAAAGGTTTGTGGAGTGAAGAGTGAAGATCAGGTGAATGAGCCGGTACAGAGGACAGGAGGCATGGCGGTCAGGAGTCGTCCTTCTCGGGAGTGAGAGGACTGCCCTTTGGATGGAGGTGGGACGCTCCTGCTTGAGCGATCAGGGTGCAGCAGTGGCTGAAGGGATTCAGAGATCACCACGTTGACGCTGAAGGAATGCCGGTGGGACCACAGAGCTGGGCTTGGGCTGAGGTGGCTGGACGACACGTGTCGAAGTCTCGGGGCACAGCTGAACGCACCTTATGGGTGAGCTGGGGCTGAGTGAAGATAAAGAGAGACACTGGGGGCCCCTGGTTTTAACCCTTCATTCAGATTTTTTATTTAATCCTCACAAAGCATTGTGTTTTTATTGACTTTTTCATTTAAAGAAGCCCTGCAGTGTATAGTTGGAACACTGTAAATAAAAGCATGTAGCATGTCTTACACCATCCCTCGTTGTAATGTGTCTTGATTCGCACCAGTCTATCTCGGTATATGTCCATCGATTTTCTGGGTTGAAGTGAAGAAGCAAGATGAAGCCAATGCAGGGCATCACATTATTGTATTGTGACAGTGATTTCCTGTTGTATCACTAATTTACATGAACGTACAATACGGATTTTTTGAGTTATCATTTCTATAGACACTGCGTCCTGACCCACACACACACATATGCAGACATCTCTCTAACGAGTGGTCAAATAGTGTTTGGCAATGCCTAAAGCATACAAACCCATTTAAAAAGTCAAAATTTTGACCTATGGTATTTGCGGATAAAAAAATTATAAAGTGATTCACAGTGGTAAATACATGGCTGCCAAGTTAAATTCAACTTTCACAGCACAGTTTTTAGAAAATAAAGGAAATTAATATTGAAGGAGGTTTGATTTCTCTAGAAAAAAGAAAGGAAGGAGGTAGAGACCATAAGGAAAATGTCTAAGGAGCATCCCCCATTTCCACCTCACCACTACCTAAGGTGATTTTGAAATTAATTAAAGAATGAACGACTGCACAGTTACCTCATATGTACTGGTGATGCCAAGCCGGTAGAAAAGAGGCACAAAAATCTCTGCGCTGATTGTTGACATGATACTGTAGGAAAAAGCAAACAGCAGAAATGGTGCTCCAAATTGGTAAGCCTCTGCAGGAGTGCCAATGACCGTGATGCCGGACATGAAGCTGGCTGTCAGAGACATGGCCACGGGTAAAGCGCTCAGCTGACGCCCGGCCAGGAGGAATTCTTTACTGCTGAACTGACGCCGTCCTGCCAGTGCCTGGTAAACCCCAATCGCCAGTGCAATGGCCAGAGCCACAATAAAGACCACGTAGTCCCATGTCGAGAACTTTCTCCCAGTGTCCATGCTGATGAATTATCTCCACTTGCTAACTTGTTCACAATCTGTCATGAGATGTGCATCCAGTTGAAAAGCATTTGAAAGTAAGTTGCCCTGCCAGCCACGTGAAGTCAGAAGTGGGACATTGACCATCGCTTTCTCTTTCCAGCTGTACGAAAACCCAGCCTCCAAAGTGTCCTAGAGGGGCATTTACAACAAGGTAATAAATAATCTATACTTGAAAACTTTTAGAAATTAAGAATTTATAGGACCGCCTTCTCTGACCATGTCAGTTTCCCCCAGCAAAGCCCTACTGGATAATGTTTTAATTCCAGGAGGACAAACGGAGAGCGAATCTTTGTTTTAAAGCATCAGCCCCATGTGCTCTCACTAATCAGCAAAGGAGAAGGTAAATAAGGAAAGTTTCAAAGGTTTTATAAATTTACTAGAATTCCTGTCACTTCTATAAATAATTAACCTTCCATAAAAAATGAAGAAGACTGGTAAAGTCCACGTTAAAGCGTTTCACTGACCTTTAAGAAGTTAGGAAATTCATCATCATCCGTTGCCTTGACTCTGCTTACCAAACACTCGACAATGGATGTGAAATGGTTTACTTGGAACGGGTTCAACATTTTTAAATGGGTTCAAATTATCTTATTTTTCCCTACATTATATGGTTAGAGGAGTAATAAAATTAAAAAAGGGTAACCGTTACATGTATAAAAGAAAGACTGATCTAAAAAACCAATATAAGGAGGTCATGTGTCCCTCCATCCATCCATCTTCTTATTATCAAGCCATCAGTACATAACTGAATTCAGGTGTACTGTGAGCTACAACCTGTTACAGCCGCAAAGGGCAGCACTTCATCTTAGGACACTTTCTGCATGCTATACTTTGTTGTGAATTTAATGTAAAATTAATACATTTTGGGTGGCACGGTGGCACAGTGGTAGCGCTGCTGCCTTGTAGTTTGGAGACCTGGGTTTGCTTCCCGGGTGCTCCCTGCGTGGAGACTGCATGTTCTCCCTGTGTCTGTGTGGGTTTCCTCCCACAGTCCAAAGGCATGCAGGTTAGGTACATTGGCAATCCTAACTTGTCCCTGGCGTGTGTGTGTGTGTACCCTGCAGTTGGCTGGCGCCCTGCCCAAGGTTTGTTCCTTCTTTGCGCCCTGTACTGGCTGGGATTGGCTCCAGCAGACCCCCGTGACCCTGTGTTAGGATATAGTGGGTGGGATAATGGATGGATGGATGAATAAATTTTCCATTTTTTGCGCATCAGTCTACACTCAATAACCCATCAGAGTGCCCCATGTACCTTCCTGGCAACCTTCTGTGTTTTTTTCTAACAGTGGCTTTCCCTTTTCCAGTCTCCTGTAAGGCTGCTACTGGTTAAGCACTCAGGCACCAGTTAGTTGTCTGCACACTCTCTTCAATCTGATCGGCTGTAACTGGAAACTCCTTTAGAGTTTTCACGGGACTCTTGCTGGCCTTCCTCACAAGGTGTTGCTGAGGCCAGCAGGGGGCACTTTCCCTCTGGTCCGTGTGTGGATTTCAATGGCCCTGTGCAGTGACAGGTACACTGTTCTATAAAAATGAATGAGACATAAAACTGAGGTCCTCACTCTCTGTAGTCATTTAAAAATCCTTTGTGAAGAGTAGGGTGTATCCCAATGTCCGGGCTAAATTGCCCTTGTGGAGATCTTCTAAATTGGCCGTAGTGTGTGCTTGGTGTGTGGGTGTGTTTGTGTGTGTCCTGCGGTGGGTTGGCACCCTGCCCAGGATTGGTTCCTGCCTTGTGCCCTGTGTTGGCTGGGATTGGCTCCAGCAGACCCCCGTGACCCTGTTTGGATTCAGCGGGTTGGATAATGGATGGATGGATGGATGGAGATCAGCCTGGACAGAGACAGACACGCAGACTCAGAAGTCCCAAAAACACACACACATGTTTATTAACGTTCTTCTCCTGCACAGCACACCGCGCACAAATCACCAATTTTAACGCTCAGTCCCTTTTCTTCTCCTCTCTTTTCTTTCTCTTCGGCCGCCTCCACTCCTCTCCTCACAAGCTCTGTCCTCCACCTCCCGACTCTGGCTCTCCCAATGGAGCGAGGTGGCCCCTTTTATGCCACACCCGGAAGCACTCCAGGTGGTTTTGGTTCCTCTCCTGGTGTGGCGGAAGTGCTGCAGTCCATAGCTCCGGAATGATCTGGGTGCCCCCGATGCAATCCAGGGGATCTGCCCTCTTGCGTCCCGGGGAAGATATTGCCTCTCTCCCGGTCCTTCCATTCTCCAGGCGTCCCGGCCGGGCAAGGGTCCCAGCCGTCCGCCACACCCTCCATGGCCTAATCATTCTGGCCCTCTAATCATCTCCTGTCTCTAATTGGCTATCTCTCTCACCCTTTAACCATCCAATACAGACTACCCCCGAAATTCGCGGGGTTTACGTTCCTAGAGCACCCGCGAATTGTGAAAAACCACAAATTTTGGATGTGGTCAAAAAAATGCCTATTTTTATAGTTTAAACCCTAAATATGCCCCAAAACACTTTAATTTCATTTCAAACTCAACTTAATACATTACCCTAAAAAAAAGAATGTAAAGGTAAAGCCGTATACTGTAAGTAATGTACTGCTATGTCTCCTGACGTGCTAGAATGTAAAATACCTTTACCGCTATATGTACTGTAATTCATGCAAGCACGTTTTCTTTATGCGCTGTCATTTTCTTTGGTATATGTAAAGTAAATACATAATCATTTAATTAATTTAATAAAAATACAGTAAGATGTATGGGTTGTGAAAGGCACTATATAGCGCCTGACCCGACACAGATTGGACACGGGAGGCACGTGTAAAATAAAAGGACTTTTATTTCTCTTCAGCTGGAGGGCACGTCTTCCCCGTACTCCCCCCAGCCACAACACAGTCCCAAGCACCAGTAACCACCAGTACAGCACAAGCACTCTTCTCTTCCTTGGCACCACCACTCCTCCCTAGCAACCTTATCCTCCTCCACTCGACTCTGGCCGATGAGTGGTGGGTGCTGGCTCCCTTTTATAGGTCACCTGGAAGTGCTCCAGGTGTTTGATCAACAAGATCCGGTGGCACTTCCAGGTGTGATGAAGCTGTTGCCCACACGGGCCCAAGAATCCCAAACACAACACCCCCTGGCGGTACCTGCGGGACCCAACAGGGCTGCCCCCAACTCCAATTCCCAGGGAGCCCAGTGGGAAACCGAGGCGCTACACCAGCCCCGGGGAGCGACCATCTAGCATCCAGGGGGAGGTATTGCACTGTCCAGGGCTGCTCCCCCTGAATACAGTGTGCAGGGGCGTCCCGGCTGGGCATGGACGCCAGGCGCCTGTCACAGGGTACTCACTAAAAATGAATGGTATTGATTGAAGATGATGATGATGATGATATATTAGCTGTGCAGTACGATGAAGGTATGTAATGAAGATAATGACTGCACAGCAAAGCAGAGGATTTACAGCTCCTCAGGTGGCGCCTCTTCTTCAGGGGCTTCTGGAGGAGTCGTATCTTCTGGTGCTTAAGTTCATTGCCAGAAGCCTTAGAAGGTGCATGGCGTTTGAGCGGCATCTTAGGGCTTTAAGAAGAACAAAACGATAAACACGAGAACACTCTGCAAAACACTCGAGATAGCTACATGCGGTAAACTGTTATGATGCGGGAATGCCGGAGATGTGTCACAGGGCAGCAGCCAATCAGCAGCAAGGAGAAATGAATAATGCTGTCAGATTGGCTACTTTCACCATCCCAAGCCGTGTTTTCCTCTACAGTTGCTTTGTGTTCTCTCTACAGTACAGTATTACCACGAAAAAAGCCATAAAAAAATTGCAGAGGATATTTCATCCCTGATGGAGGATCGCAGGAATCATAGGAAAGAGGGGTCCTTTCATCGGATTAGTGCTGTTTCAGCTGTGGAATGGCCAAATGGGGCAGGCAGCTTGATGGCTGAGGTCTCCAGGACTCTAAACAAATCCAAATCACATTATGTGATATCATCTACTGTTAAATTCTGCTCCGTACTTCTAAAATTTTTATTTTTATGCTGTATTGAGGATTTGTTCTGTTCTGTGTATTGTACTGTATCGACCCCCTTCTTTTGACACCCACTGCACGCCCAACCTACCTGGAAAGGGGTCTCTCTTTGAACTGCCTTTCCCAAGGTTTCTTCCATTTTTTCCCTACAAGGGTTTTTTTGGGAGTTTTTTCTTCACAGGGTGCAAGGCAGGAAACAAACCCCGGGCAGGGTGCCAGCCCACTACAGGCTCCTAAGAATGAATGTGTATAAAAAATATAGAGAAAAGACATCTAAAATGAATTGAAAAACCAATAAATCTTTGCCCTGTCATGGACTGGTGCCCTATCCAAGTATTGTTCCTGCCTTGCCCCCTATGCTTGGTGGGATAGGCTCCAGCTGCCCCACAACCCTACCCTGGAGTAGCTGGTTAGGATGATGGAGGCATGGATGTTTGGATAGCTCCTACTTTATTTGTTTGTTTAGTAGCTATTCATTTAATTACACTAGGCCCTGTACCCGAGTGGAATATGAAACTGTAAGCCACAAGAAGACTTTATTTCTGTCACTCTCACTTTCATTTTTCGATGGGTTGGACACATTTTTTGCCTTCTTGTCCATTTTCAGTAAATACGCCTTGACCAATGCTGCATACTTTGTGAAGAGGATTAGCTAGGATGCAGTCCGTTGAGGTTTCATTTGACGAAAAAGGCTTTCATTGCCTGAACAAACGGGAAGCTGAATAAAAACATGAGACGTGAGATTCAATGTTTCCATATGGCGGAGTTCGTTTTAGATGACAGGAAGGCTCTGATTACCTGTGAGCTCATCAGATGACACCAAAGACGTAGTGACCCAGATGTAGTGTGCATGATTAGGCTGGACTGACTGCTCCAAGCTGAAACAAGAATAGCTCAATGCTTTGTAAATTTTCAAGTTTATCTTTGTTAGTGTGCCAGCTTGGCATTGCTATGCCATGTGGTTGGCCCTGCTAAATATAGGAACGAATTTGGGATTTGGCCAAAGTCTCCAGGACTCTGACTGTGTCTGAATTTGTCTGTTACAGTTACCCATGAACCCTCCAAGAGGTTAACTTTCTTCAGAAATGCTGCTGACTGGAGATTTTGTTTCCCTCTCCTCCCATTAATCAATAGGCCACATCTCAGTTATAATGTTAATAAACTCACATGTTCTTGCTTTATAATAATCAGATTGAAATTTGCCCTGCTTCACATTTCCATGTATATGATTTATAATTTAACCATTTCTGCCACTGCTTTATAGCTGAAAACGTGTGCAAGTGCCCTGAGACTGTGTTCAGTGAAGTGCCCCCTACAAAAATAAGTTGAACTGAACTGATGGATCCATCCCTTAATAAAGCTGGTGGGTTTTGGAACATCTTGTTAAGGGTAAACCCAACCATGGTTAACATATTTTAGCAGTGCTTGCTTTCAGAGAATAGAAATTTGGCACATTAGGAAATGGAGCCTATGACCCTAAAGCCAGTGACAGACTACAAATGAATTAAGGCTCTGATATACTAGCCATGCAACCTGTCAAAGATGGCTAATAGAATAATTTAAAATATTTGCTTTCTATTGTCTTCCGTGTGATTGGAATGTTTTCCTGTGTCTGATCCGCTCTTCACCAGCGTTCCTTTACTTGAGCGTGCTCCTTATCCATTATTATTTTCTTTCCTTTCTCACTCCTGTCTGGTTTTATAAGCGACTCTCTTAGGCCAGGTTTATACTTCACACAATGCGACACGTGCTCCAGCAAACGCTACAGCTACACAAGCATTGTACCGTTTATACTTGTACGTGTACTTTACGTAAATCTGGAAGAATCCACCAGGTGGCAGTGCGAGATATTATCACGGTGAGAAAACGTTCGCCCTCGCTGTGTTGTGAATTGCCTGACACATCCATTAAATTCCATGGACACCTTGGCACAATATCTCTGAAAAGGATCTTTAATGATTACATCCATCAATCCGGGGATGCGCCCATTCCAGCAAGCATCAGGCGCGAGAAAGAAACAAAATCCCTGGACGGGGCATCAGCTAATCGCAAGGTGAACATAAGCACACACACACACACACACACACACTACCGTCATTTTAGCGCCACTAAATCCCCAAACCTTCGTGTCTTTGGAAGGAAACCAGAGCACACTGTGGAAACCCACCAGGAAAACACGCAAACTCCAGGCAGGGAACACCAGGGACACGACTCCCTGAAAGGCAGTAGTGCTACCGTTCCACCACAATGCCACCCCACACATGTAATTATTAACAGTATTCATTATTTAAATGAAGATAACGACTTATCTGTAAAATGTAACATACATACTTTAATGCATTTCATCATGAAAGTGATATCAAGTATAAATCTAAGGATTCTAAACGTGCAGAGAGCTGGAATATCATAAATGTAACGTGTTCTGTGTGGTGATCTATTGCTGCTGTTAGGTCAGGAGGAAACCCCAGAAGCGCGTAGCGATTAACAACTGGATCGGTTTTAAGATGACGATTACGAAGGTGTACTTTAATGATAAAGTAAACTACGAGTTTAAAGTGGACATTTCGAGATTAAAGCCGAAATTTCCACTTTAATCACAAAATAGACCTTTTCACCGTGTTCTTATTTTTTTTCTCTGTGGCTCAAATACGGCGCCGTAACCTACATTCTGATGCTGTTGTGAAGGTGCAAATAAAAAGACGGGACAGAAGAAGGTATGTGAGATCTTTAAAATGTATCGTGTCATTACGTTGGGGAATATGCGACACTTGACTATAAAAGCACCACGAATGCATTTGTATGTCGGTGTTTTGCTTCACCACATTGAACCATTTATCAAACATCAAAGCAGGCACATCGATCCTCAAAACGGCCTTCTGTCACGTGTAGATAGTAAACAGAGACTCTGACGTCACATTCCGACTTTTATCACACTGCGCCCCCCTGACTTTTTAATGGTACTACAACTCGCTTACGCGTCACATTAATTTCTGAGGACGTGCTCAAATGAATGCAGGGAACGCGTGGCAGCCATGATGCCTTCTGAGCATGAAGTATAAACGGCCCTAAGTGTACACCTTTCCTCCTCCTCGTGCGTCTCACTCACTCGCACTTCCTCTTTCAGTGTGTCACCAAAGTCAAACTGACCAATCACACTAAAGCCAAACTGGCCAATCAGATTGCTCTGAGGAACTGGACACATAGACCTTAGCATTTCATGACTTATTAGAGTAGAAAGGCCACAGAACTGGTGACGTTTTAGGTGACTAGTAACTGGCGATAAATGTTCGAGATAGGGGCTCGACATCTGGATAAAGTCCATTAGAGAATATGGGAAAATGATTTGACTGGAATAGGCAATTCGTGTTTGTGTAGTCTTTCGTTCATTGCATCACATACAGAAAAATTATTTACACTTTTTACAAGTTTTACATTTTATTGTTAAACAACATTGGGTCAGAGTGAATTTAAGCTGGCTTTTTTGCAGGTGATCAATAGAAAAAGACTCTAATGTGAAAATAAAGACAGGTCTCTGTAAAGTGCTTAATTACAAATATAAAACAAAAGTAATTGATTACATAATTTTACTTCCACATGACAGTGACCGTTTACTTCATTTTTCCTTATTTTTATTTTAAAAAGTACATTTTATAATTTTTTCATCTAAGAGCTGACTGGTTATACATTACTTTGCTATTCTAAGTTTAGAGACATAAATTTGATTGCCTTTCCATTCACTGTATAGGGTTTCCATCTTCTTCTTCTTTCAGCTGCTTCCATTAGGGATTGCCATGGCAGATCCTCTTTTTCCATCACTTCCTGTCCTCTTCATTTTTATTCCCCATAATTTGCTGCCATTATTCACAGGGGATAAGAAAGTGAAAATGTAATGGCACTGTATGAATGAGAGTAAAATGAAAAAGTCTTCGAAACAGATGGGCTAGGACAGGATTGGAAGAGCACTAGCGACTAAGTGGGTGGTCCTGCATGGTCATCTGTCACATGACAAGTAGAATTATTTTTTATATATTTATTATACATACTGTATAAGTGTGTATAGTACCTGCCAAATAATACAATGAGCACACAACACGTGTTTTGTCCTAACAATATGATCTGCTTCTCGCAACTGAGAGAACATGGCAGATGTTTGTGGACTGGCCGACCAACCACAAGCGTTACTCGGTAGGTAACCATCCAAATAATCGTATATTGTGGTTACCAGAGGGTGCTGCAGCTCCCCAGAGAGAAAGAGTTTTATTTGTATGAAACTCTTATCAGAAAGAGTTTACCACACCATAACCACAATTACAATCATCTGCAATTCTATGACTCTGTCGCTTTCTGTTGTCTCCTTCTACTCCACTCCTCTCACAACCTTTGAACTCCACCTTCTGACTCTAGCTCCCAGATTGAAGCAGGGCTGCTCCTTTTATATAAAATCTGAAGGTGTTCCAAAGCTGTGGTCCAGGAGTACTTCTGGATAAGGCTGGAGCCCAACAAAGTATGGCATGCTAGTCCCTTCTGTACCCAATGGTGGCACCCATGGAACCCGACAGGGCTGAGGCAATGAACGACAATTCCCAGTGTGCCTTGTGGGAATCCGTTGTGGCATTGTAACACAGGAGGGGTGCCTTCTACCAGTTTGTGGGAGACAATGCCCTGAGCACGGTGCCTTCCCCCATTCTTCTATGAATGGGTGTCTCCACCGGATAAGGATCTCAGCACAGTTGCAGCTGGAATTCCAGTCCTCACATGGTGTCCCTCACAATATACTGTATACTAGTGGGTTCGCTCCTTGCTCGCTTCTCTTGCCAACCCAACTGGCCTGCGCTATGCGCCAGCCACTTCACGTCTCTGCCACACGCATTGTGAAGAAGGGGGCTAAAAGCACCCCAAGGAGACACGGTCACTCGTCCGAAACCCCCTCTTAAATGGTGATACAATGGGAAACACATACAGTTTTTTTTTTACCTCCTCTTTGCTCGATCAGCTGCTGGATTACTGCTGCTGCTGTGCCACATGATCTGCATCTCGCGTGGTGCTTCGAACACTTAAAAGCCTGTACAGCAGCTGTCCTACTCTTTGTCTTTTACTTCCGGCCCCGGGTGTGGTTAAATCTCTCGGCACAAAGTCTCGTCTCGCAGGTTGTGAGTTCTTGATATTTTTTAGTTTATAATTTAAAAACGGAATAAGAATCTGAAAATCTAACAACATCACATTAAAGTTCCATAAATTCTGATACCAAACATATATATGTATATGTTTTAAGCCCGATTTAAAGCATGACAAAAAATCGTTGCACAAAATCATTGCACTTTTAGGCTTAGGATTTTACATATTGTAGAAAAGAGACAAACAACTCTAAAAGGTTTGGGGTTTTCTGGCCCTGTATACTGTAAATCGCGAGTCCAAGTAGATTATTACAAAATAAATTCATCTAACAGAGACTGCCAGAATGGCTGAGTGGGGGAGCATTTATGGTGAGGGACCGGAAATGAACAGAGATGAATGCTGGGAAGGAACCGAGATGGATTCTGGGATTGATGATGTCATCAGAGGTTAACAGAGGGAAGGCGGAAGTGATGATGCGTGGTCAGGTAGACATGGCAGATTCCTGGCGGTGGTGCGTCTTTCTTTCTGCAGAAATAAAGAGAGAGAGGTTAGTACCCCGCCAATCCCTTCTGGCATGCACTTTTACACTACAGTTTAGGTCCTTACACGGCCCCCTAATCGCACGTGTGTGACAATATATCTAGGGTATATATATATATACCATATATATATAGCCTTGTATCCATTGCTAACTAAACAAGCTATATCATTCTACGGAAAAACTAACTTCTGAAAATTCATGGATAGAAGTATTCAACTTAGCAAAGCAGATATGCTAACTGAAAATGAGAAATTTAGTCTTTCAATGAAAATCTATGTAAAATCATAATTATTGTTTTTTTCCCCTTTCTCTGTGTGTTAATATAACTTATATTATACTTTACTTTTGGATTAATTGGCAATATTGCATATCATTCCCAGGTTTCTGGCAACACATTTAAAGCACCTTTCAACGTGATCCAGCTCATAAATAGCATACTGGGTGTAATTAAATTGAAGCTATCTTCAGTCCAAAGGTTACCTGCTTAATGTTCAGTTCTCCAAGATTTCAAAGAGGTGTGTGGTCATAAATAGTTGGAACTCAAAGCTGGGAGATCCATCCCAGAATAATCTAATTCACAGAAGAGTTTCCCCTGCTCCAGAATGCATATGATCTCAAAATGGTGTTACATGACAGCAAGGACAATGGTGGAGTGGCTTCGGAAGAACTTTGTGAGTGTCCCTGAGGAGCCCAGCCTAAAGCCCCATAGAACATCCATGAAGACACCTGAAGATGGCAGTTTACATAATCTTCCCATCCAATCTAACAGATTTTAGGAGGATCTGCCAGGAAGAAAGGGATAATTTGCCCAAATCCAAGTGTGCAAAACATGTGGAGACTTACTTACCCATGAAGACTACAAAGTACTGAACTGAGGGTCTGAATACGTTAGATTAGATTAGATTAGATCAGTGTAATTAAAGTGTGAATTTCCTCTTGGGATTAATAAAGTATCTATCTATCTAATCGCAAGAAGACATTTTGATGCATTGAACAGCAAAAACATAAAAACAAAGATACAGGCTCACAGGACAAATAAACAAACAAACACACAAGTAAGCAAGCAAATAAATAAATGTATAGTATATTGTACAGAAATAGCAAAATGAATTTAACCAGTATTAACATTTATTTTGCTTTGGGCAGAAAATAACTGAACGTGCTCCAAGAGAACGCCTCCTGGCAGTAATGGGTTGGGGGGATTTTTAATCATGGCAACCAATTTTGGCCCATCTTCTTTTCCATAAAAGCTTCCAGTATATCCAGGGTTTTACCGGTGATGGAGTAGGCCTTCCTGATATGTTTTTTTCAGGCATTCTGCTTCTTTTGAGCTGAGATTGCTTCCCCAGGAGACTGCGGTGTACAATACCACACTGGCTACTATGGACTGGTAGAACATCTCCAGCAGCTTGATGCCCACATCAAAAGACCTGAGAGTCTCATTGGACAAGTGAAGGGATCTCAATACTTTCTGAATCTACTGTCAGTCAGTCATTTTCTCACCCGCTTCGACCTGAACAGGGTTGTGGGGGTCTGCTGGAGCCTATCCCAGCTAGCATGTATTTACCAAAATGTCTTTTACTTTTAAAAGGTCATGAAAGTGAAGAGAGCTAACCGAACAGCTTCACAAGGCAGTACATATTTCTAGGTAGGATGTCAGTCAGCCAAAGGACATATTGATGCCCACACTACATTCATTCATTCAACAAATGTAGAGTTGCCAAACATAACCTAATGTGAAGAGCTCCAGTAACTCTCAGTGTCTCCTTTCAGTATATATCGTATCCCTCTTTTCCTCAGGTATTTCCACCTTTTCTGTCACCAAGCTGAATATGATCTCCTGCAGCTGTACTATCACACCCTATTCATTTGTTACAAGAACAATAAAGGGAAAGAAACTGCTTGTAAGATAGTGTGTGATGAAATTAAAAGATTTATAGTGTTATCCTCTTTAACACTAGTGCTAAATCTGATAACATAAAGGGGAAATAAATCTGCAAGCAGTTAATAAAACATCCTAAGCCTACGATTTTACACTGCAGTAAACCTGGATTGGCCTTACCGGAGGATTTCATGCAACATACGTACCTGCTGATAGAGGATTTCATGTGCCACAACCAAGGAGAGAAATCCACAGAATTGAGGTTGCCAGCCAAAATAATCACACCAGCAAAATAATATTAACATTAAGCAACTGGAAAAAAATACATTAAACTATTTTAAAAAACGTAAAGAGGATGAAATACAAAATAACAACCAGACGTCCATCAAAAGCATAAGCAAAGATCAACTCACTAAATACTTTTAAATATGAAGTGATTTTCTTTTTGTTATTCTTTTAGTGATTTAAAGTCTGGACACCATCTTCTGTAGGGGCAGAGCATGACATCACAGTGGGTAGGTAAAATGAAAAAACATTTGGAGCCCCTCTATCTATCTATTATATAGTGCCTTTCATATCTATCTATCTATATTATATATTGCCTTTCATGTCTATCTATCTATCTATCTATTGTGAACTTGACCCGGACACAGACGGACTTGTTGTTCTTCACCACCACACATTTTATTTACAATATTTACAAGAATAAATGGTCACTCAGACCCAGTTCAATAAAGTGCACAAACCCCAACACACAGTCCTGGCCACAAATGCCTTCTTCTCGGGCCGCCTCCACTCTCCTCTCTTGCCTCGTCCTTCTTCCACCCGACTCTAGCCCTGAATGAAGGGAGACGGCCCCTTTTATATTCTCCCGGATGAGCTCCAGGTGGTTGCCGGCATTCCCTTGTTGGCCACGCCCCAGCGTGGCGGAAGTGCCAGCTGTTCTCCCGGCAGCTCTCGGGGTATCTTCTTAATTCTTCCCCCCAGCACTTCCTGGTGTGGCGGAAGTGCTGAGGTAACAGGTCCCCAAGGCATTGGGGCGCCTCCTGGCGGTGACCACGGGCCCCTACAGGGTGGGGCTTCCATGCTCTCAACCCGTGGCCCCCAGAGCAACCAGGAAGGCGGCCCCCACGTGATCCTCACAGCGTCCCGGCCAGGTCGTTGCCCCTGGCATCCCTGATACTATCTATCTATCTATCTATCTATCTATCTATCTATCTATCTATCTATCTATCTATCTATCTATCTATCTATCTATCTATCTATCTTATAAATTGCCTTTCATGCCTATCTATCTATCTATCTATCTATCTATCTATCTATCTATCTATCTATCTATCTATCTATCTATCTATT
>JANRMT010027041.1:22637532-22655252 GCA_026402145.1 Polypterus bichir lapradei
TCTATCTATCTATCTATCTATCTATCTATCTATCTATCTATCTATCTTATATATTGCCTTTCATGTCTATCTATCTATCTATCTATCTATCTATCTATCTATCTATCTATCTATCTATCTATCTTACTTGACCTTACTTACATAACTTTGTTGAAGTCACTTTTAATCCGCTACAATAGTCATAGATTCATTAGCAGCCAGCATATCTAAATAGTCGTAGCACTTTGCACGCGACTCTTGATGTCTTAATGACTGGCCACCCTCCCTTACCTTGTCATCACTAGGATTGCCCTTAAGTGGTTGGAGTCCCAGTACTTGGGCTTATCCTACTGTGTATCCTGATGAGAAAAGATGTCAAGGATGCTTGATGCAAGCACAGATTTGTCCCAAGGATCAGTGCTGGGACATCCCCACTCTTCCCTATACACTTCCTCAGTAGGTCCCATCACCCAGTCCCATAAATTCTCATATTGATGTTATGCCAATAATACTCAGCTGTACCTGTCATTCCTTCCAGAGGACCACACAGACTCAACTAGAATCTCTGCATGGATGAAGACCATGGCAAAGATCAACCCCTTTGTTATTCTAGCCAGTCCATCAATTCAATACCCCATCTTTATTCTGCTTGCTTTAGTATTGTTGACCCCTTCCAGGTTGATATCCAACCTTGGGGTGGTGATTGATCACCAGCTATCCTTCAAGGACCATGTTGCTACTGTCTCTCTGTCGTGCAGATTCACTCAATACAACATCTACAAGATCAGACTATATCTGACAGAGTCTGCAGCACAACTCCTGGTCCAGGCTTTGGCTTTGTCACATCCGGACTACTGTGGCTCTCTGCTGGCAGGAGTAAAGCCATGTATCACCAAGCTGGTGCAGATGATTAAAAATGCAGCAGCATGTCTAGCACTCAACCAGGTGAGACGGGCGCATGTCACTCCTCTTTTCAGATCACTACATTGGCTCCCTTAAGTTCAAATCCTTGATGTTTGCCTACAGAGCAGTCAATGGGCAGACACCTCCATACTGTATATGAAGGCACTCATCTAGTCCTATGCTTCTTCTCGTACATTCAGACTTCCTGATGAACTGTGTCTGGTGCTGTCACCTCTGCATGGAATAGGATCTCAATCCAGTGTATCTCTGAGCTGGTGGAATGAGCTGCCCACCTCCATTTGACATCACTCAGTGTGTTTAAGAAGTATTTGATGGCTTTCCTCATTGGTGAATTTCTGGCTAACTGACGTTAGCTGTTAGGTTTTTGTAACCAAGGATGCCCAACTCATTTATATTTTGCTCTGAGCTCTCCACTTCTCATGATCAACGTGTACCCTTGTCCTGTAACACTTGTTCCCAAACAGCCCCCCAGACTGATGTTTACTTGATTACGTTGACCTCTTTTTGTAAGTTGTTTGGATAAAAGTGTTTGTTAAGCAAATAAATATAAATGTAAATGTTCTGAATCCAGGCAATCACAAACATCTTCACATTTGTTTAAAAATTCAATTAGCCGGTTTAACAAATCACAAACTTGAACCAAAGCCGGTGATGGACTTACCAGCCTTACGCTCACAAAGTACATCTGTAGCTACTTTTGTTTTCTCAAAGGAAATCATTGCGACCGTTCAAAATTTACTTCATTAAAGTTTCCTTTGATCTTGACGGACTCGGCCTTCTTTTCTTACTATAACTGGCTGGGATATTTGATTATAAATTGCAAGAAAGAGAAATGAAGGAAGATGTGAGCCACATGTAACTAAAAAATAGTTGTGCTTTTTTAGGCAATTGTATAGACCGGAGTCCCCAACTCCGGTCCTGGGGGTCCCACTAGCTGCAGGTTTTCATTTGAACCCTTTTCTTAATTACTGACCTGTTTTGTTGCTAATTAACTTCTTTTGAACTCATTTTAATTGACTTGCTCTTGAAGACTCAGACCCCTTAATTAGCAGCCAAACAATAAGGAGATACAAAATGAGCCAAAATAGGACCATCAAACTGAGCCCATCATTCAACATCTGAAATTAAAGAAAGGTGAAGGTCTCAGGAATGTTGATCTGCTCAGGTCCACAAAACATTTTAACAGTGTTCCACAATTTCAGAAATGTCTGCTATGGCACAATGAGAGCAGCAACAAACCATGGAATTAAAGAACGGGTTTAATCTTATATATAAAGCAGACTGTCACAATCTTGTGCTCTTGTATGTATGTTATCATCCAGTTGACACTTTGTAACCACAAGGGGGAGCCAGAGAGCCCCAGACACAACAATAGAGTCCACAATATCTTATATATATATATATTGTGGTATCCGGCCGGGGCTGGAGCCCGGCCGGGACGCCCAGGAGGACCGGAGGAGGGCTTGTGCCTCCTCCAGACCACAAGGGGGCGTCCGCCCTGGTTATGTTGGGGGCCATGGGTAAAGGGCTTAGAAGCCCAGCCCTGTAGGGACCCGTGGCCACTGCCAGGCGGCGCCCCGGTGCCTGAATATCCCCGGAGCCCAGCACTTCCGCCACAGCAGAAAGTGCTGGGGGGAAGACGAACAGGGACGTCTGGACGGCTTCCGGGTGCGCAGCCGGCACTTCCGCCACACTGGGGCGTGTCTGCGGAGGAGTGCCGGGAAGCAGCTGGAGCCCATCCGGGTTCCTATTTAAGGGGCCGCCTCCCTTCAGTCGATAGCGGAAGTCGGGTGGAAGAGAGACGGAGCTGGAGAGAGAGGACTGGAGGCGGCCAGGAGAGAGAGGCATTGTGAACTTTGCCCCGGACACAGACAGACGGACATCGTTGGATCCACCACATCCTGTTTATTTACAATTATATTTACAGTTTAGTGCACTCCCCAGTGCCTCTTGCACCGTTTCCCCAAACGTCCAGGCCACACAGTCACAATGACTCTCTCTCCTGGCTTCTAAGCGCTTTACCTGTGGCCCCCAACATAACCAGAGCGGACGCCCCCTCGCGGTCTGGAGGAGGCACAAGCCCTCCTCCGGTCCTCCTGGGCGTCCCGGCTGGGCTCCAGCCCCGGACGGATACCACAATATATATATATATACAAAGTATAAACATCTACGTGTGGAAGTGTGTGTGTCATGAAGCTCAAAAAAAAGTGACTCTGTTGCCAAAGTGAAACTGCCTAGGAAAGAGAACCTCGTTTAGACAACGGAGGCGAGCACATCAGCAAAAAAAAACCGATGAGAAGCTGCTAATGCACAACCGATGCCATTGATTGATTGAAGTGCCAGAATCCATGGTTTCTAGGAGCCTGAGCTTTTTAGGCTTACACAGGTAATAAGAATATAAACATAACAAAGAGTTTTATTCCACAAAGCACTTTCCAATGAACACCTCTCCAACAATTAGCCATAATCTATATATAAAGCAGACTGTAACAATCTTGCAGTCTCGTATGTATGTTAAAGTAACCGACAGTTTTAGCATAAAAAATCCATAGTATTATTTGTTTGCCGTTTAATGTTTGTTTTTGTAAACTATAATTACATCTTCAATTAATCCTATTGTAACAATGTTGTAGTAGTAGTAATAGAATTAAATTAACCTAATAATAATATTCGTTTAATTGCCTTTTTTTATTTGTCGTCAAAAAGTCTTTATGTAAAAACTTATTACTACACCACAAAACAAAAATTAATCTGTCAAGTTGTGTTTTTTATTAATTATATTTTTCACAAAGAATTAAAAAAAAAAACCAACTTTTTTTTTCCTCCGAGGCAACGCCGGGTATTTCAGGTAGTTATCAATAAAAATCAGCGCCTAATGAAGCAACTGGTTAGAATGAAATTGGCTGGAGTTTGAGACCCCGCCTTAGTTGGCCTTCTGTTGGTTTACTCACTTCACATTTCATTTCTGTTTGGGTGCCATTTAAGGAAAGAAATGAAGCAACTCAGAGGAGCAAATCTTAAAAAAAAAAGTCAATTAAAATTAATTCAAAAGAAAGTGCACAAATTAAGAAAAGGGTTAGAATGAAAGCCTGTAGCCACTGGGGCCCTTCAGGATCGGAGTTGGGGACCCCTGGTATAAAATGTTAATTATAATTAATATAATTTCTAAATTTTAATGAGAACAAAACAGAAGTCATGCTATTTAGATCCAATAGCACCAGCGGGACCCCCTGCATCGATCTTTCCACTGTGGCTCAATTTGAGAAAACCATGATCACAAATTTAGGTGTGAAAATGGATCCAACTTTAAAACTTGATAGCCATGTGAACGCAGTGGTAAAATCTTGCTTTTTCCAGTTGAGGTGGCTGTCAAAAATCAAGCCTGTTTTGTCTAAGCGCAACCCTGAAACAGTGATACGTGCTTTTATAACATCTCGTCTAGATTACTGTAATGCGCTTCTTTTTGGAATTAGCCAGGCCTCCATTGCTTGCCTACAGCTGGTGCAAAACACTGCTGCTCGATTTTTAACTGGCACAAGAAAGCATGAGCACGTTATTTTGGCTTCCCTTCACTGGCTTCCAATTTGTTTTCGAATTCATTTTAAGATTCTTGTATTTGTTTTTAAATCTTTTAATGGCACCCTTATGTACCATCTCGCTCTCTCAGGTCAGCAGACCAGATACTTTTACGTGTTCCCAAGGCACGATGCAAACTCCAAGGTGAATGAGCCTTTTCAGTTGCAGTCCCAAAACTCTGGAACGATTTTCCGTTGCACGTTAGGCAGGCTCCTTCGCTAGCTGCATTTAAATCATTTTTAAAAACACATTTTTACTCTCCGGCTTTTAACTGAGTATGGGATGTTGGCTAACTGTATATTTTTTATTAAGAATCTCTTCAGTGTTTATGTGCTTATGTGTTTCTGTTTCATTTACCCTTTGGTTTTGTGTGTCTGATATGCTGGGTTTTTATTGTACAGCACTTTGGTCAGCCTTGACGTTGTTTTTAAAGTGCTTTATAAATAAATAAAATAAATAAATAAATAAAATAATTAAGCATAACAGGCCTAGATAACCTACCTCTTGACCAAAGTATTAACTGATAAAATCAAGGAATTTTCTTTAACAATTACAGACACTCCACATAGCAAGCTAGAAAATGTAATTCTATGGCAGTGGAGTTTTTAACCAGATTGTTTGATGGAATCTTGGAAAGTGAGAGGATGCCTGAGGAGTGGAGAAGAAGTGTACTGGTGCCGATATTTAAGAATAAGGGGGATGTGCAGGACTGCAGTAACTACAGGGGAATAAAATTGATGAGCCACAGCATGAAGTTATAGGAAAGAGTAGTGGAACTCCGTTAAGAAGCGAGGTGATGATTAGTGAGCAGCAGTATGGTGTCATGACAGGAAAGAGCACCACAGATACAATGTTTGCTATGAGGATGTTGATGGAGAAGTTTAGTGACGGCCAGAAGGAGTTGCATTGCATGTTTGTGGACCTGGAGAAAGCATATAATAGGGTGCCTCGAGAGGAGTTGTGGTATTGTATGATGAAGTCGGGAGTGGCAGAGAAGTACGTAAGAGTTGTACAGGATATGTACGAGGGAAGTGTGACAGTGTTGAGGTCTACAGTAGGAGTGACGGATGCATTCAAGGCTTTCTGTCCTCTGCCTCTTGTTCTGTCACACCCATCACCTGCATGTCCTCTCTCACCACATCCATAAATCTTCTCTTAGGCCTTCCTCTTTTCCTCTTCCCTGGCAGTTCTATCCTTAACATCCTTCTCCCGATATACTCAGCGTCTCTCCTCTGCACATGTCTAAACCAACATAATCTCGCCTCTCTGACTTTGTCTCCCAACTGTCCAACTTCAGCTGACCTTCTAATGTCCTCATTTCTAATCCTGTCCATCCTCGTCATACCCAATGCAAATCTTAGCATCTTTAACTCTGCCACCTCCAGCTCTGTCTCGTGTTTTACGGTCAGTGCCACCGTCTCCAACCCATATAACATAGCTGGTCTCACTACTGTCCTGTAGACCTTCCCTTTCACTCTTGCTGATACCCGTCTGTCACAAATCACTCCTGACTCTCTTCTCCACCCACTCCACTCTGCCTGCACTCTCTTCTTCACCTCTCTTCCACAATCCCCATTACTCAGTACTGTTGATCCCAAGTATTTAAACTTCGCCTTCACCAGCTCTACTCTCCACATCCTCACCATTCCACTGACCTCCCTCTCATTCACACACATGTATTCTGTGTTGTTCCTACTGACCTTCATTCCTCTCCTCTCATATCTCCACCTCTCCAGGGTCTCCTCAACCTGCTCCCTACTATCGCTACAGATCACAATGTCATCAGCAAACATCACAGTCCACGAGGACTCCTGTTTAATCTCGTCTGTCAACCTGTCCATCACCATTGCAAATAAGAAAGGGCTCAGAGCCGATCCCTAAAGTAATCCCATTGCCACATTGAATGTATCCTTCACTCCTACCGCTGACCTCACCGGTGTCACACTTCCCTCGTACATATCCTGTACAAGTCTTACGTACTTCTCTGCCACTCCCGACTTCCTCATACAATACCACATCTCCTCTCTAGGCACCCTGTCATATGCTTTCTCCAGGTCCACAAAGACGTAATGCAACTCCTTCTGGCCTTCTCTGTACTTCTCCATCAATATCCTCAGAGCAAACATTGCATCTGTGCTGCTCTTTCTTGGCATGAAACTATCCAACCATATCCATATCCAACCAAATCATGCAACCACACTGAAACACTGAATTAGTGTTTTAAAAAATATACAGCTCTGGAGAGCATTTTTAAATGTCTCCGTTTTTGTGGATTAAAAATGGCAGGATAGTGTGGACGAAAGGTGAAAACGGAAACTAATGTCTGCATTTTCTGCACTATTGTGGATGTAGCCTTAGAAACACCTCCTCTGGGAAGTTCAAAACAAGATTCTGGAATACCACAGAACATTCCCTGGAGATTCTGGATCGCCACCCCCTTGTGGCACAGAAGGATTCTAGCAGTAAGCTGAAACACTCCAAGACTGAAGCACAATCACAGACTCCTGAAGAAACCCCTCCATGGATTATGGTCAGCAACTGAGAGGTAAATTCTGCTTGGTGTTGAGGGCAACAGTTCTGAAGCGGCTGGTCCTTGATGGTGGGCACTCAAGCAGCAACACTGGGCCAGTTTCTCCTGTGGTTAAGGGAAGCAAAACTAGTTTGACCAAATCCGAGGTCAAGAAAAATGGCGCTGGATGGACATTGCTTAAATAGCTGGAGCTCTCCTTCACTGGGACAACTGGATGGCTGGAACATCCTTTGGCAGGGATGACTGTACGAATGGACCACCATCTAGAAGCGAGAACAGATAAACTGCTGAAATCTAATGTACTAAAACTAGTAGTTCTGGCTGAGACAGAGAGCCTGATGGCTCAGGCATGAGGACCCTTGCAGACTCTGGCTCAGTGATCGGGCTCCTTGATCGTTATTCTTTTATGTCCTAACATTTTACCTCCCTGCTCAGATTGGTTTTATTTTTGCTGAAGCTGCCATTTCCATAAGACATAAAAACCAAAAACAGGACCCTAATTAAATCTGAATCGTGTACATTTTGTTGTACATCTACCACTTAGTGTAACTGAAACTTTACACTTTGCTCATGACTCTTAATGGATTTTAAATTCAGGCAGTCACAGACACCTTCACACACATTTACCTCTGTTAATTGGTTTAATAAATTACAAGCTTGTGTGAAAATTCAACTCAATTGGTGATGGACTTAACATCCTTAAACCCACAAAGTAAATCTGTAGCTACTTTTGTGTGGTCAAAATTTCTGTGTCATCAAAAAGTGCCATTGCTCCAAGTTTCCCTCATTTGCCTTCATTCTACCAGGCCAGACACAGTTTCTTTACATACTTTAGCTGGCTGCAGCATTTTGTTCTGAATTGTGAGAAGGAGAAAGAAAAATAAAGACCATGAGCCTCAGAAAACTAAAATATAGTTGCTCATTTTAACATTTTTAGTTACATTTACATCAGCAGAACTGTCGTGAAACTGTTTGAGTTCCAAAAGCACAGCTGCCAATAACTTTCAAGGATCCCCATTAGAGGTGGGAAACAGCGTCACAAAATACCCCGACTAGAACCAAAAAGGGCCAAGATGAAAGTTGATAAAATAAAAAGTCAAATTTTCCCAAAGGCTACGCAAACGTCAAAGCTCTGAAGAGCACAAAGAGGCATAACACGGTAACCAAAGTCCCAATACAGAATCCAGAAATCGAGGTTGAAAGCAGAGCAGAGCAGAGGCTGAAAAAATATCCGTCAACGCGGTCCCAATAGAAATCCAAAAAACAGAGCAGGGGTTCAAAATACCAAAAAATTGAAAAGCAATCACAAAGCACAGCAAAACCACAATAACTCTCCACTCTTAGTGCATTCAATGAACCGCAAAGAATCATGGGGAGGCCCTCCCTTAAATAGGGTGGAAGGCCATTCCTGGTGGTGATGGGCAGGTGGCCCCGCCCCTTGTGGGACCACCCACAAAGCTCAAGGAGCCTAATTAAAGCTCTTCCCCTTTTCCAACATACAGTTAGAAAGATGTGCACAATAAATGAAATAAACATTAATACAAATACATTGCTTAACATAATGAAAAACCAACAAGAAATTACATTTTGAACCCCAGCCGGGGTGTCATGCTGGCTGAAACATGACAAGACCTAAGCAAACGATTAACAGAAACTAAATAAAGTAAAGGAATACTTTAACCCTTTCAGGGAAGATGCTGACTTTTGTCGATAGACTTTTGTAATCAGCTGTAAACTGTGACAAAACTCGCTGTTACGTTTTAGTTCCACTCTCTTTGCTGGAAGGAAAGTTCGCTTTATTGATCCAACCTCGATTTACTGTGCATATGTGAGTAGCGAAGAGCAAACCGCCTCTAAAATGGCATCGACATCTGCCGAGTGACCCAAGCGAATGCACAAAGTGAAATACTCCGTGGACGACATTAAGCGCATTATCGCTGAATCGGAACTCTGACTTGTCGGACCCCGATTTTGATGCGAGTGAACTGGAGATGGAGGTGGAAAATGAAAGTGAGGTACCGGCATCAGCTGATTGGTGCCCAGCTGGTAACAAATTTGTGTAGCTGATGCACATGCCGCACCTTGGAGCCACAGCACACATCAACAAACATTTTATGTTGATTTCCGTGTGAAACTCTTGCTTTGTGTGCTTTTCAGAAAACTGAGTTAAGTAAATGAATAAGATCTCCAAAAAACGTAAAAATATAACTACAAAACAACATCAACAATTAGGATCTCAAACAATTCCATGATTTTGCTAAACTCACAGCGAAACAAACTCTGTGGGGTTTGCTCATCATAATATGTAACTACAAATAGTAATAGTAAAAAAATGGCACAGAAGCAAAAACAATCGAAATAATAATATTTCAAAAAGGACCAAAAACAACAAAAAACAGACTATAAACATAAGCCAGGGATTTAACATCTTCTTCTTCCTCTTTCGGCTGCTACCGTTAGGGGTTGCCACAGCAGATCATCTTCTTCCAAATCTTCCTGTCTTCGTCATCTTGCTCTGTTACACCTATCACAAGCATGTCCTCTCTCACCACATCCATAAACCTTCCTCTTCTCCTCTTCCCTGGCAGCTCTATCCTTAACATCCTTCTCCCAGTATACCCAGCATCTCTCCTCTTCACATGTCCAAACCAACACAATCTTGCCTCTCTGACTTTGTCTTTTAACCGTCCAACCTGAGCTGACCCTCTAATGTCCTCATTTCTAATCCTATCCATCCTCGTCACACCCAATGC
This sequence comes from Polypterus bichir lapradei, assembly GCA_026402145.1. Classification (NCBI taxonomy): domain Eukaryota; kingdom Metazoa; phylum Chordata; class Cladistia; order Polypteriformes; family Polypteridae; genus Polypterus; species Polypterus bichir. The sequence goes on from JANRMT010027041.1 coordinate 22,647,295, forward strand.
AAATCTTAACATCTTTAACTCTGCCACCTCCAGCTCTGTCTCCTGCTTTCTAACAGTTCATTATTCTCTAGCGCCTTCAACACCATCCAACCTCTGCTCCTTAGAGACAAGCTGACAGAGATGGGAGTAGATTCATACTTGGTGGCATGGATCATGGACTTTCTTACAGACAGACCTCAGTATGTGCGTCTCGGGAACAGCAGGTCTGACATTGTGGTCAGCAACACAGGAGCGCCGCAGAGGACTGTACTTTCTCCGGTCCTGTTTAGCTTATATACATCAGACTTCCAATACGACTCGGAGTCCTGCCATGTGCAAAAGTTCGCTGACGACACTGCTATCATGGGCTGCATCAGGAGTGGGCAGGAGGAGGAGTATAAGAACCTAATCAAAGACTTTGTTAAATGGTGCGACTCACACCACCTACACCTGAACACCAGCAAAACCAAGGAGCTGGTGGTGAATTTTAGGAGGCCCAGGCCCCTCATGGACCCCGTGATCATCAGAGGTGACTGTGTGCAGAGGGTACAGACTTATAAATACCTGGGAGTGCAGCTGGATGATAAATTGGACTGGACTGGCAAAACTGATGCTCTGTGTAAGAAAAGACAGAGCCGACTATACTTCCTTAGAAGACTGGCGTCCTTCAACATCTGAAATAAAATGCTGCAGATGTTCTATCAGACGGTTGTGGCGAGCACCCTCTTCTACTCAGTGGTGTGCTGGGGAGGCAGCAAAAAGAAGAGGGACGCCTCACGCCTGGACAAACTGGTGAGGAAGGCAGGCTCTATTGTAGACACGGAGCTGGACAGTTTGACATCCATGGCAGAGCGACGGGCGCTGAGCAGGCTCCTGTCAATCATGGAGAATCCACTTCATCCACTGAACAAGATCATCTCCAGACAGAGGAGCAGCTTCAGCGACAGACTGCTGTCACCATCCTGCTCCACTGACAGACTGAGGAGACCCCACACTATGCGACTCTTCAGTTCCACCCAGGTGGGTAAACATTAACGTTATACAAAGTTATTGTCTGTCTGTTATACCTTCATTGTTATCACTCTTTAATTTAATATTGTTCTTTATTTGTGCTGCTGCTGGAGTATGTGAATTTCCCCTTGGGATTAATAAAGCATCTATCTATCTATCTATCTATCTATCTATCTATCTATCTATCTATCTATCTATCTAGTATATAGTGCCCTTTGTATCTATCTATCTATCTATCTATCTATCTATCTATCTATCTATCTATCTATCTATCTATCTATCTATCTATCTATCTATCTATCTATCTATCTTTTCAGAGCTCTTGCTGCCCAGATGAAGGAGGCAGTGATTCAAATTAGCTGTGAGCGTGAAGACCACCATCAGATCTTGATGAGCTGCGCTATTTACAGACTGTGGTGAGTCCATAGACCTTCCTGTCAGACAAGCTGGTGGTATTGCTTTGTGTAAAAGTTGCTTCTCTTCCTTGGCCGCTGACAATTTACATAGCAGTAGCGTGTGTGTGTGTGTGTGTGTGTGTGTGTGTGTGTGTATCAGCCTACCCACTAAACAAAAGGAGACTTGCTAGCCTGTTATAAACAAAAGTTCTATCTTACCAAACCTTGTTATAAAATACCCCTAAAGTAACATTTTTAAACTTTGTTAATCCAACTGAGGGTTGAGGGTATTACCTGTAAAACTACTATAATTGCAAATTTTCTGTAATTATTTGAATTGTTATGAATAAAATCTGACAAGGCTCACTGCCAGTAGGGATCCTACTCCTCAGCAAGTCCTTTAACCTGAAAATTGCTCCAGGTGTGCTGTATAATGGCTGACCCTCCACAAGTCATGCAAAAAGATGATTTCCCCTTCTGCGGGTTAACAAAGTATGCCAAATCAGATCAAATGAAAAAACATGGCGGCTCAGTGGCATAAACTCAAAGATTCAGTATTTCGGGTCTGAGCCCGATATTCACTCATCTCTATGGAGTTACCATGTTCTTCCTGCGACTGCACAGGTTATTCTGGTTCTCTGCCCATATCCTAAAGATGTGTGTGTTAGGTGAACTGATGATTGTAAATTGGTCCAATGTGAGGTGAGCATGATTGGACCTTGTGATGGACTATCGTCCCATCCAGGGTTTGTTTCTGGGTTTTTCTCAAAACTGCTGAGAGCTCTGGCCTTCTGAGATACAGAAAGTTGATGGACTAATTAAAGGCAAAAATCAAAAGCAAACAAATTCAATAAGCGCCAACCAGAAACAGTCCCTTAAATCAGCAATTCCCTCTGCAGGAATTTCCAAAACCAAAAATATTGATCTATAAAAGTAACATTTTATTATATGATGATAAGCCTCAATGTTATAACAACAGATTGATCTACAGACCAAACGTCAAAACTGCATCTTTGAGTGATAGGCTTCAAAACAGTTATTAGTGCCAGAAGCAATGCACAAGAACCCTTCACATGATTTTTACCGTCTCCTCTTTCCCATGGGGTTCCCAGTTCTGACATCAAGCACCAAAATTCCCTCCCTCAACAACCCACGCTGGGGGCAGTGGCAGGTGGGTTAGTTTGATTGGGGTGGTAGAGTTGTCACACCATAACGCAGATGTCCTAAGGTGAGCTCAGGGAGGAAAGAAACCTCTGGTGGAAGAGAAGGCCAAATTCTCTCTTTGCCTGCCTGTACTTCATTGTGCAAGCTACGCATCTGTTGCTTCGAGTTGCTCCAATGCTAAAGTACAACTCAAATCCTTTCCATTTTCTTCTTGAAACCTACAAGAAAAAACAAAACTGACCAGCAGCTAAAAAAACAGCAGCATAATTTGAGTATGTTGAACAACAGTGTAACTAGACAGCGGTATATTAAGTAAGTAATCTAATATAACTAAGGCTGTGATTCCAGCCAACCAGGTTATGATGGCAGAGAGGTGTAGTAGCCTTTCTGGAATATGTCTACAGCATCAGATTTAGAGAGTAGAGTTACGTAGCAATACCATTGTGCAACAAATATGCAGGTTGTCTACCACAAGAAAAATGATACAGTCCAGCTTCAGCCTCTCAAAAGGTGTTCATGATGTGAGATGTAAGTGCCAATGGTCTACAGTCATTAGGTGAAGAGACGCCTCCCTTCTGCCTTTCCATCTTAAACATGTTGTGAAATTAAGGTGTTTTCTAAATAAGCAGGATTCTGAGAATTTAATTAATGCATTTATTTCTGGTAGGATTGACTACTGCAATGTGTTGTTCACTGGATGTTCAAATTGTTCTTTAAACAGCTGCCAGTTAATCCAAAATGCTGCTGCAAGAATTATTACAAGTACAAGAAAAAATCGAGCACATAACTCCAGTTCTTAAATCCATACACTGGCTCCCGGTTAAGTTTAGGGCAGATTTCAAAATCCTCCTTTTAGCATATAAAGCCTTAAATGGCCAAGGTCCGGCTTGCTTGTCTGAACTTATCAGGACTTACAAACCAGAACGTGAAGTATATCAAGATCTCAAGATGCTGGTCTGCTTACGATTCCAAGGATTACAGGGCCCCTAAACTGTGCAATGTTCTGCCTGCTACTATTAAAGATGCCCCTTCAGTCTCCACTTTCAAATCCTGGCTGAAGACTCATTACTTCAGTTTAGTATACCCTGACTAGAGCTGCTGATTAACTGTACAGACTCTGTTGTTAGTCATTAGCACTAAAACATAAGGAATATGATAGTTAAAATTTCTTACTAACCCTCACCTATTCTGTTTATCTTCTCGTTACTCAAATGTGGCACTTGGTGCCATTGCCCACCTGACAAGTTGTTTTGCCTGCCTAAGATGAAGTCATCTCTGATGGGGGATCGCAGGAACCGTCAGGTAGATGGGTCCTTTCATAGGATTGGCTGGCCCAGTGCTGTCTCAACTGTGGAATGGCCAATAGGGGGAGGCAGCTTGATGGCTAAAGTCTCCAGGACTCTGAACAAATCCAAATCACATTATGTGATATCACCTACTGTTAAATTCTGCTCTGTACTTGTAATATTTTTATTTTATTATTATACTGTATTGAGGATTACTTGTGTTCTGTTCTGTGTCTTGTATTGTATTGTATTGACCTTCTTCTTTTTGACACCCACCGTACACCCGACCTACCTGGAAAGGGGTCTCTCTTTGAACTTCTTTTCCTAAGGCTTCTTCCATTCTTTCCCTACTAGGGTTTTTTGGGAGTTTTTCTTTGTCTCCTTAGAGAGTCAACGCTGGGGGGCTGTCAAGAGGCAGGGCCTGTTAAAGCCCATTGTGGCCCTTCTTGTGTGATTTTGAGCTATACAAAAATACATTTTATTGTATTGTATTTGTAACAGGAACAATGCAAGATGTTTTCCACAACAGCAGAACTTTTTGCCGTCTTACTGAGAGACTGGACAGGTAACAGAGGACAACACAAAGTTAGTCAGCACATGCGCTAAGTACTTGAGGACTGACTCCTATGTGAACCCCCATAAGATGTCTCCTCACTTGGTCATCAGTTATGGACAATCCATATTGATGAATTAGGGTGAACTCATCATTGGCCATTCCAGCTGAAATGGTAGGAGTTGTTGATGCAGTAGGGATGGTGGGTATGGTTTGATTAGTCATTGGATGAAGGTGACAGTGAAAGGGAAAGCCTATTAAAAAAAATGGATTCATTAACTTATCTTTGTCCGGATTCTCCATTAACACCTGAACCTGGATTACTTGAGTCCAGTAATTATACCCCGTCCATCTGCACAGTTCAAATCCTGTAAACGCCAGAAGTGACTCTACTTCATTGGGCCCTTGAGAAAGGCCCTTAACCTGCAATTGCTCTGTCCTGGGTATAACATTAACTTGCATCCAGCCCTGCAAACAGGTACTCCAGCTCTGAGGGAAAACTTGGGAGTTGGTGTCAGGATTGGCACTGCAGCCACCGTAATAAAACCTCACACTGTTCATTCCATCAGAACTAGTGTGGTGCTGTGGTGCCATGTGTTGCATGGTTGCACTCTGGTCTTAATCTGGGATCCTGAGGTGGTGTGGTGGATGCGGCAACGTGCTGTATCAGCGTGTTCTCCTCACCTCTCTCATTCCAAACATCTTGCATGTTATTGTTAGTGTTTCAGCTCCGTAAGTTCCCTTCCCTTCACTCAGCTTTTTCTTCAGGTTAAAGAAGCAATCTCCATGAATTATGAGTCAGCCGCAGTAACCACCGCACCACCTGCCATGTGAGTCACTGCAACTAAGCAATAGATTTTCACGTAACCTTATCTGGCTCAATCCATCCTTATTAGATTGGTCCCCTATCTTGCAACAAATGCTGCTGGGACAAGCTGCTGTCTTCTGTGACCACCCTAGTAGAATAAGTGGGATGAATGAATGAGCCGATTTAGACACAGGCAGCCTCAGCTTCATTCAGATGGTTCACTCAATCCATATTTAGCTACTCTGTCATAAAGTGCTGAACAGTGAGTCACAGTCCTTACTGGAAGGCTTGGATACGCATCAAAGATTCAGTTAGTCGCAGCACCGGGTAAAGTTTCAGTCACCTGACACTGAACTGGTGCATTTTACTTGTGCCACTTGTCACAGTATGCGTCCTATGACTGCAACAGACATTGTGATCCCAACCATTTACATTATAAGGGACTCCATTAAGTATAATAATATGTTCTCAAAGTCAAAAATAGCCACACACTGTGCTAGTACTGTCATCAAATGAGTGATTTCTTTTTTTTTTCTAGTTTCCATCTCATGACACTGGTCCCAACGTTAGTACAATATTTATTCAACAATGCATTAAGGCATGTGACTTTGAGTTTCAAAGCTATGGTGCTCTTGCTATTGAATCTTAAATGGCTGTCAGTGTGGCACATGAGAAATCGGCAAGCAGATCCTCATTTACGAATCACTAAGGATGTTCTGCTCTTTAGCAGTTTTTAAATTAAATACATAAGAACACATATGAAATTTGACAAATGAGAGGAGGCCATTCAGTCCGTCAGGCTTGTTTGTTTAGCTAATTGCTAAACTGTCCCAATATCTCATCCAGATTCTTCTTAACAGTTGCCAACGTTTCTAATTCAACTTCATGTCCCGGGAGTTTAATAATAATAATAATAATAATGCATTTTATTTATATAACGCCTTTCCCATGCTCAAGTTTGTTCCAGAGTCCCACAACTCTTTGTGTAAGAAGTGCTTCCTGGCTTCATTCCTAATTGTACTTCCCCTTAATTTCTATTGATGTGTTCAAGTATCTTTATCAATGCCTTTGAGGATTTTGAAGACCTCGATTAGGTCCCAGGCGGTCTCCCCTGCTTGAGACTTAACAGGTTTAATTCTTTGAGTCTGTCACAGTAGGACATGTCCTCAAGTCCTGGGAAGCTCTTGACTGCTCTCCTCTTCACTGCTTCAAGTGCTGCTATGTCTTTCTTGTTGTAAGAGCCAATCTTAGAAAGTTAATGCTTTAAGTTAGGTTAAATTCATATTAGTGTTTGCTTAGTCATAGCCATAGACAATGGTATGGCCTTTCCCTTGTAAGTTAGCATGAGATAGAACTTTCTTGCTATAATTAAGATACAGTGTGATAATTGAGTCAGTTGCTGTTTAGAACAGGTCCCAGTACAGTATGCTGGGTATCTCTGGCACTGCCCTCCAGTGGTTCAAGTCTTACCTGTTTTGTTAGTCTTGGCAACAGCAGATCCAGCTCAGCGCCGGTCACACAAGGAGTTCCACAGGGCTCTGTCCTCGGCCCTCTTCTCTTCTGTATTTATATGCTTCCCCTTGGCCATATTATTCGTAGCTTTGGGCTGGGTTATCATTTTTATGTAGACAGTACTCAATTGTACTTCAATGTTAAAAGTGGAACTTCATCAGAGCTCTCTCAGCTCACAACTTGCCTCAGTGAAATTAAAACCTGGATGGAGCAGAACTCTTTAAAATTAAAGAAAAAAAAAATTAAAAAATTGCAACAAAACCGAACTCCTGCAAATTGGGACGAAAGTGCGACTTAATAAAATGAGCTCCTTCCCAGTCCATCTTGGCGGTGATCTCATCAGACCTGCCTCTACTGCAAAGAATCTTGGTGTCATTTTTGATTCCTCTCTTTCTTATTCTGCCACATAAATCACATTAAGAAACTTTCCTACTTTCACCTCTGTAACATATCCCATGTTCACTCTTTCTTCTCCTTTTCTAATGCTGAGAAACTTGTCCCTGCTTTTATCACATCCCGCATCGATTATTGTAACTCGCTGCTGGCAGGTGCCCCTTCTCATCTTATATCACAGCTCCAGCTTATTCAAAACTCAGCTGCAAGAGTCCTTACTCGAACCAGCAGCAGTGAGCACATCACACCCATCCTGCTCCATCTTCACTGGCTCCCTGTGTCTTACAGAATCGAATATAAAATCCTACTAATAACCTACAAAGCCTTAAATAACCTCGCGCCAAACTACATCAGTGACCTTCTCCATCACTATGTGCCTGTCCGCTCACTAAGGTCCTCTGATTCTGGCAATCTTGTTGTGCCGCACACTAATCTACACTCCATGGGTGACAGCAGGGCCTTCAGCTGTATAGCGCCCAGACTCTGGAATGACCTACCGAAATTAATCAGGTCAGCTGACTCCATGAATTCTTTTAAAAAGCAACTCAAAACTCATCTGTTCAGGAAGGCTTTTAGCTCTACTTGACTTTATTCCCCTTCTCTCAGTTTACCTCTCTGTCAAGATGCTCATGTAACCTGTGTGTGTGTGTGTGTGTGTGTGTGTGTGTGCGAGACCATCAATTTACTGTCTTAATCTTCCTTATTTATTTATTTGGTTTGTACAGAGCTATATACTGTATACCCAGCCATTCTTTCTTATATTCTGTAAGTGCCTTGAGCATGGGAAAGGCGCTATATAAATAAAATGTGTTATTATTATTATTATTATTATTATTATTATTATTATTATTATTATT
>JANRMT010027041.1:22655262-22666917 GCA_026402145.1 Polypterus bichir lapradei
TTATTATTATTATTATTATTATTATTATTATTATTATTATTATTATTATTATTATACTGGGATTTAAAAGACTCATTTTCAACTTAGAAATGGGAGAGGCATATAGTTTTCTGACCATTTTGAAATGGTTCAGAAACATTTGGAAATTATTTCACTGAATAAGCAAACTTAAAGAAATGAAACAAGAATTTTAAGCTTTAAACAGAACTTTTCTTTTCCTTGCTATATCAGTTTTCCTCTATTTTGTGTGAACTGTTTTACATTGAGTTTTTACTAAAGCTTTTTAAAACGAAGATATTTTGTCTGTGGAATCATTTCAACGCATCAGGCTTTTGCTGAATCCCATTTACAAGCTGGAGCTGCTGAACTTTGGAAATTTTGGGAAAACACAGCTACACTTGTAGTGTGGTGACCTTAACTGTACACGATAAATGAGGTCTCACTACTGCATCTTATAGTCTAAGCATAATGTTCTTTGATTTATTTTCAGCAGTTTTTAATGGCATAACCTACCATTTAATTTGCCTATTTAATAGTTTCTGTGTGTTGCTTGGATAAGGACAATAATGTTCTGTGTATTGTATTGGATTGTATTGACCCCCTTCTTTTTGATACCCACTGCACACCCAACCTACCTGGAGAGGGGTCTCTCTTTGAATTGCCTTTCCTGAGGTTTCTTCCATTTTTTCCCTACAAGGGTTTTTTGGGAGTTGTTCCTTGTCTTCTTAGAAAGTCAAGGCTGGGGGGCTGTCAAGAGGCAGGGCCTGTTAAAGCCCATTGTGGCACTTCTTGTGTGATTTTGGGCTATACAAAAATAAATTGTATTGTATTGTATAATGTATCAACATAAACCCCTAAATCCTTTTCAGAGGTTTCTTCCCGTAGGACAGTGCTGATACATCGCATTGCCACACCCACCACATGACAGACCAACTCAGGATCCCAGATTAGGACCCTAGAGCAGCCATGTGACAGGTGACACCTCAGCACCACACTAGTTCAGATGGAGAATGAACAGTGTGAAGTTTTTTATGGTGGCTGGAGGGCCAATTCATGGTTATTCCCTACAGGTTGAAGGGGCTACTTGCAGGGCTGGACGCAGATTAACGTCATACCCAGGATGGAGAAATTGCAGGTTAAGGGCCTTGCTCAAGGGCCCAATGAGGTAGAGTCACTTTTGGCGTTTTACGGGATTCCAACCAGCACCCTTTCGATTGCCAGCGCAGATCCCTAGCCTCAGACCCAAAAAGTAATGGAAGTTGGAAAATGATGCAGTATCCTCAATGAATACAACATGTTCTTGTTGGCTTGCCATATTGGCTTATGGGTAGTCCGAACATGCACAGTGCAGGGCTCTACCGATAGTCTAGTTGAAGCCAAGGTCAAATGAACATGGATGCTCTGCTGTAGGACTGCACCCTTGTTGAATGTGCCATAGTGAAATTTATTTAAGCAGAAGGAGTGAAACCTGTTGAATTTCACCGAAGGATATATGCCCCAAAGAAATGAAAAAATCAAAAAAGTGATCTCCTTAATATCTTTTGGTTTCTCCTCAACAACAATGAGTTCAGAAATAAATAAAATGGAAACATTGTCTTTGTCTCATGCCTCTCAGAATTTTCTCGTGAAAAAAAAAATGCTTGGAATTCTCACAAGGGTTTCCACTTGAGTTTCAGAGAAGAATCTCAGCAAAGTCGTACAATGGGTTTAGATCCTCCAAGTAGTGTCCTGACATTTATTTTTGCAATTTGACAGTAAGTAGCTGTCACGCACGTGCTAGTAGGAGAACGTTGTATGGACCAAGTGAAGGTAATTCCACGCCAGGCTAGGAGGTGGCAGGGTGTGCTAAACCTTCTTCTGTTGTCTCTGCAGACCAGACGCGGGAAAACCTGTCTGACTCATCCCTGAAGACATCGCTTCTGGTCCTTACACCTAGAACAATGTCACTTCCGGGTTCTGGCATCTAGGACAACATCACTTCCGGTTCCCATAGGTCACTTCTGGTCTTGGCATATAATGGCACTATTTTTACAACCAAGTCACAGTTTACTTTTGAACTCCATCAAAGACACTTCTGTCTACTTTTCAAAAGCCATTGCAGCCGGGGACAATAGACGGGTGGCTGCCCCAAACCTTTTTAAGTGTGTTGAGTCTGATTATTTCACATAGCATTGTGTGTTCAGTAATACAGTGGCTTGCAAAAGTATTCGCCCCCTTGAACTTTTCCACATTTTGTCACATTACAGCCACAAACATGAATCAATTTTATTGGAATTCCACGTGAAAGACCAATACAAAGTGGTGTACACGTGAGAAGTGGAACGAAAATCATACATGATTCCAAACATTTTTTACAAATAAATAACTGAAAAGTGGGGTGTGCGTAATTATTCAGCCCCCTGAGTCAATACTTTGTAGAACCACCTTTTGCTGCAATTACAGCTGCCAGTCTTTTAGGGTATGTCTCTACCAGCTTTGCACATCTAGAGACTGAAATCCTTGCCCATTCTTCTTTGCAAAACAGCTCCAGCTCAGTCAGATTAGATGGACAGCGTTTGTGAACAGCAGTTTTCAGATCTTGCCACAGATTCTCGATTGGATTTAGATCTGGACTTTGACTGGGCCATTCTAACACATGGATATGTTTTGTTTTAAACCATTCCATTGTTGCCCTGGCTTTATGTTTAGGGTCGTTGTCCTGCTGGAAGGTGAACCTCCGCCCCAGTCTCAAGTCTTTAGCAGACTCCAAGAGGTTTTCTTCCAAGTTTGCCCTGTATTTGGCTCCATCCATCTTCCCATCAACTCTGACCAGCTTCCCTGTCCCTGCTAAAGAGAAGCACCCCCAGAGCATGATGCTGCCACCACCATATTAGACAGTGGGGATGGTGTGTTCAGAGTGATGTGCAGTGTTAGTTTTCCGCCACGCATAGCGTTTTGCATTTTGGCCAAAAAGTTCCATTTTGGTCTCATCTGACCAGAGCACCTTCTTCAACATGTTTGCTGTGTCCCCCACATGGCTTGTGGCAAACTGCAAACGGCACTTCTTATGGTTTTCTGTTAACAATGGCTTTCTTCTTGCCACTCTTCCATAAAGGCCAACTTTGTGCAGTGCACGACTAATAGTTGTCCTATGGACAGATTCCCCCACCTGAGCTGTAGATCTCTGCAGCTCGTCCAGAGTCACCATGGGCCTCTTGGCTGCATTTCTGATCAGCGCTCTCTTTGTTCGGCCTGTGAGTTTAGGTGGATGGCCTTGTCTTGGTAGGTTTACAACTGTGCCATACTCCTTCCATTTCTGAATGATCGCTTGAACAGTGCTCCGTGGGATGTTCAAGGCTTTGGAAATCTTTTTGTAGCCTAAGCCTGCTTTAAATTTCTCAATAACTTTATCCCTGACCTGTCCGGTGTGTTCTTTGGACTTCATGGTGTTGTTGCTCCCAATATTCTCTTAGACAACCTCTGAGGCCGTCACAGAGCAGCTGTATTTGTACTGACATTAGATTACACACAGGTGCGCTCTATTTAGTCATTAGCACTCATCAGGCAATGTCTATGGGCAACTGACTGCACTCAGACCAAAGGGGGCTGAATAATTACGCACACCCCACTTTGCAGTTATTTATTTGTAAAAACTGTTTGGAATCATGTATGATTTTTGTTCCACTTCTCACGTGTACACCACTTTGTATTGGTCTTTCACGTGGAATTCCAATGAAATTGATTCATGTTTGTGGCTGTAATGTGACAAAATGTGGAAAAGTTCAAGGGGGCCGAATACTTTTGCAAGCCACTGTATATAGTGAAATGTATGGACAGTAATAATAAAACACTTCACTATGATTACAAAACTGTAGTCCTTGCTTCTGAATAAGACTGTAAATTTCTCTCATTTATATTGCTGTGCTCCAGTTAGATCAGACTCACTCGAGACGGAAAATGAGGCAGAGCGGCATAATAGTTAAGACCTTGGGCTCAAACCCTGAGCTTGTGGGTTTAAATCCCACTTCTGACACCACTGAGTGACCACAACCAAGTCACTTCAAGAAATATAACCAATCAAATGTTGTAAGTCACCTGGATAAAGCCATCGATCCAATCCTAAATAAAAATATGAAACCTTGAAAGAGACAAAATATACCACACTTTTCAACCCAAATTTTGACTCCTTTTACCTCATTTGTATCCCATGTCTCCTTTTTTTCTAAAGCTATTTTTCCTAATGAATTTTAGGAGAAACATTTGTGACAAAGTTGATTCTTAAATGAAACATAAATGAGAATCTCTGTGAAGTCTCATGAGCCATCAAAGATCAGCCTTTGAGAAGTGAAATTCTCCTATGGGGTTGGCTTGTGCAGATCAGTAAGCTGTTTGACTAACCATCTTGCTCAAACATTACGGTACTCCAACTCATCATGCACTACGTGATGTGCAGATCCATAGCTGATATCCAAATGTGAAGCAACTGTAGACCACATAATCTGTTGGTCTTCTCTTATGAAGGTATTCGCCATGTCGATGTGTGTGCTTATGTTGATGGTCGACCAGATCGAGCTTCATCGGTTACACTTGTTCTTCCAGCTTCAGATCTTTCTACTCATTCATTTTATTTCCATGCTGAGCCAACATCCTTCAGTGACTTTCAGCAGGTTTCACTCCCTCAGTCTAAAGAATTCTCACCACATTGTTGTTCCTGTAGTGCAGCGACCATGTTCATTTGACCTTGGCTTCAACTAGACTAATGGTAGAGTGCTGTCCCATGTGTGTTCAAACTACCCATAAGTCACCACAAACATGTTGTACTGAATTAGCTTCCATCCATTGTGGTTACCACATAATTTTCAAATTGCCTTTACTTTTTCATTTACCCTCGTTGTTGATGTTCTTTTTGCCCACATACAGCACTTTGCACTTTTCTGCGTGAAACTTCTTATAGGTAGTCACCCAGTTCTCAGAGCTTGTTCAAGTTTTTGTGAGTTGTTTTTGAATTGCCTCCTTAGTGCCTGCCGTTGCTCCTTAATGTCATGTGTGAATTTCACAAGTTTACCAACTACACCAAAATCAATGGCCCAAGGACAGACCCCGAAGGCCTCCGCTGATGACCCCATTCTCCTCTATATGTGCTCTTCGTCTCCTGTCGGTTAACTTGAGATCCAGTTTTGTAATTTACCTCTAATGCCTACAGCTTCTAGTTTCTGAATTCATCTGGTGTGGAGTTATATCAAAGTTATATCAAACTATTGCAGTTATATGTTCAAAAAAATTTTAAAAGATTGGTTTGGCAAGATCTTCCTCTTGTATACTCATTCTGACTGTTATTTAATATGATAATTTCATAAAGATATTTTTCTAATTTATTAGACATTGCGGACACCAGGGGAGCGTACAACCGCCCTAACCCGACACAGACAGGCAGAGACATGAGTTTGCCACACAACACACGTTGATTCACGTGGGGAAGCGTTTTTCTATTGCTCCCCACAGTACCACAGTAAGGAGAGCACCAAGTGCACAGTCCAGCACAAAACCTCTTTGTTCTTCTCTCTCCGACTCAACTCCTCTCCCGGTAAGCTTCGTCCACCTCTGAGTAGCAGTGGCTGGCTCCTTTTATAGGACACCCGGAAGCACTCCAGGTGTCCAACAAGCTTCTTCTGGCAGCACTTCCGGGCTCGGCAAATGTCCAGGCATCCCATGCAGGTGGCCATGGGGCCCAGCAGGGTTAAACTTCTATGCTCCAAACCCGTGAACCTGCTGCAAGCTAGTGGGGCTGCCCTGTAGCGTTCCGGGATGGATAGTTTCCAGATTAAGCTCTCCCCCTCAGTCCTTCCATTATCGAGGCATCCTGCCTGGGTAAGGGCCCCCAGAGGTGCGCAACGACGTGTAAAAATGAAAGACCTGTTTGTGTATGGAGCAGTCTGCTCTACTCACTCTCAACCACAGCCACTAGGTGGCGCATGAATGCACTTTACATTTTTTTGCACTTGCATGCACCTCACTTCTCACTTCAAAAGACCCATGTGTAGCAAATGCCACCACGCAACAATGAGATTGTGCTAATGACACAGATAAAGAGACACAATGTCAAAATGAAGCAAACGCCGTGGCTCAACAATATGCAAGTGAAACAATGGGCAAGGCTTGAAGTTTTCACTAAAAACATTATCCATCACAGGCTATGTTCTCGAGACGAAGATTAATAGGACTCATATGCCAGCGATACGGCTAAGATCTGACATCACCAGTGTCTTCTTATGAAAGCCAGAGGGGCAGCAAGTACAGGTGGGTCCACGTTCTCTGCACTGGGTCAATCTTAAGAGTTAGCTGACACTGCTCCTTCTTCTTCTTCTTTTGGCTGCTTCCTCTTCTCCTTTTACCTGGCAGCTCTATCCTTAGCATCCTTTTCCCAATATACCCAGCATCTCTCCTCTGCATATGTCCAAACCAACCCAATCTCGCCTCTCTGACTTTGTCTCCCAACCAGCCAACCTGACGGCTTTTCTACGCGGTGGTGAGCTGGGGAGGCAGCATAAAGAGGAAGGACGCCTCACACCTTGACAAACTTGTTAGGAAGGCAGGCTCTATTGTAGGCATGAAGCTGAACAGTTTAACATCTGTGGCAGAGCGACGGGCGCTAAGCAAGCTCCTGTCAATCATGGAGAATCCACTGCATCCACTGAGCAGGATCATCTCCAGACAGAGGAGCAGCTTCAGCGACAGACTGCTGTCACCATCCTGCTCCACTAACAGACTGAGGCGATCGTTCCTCCCCCACAATATGCAACTCTTCAGTTCCACCCGGGTGGGTAAACATTAACATTATTCAAAGTTATTGTCTGTTTTTACATGCATTTTTATTACTCTTTAATTTAATATTGTTTCTTTGTATCAGTATACTGCTGCTGGATTATGTGAATTTCCCCTTGGGATTAATAAAGTATCTATCTAATCTAATCTAATCTAATCTAATGTCCTCATTTATAATCCTGTCCATCCTCGTCACACCCAATGCAAATCTTAACATCTTTAACTCTGCCACCTCCAGCTATTATTATTATTATTATTTTGGCTGCTCCCATTAGGGGTTGCCACAGCAGATCATCTTCTTCCATATGTTTCTGTCCTTGTCATCTTGCTCTGTCACACTCACCACCTGCATGTTCTCTCTCACCACATCCATAAACCTTCTCTTAGGCCTTCCTCTTTCCTCTTCCCTGGCAGCTCTATCCTTAGCATCCTTCTCCCAGTATACTCAGCATCTCTCCACTGCACATGTCCAAACCACCGCAATCTTGCCTCTCTGACTTTGTCTCCCTACCGTCCAACTTGAGCTGACCCTCTAATGTCCTCATTTCTAATCCTGTCCATCCTCGTCACACCCAATGCAAATCTTAGCATCTTTAACTCTGCCACCTCCAGCTCTGTCTCCTGCTTTCTGGTCAGTGCCACTGTCTCCAGCCCATATAACATAGCTGGTCTCACTACCGTCCTGTAGACCTTCCACTTCACTCTTGCTGATATCCGTCTGTCACAAATCACTCCTGACACTCTTCTCCACCCTGCCTGCACTCTCTTCTTCACCTCTCTTCCACAATCCCCATTACTCTGTACTGTTGATCCTAAGTATTTAAACTTCACCTTCACCAACTCTGCTCTCCACATCCTCACCATTCCACTGACTGCCCCCTCATTCACACACGTGTATTCTGTCTTCTTCCTACTGACCTTCATTCCTCTCCACTCTAGAGCAGATCTCCATCTCTCCAGGGTCTCCTCGACCTGCTCCCTACTTTGACTGATGACTCCTAATATAATAAAACTGTTAGAGAGTCTTCGGGTTGTTTTTTGTCTTGAGGACCACATGCAGCTAGTCTATATAATAAAATGCTAATGTCTGTATGTGTGTGTGTGTTCAGTCCCTCAGAGGAATCTGATTGGCCAGCTTGGCTTTGGTCTGAATGGTCAGTTTCACTGTGGATGCTCAGTCAAATGTAATTGAGACAGCAATAAAGATGTAGAAGGATCACTGAGAGTCACTTTCAAAGACGGGAAGTATTCAAAAGATCACTAATGATGTTTCCACACCAGTTAATGTGAGCTCATCTACCACTGGTGGTAGTCAAAAAGGGGCCAAAAAACGAACAATGCAACTTGAAAAGATAGAGTCTGAGAAGCAGGCCTTACAGGAGTGCAATCGAGAGAGGAAGACGCCAGCCAAAACAGATTGAGACACGTGACAATCCTGAAGAAAGAAGTAGGATGAACGCTGAGGGAACACATGAGGCAAGAGATGTTAAAAATTGTTTAAATTCATTCCATTACCTGATTTTCGCAGATAAAATAGCTAGTTTTATATTAATTGATGAACTCATGAGGCTGAACTTGTGTCGCCGCAAGAGGATTTATTGAGGTAAGCAGCTCTCAAATATACAGACTGAGTTGGCACAGTGTGCCCAGTTCAACCAGCTGACAGTCTCCTAGTGTTGTGACCCCGTTCTTTGGGGGCTTGCCCTGAGCCGTCAGATGACCGATTTTATATGAAGAGGAACTTCTCAGCTTTGGGCTGTTCTTTTGAATTGCATGAGTTATGATTATTTTTAAGGACTCTAGAGATTCTTTTGAAGGGTGTGCTTTGTTAAAACAGCTGCAAATGATTTAATAGCCAAAGTCATTAAAACTTTACACAATATGTAAAATGTTGGAACAAAAGATTAGAACCGAGATGCTAAATGCAGTTTGGACTGAAAGGAAAGTTCACTTCAGTTAATTCATACGTAATGCTTTTCATAGGAAATAGCCTGAAAGTACTCAAACATTTTTACACGTTGTAATAGAAGACATGGAGTGGCTGGCAACCTGGCTGGGAGGCCTGATAATCAGTGGTTGGAATGGAGGGATGGGCGTCCCTGCTGGGTTCATGGATACTCCTTTTCTCCTTTTCCCTTTTCTCTTTCACAATATAAGTTCCATTATAACTTTCACAATGATGTTATAATGGAAGGAAGGGCAGTGGTGGGCATATGTGCTTCCACAATGCACTGGGTGGCAGCATCCATCTGGTGGTATATTCATCTTGTAGTCCTGATGGTTAGCCATGCTGGATTCTTTGTCACCAGAGGAAGCTGCTGGGAGGAAGCTGCCCTCTCCTAAGGAGGTTCTGCCATACCCAGCAGTACTTGCTGTATGCAATATTGTGGCATAGGAGAGAAGGAGGACAAAGCTCAAATGGGCAGGATTGGAGGAAGGAAAGGATTGTGTCTGGAGTTTGAGGGTCTGAGACACCCCTCACTAGTCACAACATACAACAGAGTAACAGTAAGACTGACAGAAGAGTAAGCAAAAATATTTCCACACATTAGCATGTTGTTTTACAGTATGTTCTATTGATTATTAAAGGATGAAATAATCAAGTACTGATAGTGTCTGAATAAATTATATAACCTATATTAATAAAATCATAATACAATACAATACAATACAATTTATTTTTATATAGCCCAAAATCACACAAGAAGTGCCGCAATGAGCTTTAACAGGCCCTGCCTTTTGACAGCCCCCCAGCCTTGACTCTTGTGACAGATAGGGGGCGCTGTCATCCCCTTGAACCCTCAGACCAGATGCCAGACACCAGATAAAAGTCCAAATATTAAATTTATTTGTACAATAATGTGCACAAAGCACCTCCACCTCCACTATACTCAATAAACACTCAATAATACTCAATACAATAATCAATCCTCCACTCCCAGACGCATTGTCACCCTTCCTCCCAACTCAGCTCACACACTGGGGTTTCCTACAGTCCTTTATAGTCCTTGACCCGGAAGTGCTTCTGATCCCTCAGTCCATGTGATTACCCAACACTTCCGGGTCAAGTGAAAACTCCTCTTTTTCTTCAGCCCGGAAGTACTTTATTTGTGAAGGAAAACGCCAAGGTCCATGATGCCCTGCTGGAATTCGGGGCATCTCCACGTTGCAGGGAGGGCTCCACCTGGAGGCTTAGGGGTATTGGCCGGGATAAGCTGCCGGCCATATTCCACACTCTCTAAGAAGACAAGGAAAAACTCCCAAAAAAACCCTTGTAGGGATAAAATGGAAGAAACCTTGGGAAAGGCAATTCAAAGAGAGACCCCTTTTCAGGTAGGTTGGGCGTGCAGTGGGTGTCAAAAAGAAGGGGGTCAATAAAATTCAGTACAATACACAGAACAGAAGTTGGATTTGTTCAGAGTCCTGGAGACCTCGGCCATCAAGCTGCCTCCCCCTATTGTCCATTCCACAGCTGAGTCAGATCTGGGCCAGCCAATCTGATGAAAGGACCCCTCTACTCAGTGATTCCTGCAATCCTCCATCAGAGATGGCTTTACCTTAGGCAGGCAAAACAACCTGGCAGGTGGGCCGTGGCACCAATTGCCACATTTGAGTACCAAGAAGAGAAACAGAATAGGTGAGGGTTAGTAAAAAAATTATAACTATCATGTTATTTATGTTTTAGTGCTAATGACCAACAACAGAGATGCAATCTGTACAGTTAATCAGCAGCTTTAGTCAGGGTGTGCTAAACTGAAGTAGTGAGTCTTCAGCCTGAGACAGCAGGGGCATCTCTTATAGTAGCAGGCAGACCAGTCCACAGTTTAGGGGCCCTGTAACTAAAAGCTTGACCTCCCACTGTTATTTTATTAATCCTTGGAATCATAAGCAGACGGGCATCTTGAGATCTTAATGTGCGCTCTGGTTTGTAAGTCAGATAAGTTCAGACAAGTAAGCCGGACCTTGGCCGTTTAATGCTTTATATGTTAAAAGGAGGATTAATCCATTTCTTTTTGGTAATCTGTTTGTCATAAAATTGTGCATGTGCCTGGCATGCACTTGTGCATGGAAGACATCTTAAGAACTCAGAAGGTAATTACCTACTGGACCAGTTGGTGGCGCTATGATCTAATGCCTTCTGTTCTCCTTCCCATGAAGAATAGAAGATTGACAGCCATTCCATAGCTGACATCACTTCCGTTGTTCATCCACCTGGAATCACCCCTTCCTGCCACATGTCTACATAACCCAGCCATCTTGTTTCCAGTTCAATAACGAACTTGCATCTGAGAAGACATCTCCGCAATCGTTGCATGCCTTTTTTTGTGTTTCAATCATTCAGTTAAACGGAGTCACCAGGGTGGTGTCCCAAATCTTTATCTTTGTTGGTCTCTTATCTTACAGCCTTGCCATTTGTCCAATTTAAAATATAAGATACTGTATATGTCAAATCAGGGAGAGGTGTTATAACAGGAGGGAGAAACCCAAACGTTAGTGGTGATTTTGAAACTACAGTTCCCATGAGGCAGTAGGAGTGTACTACAGCTGAAGGAAGACATTATCATTAGCGCACACAAAGTTCTCTAACTATCAATGTGATATCTTCAAGACCACAGGTACTTCTTAACTAATCTGGGTATGTTCCATTGTGTTGCTGGATTACAGCTGTTTTCTAAGAGTATGACTGAACTTCAAAAGTTAGAAGTGAATGTTACTTAAAATTCAATAGAAATTCAGATATGACTAATAGAAGATGAGACCTGTTGTCAACCCCTATGAAAATAAAATATATGGTGCCTTGTGAAAGTATTCTACAGGGTGGGCCATTTATATGGATACACCTTAATAAAATGG
>JANRMT010027041.1:22669026-22685320 GCA_026402145.1 Polypterus bichir lapradei
ATAATAATAATAATAATAATAATAATAATAATAATAATAATAATAATAATAATAAGCTTGGTGAGAAAAGGGGTTTCCACTACTACTACTACTACTACTACTACTACTACTACTACTACTACTAATAATAATAATAATAATAATCAGTTACAGGGCAGCACGGTGGCACAGTGGTAGCGCTGCTGCCTCGTAGTTAGGATACCCGGGTTCGCTTCCCAGGTCCTCCCTGCGTGGAGTTTACATGTTCTCCCCGTGTCTGCGGGGGTTTGCTCTGGGTGCTCTGGTTTCCTCCCACAGTCCAAAGACATGCAGGTAAGGTGCATTGGTGATTCTAAATTATCCCTAGTGTGTGCTTGGTGGGTGTGTGTGCCCTGCGGTGGGCTGGCGCCCTGCCCGGGGTTTGTTTCTGCCTTGCGCCCTGTGTTGGCTGGGATTGGCTCCAGCAGACCCCCGTGATCCTGTAGTTAGGATATAGCGGGTTGGATAATGGATAGATGGATAACAATTTATTTATATAGCACCTTTCCCATCACCATACAAGATCAAATTACAATCATAAGAAAGTATGGATATTATTACAAATGCTAGCTTTACAGAAAGTACATGCAGATATGGCCACGAGGAACAAGAAACAATCCAACACATCTCATCAGAGTGTGGTGGACTGACACAGACCGACGACAAACATCAAGAACTAGCACTACAACGCAGACTAGTAGGTACATACAACCGTAATTAGAAGTACACCGTCACCACAATACTAGAAAATGCCACACATAAACCATACTGGGACAAAGCTGTACTGACAGCCATACCACCTACACTTCAGAAGTGGCCATCCACCTGAAGCTAAGCCTGTTCAGGCCTGGCCAGTATATTGATGGAAGACCATCTAGGAAAAGCTTGGGTTGCTGCAGAAAGAGGTGATGGTGAGGCCAGCAGGGGGCGCTTAAATTTTGGTCTGTGTGTGAATCCCAAAGTCCCAGTGCAGTGACAGGGAACACTGCACTGTAAAAATGGAACTATCCTTCGGGTGAGATGTAAAATTGAGGTGTTAACTCTCTTCGGTTGTTAAAGACATGTTTGGAAAAGAGTAGGGTGTACCTTGATGTCCTGGCGATATTGCCCATCATGGCTTCATCCATTCTAGCCCCCTAATCATCCCCTGTCTCTAACTGGCTCTATCAGTCACTCCTTTATCGCCTAATGGCTAATGTGTGGTGAGTGTACTGATGCAATAATGGCTGCCGTCGCAACATCCAGGTGGGTGCTACTCATTAGTGGTGGTTGAAGTGATTCCCTTCTGTCTAAACACTTTGAGCAGAGAGAAAGATGCTAGCTATGTAAATGTAATTAATTAATTATATAAATCCCCATAACAGACCAGAAATAACACTGGTAGACAAACAAAAAAAAAACTACAGATATTATTGACACTGCTGTACCAAACACACGACTTACACAATACACACACATCTAAAAATGTAGAAGTACAGAGAGAGTGATAGTAGAAATGCACTCTTTGTGACAAATAGACACGATCATTATTGTGCCCATTGTAGTGTCTACCACTGGTGTCATCCTACATACATTACACAAAAGCCTACAGACATTACATATAAGCCAATACACAGACGTTAGTCTACAGAAAGCAGCCATTTTAAATGCATGTCACATAGTGAGGAAACTCCTCAACACAAACGCAGTCCCCTGAAACATTTACACGTATCAAAAAGTCAAGTCAAAAGTCAAAGTGAACTTTATTGTCATCACAACCATATACAAGAATGCAGATAGACGAAATTGCGAATCTCAGGGTCCAAAGTGTAACAACATGAAGTGCAAATAATAAATTAAAAAATAGAATTAAAATTAAAATTTAAAATTAAAACACAAACAAGACAAGACATTGTGCAAAGACGAGACAAAGCAGTATGAACATTGATGCAATGTATGGTATTTGCAATCTAGATACATAAATATAGTCAATAGATATGTAATATAATAAATAAATAATAAATAATAGATACAGATAATACAGAAATTATCAGTGTATGATAATAGTTGTTTAAGACATGTGTAAACAATGACAGGTCAGAATGTTTCACAGCAGAAGGATATCAAGAGTGTCAAATACTTATATTTTGACATATACACTGTAACATATACACTGTAACACTAGGTGGCGCTATACCAGAGCTTTACCCGACACACAGACACTGACCACACATATTAAAACACCAAGAAGTTTTTAAATTTCTTCTTTAAATAAACAGTGCCCAAAGCACCTCCACCGTGATAAACAAGCAATCAAATACACTAATAATGAACACAAGTAAATCACAATTCTCCCCTCCACACCTCCCAGCAAGTTCTGTCCTGTACCTCTGAACTGCGGCTCACTCGCGGGGTCCCCAGCAGTCCTTTAAATAGTTCTTGACTATAACTAACTTGTATTTTCTTCAGCCCGGAAGTACTTCGGGACTCCCATCCTCGTGACTTAGGAGTACTTCCAGCCTATAGATGAGGCATGGCTCCTCCGGTCCTCTCACAGCTCCTCCTCGTGGCACCCACGGTACCCAACAGGGCTGTAAAACCGCACTCCAATTCCCAGGATGCCTTGAGGGATTCCAGGGCACCGTTACACTCCTGGGGAGCTGCCATCTAGTGTTTTGGGGGAGGCACTGTCCTGGAGAAGCTGCCATCCCCCTTTCATCCATCCGTCCACCACAACACACACAGCATAGTACTGCCCCGTTACTTTGACTTGACATAATATAGGGAGTGACAATCAAACTATACCAAAAAATACTTTGAATATAATAATAATAATAATAAAAAGAAGAATAGTAGCAATAATTATAATAATAATAATACACCCTGTGATGGACTGGCACCCTCTGTAAAGACTGATCCTGCCTTGCGCCCAATGCTTGCCTGGAAGGTCCTGCTCAGGATTAGGCAGGCTTAGAAAATGGTGTAATAATAATAATAATAATCTGCAGTGGGCTGGCGCCCTGCCTGGGGATTTGTTTCTGCCTTGTGCCCTGTGTTGGCTGGGATTGGCTCCAGCAGACCCCCGTGAACCTGTAGTTAGGATATAGCGGGTTGGATAATGGATGGATGAATAATAATAATAATAATAATAATAATAATAATAATAATAATAATACGGTCGGTTAGCACCCTGCCCGGGGTTTGTTTCCTGCCTTGTGCCCTGTGTTGGCACAAGGGATTGGCTCCAGCAGACCCCCGTGACCCTGTAATTAGGATATAGCGGGTTGGATAATGGATGGATGAATAATAATAATAATAATAATAATAATAATAATAATAATAATAATAATAATGCGGTGGGTTAGCACCCTGCCCGGGGTTTGTTTCCTGCCTTGCACCCTGTGTTGGCTGGGATTTGCTCCAGCAGACCCCTGTGACCCTGTATCAATCAATCAATCAACATTTATTTATATAGCACATTTTCATACAAAAAAAAATGTTGCTCAAAGTGCTTTACAAAATGAATAGAAAAATAATGTCCTTGTACATGTCCCTGTACCTGAACTATCCTGTAGTTAGGATATAGCGGGTTGGATAATGGATGGATGGTTGGATAATAATAATAATAATATTTAAAGACATATAATAAAATAAAGTATACAGTATATTTATTTTACCAGGTGATTATAGAAAGACAAGGTCATGTGATCGTAATGTACTGTACATTCTGGGATGCAGGTAAGTTTTCGATGCTCAAAGCTCTAAACAATCCATTCAATGAATCCTGAAGGATTACCAGGTCCAACTTCACATCGTAATAATGCTCTATTACTACCACGTTTCGTGAAACATCAGGCAGAGACGTTTTTGTAAAGAAGATGATTTGCTATTAACCAAACTCCAAAAATAACAGCCTGTTATAAGTGCTGTAGACTCTAGATAACGCTCTTTATTCATATCATACAATGTCCAAGGAGGCCAAAACTACAAGAAGAAGATTGGGATTATTATTAAGGAAGGATAAAAGAACAAGGAGAACATAAAGTACAATAGAAAAGAGGATGATAACACAAGATCTAATAGTGTATTGGGCCAACCTGTACAGGTACTGTAATGAACGCCACAAAGGCATAAAGAACTAAAACTTGTTTTTTTTTCTAAGATGGAAATGGCAAGAAATTGTGTGGTGCAAATGAGAACGTAGTAGCTCCCTTTAACAGGAAAAAATAATGAAAAATAAGAACAAACAAACCAAAAAAAAAGACCATAAAATATCCAGTTTGAATTTACTCTACATAACTACATTTATTTCATGAAGATTTAGTTTTTTTAAAGAAAAGGTTCAACACTGGAATGCTGACATCATTTCAGGAGGAGGTCTCTGTTGCTTTAATGCTCAGCTAAAATGGACTTCCCTGTCAACAATGACATTGGTGCCACCAAGCGAGAGCTCAACAAAACGGTGGTGAATATAGCAACAGATGCTTCAAAAATGGTGTTGGGATGACAAGTTAGATTTTGTGTTAAGTCATAGCGGTGGGCTCTGTGTGTCTGAGCAGTACAACCAATGAATGCTCGGCCAGAAGTACAATGTATTTAATGCAGATATGACATATAAGGAACGCAGCTGTGTTGGACCTTAACAGACACAAGAGAGGCGTCTATGCCGATGACATACAACTTTATGTAAATGTTGATGCAACTGCAACCTCTTCACCTGTTTCACTGACTGACTGCATTCAGGAAATCAATCATTGGATGACAGGTAATTTTTTACAACTCAATCCTGATAAACAGAAATCTTATTAGTTGGTACCAAATCTGTCCTCTCTACCCTTCGTGGACTAAAAATGGATGTCGATGGTATCCTGGTTGAACCCTCAGCATCAGTCTGTAATTTGGGTGTCATCTTTGATCAGCTTCTTACTTTCCAACCACACATTAGCTCAATAGTGCAGACAGCTTTTTTTCATCCCCATAACATCTACATTCTTTCCTCAGTGTGAATGATACTGAGACACTCATTCACGCTTTCATCACTACCCATCTGGACTATTGCAATGCTTTCTTTTATTGCCTACTGACTAAGTATATCAATAGATTACAGTATGTTCAGAATTCTGCTGCTCATTTACTTACACACACTAAAAAATCTGCTCACATCACTCCTGTCCTCTATGATTTGCCTCGTTTACCAGTTTCTTCAAGAATCAAATATAAAATTATTCTTCTCACCTCTAAAGCCCTTCATGGTTTAGCCCCTCGTTATCTGTCTGAGCTGCTGCTTCCTTACACGCCTGCCCGTGCATTACGATCATCGGACGCTAAGTTACTCACTGTACCTAAATACAGGTTAGTAACTATGGGTGGCAGAGCTTTCAGTGTGGTGACCCATAAAATTTGTAATTCTCTCCCTGTCAGCCTTTGCGAGGAAAAATCTATTATTAATTTCAAACTCCTGCTAAAAACGCATCTTTTCAATGAGTATTATATATTTTCTTGTATGTAATTTCTACTGTTTTGTTAATGTGTTTATTGAATTGTAAAGTGCCCTTGAGTGTATGAAAGACGCTACATAAATAAAACATTATTATTATTGTTATTGTCTATGTCTGGTGTCTCGTGGTTTATATACTAAGACAGAATAGACAAAAGAAAAAAACAAGCAGCAAAGTCTGTGGCTGGACTTGCTGTACCAGGAAAGTCTTCATACAGCACTGGTGTGGTCAGGCGACTGGGAGACAGAAAAAGTGGCCATCTCACATTATTTCGGAAATGGGAAACTGTTCTGGAAAGGCGTCTAATTTGTCATCCATCTTGTGATTAATAGTTGTGTAATCTGAGATGCTCAGGAGACGAGACCAGCAACACCAGCTGACAAGTTTGACATCAACTTCAACTAGAAGTCATGTAATGTGACGTAACTTAAGAAATTTAATGTACTGTTATTCCTTGAACTTAAATCAGCCCAAAATGAATGAGTAACGGTGTACCCTGTGATAGCCTGCCACCCTGTCACTGCTGTTTGTATCTACTGACTCAATAAACAGTGTTGAAAATGAATGGATGAATGAAGAACTGGAGAGGTTTCATAAATTCCTGTGGCCGCTATGTCACAGCACCCTCTGGTGGCTATTGTTCTCTATGTAACATTTTTTTTCCCTTGGCTTCCCATTAAAATGCTGGAGTGAGTCAGCTTTCTCCACAAATTTCAGTGGAAATCTAATATCAAGCTAAAAAAGTTTCTGATTAATCAATCAACGAGAAATCTATCATCAGTTCTGGAGGTATTTAAATATTGATACTGGTACATTATATTAAATGTCTTTAAAAAGTTTTGAAGTCATGGTGAAGAATACATGGAGGAGAACTATGCCCTATTTTAAATAATGCTAGATGGTCAAGTAAATGAAGAAAGCACTTTGAAACATGGCAAGCTAATTTATTATTATTTATTTTTTTGGGAATGAGCTAGGGCTGTAAGATCTCCTGGCTTGAGTTGTGGCAAGCTGGGTCCTTCCATATGAAGTCTGTCTATGCCTTGCTGGCCAGTCCTTCTTACTGCTTCTGTTGCTGAAATGGTTGACTCTTCAGCATGTCCCTTGTTCCTGAAAAGAGGGATGCTTGAGCACATCCTAAGCAGCTGTCCGAAAGCACTTGGTAATCGGCACTATCGCTGGCATCATGACCAGGTATTTAAGGTAATTGCAGATATCATCAGTAGTGCCAAAGACCACACCAAGCAGAAGTAGAGGATTGACTCAGTCATAGCTACAGAGAATCCCAAACCTCAGCCAAGGTCCGCAGTGGACTTCTTGGGAAGCACCTGCCTGGAAGTTGAAGGTAGACCTGGCGATTTGATTCCCAGGCAACATTACAAAGGCAATCATGAGGCCAGACATTCTCTTATTCTCAGAAACATCAAAGCAGTTGGTCAAGTTGGAATTCACAGTTTCTGAGGAGGAGAGGATGAAAGAAACCCATGAGCAAAAGAGAGCTAAGTATTCAGCCCTGAAGTTAAAGTGCCACAAGTAGGGATGGTGAACATGGTGTGCACCAACCTGAGGTGAGATGCAGAGGCTTTGCATCCTTGCCTCAGTGTTAGGCTTATAGTCTTCTGGACATCACAGGTGTGCGCAAGAGTAAAACTGTCAGGACCATCACCGAGGAAGCAGAAAAAGCCTCTAGATGGCTGTCGATTAAGAGGAGAGAACTGGGCCTAACCAGAAACCAAACCCTCCATGGTGGGTCCCTTCTTCCAAGGAAGAATTCCATAAGTAGACTCATCTAAATGGGGGTTTTTAGAATACCAGTTTTATATCCTAACTGGGTTACTCATCTTATCCTGGATTTGTGTGTGCATGTAAACGCACTGACTGATGAAGTCAGTCATCTCAGGTGTGACATGACCCCCAGTTCTGACATTAGAACGTTCTGGATGAAAACAGGCTATTCAGCCCAACAAAGCATGAAGTCATGAAGTCAACTTTTGAAGGTCCTCAAAGTCCTGCTGTCTACCACACTACTTAGTAGCTTATTCCAAGTGTCTATGGTTCTCTGTGTGAAGAAAAACTTCCTAATGTTTGTGCAAAATTTACCCTTAAAAAGTTTCCAACTGTGTCCCCATGTTCTTGATGAACTCATTTTAAAGTCACAGTCTTGATCCACTGTGCTAATTCCCTTCATAATTTTAAATGCTTCAATCATGTCTCCTCTTAATCTCCTTTTGCTTAAACTATAAAGAGTCTGCTCTTTTAATCTTTCCTCATAATTCATCCCTTGTAGACCTGGAATCAGCCTAGCCACTCTTCTCTGGACCTCTTCTAGCTCTGCTATGTCCTTTTTGTAGACTGGAGACCAAAACTGCACCCAGTACTCCAGATGAGGCCTCACCAGTGCGTTATAAAGCTTCAGCAGAACCTCCTGTGACTTGTACTCCACACATCAAGGCGGTATATAACCTGACATTCTGTTAGCCTTCTTAATGGCTTCTGACCACGGTCTGGCAGTTGATAGTGATGAGTGCACTATGACTCCTAAATCTTAAATCTACTGCTATTTTTAATATACAAACCGGATTCCAAAAAAGTTGGGACACTAAACAAATTGTGAATAAAAACTGAATGCAATGATGTGGAGATGGCAAATGTCAATATTTTATTTGTAACAGAACGTAGATGACAGATCAAACGTTTAATCCGAGTAAATGTATCATTTTAAAGGAAAAATATGTTGATTCAAAATTTCACGGTGTCAACAAATCCCAAAAAAGTTGGGACAAGTAGCAATAAGAGGCTGGAAAAAGTAAATTTGAGCATAACGAAGAGCTGGAAGACCAATAAACACTAATTAGGTCAATTGGCAACATGATTGGGTATAAAAAGAGCTTCTCAGAGTGGCAGTGTCTCTCAGAAGCCAAGATGGGTAGAGGATCACCAATTCCCACAATGATGCGCAGAAAGATAGTGGAGCAATATCAGAAAGGTGTTACCCAGCGAAAAATTGCAAAGACTTTGCATCTATCATCATCAACTGTGCATAACATCATCCGAAGATTCAGAGAATCTGGAACAATCTCTGTGCGTAAGGGTCAAGGCCGTAAAACCATACTGGATGCCCGTGATCTCCGGCCCCTTAAACGACACTGCACCACAAACAGGAATGCTACTGTGAAGGAAATCACAGAATGGGCTCAGGAATACTTCCAGAAACCATTGTCAGTGAACACAATCCACCGTGCCATCCGCCGTTGCCAGCTGAAACTCTACAGTGCAAAGAAGAAGCCATTTCTAAGCAAGATCCACAAGCTCAGGCGTTGTCACTGGGCCAGGGATCATTTAAAATGGAGTGTGGCAAAATGGAAGACTGTTCTGTGGTCAGACGAGTCACGATTCGAAGTTCTTTTTGGAAATCTGGGACGCCATGCCATCTGGACCAAAGAGGACAAGGACAACCCAAGTTGTTATCAACGCTCAGTTCAGAAGCCTGCATCTCTGATGGTATGGGGTTGCATGAGTGCGTGTGGCATGGGCAGCTTGCATGTCTGGAAAGGCACCATCAATGCAGAAAAATATATTCGGGTTCTAGAACAACATATGCTCCCATCCAGACGTCATCTCTTTCAGGGAAGACCCTGCATTTTTCAACAAGATAATGCCAGATCACATTCTGCATCAATCACAACATCATGGCTGCGTAGGAGAAGGATCCGGGTACTGAAATGACCAGTCTGCAGTCCAGATCTTTCACCTATAGAGAACATTTGGCGCATCATAAAGAGGAAGGTGCGACAAAGAAGGCCCAAGACGATTGAACAGTTAGAGGCCTGTATTAGACAAGAATGGGAGAGCATTCCTATTTCTAAACTTGAGAAACTGGTCTCCTCGGTCCCCAGACATCTGTTGAGTGTTGTAAGAAGAAGGGGAGATGCCACACAGTGGTGAAAATGGCCTTGTCCCAACTTTTTTGGGATTTGTTGACACCATGAAATTCTGAATCAACATATTTTTCCCTTAAAATGATACATTTTCTCAGTTTAAACTTTTGTTCCGTGATTTATGTTCTATTCTGAATAAAATATTAGAAGTTGGCACCTCCACATCATTGCATTCAGTTTTTATTCACGATTTGTATAGTGTCCCAACTTTTTTGGAATCCGGTTTGTATATAAATGATTTGGATAGAAATATAAAAAACAAGCTTATCAGTTTACAGATGGCGCCAAGCTAGGTGAATTGTCAGATAATCTTGAATCCATTAAATCGTTACAGAAGAACTTGGACAGCTTTCAGGCTTGGGCAGATTTGTGTCAGATGAAATTTAATATTAGTAAATGTAAAGTATTACATGTACGAAGTAAAAATGTTAGGTTTGGATACACAATAGGAGGTCTGAAAATCGAAAGTACACCTTAGGGGAAGGACTTAGGATTGAGAAACTGTGGTCAAAAACTGTAGTGTCATATACAAAGTGTGATGATGTATGGCACTGCAACTCTGCAGTAGGATGCTTCTTTGTCTGCGTGTTCATCTGGTTGCTAGGACTCTGCGGCTCTGCAATTGGATTTTACTGGACAGACACACACACACTAGATGAACACGTTAGTGGATATGATGCTGAAGCAGATGCAACCTTTCAGTGTTTAGTGTATCTGCCAGGGTGTCTGTTCTGCTAAACTGTCATTATAGGAAACATCAGTTTTACACTGGAAAGGTGTTTTTTAGTTGTTGGACACGAAAAATGCCTTTATACTGTTCCTTGGCTTACTAACCTTGCTTTACATGTACCCCCGATAATATTTACACTTGGAATCCTTAACAGAGACAGGCCATCTCAGTACTAGGACCACAAGTCACAGCCTGCTGGCAGAGAAAACAGACTTATAAAGCACAGTAAGTTAAAATAGAATAAAATTACTCACCTGATCGATTCAAATCAAATTGTATACAGAATGTTTCACATCAGACAGTTCTTAAGAACATACAAGAACATAAGAAATTTGACAAACGACAGGAGACCATTCAGTCCATTGAGCCTGTTTGTTTAGCTAAAAGCTAAGATGTCTCAATATCTCATCCAGATTCTTTGTAAAGGTAGTCAAGGTTTCTTCTGCTTCAACTCCATGTCTCTGTATTTCACTCTTGATTCCCACAACTCTTTCTGTAAAGAAGTGCTTCCTGGCCTCAGTTTTAAATGCACTTGTTCTTAATTTCCACAGATGTCCTCGAGTATGTGATTCACCCTTAAAGTGAAAGAATATTGCTGGATCTACTTTATCAATGCCTGGAAGAATCTGAAACACCTGGATGCGGTCCCCATGCAGCTTGAGACTAAACAGGTTTAATTCTCTGAGTTTGTCACAGTAGGACACGTCCTTAACTCCAGGGGTGCTCTTGGTTGTTCTCCTCTGCACAGCTTCAAGTGCTATTATGTCTTTCTTGTATTGTGGTGACCAGCTTGGTACACAGTACTCCAGATGTGGTCTTACTAGTGTATTATGTAGTCTAAGCATAACATCCCTTTACTTAAATTCAACAGTTTTTATCTTATATAATAACATTCTATTTGCCTTTTTAATTGCATCTGTACATTGCTGTTTGTTGGCTTTTGTGCTATTGCAGTCTTCTTAATCTAGCTGTGGTGGTTTTTAAAAGTGTAAACCATTAGGTTAGTTGTGGTGCTTGGGAATGTCGGGACGCTATTGCAGGTTATCTAGCCTGACAATAATGTCCAAAAAGTGCTTCTCCATTATTGGGTGGCTTGTTGGCTGGTTATACAAAAATAAGAAATAGTTACAGCAGCTGGAATTGGACTGAATAAATACATAACATAACATGTTCACTGAATAATTCCCAAGCACTTATTTCATACTTTCTTACAAAGCACACACGCACACACAAACAATGGTTAATTTGATCTGACCTGAAAGCTTATTTGCATTTAGATTTGTATGTAATCCCAATGTTCCTCAGCCTGTTTGCATGCATCCCATTAACCATTTCAACTTGAAAAACACTAACTCATTTCTATGAGCTCATTCTTGTCATATGCTTGCTGAGCAGACCTTCTGCCCAAGAAGGCACTGGTCTGTTAAACTCCTGTTTAAATACATAATCAACATACACTAGCAATCAAAATGCTTATCCGAAAAAAATGTTATCTCAGCATGAATAGAAGGGACATATTATAATCATATTTCATCAGTAAACATTATCCCACCTAACACGATAGAAGGATTAAACAAGATAACTGAGGAAGGTTAACAATCAAAAAAGACTTGGCCTAGTTAACAGCTGGTTTTTATCTGGCACCGTCTTGAAATACCAGGCTACACCAACCGATATGTCAACATTGGAAGGCACTTTATAAGATGGCGAGCTGCTCTAGGGTAACTGAAACGCTACAACGTCAAGTTGTTCAGATGAAGGCCAATGGAATGACCCTCTCAACCACTGGAAGAGAAGCTGGTCATTCCAGGAGTGCAATATCTTGAACATCAAAGCTGTACAAGGAAGCAAAGTCATTGAAGTCCTTAAAAAAGGTTGGTTGCCCACGTAAGACGAGTGAATTAGAAAACAGGATACTACAGATACTCTTAGTGTGGGATTCGGTCCAACCACAGCTAGAATTGCTTGCCAATTTGATGCTGAACAGAAGAAGAATTTCTCTCAACATATAGTGAAAGAATTGGGACAGTAGGTCTACTCTGCAGTGAGCAACCTTCTCATCGGTAAGAAGAACAAAAAAAGCTAGACTAACATTTGCTGAGGAGCATGTTGTGTGGATTGAGGAGAACTGAGGAGAACTTTCATTTCAGCTGAGGAGAACTGAGGAGAACTTAACCAAAGTTCATTTCAGCTACCCGGTGGCAGCTACTAAAGCAAATTTAATTTGGTTTGTTCAGATGGGAAACATTGTGTTCAGCAATAGTTTGGGGAAAGACTGGACTCAAAGTACTTGAAGAAGTCTGTAAAGTCTGCTCCATCTTCTGTGTCTTACAGGATTGAACAAACAATTCTATTAATAATGTGTAAAACTTGACATGGCCTTGACCCATCAACCTCGCCGACCTCCTCCATCACTAGACTCCTGTCTGTCCACTAAGATCCACTGGCTCTGAAAATCTTGCTGTGCCCCAAACTAACTTGTGCTTTATAGATGACATGGAATTCAGCTTTATAGTGCCCTGACCTGGGAATGATCTCCCTAAATTAATGAGATCAGAAGACTTGCACAATTACATTCTGACCTTTCTTTCAGTTTAACCTCTTTGTCCAGATGCCGAGGAAATTTGTGTTTGTACCATAAATTATGTTCATTTTTCAGCATTGTCTTGCATATTTTTGCATTTTATTATGGTTTATTTTTGCTTATTCTACCTCAATGCTTTGTATAACCTGTATTATTCATGATTCAGTTTTTTATGTAAAGTAGATAGTACTTGTGTCCAGTATTGTAAATGCCCTGTTGTTCTTTCTGAATGTCTGTGAAATGCTTTGAGCATGGCAAAGGTGCTATTAAAATAAAATATATTATTATTGTTTTTATTATTATTATCATTTTTTATTATTAAAAATAATGCTAGCCTCCCCCCCTAGCGTCTATAACACGGTCTTATTTACACAATGTAATTACCCTCAACACAGTAATGCCCAACATGATTCTGGGTTTAAATAAAAGATATTTATTAAGGGGCAGCACAGTGGTGCTGCTGCCTTGCAGTTAGGAGACCCGGGTTCGCTTCCCAGGTCCTCCCTGCATGGAGTTTGCATGTTCTCCCCGTGTCTGAGTGGGTTTCCTCCGGGTACTCCTGTTTCCTCCCACAGTCCAAAGACATGCTAGTTAGGTGCATTGGTGATTCTAAATTGTCCCTAGTGTGTGTGTGTGTGTGTGTGTGTGTGTGCACGCCCTGAGGTGGGCTGGCGCCCTGCCTGGGGTTTGTTTCCTGCCTTGCACCATGTGTTGGCTGGGATTGGCTCCCGTGACCCTGTAGTTAGGATATAGTGGGTTGGATAATGGATGAATATTTATTAAACCAAAACACCCTTACAAATAATCACCCACGCAAAGGTCAGTCAAAATACAATCAAATTCTTCATCCTTTCTTTCTCTAAGAGTGTGGACCACTGCCTCCCGACTCCAACTCACATGTCTCCCTGCAGATGTCCAAACTGGGAGACCTCAGGAGGACTGCTGCCACCTGTTGTATGAGTGATGAAACTACTTCTGGCCACAGGCTTCCGCTCGTCCCTCATACATATGACTCTGGCAGGGCAAGAAGCCATATGCTTGTCCAACCGGAATGTATGCATGACCTTCCATTCTAGCCTCCTCTCCGGGTACGAAATTATCCTCCATCCTGGTTGAGATGACTGTTCTTCTCTAGCACTTACAACAGTTTGTTCACTTAAAAGTTGCTATCTGAAAAATCCTATAGTCGTATTTTAACATGCCACACAATTTTGATTAGGTTAGATTAGATTAGATTAGATTAGATTGCAATTTGAATGCATAAATATATACATGGGCACTGATGCAGTTCTCTTCAAAGAAAAACTTAAATAGCAAAAAATATGACAACACAACAAATAACAATAAATAAACAATATAAAAAGTAACTTCTTTATACCACTTCTGCTTTCTATTAAATAAACTTTAACCTTCACCAGTGTTGATGGTATACTAACAATGTATTGTCAAGTTTGCGCATTAGTGAGTTGCCCTACAGACTCATCTGCTGTATGTAGTACCACTCTGGGATGAGAGTGGGCAAGGGCACTGATCATGTCCTCTTCCATTCCCTCCACAGTCCCAAGAAGTTGCCCAGTGAGGACAGCAGACTCTGCCCCTTCTGGTCTCTCACCTATAAAGCAGAGGGTTGCTGAGAGGAGGTGTCACTCTGTGAGCAGAGCAGAGCTCCTATCTTGAGGCTTATTCAAATTAAGAATTCCTTAAGCCTAAAACTGGCTCTTTATTTTTTTACTCCTTTTAATTTGAATCTCATTATATAAAACACTTGTTTTGCTTTATTGTTATATTTGATTAAACAGGGTCAGCAGGGTTGGCACCCCAACATTTACCAGTTAGACTTGATGTTCCTCACTCAACTACAGGGTATATAAACATTACATATAATAAGAGAGAAATGCATGCTAAAACTAAAGAAAATATGACTTAGAACTCAAGCTTTTAATTAATTAAAGAAATATGTTTGGGAAGAGGATGTCTTTCCCTACCCTGAATGTCCTCAGCTATCAGTCTGGTATCCACTGCAGAGAAGTTAATACAATAGCACTTGCTGTGGGCTTTGATGTCGTCTGCTGTGTTTGTGGTGGTAACCTGAGATCCTCCGCGTGAACAGAGAATGACTTTGATAGATTGGGTCTTTAAGGGTGGCTCTAACTTTATTCTGGCAATGGTGGATGAATAGAGTGTCTATAGAAGGTGTGGCGGATGGCCAGGGCCTTTGCCCAGCTGGGACACCTCCACTCTGGGAGGACCGGGGGAGACAGCCTATCCAGAGTGTTACCTCATCCAAAGCATTAGATGGCAGCCCCAGACTCCTGTAGGGCTTCATGGGAGTTGGAGTTTGATGCGGCCCTGTTGGGATCTGTGGGCACTGCCAGGGGGTGCTGTAGCTGCTCTTGAGCCCTACAGATCAGCTCTTCTGTCACACCTGGAAGTGCTGCTGGAAATAGGTCATCAAACACCTGGAGCACTTCTGGGTGTGTTAGAAAAAGAGCCAAAAGCCACCACTCCAGAAAACAGAGTCGAAAGGAGGAAGACGACGCTTGACCGGAGAAGTAAAGGAGAGAAATGAGAGAAAAAGAAAAAGAGAAGAAAATAAATGAATTGCATTGTAATGTGTTTGTATTTTGGGACTGTTTTATACTTGAGGGGAATGGGGAAGGTGTTGCCCATAAGGAAAAGAAAATAAAAAATCCTTTGTGCTTGGAGTTGTGCCTCTGCGTCTGTCTGTGCCGGGTTGGGGCGGCGGTGCCCACCTTAGAGGTCCACAAAGGTGAATGAAGTCCTATTAGTTTCTCGGAAGTCCGAATAATCCTCTGTAGGGCTTTCCTCTCCTTCAGTGTGGTATTTACAAACCACATTATGATGTCTCTGGTGAGAATACTCTACAATAGGCCTGAATAAAAGGGTGACGATTCAGGACGGCTTTTTTTGGCAGCCTAATAAAATAAGGACTCTGCTAGGCTTTCTTGATAACAGCTGGAGTATTAATTAACCAAGTCAAGTTTTTTTGAAATATATAGGCCAAGAATTTAAAGCCATCTACCTGCTCCGTACCTTTGATAATCAGTGCATTGGAGGAGGCGGGGTTTACCACTTCCTAAAGTCCAGAATAAGAACCTTAATCTTGGCTGCATTTATGCTGCCTCCCATTTACCTTGGATGTCAGATATTGGAGTTGGGAATAGCGTCCATCCTGGTATGATCACATTTCAGTAAAACGTTCAGAAAACCAATATGAATACGTCCAGGAAAACCACTGTTGTGCTAACTCCATTGGAATAAACAGCAGTTGATAGCAATGCAGTATGCGGTATTTTACATATTCAAACACTCCAGCAACATGTGCATCGATAGAAGTTGGACAGCACTGTGCACACGACTGATTTAATGAAACACAAATGGAGAGAAGTGCTAATAAACAGTATAATGCTACAGCTCGGTGCCATTTTGAACTGAGTCATAATCTGAAGTAGGATAAACATGGACTGCTAGTCTATCTATCTATCTATCTATCTATCTATCTATCTATCTATCTATCTATCTATCT
>JANRMT010027041.1:22685777-22711353 GCA_026402145.1 Polypterus bichir lapradei
ATCTATCTATCTATCTATCTATCTATCTATCTATCTATCTATCTATCAATTGTAATGACTATGCCATCTGGGGCTAGAAAAGTATGTAAAAATATTTTGCTTAGCAAAATTTCCATTAAATTCATTTTCTTGCTTATTTTTATTATCATATCTGAGCTATTTGATTAATTCTGTCACCCGCAGCCCTCAGTTAGTCATCCACAGACCAGCCTAATACAATTCAGGGTCACAGCCTATCCTGGACAGGGCAGCAGTTCTTTGCAGTTCTCACACACCCACACACCTTCAATTGCACCCAGACAAGGCCAGTTTGGACATGCCAATTAACCTGACCAGCCCATCTTTAGGGGTGACATTGACAGAATAAGCAAACTCCTCACGGGTGACAAGCAGCCTGGCATTCAAGCCCAGAACACTGGATCCATGAAGCAGTAGTGCTGAGAGGTGGGCTACCATGCCCTCCACAGCTCACAGTGTTTAGGCCTAGGCTGACAGAGCATATCAAAGGCCTGCATGTAACTAGACAATGGTAGGAGATTAGATAAAAAGCACAATAATGCCAGATAATGGGCAAGGTCGCCTTTCAGCAAATGCATAATAAACCTGCCAGCATGCCATCTGCTCTTTGATTTAGGACCAGTTTGTAAGCAGATCATGTACCATTTCATAAACAACTATTTGCAGGCGTCATTAAAGCCCAGGGTCACCAGTTCACATGGCCTATTTGGGAGCTGAAGCTTGTTAAATTCATTGTTTTTCAGCAGGATAAGTAAACAGCTCTTAGGAAAAAACATTCAGTAATTAGCTCCAAATGACGTGATGCAAATAATGTGAGGACAGTAAGGAACTGTGCTGAGAGGTATTAAGGAAAAACTCAGCCTGATCTGGTCTTGTGCAATCCGAGATAAGGAATTAGAATATGAAACTTTCAAAGAGAAGTCTCTAGAAACTGAGCAGCTGGACAGCAGGCCACACCTGTATACGTTTTGTTTTTCCCCCCCCAAGTCATATTTGTAGGTTTGTTCAGGTTTTAAGTCTTGACTTGTAATTGTGAGAGCTCAAACAAACCCTGAGGGAGATTTAGATTATTTTACAGTCTTTCACAAACTAAAACCTTTGGAAGACATCAGTTAGAACATTAGGACAATTGTGATGAGGACCTGTGGCAGTTCCAGACCAAATTTACCAGGGGTGTCAGGGTGGGGCCAGTGCTTTTTCAAGGGGGCACAGAACAAAAAAAAAAAAGGCAACATTTAATTGTTTAATATAGAGAGCAGTCAAGCAAAATGACACCTTTTATTGGCTAACTAAAAAGATTACAATATGCAAGCTCTCCAGGCAACTCAGATCCCTTTTTCTGGCGAGATGTAATACATTGTTTAATATATTAAGTGAATTTATTTGGAGCACAGACAAAATGAATTGAACATTTAACAATAAAACATACAAATGAATTTCAAACAAAAGATTTCACATGCTGTACATATGCACAATACGCCTTTAAACAAATTTTACTTTTTGCACAGTAACATTTCACAGTTACACAGTAACTTTTTTGTATGCAAGATATTTTTTCTTTTTATGTAGGTATGTATTTATTTTGTTATAAAGTGACTTTTTTACAGCATGAAACTTAAATGTACACTCACATTTTCTGTTCAGTAATCTCTCATCCTCTAGCACTGGCAACACAGTAGCCTGTAATATTATAATAACAGTATTCTGCTTTTGTGATTTCTTGCAAAACGGTCCACAAATGCATCAAGGTTCAAAGCCTTGGCTCTTCTGGATTCAATGCTTAGCACCCCTAGATTGCTAAGACGCTCATCAGTAATGGTAGGTTTTTACTAATTTTAATGTGGAGAATCTCCGCTCACAAGTGGCAGAACTCACTGGGAGCACAGCTGCTATTTTGCACAGTCTAAAGAGCCCGTAAAATACATCTTTGTACGGCTCAGTGAAACGGATCAACTCCACTGTATCGGATGGCTTTTGAATCACACCGCTCTTTATTTTTCTTTCCAAAAGTCTCTTGAGCTGATGCAGTTCATGCCCCAGGTCATCAATATTGGCATCATAAAGATGACCAAATTCAAACAAAGTGGTGTCTTTCAAAAATTCATCATTCTTGGGGTTAAGGGATCGGATTCTGCTCATCAGCTCACAATTGGTCTTTGAAAAACTTCTGCTCAGTTCACTAAGCATGCAGTCAATGACAGGATAAAAAATGGAAGACAGATATGTTTCTTTATCCCAATTTAGCTCCCTCTGACCAACAGAGCTTAGTATGTAGTACTCACAGAGTCTGGAGCTTGTCTTCCTTTGCTGTTTTGCCACCGACTGTGTGACAGCATTACATTGCTCACAAATCTTCAGCACTTCATCAGAGCGCATATCACTGTAAGTAATTAATTAAAATTTTATCTCTTCAGCACAGGGGCCATAACGCGGGCCAGGGCCAGTTCTACAGGGGCACAGGCCCCTGTTGACCCCCGTCTAAACCGCCTATGATGAGGACAGACCATTCAACCCAACAAAGTCGTCCATCTTATTCACCTCCATTGTCCAAAATAACATCAAGTTGAAATTTGAAGGACCCTAAAATTCTGCTCTCCACCACATCACTTAGTCGCTTATTCTAAGTGTCTCTGGTTCTTTGCATGAAGAGAAATGTTCGAACATTTGTGTGAAATTTGCCCTGAACAAGTTTCAGACTGTGTCTCTGTGTTCTTGTTGCAGAATTTATTTTAAAGTAATAACCATTGTAATGATTCCGCTCATAATGTTAAACACGTCAATCAATGTCTCTTCTTTAGTCTCTGTCTACTAAAACTGAAAAGGCTCAGCTCCTTCATTCTCTCCTTATAGCTTATACCTCTGAGTCTTCTAACTAACCTATTCGCTCTTATCTGGACTTTTTCTAGTGCTGCTACATCTTTTTTGAAATATGGAGGCTAAAACCGAACACAGTACTCCAGATGAGGCCTCACTACTCACAACACATACTGTCATGAATCGAGGTGTACTTCTTCACAAAATCCCAATGAAATTCCTCAGAGTAGTTGGGGAGAAGGTCCTCAGAATGGGAATCTGGCCAATATAGTTAAATGTTTCAGAAAACTAAACAACTAGACTCTTCAGCCTGTAGGGGGCACTCTTCTAATTCCCAATCCCAAAATATCAAAGGAACTGAGAATGTACAGGAACAATGGTATTATCGCAACTGGATAAAGAAGGATACAGGATATTGCTGGCAAACCACCACAAACAAAGCATAATGGAAAAACCCTTCACACCTTCCCTGGCCTACAACTTTCACCTTTCTTGCACCTTTCATCTTCTCATCCACACCATGACCATGAGATATTGCTGATGTGGCTCGAACATCTTGTTGGGCTTAAAGGGGCTGCTCTTAACTGGTTCAGGTCATATCTAACTGGTAGACTCTTTTCTGTGACTTTTAATTCCTCTTTTTCGTCTACTGCTCCTCTTAAATATGGTGTTCCTCAGGGATCCATTTTGGGTCCTATTTTATTCTCTATATACCTTCACCCTATTGGAGCGATTTTTAGGAAATTTAACATTTCTTTTCACTGCTGTGCTGATGATACTCAGGTTTATATTCCTGCCTGCAACTCTTCAATAAACCAACTGCACAACTGTCTTTCTGAACTAGGATTCTGGATGGCTAATAATTTTCTTGATCTAAATCAAAATAAAACAGAGGTGCTTATAGTGGGTCCACCAGCTAAAGCCCAAATTGGTCTTGGACTTCTTGGCTCTTTCTCTGTCTTTTCCAAACCTCAAGTCTGCAATCTTGGTGTTACCTTTGACAGTAACCTCTCTTTTGAGAAACAAGTAAATTCTGTAGTCAAGAGTTGCTTTTTCCAGCTCCGTCTATTAGGTAAGATCAAGCCTTTTTTATCTTCTAAAGATCTTGAGAAAGCTACTCATGCTTTTATTTTTTCTCGCCTTGATTACTGTAACTCGCTGTATTCTGGGATTAACAAATCTCTGATACACATGTTACAGCTGGTCCAAAATGCTGCCGCTCGCTTTCTGGTTATGGCAAGGAAGTATGACTCTGTTTCTCCTATTTTAGCTTCTTTACACTGGCTGTCTGTCAGTTTTCGAATTGATTTTAAAATCTTGCTGCTAGTTTTTAAATCTTTACATGGGCTCACTGCTGCCTATTTATCTGAATTGTGTGTTTTACACCAGCCATCTAGAGTGCTTAGATCTTCTGGTCAGTTGTCTCTTGTTGTCCCTCGTACCAAGTGTCAAACTAAGGGGGACAGACAGGGCTTTTACAGCTGCTGCTCCTCGCCTGTGGAACTCTCTACCTCATCACATAGAGGAGTCGTCTACAACTGAACTGTTCAAAACGAGATTAAAGACTCATTTCTATTGACTTGCATTCCGTGACCTTCAGTAATACTGATGGTTTCCTCTTTGTGACTATGTGACATTACTTCTGTTTATTATGTATCTTATTTTATGCTCATATATTTTATTACTATTTATGTTTTATGTCAATTGTTTTTCTTTTTCTTTTATTCTATTATTGTAAAGCACTTCGGCCACAGCATTACTATGTTGTTTTAAATGTGCTATATAAATAAATTGACATTGACATTTACAC
This sequence comes from Polypterus bichir lapradei, assembly GCA_026402145.1. Taxonomy (NCBI): domain Eukaryota; kingdom Metazoa; phylum Chordata; class Cladistia; order Polypteriformes; family Polypteridae; genus Polypterus; species Polypterus bichir. The sequence goes on from JANRMT010027041.1 coordinate 22,690,420, forward strand.
ACCACACCCAGTTCCAAATTCACAGAAGCAATGGCCGCTGACTTCATTTATACGTTGTGATAAGATGCTTCCACAAGAAAATATTTTCCACGCAAAATAAAGGTTTGGGGTTCGCCCCTGTATATTGTCGTCCAGACAAATGATAGAAAAGGTTGATTCATAAGACTTTTCAGTACAAAATGAATGATCAACTGCAGACAAGATGGCGTTTATATAGCAGGATGGATTATGGGACAGGAAATGGCTGGCAGGAAGTGACGATTGGAGGCGGGGAAACGGAACCAACATCATCAGGATTGGACAGGAGCAATGGATTGATGGAACCGGAAGTGACATCATCAGAGTGAACCGGAAGTGATGTCGTGTCGGTCATTTTGAACCCGGAAGTGAGACTTCTTATTTTTCTTCAAATTTTCTGTAAGTGAAGAGAGATTAAGGTAAGCATCACGTGACAACCCTTTGTCTCGCGATGTTTCACTCACCTTTGGGCTCTTTGACTGCCTCCAACTCGCACGTGTGTGACAACGTGAACTCTTGCCTACTTCTGAGGTCATTTCCAGTCTCCTTTAAAATACCTCCAGGTCAGGCCTAGCCCTACAAAACTCCTGGGGTAGTCTTCCCAGAGCTCGCTCTAGCAGCCCCAGGTATCCCTGCCAGACTGGTTGGTCATTTCTAACCAAAGGGCTAGACAAGCAGACAGGGACCTCTATGATAGCCTCCTAGGCCAGCAGTAGGACAGCTGGGGACTGTGCACTCGTTTATTATGCTCCCCCCACAGTCCTTCCTCGATATTTTCATCCCTTGAATAATTCAACAAACACTTACTCCTGCATCTCCATGTGGCATCCCAGCCAGGGCAGGTTACAACTGGCATCCTGTCCAGGATGAGTTCCAGCCCATGTTGATACAAGGCCCGACCCCAAACAACTTTACACCCCAAAAGAGAAAGGATCCATCAACTTTTGACTTGTATTAAAAAGGGCAACCAAAGTATTTTTATGACTAAAAGATATATGCCACAAAACTGTTCTGAATCCCGTGACCCTGTAGTTAGGATATTGCGGGTTGGATAATGGATGGATGGAAACGCTCTGAAACTAAAGAAGCATAAATGGCACGGAAGATGTTGACAGAAATAGACAATCCAAGCAAACAATTCCTAATCCTGAATCCAAAAGAGCAAAAGTTCAAAAAATCCCAAAACACAAGAAATTAAATTGCACAGAAAAGCAGAACTCACTAATACAAGTGTATTCAATGAAATGCCAGGAACTGCCTGTATCCCCTGCTTTAGTCTCCTGAGAACTAGAGATGATTCACGTGTGGGGACAACCTGTTAAAAGGGTGAAGTGAAGAGCGGTGAAATCCAGCACTGCAAAGGCTACACCCACAAGGCTTCTTCCTTAAACTGCCACCGGGGTCTCAAGGAAAAAGCAAAAGATACTGAACAAAAGACTTGACGCTGAAAGAAAATACAAATACAAAGTTAAAATTGCTGTTATCCAGTTCAGGAACTCAGGAGCACAAGGTAATTGAAGTTTAATGATTCATTTGCATGTTGTAATGAGTGCTGCAACAGCGGAGACAGACAGACACACACATTTAGAGCAGCACAACTACAGGGCTCTACACGTTTGAGAAGTAAGGATTATTTGATAGTTTAATGAAAGCATTATGTAAGTGGTGCGGCACGGTGGCGCAGTGGGTAGCGCTGCTGCCTCACAGTTAGGAGACCTGGGTTCGCTTGCCGGGTCCTCCCTGCAGGGAGTTTGCATGCTCTCCCTGCGTCTGTGTGGGTTTCCTCACACAGTCCATAGACAGGCAGGTTAGGTGCATTGGCGATTCTAAATTGTCCCTAGTGTGTGCCCTGCGGTGGGCTGATGCCCTGCCCAAGGTTTGTTCCTGCCTTGTGCCCTGTGCTGGCTTGGATTGGCTCCAGCAGACCCCCGGTGACCCTGTGTTAGGATATGGCGGGTTGGACTGACTGACTGATTATGTAAGTGTCAAAGATGTGGATGGCCATTTCTAGCAATAAGTAAGGTGTTCATGTGTGCTGAAGCCCAGCGGTTTGTTGGTTAAGAAGGAGGTGTCGCTTCACAGGAAGTCAGTATGAAAATGTGCAGCATGCCTTTCTCTATCGCTGTTAACGTGCGGGGACCTGTTATGAGGCATGGCCTCAGAGTCTTTTAGAAATGACAGAAGCCTTATTTATATGAAAATGAAACAAACAAGTTCATTTTAGTGTTAATTTTCAATCTTAATATTTAATATATAATATACTAGGGGACAAGCCCCCCTGGCACCTTTGGCACCCAACCACCAGTTACGGCCAGAATATTAGTAAAATCTGTAAATGTACAAAAGAAAAATTATTATTTATTGGAGTCAAAATCACGAAATTCTATAAATATGTAGAAGAAAAATTAATTATTATTTAACGGAGTAAAAATCATGAAATGAGAAATAAAATTTTTACTCTCTTACCGATTGTTGTATTCCCGTTAAACTGAGGTCCACTATGCTCGATGAATATTTATATGAGACTAAAAAAATGATCCATTCATTTTAACTGACAGTCTTATAGATAAGGAAACTTTTTTTAAAAAATAACAGGAAAATTCAGGTGGAAACTAAAGTGGTATGCAATGGGTCATCGTAACTCGACCTTCAGCTAACTAAATCACCTAAACATTGGTGTTAAGAATAGATCATTTTTTTTTAATAGTTTGTTCCTGTGAAAGAAAGTTTACTCAATCAAAAATAAAAACCACGACTTTATTGATATTAAAAACCACGACTTTCTTGATATTTTAGTTTATAACTAGTAGATTACCCAGTGGCTTCGCTCACTGAATGGAAGAGAAAAATTTGTGGCTCTCATGAGGCAACGGCATTAATGACCCAATTCTATGACATTTTAAATGTCGGCATAAAGCCAGACTCCTCGATAGCACCCGTGGTGCCAAACGATGCCAGCTGAAAACACGAATTGTATTTCTGAATGTTCTGTAGTACTAGGGTGTTGTACCGTGTTAGCCATTACGAATGTAGAGAAGAGCCAAGCAAAATGACACCTTTTATTGGCTAACTAAAAAGATTACAATATGCAAGCTTTCGAGGCAACTCAGGCCCCTTCTTCAGGCAAGATGTAATACAGAAACTGAAGTTTCCTGTGTTTATATCCACACACTAGGACAAGAAACAACAATGGTAAATCTTTAAAGGAAAAATCTTAAATGTAAAAAATTAATAGGTTCACTCAGGCTAAGATTAATTTAACAAGAGAGAGAAAAACGATGTATGGTCAAGAGATTTTTGGATAAGATAACTGTCCAACAAAGTCCTTTGAAGTCTGTGATGAGTTTTTCAAAACAATATGGGTCTGTAGACAGGTTATCTGTGTCAGTCTGCAAACAGTCCTCATACCTGGCCATAAAACTCTTGTCTCTATTCAAGCCATGCTGTAATGTATTAAATTTTAACATGAGCTTAACTTCCCATTCTTTTCTCTCTTGCTGTGTTTTGAAGTTGCCCATAAGCACTGTGACTTTAAAGTCCCTCTCACAGTTTCAATGGCTGTTGAAGTGGGCCGCTACAGGAACATCTGTGTTGCCACGTTTAATGTGGAATCTGTGCAAATTCATTCTCTGACGGAGTGTTTGTCCAGTTTCTCCCACATAGAGTGCAGTGTCAGGACATTTCATGCAGAGAATTAGGTAGACAACATTGGATGATCTGCAGGAAAATGATCCCTTTATGTGATGTTCAAGTCGGCAGTGTGGTATAACTATACGGTCTGTATTGTAGATGTGGGCACACGTTTTACATCTTTTCTGTAGGCAGGGAGATGTGCCATTTGCTGTCATTTCATTTAGGGAGCTTCGGACAATAAGTTGCTGAAGGTTTGGTGGTTGTCTGTATGCCAGGAGGGGAGGTTCAGGAAATACATTTTTCAGTGTTTGGTCGCTGTTTAGCATTGGCTGAAGTTCTTTTATAATTTTTCGAAGTGTTTCAAGATGTGGGTTGTAGGTGACAACAAGGGGGATGCGGTTCTTGTTGTCTTTGTTTTTATATTCCAGAAGGTTGTCTCTGGGTATGGCAGTAGCTCTTCTTATTTGAGTGTCTGTTGTTTGGGGGTATAACCTTGTCTGATGAAATCTTGTCTGAGCTCCTGCAGTTGTTGATCACGGTCTATCGGGTCTGAGCAAATACAATTGTATCGAATTGCTTGGCTAAAAATAATGGAGTACCTTATATGCTTGGGGTGGAAGCTGTCACTTCTTAGGTAGGTTCGTCTGTCTGTTGGTTTGTGAAAAACAGAAGTTACAAGGGTGTTGTTTTTTAGTTGAACAGTGGTGTCAAGGAAGCTGACTTCTGTTTTTGAGTAATTCAGCTTCAGCTTTATGTTGGGGTGAAAAGAATTATATTCATTATGAAAATGGAGGAGGTCCTTCTCACTGGCAGTCCAGATTATGAAGATGTCATCTATGTAACGGAGATATAACATTGGTTTTATGATGCACATTGTCATGAAATCTTCCTCCAATTTTGCCATAAATAGGTTTGCATAGTGAGGTGCAAAACGACAGCCAATTGCAGTCCCCATTTGTTGTAAGTAGCAATCTTGTCCAAAAGAGAATAGATTATGTGTCAGAGTGAATTTTATCATTTCTATTACTGACTTTGTGGGTAAATCAAGTTGTCTGAGGTACGTTTCACATGCCAATATGCCATCATCGTGGGGGATGTTTGTGTACAGAGCCTCAACATCCATTGTGGCCAGTAAGGTTCCCTCAGGTAAGGGGCCTAAAGCAGACAGTTTTTTTAAGAAGTCAGTGGTGTCCTGGATGTAGCTGGTTGTGTTGTGGGCGAGGGGTTTAAGAATGTGTTCCACCCAGCCTGAAACCTTTTCTGTAAGGGAGCCAATTCCTGAGATGATAGGCCTTCCTGGGTTCCCTTCTTTGTGGATTTTGGGAAGCATGTAGAAGTAACCCATTTTGGGGTTATCAGGAATTAAACTGTTTACATGATCCCTGATGTCAAGAGGAAAGCTACTTACTATCTTTTTTAGTTCCTTTTTGTAGAGATCTGTTGGGTCTTCTTGCAGTTTGTGATAATGCCTAGTATTGGACAATTGTCTTTGTGCCTCCTGTATATAATCTGATGTGTTCATGATGACTAAAGCACCCCCTTTGTCTGCTGGTTTGATAATGATTTCTGTATTTTCCCTTAGTGAATGTATGGCTCTCCGCTCATCCCCAGTAATGTTTTCTGTCCGATTTTGCTGCCTGTTTAAGATCCCTGTTTTTACTCTCTGTCGGAAGCAGTCTATATAATTATCCAGGGTGGAGTTTCTTCCAGCTTCTGGTGTCCATGTGGATTTACTGGTGGGGTTGTTGTAACTGCTTGTTGTTGGTTCCTGTGTGTTGCCGTTTTCTTTCTTGTGGAAGAATTCTTTTAGTCTGAGTTTTCTGAAGAATTCTTCCATATCACTGCAGAGTCTGATGTTGTCAATGGGCTTTGCAGGACAATATGAGAGTCCCTTTGTAAGTACTGAAATCTCTGCTTCATTTGGTGTGTATGAGGAGAGATTAACAATGCAGGTCTGTTGCTCTTTGTTTTTTGCTATTAAATGTCCAGCTTTCTCTCGTAATCTATGCAGTTTTTTCTTTTTGTTGACAATAAGGAGTTTCTGGAGTCTTTTGTAATAGCGATGGAGCTCCTTTACCATCTCCTGACTGTCATTTCCAAGGAACAGGATGAGGTCTTGGATCTCTCTTTGCGTGTTCTTCTTGATGTTGTAGAAAATTTGGATTAAGTGGTTTCTTATACAATACAATACAATACAGTTTATTTTTGTATAGCCCAAAATCACACAGGAAGTGCCACAATGGGCTTTAACAGGCCCTGCCACTTGACAGCCCCCCAGCCTTGACTCTCTAAGAAGACAAGGAAAAACTCCCAAAAAAAAACCTTGTAGGGAAAAATGGAAGAAACCTTGGGAAAGGCAGTTCAAAGAGAGACCCCTTTCCAGGTAGGTTGGGCGTGCAGTGGGTGTCAAAAGAAGGGGTTCAATACAATACAATACACAGAACAGAACAAATCCTTAATAAAGCATAATAATAAAAATTTTAGAAGTACAGAGCAGAATTTAACAGTAGATGATATCATATAATAAGATTTTGATATTTTTAGAGTGCTGGAGACCTCATCCGTCAAGCTGCCTCCCCATTTGGCCATTCCACGGCTGAAACGTTGCTCGGCCAGCCAATCCGATGAAAGGGCCCCTTTTTCCCATGATTCCTGTGATCCTCCACCAGGGATGACTTTACCATAGGTAGGCAAACAACTTGGCAGGTGGGCCGTGGCACCAATTGCCACATTTGAGTACCGAGAACAGAAACAGAATAGGTGAGGGTTAGTATTCAATTATACTTATCATGTTACTTATGTTTTAGTGCTAATGACTAACAACAGAGATGCAGTATGTACAGTTAATCAGCAGCTCTAGTCAGGATATGCTAAACTGAAGTAGTAAGTCTTCAGCCGGGATTTAAAGGCTGGGACCGAAGGGGCATCTCTTATAGAAGCAGGAAGACCATTCCACAGTTTTGGGGCCCTGTAACTAAAAGCTCGACCTCCCACTGTTATTTTATTAATCCTTGGAATCATAAGCAGACCAGCATCTTGAGATCTTAATGTGCGCTCAGGTTTGTAAGTCATGATAAGTTCAGACAAGTAAGCCGGACCTTGGCCATTTAATGCTTTATATGTTAAAAGGAGGATTTTGAAATCTGCCCTAAACTTAACCGGGAGCCAGTGTAAGGATTTAAGAACTGGAGTTATGTGTTCATATTTTCTTGTTCTTGTAATAATTCTTGCAGCCGCATTTTGGATTAACTGGAGGCTGTATAAAGAACAGTTTGAACAGCCAGTGAACACCGCATTACAGTAGTCAATCCTACTAGAGATAAATGCATGAATTAATTTCTCACAATCCTGTTTATTTAGAAAGCGCCTTAATTTCCTAACATTTTTAAGATGGAAGAAACATGTTTTGGACAACTTTGTAATATGTGCTTTAAATGACATGCTAGAATCAAAGATAACTCCTAGATTGCGGGCTGATTCAATAAAATTAATTGGGATTCCAACTGAGTTAAATGTCGACAAAATATTGCTGTGATCAGCGTCATTCCCTCCAACAATTAACATCTCTGTTTTATCTGTATTTAAAGACAAGTAGTTCTCATTCATCCATTCCTTTAATTCACGAACACAACTAATTAAAGACAACATCGGAGAAACTTCATTTGATTTAAATGAAAGGTATAACTGGGTGTCATCTGCATACGAGTGAAAATTAACATTATGTTTCCTAATGAGAGATCCCAGTGGAAGCATGTAAAGTGAAAACAGTAAAGGTCCCAGTACTGAGCCCTGTGGGACACCATATTGAACTTCTGTGTATAATGATGGAGTACTGTCAGCACATTTCTGTACATATTGGAATCGATTTGATAAATAAGAACTGAACCAAGCGAGCACGTGGCCTGTAAGACCAACATCATTTTCTAGCCTGTGCAGTAAAATAGAATGGTCAATGGTGTCAAATGCTGCACTTAAGTCTAATAACATAATTACAGTGGAGTTTCCTTCATCAGAGGATATCAGAATGTCATTTACAACCCGTGTTAGTGCAGTTTCTGTACTATGACCAGTGCGAAAACCAGACTGGAATTTCTCAAATAAATTGTAATGCATAAGGTGTGACTGAAGCTGACTGGCGACTACTTTTTCTAGTATTTTAGAGAGAAATGGTAAATTTGAAATAGGCCTATAATTATTTAGTATGTGTGGGTCTAGGTCTGACTTTTTAAGTAAAGGTTTAATGACTGACACTTTTAGTGCATCAGGTACTGTGCCATGCAGTAATGAACTATTGATAATGGTTAGAATAGGTGCTGCAAGAACATCCATTGCACTTTTTACTAGTTTTGTTGGCACTGGATCTAGGGAACAAGTAGAGGGCTTCATTTTAGTTATTAAAGTTAAGACTTCCTGCTCAGTTACAGGATTAAAATTACTAAAGTGCTGAATGCAATGTGCAGCAGGGTCTGCTAAGCTAGTATTTGGTTTGTACTGTGATGCTGAGATCTGGGATCTTATATTTTTAATTTTCTCATTGAAGAAGTTCATGAAGTCTGTACTGCTAATATCTGTTGGTATTTTGCACTGTTGATCTGAGTTACCATTTGTTAATTTAGCCACTGTTCTAAACAGTACCTGAGGATTTTTATTATTGCTATCTATTAATGTAGAATAGTATTCTGAGCGAGCTTTAAAGAGGGCTTTTTTATATTTATTAACACTCTCTGTCCATGCAATTTGAAAGACATGTAGCTTTGTTGTTCTCCATCTACGCTCCAGTTTTCGACACTCTAATTTAAGAGCGCGAGTGTTTTCATTAAACCAGGGAGAGTTTCTATGCGCTTTGATCACTTTTGTTTTAAGGGGAGCCACTGTGTCCAGAGCATCTCTCAAGGTCACATTATAATGTGATATTAGCTGATCTAAATTGTTTTCCATGTTTACATTTGATGTTAACTGATCTAATTGGTTTTCCACAATTACACTCGACTTACTCAAGGTGTCTATAAATTTTGAAGCAGAATTACAATCTAGATGTCGCACTGTCTTTGTTTTAATCTGTGAGTGCGTTGGCATGGGCAGAACTAAATCAAATGTAATTAAGAAGTGATCAGAAATAACTACATTTAATGGAGTAATATTTAAATTTTGAATTTCAACTTTGTAAGTTATAATTAAATCTAATGTGTGGTTATGATTATGAGTTGGACCTTTGACAATCTGACAAAATCCTACTGAATTTAACAAATAAGTAAAACATTTGCTAAAAGTGTCAGTTTCCACATCAATGTGTACATTAAAATCCCCCATCAGAACTACGTGATCATAATTTATAGCCAAATCAGACAGAAGGTTGCTAAATTCAGTCATGAACAATGAATATGGTCCTGGTGGTCTGTAGACTAGCACTATAATTGTGTTGGAATCTGTTTTAATATTTAAAACGAATACCTCGAAGGATGTAAAGTTGCCTAAATTTTTAGACGTGATTTGCATTTTATTACAATGAATTATTCCAAGGCCTCCTCCTCGACCAGAATCTCTAGACTTATGAAGGAACGAGTATCCATCTGGTGACGCCTCTGCTAAGGGAACAGTGTCACATTTACTAAGCCAGGTTTCAGTAAGAAGACACAGATCAGATTTTGTACTTAATATAATATCATTTACCAAAACAGCTTTAGTGCCAAGAGAGCGAATGTTCAATAAACAGCATTTAAAACTGCATGGTTTTTTCTGAACTGGCGATATATTTTTTGTTTTAATTTGAAGTAAATTTCTATTACAGATGCCCCTGGTGGAGGGTCTGGTTTTATCCCTTGGTCTAATTATACACCTTATTTTTTGGTTATCAATTAATTTAAGGTTTGTATCAAGACTAAATTTACTGGATGCCCCACAACAGGGATTATGGATAACAGCTTCAGTAAAATAACAGGTGGGATAAACAACAGCCTGTGATTTAAGATCACATGACTGCGGCCTGGATGGTGCTCTAATCAGTCAACCAGGCAGTTTTGCTGCCATATTTTGGGATAATACATAAGATCCCCTCCAGTTAGGATGAAGACCATCTCTTCTGAAAAATCCAGGCCTTTCCCAAAAATCATCCCAATTGTTCACAAATGCTATGCTTTTATTTGCACACCAGGTTTCTAGCCAGCAGTGAAAGGAATGCAATCTGCTATAAATCACATCCCCTCTATATAATCTTGGTAAGGGACCAGATACAATTAAATTCCGACATTTTGTTTTAGCTTTGGTGCATAGAGAGATGAAGTTCCGCTTTAATACCTCAGATTGCCGTAAATAAATATCATTAGTGCCGACATGCAGCAATAAGGTAGATACTTCATCGTCGGCGACACGGTCCAATGCGGCCTCTATGCCAGAAATCTTGACCCCTGCGAGGCACTTAACATTAACTGCTGGTTTAACATAGTTTGGAATTCTAACATTCCGCACTATGGAATCGCCAATTATGAGCACTTTATTATTCTCAGTTTCCACAGACGCGCTGCGGAGAGCTGAGAATCTGTTCTGGGTCCGAATTGGTGACCTGGGTGCTGGGGGACTAAATTTTGGATTCTTAGACCCCCGTCTTACTGTTACCCACTCGCCCTGTGGCTGAATTGGTGCTGCTGCTTTCGGCCGCGCACTGACTACAGTGGGACCTGGAGAGACTGAGGCCGAATCAGAAGTTGCCGAATTGTCTAAACAAACCGAGTCGATCCAATTTTCGGTTTGCCTAATCGCTATCAGATTCCTAACGCGGTCCTCCAATTCGCGTATTTTCCCGACCAACTCTAAATTAACTAAACATTTTTGGCAGGTGAAGCTATCTTTACTGTCGGCCGGAAAACCTGAGCTGTACATACTGCAGGACACACAACATATAAATGCGCCCTCGACGGGCAGAGAGCAGATAGAACTTACATTGAGTATCGAAGTCATCTTTGCCGTTTTTATAGGTGCTTCGGCGCTTTCCGTGTTCAGCTGAATCACCGTCGCTTTAAGTTTCCACCACCCGCTGAGCGATCGACTTTAATTTTTCACTGCCGGTTATTTCTACTGGTCAGCTGCCGGCTTTACCTCAGATGAACTTGCTCGGGTGCTTGCGAAGGGCTACATGCCTGTGGGAGACGCCGCCGCTCTCTGCTTCCGCTCGCTGATCCGCTCTCTGCTTCCGCTCGCTGATCCACTCTCTGCTTCCGCTCGCTGATCTGCTCTCTGCTTCCGCTCGCTGATCCGCTCTCTGCTTCCGCACGTCAGGGACATCATCCTTGCAGATGTTCTAAAACAAAGTTGCTCTGCAAACCGAGTATTATAAGTGTGTATGGTTGGATTCCTTATCATGATGCCTTTCGGGATAAGATTTTCCTGGTTTTTTAATGTTCTGTAGAAAATGAGTTGAATGTGGATTTGCGCCAGAAATAAGAGACAACAACGGTTCAGGTGGATGGCTTAAAGGTGTTAATTTCACCTTGCCGTCTGAAAAACACATCCCACGCGATTCAAATGTAACCCTCTGTGCTTGGCAGTACTCACACATGATGTCCATTTCTCCTATTGTAACTTTTGGATGTAAGCAATAATCTTTTTCAATGTTATAATTGAATCCCTCCAAATGCAGACCCTGACGCCTGTGTAACGTGGTAGCCTGTGAATATTGTATCCGTCGAATTCGATTCTGTTCAGCTATCAATTGTGATTGTCGTATACGTTGATCAGCATGCCTGCGAGCCTTCTCTCTCAATCTGCTTCTGTCTCACTTTGTCTGTGTAACCTGACTCCTGTGGTCATATGTAAGCACGTTTTTTGGGTGTTTGTGAGGCCGTCAATTGTGATTGTCGTATACGTTGATCAGCGAGCCTTCTCTCTCGATCTGCTTCTGTCTCACTTTCTCTGTGTAACCTGATGCCTGTGGTCATACGTAATTTCCGTTTCAAACGCGAGTGCATTATAATATGTTCTGTGGTCATATGTAATTTCCGTTTCAAATGCAAAAAGAATTTTATATATATAGATTTAAAAATGGAAAAAGAATCTGAAAATCTAACAACATCACATTAAAGTTCGTTATTAATATATTTGGATTTATTTCGGGACCACTGCATCTCAGATTATTTCTTGTATAAGTTTGGCTGTGGCGAAAAATAAAAACCTTTTTAGTAAATTTTTATTTTACTAGGAGTTTCCCCCCAATCACTTTGCTCGCCAACCCCCCCGGCCTGCGCTATGTGCCAGCCACTTCACGTCTCTGCCGCTCGCGTTGTGAAGAGGGGGGCTAAACGCACCCCAAGGAGACGCAGTCGCTCCTCTGAAACCTCCTCTTAAACGGTGATACAATGGGAAACAAATAGAGTTTTTTTTTTACCTCCTCTTTGCTCAATCAGCTGCTGGTTTGATCTGCATCTTGCACAGCACTTCAAACATTTAAAAGCCTGTACAGCAGCTGTCCTACTCTTTGTCTTTTATTTCCAGCCCCGGGTGTGGTTGAATCTTTTGGCACAAAGTCTCGTCTTGCGGGATGTGAGTTCTTGATATTTTTTAGTTTATAATTTAAAAACGGAATAAGAATCTGAAAATCTAACAACATCACATTAAAGTTCGATAAATCCTGAATGATACCAAACATATATATGTAGGTTTTAAAATAAGGACGATATAAAAAGTGACATAAATAGTCACATAAAATTGTTGCACAAAATCGTTACACTTTTAGGCTTAGGATTTTACATACAGAGAGAGTAGATAGTACATAAATATAATCTTAAGATTTCCTATTATGACAGCAGTGTGGTCATACTGACAAGAGACGAAGGAAAACCAAATTCAAACCGCACTGCATTGCTTTAACTGTCTGAATGAACTGTGGACAACAAACATTTTCAAAGGTTTTGCTTACTCGTGTTGCCGATTATGATAGACATGTTATTTCCAATTGACCGTATCACATAGGAATCTGTAGAAATGCGAAATTAACTTTTTGGAGTGTTTAATCATTTACTGATGCGGACACCTGTTTAATTGAGCTAAAATGCTTTGCTGCTGATTTTCATTTGTGCTCAACATCTGCTGCTTCTTGTTTATAGTCAGCCAGCATTGATTAATTCCACTTGCCCTAAGACAATGTCCTAATGAAACCTTTCACCATGTTCATCTCTGACTGCACCAAGATTAACAGGAAGAAGTCCAAGAGTGAATGCAGAAAATGAATCTTTAGTGACACGTTGTACTTCATGGCCTTGAATGCTTGAAGCAAGTTGTCCACCATCTTGACATAGTTTGGTGGTCTGTGGTTGAAACAATTGATTTCACCAGTGTCCTTGAATGCCTTCCACGTGATTTCCACCATCTCCACTAGCAGATGTTTGAACCTCTTGTCATTGGTGATGTGTTTGATGACTAACAAAAATTCTTTCCTAAGCCCTGGCATCAGTTAATCATGGAAACATCTTGCTTGTGCTTCACTTTCGTAAAACGGTTTATCTATCCAAGTTTTATATGAAGAGGAGGAAAAAATATTTTTGTTGGGTCTACAAGTGGTTTATGGGCCACACTTGACAGTGCGGTAATGTAACCGAATGAGCTGTGCAATGAGGACAAATGAAACTGAGTAAGGGGATGGTGCAAAAGTTGCAAGAGTGCTTTTATTAAAAACCAAACTCAAAAACAAAACAGAGTCCAAAGTGATTCCAAGTTCAATAAATAAATAATCCATAAAAACGATAAGTCATCATCATCAGTCAGTCATTTTCCAACCCGCTATATCCTAACTACAGGGTCACGGGGTTCTGCTGGAGCCAATCCCAGCCAACACAGGGTGCAAGGCAGGAACAAACCCCAGGCAGGATAAGTGGAGTTTAAAAATCCAAAATAAATAAATCCATTAAAATGAGGATAAAAACAATGGCTGGACGCAGTTCTCTTTTATAAACCTGGTGCCTTCTTCCTTCTACTTGGTGGCTCCCCTGCTTCTCCCATCGGGCATTGCAACAGGGGAGTTGCCCTACCTGCAGCTGCTGCTGACCTTCTCTTGCTGGTCTGGTAGCCTTCCATCTCCTGGCTCCATACAGTCCCCGTTGGAGTAAGACTAGGGTTCCCCCAACGGCCAGGGCGCTCACGCTCAACCTTTCTCTCCTCTCTTCTAACCTCTGTACTTCTCTCTTTTCTTCTCCTTCTTTTTCTCCCTCTTCATTCACACTTCTCCTATTTATAATGGGGACATGGCATAGGTATGGCGATTAGCAGTTCCCGGCATCAATTACGGACACGGGCGATCATGCACCCGTGCACTTCAATGCGGAAATGCCTATGCGGAACCACTCTGGCCACACTACCACACCCCCTCTGTAAGCCGCAGGTGCAGCGATATACCACAAAGCCCTTAAAGAGCAGCCAGTTCTTTTAAATGTTATGGCTCGGCTGGGTTCAGACCAGACCACCTCTCACTTTTTGAATGTATTTGTGGCTGGAGATCATGGTACCCCTGAGGACAGGGGTTCTAAGGAGAGGGCAGTATAGCATTTGTGGATCTGGACCTGATAGTGACGTGCTCCTTAGGTGGCCATGAACTGTCCTAGGGGGTGGGAATACCTGAAGAAGCAGACCCATGAGCAGCAGATGGAGGGGAGCACAGACACAGCACTTAGAGAGCACTTCCATCGTGTCTACCAGCTGCTAAAGCCCATCAGCCTGGGCCTGTGTAACTACTGATGAGCCTCAGCTTTGAATTGGCTCAAGGATTTGGGGCATAGAGTGGCATATGGGTTGCTTCTGAACCCTGTTGAGTGGAGTGAGGCAGAGCAGTGCAGCAGGTTTGAGCAGACAAAGAAAGAAAGCAGCTGGGAGCATACGTCACCACTCACAGACATGAGCAGCATGGCATAAGCAGCACTAAAGATGCCAAAAGATCTTTTTTAGGACCAATCGCCAACAATCGACATAAAAAGGCTAATTCCATTCCTCCATCTCTTGCACACCCCACTGTAAATATTTCCACTGTATATTCTATGTCCTTTGCTTGAAGATGCTCATATCCTTAGAGAGCAATATAAATTAAACAGAACCTGCACCCACAATTCCATTTCCAGATGAATAAAACGAATACTTTCAGGGAGTCAGGGCGTCTCACACATGGTGAAGCTGTTGGGCTTCACTAAAATCCATACTGCTAAACTCTGCAGTGGCCTTGTGTCTTCATCTACTATCTTGTGCCCTTTGTAACAGATCCAAACTCCATATTTCCAATAAGACTTCCTGCTGTAAATGGGAAAGCTGAATGGTTATTCAAAATTGATGCTCGGCAGATTTTGAATTTTCTGAATATGCGAATGCCAGGCTCTACTTACTGGCCAATAGTCGGACCTTTAGGGTAAGGCTGATTTATCATAATGATGAGGGACTCTGATCCGGGCACAAGTCAAGTGATCCAGGTGGGATCAAGTGCGATTAACATCGAGTATATAAAGTCAAAGGCAGATGATCAAAGTGCAGTTTGAGACTCGCAAGAGAATAGCAAGGTAGGAGGAATAACTGCATATTTTGGTTTTTGGATTTGCTTTGCTTTACGAAAAGGGGAAAGGGGTCTGAAGGGACTTTTTTGTTGCTAAGAAAAGCGACACACTGAGCCTAATATAATGATGGGAATGCGTAACTAAATCAGCAGTGCTATGTAGGCTTCTGCAGCAAGGTGACGTAGTGGTTAGCTAGAGACTAGCTGGAGAATCCTGGGTATGAATGCAGGTCATTGTCTACATTAAATTTACATTTTCTCCTTGGGTCAAAGACATGCATATTAAACTAACTGGTACTTCTGACCCATATAGTTAAAGTAGGTGGGTATGGGTGGGTTTGTCTAGGGTTGGTTCCTGCTGGGATAGGCTGTGATCATCATGGCCATGAACTGAGTTACATGATGATAAAAGGATGGATGGATGAGTGGGTGGTTCAGTTGGGTGAATGGAAGGATGGATGGATGGATGGTTGGATGGATGGAAATATGACTCAAAACCAAAGCATCTAGTTGCTCAGCAGTACAAAATATTACATATTTGTCCTGGGTGGGTGTATTCAATGTCTTTGTTTCTACAGATCAAATTAAGTGCAGGTGTAGGGAGGAGCTGACACCTTGCAGCTTAGCTAAAACGATAAAATTAAATAAATGAATGAAAATGGATTTAGGCCTCTGGCTTTTTCAAATATTTACAATTCTTAGCAAAACTGTAACAAAGTGAAATTTCATCCATCCATCATCCAACCCACTATATCCTAACTACAGGGTCAGGGGGGTCTTCATGAGCCAATCCCAGCCAGCATAAGGCACAAGGCAGGAACAAACTCCTGGGCAGGGAGCCAGCCCACCGCAGGGCACACACACACACATACACACACCAAACACACACTAGGGACAATTTAGAATCGCCAATGCACCTAACCTGCATGTCTTTAGACTGTGGGAGGCAGTGCAGGATTTACGTATAAGCTACACAAGCTATAGCAAACAAATTGTCCAAGTGAGCAATTGTCATATATACTTAAATATACTACAGCATTATTTGTCCCAATGCCGCACGTCAGGGACGTCCAATATTCTTCGCCCAATTTTTTTGCGCGTCTTTTCGAAGAACAGAGCGCTGTTGTGCCTAGGGTTTGCATTACTGATAACCGGTTAACCAATATTACCGGTAATTATGACTACCGAAATTACTGATAAATTTCGACAGTAAATGCCGGTAATTTCGGTAAATTATGTTCCCTCAGTCTCATGTGCATAGAAAGTGACAAACTACGCAGTTTATCATTTGATGATGTCATCAGTGACTTTGCTCTGGCAAAGGCAAGAAAGAAAATATTTTAGTTTAATATAATTCCTTAATCCTTATACCATGTTTCAAGATATTAGATAATAAACCTTTGTACATTGTGCCTTTTAAAAGAACTTTTGTGTCTTTTTACCAGAGTTTGCATTTTTAAGTGTATTATGAATAAAAATTATTTTAAGCATTTATTATTTCACTATCTATATACTTCTTAATTGTATTTCAGTTTAAACCTCTAGGTATCGGAAAATCATATTTGGCACTTACATAGAATATCTGGACTTATAAAGGGCCCCATGTCTCAAATAGCTTAGGGCCTTATCAGTTCTAAATCCGGCCCTGGTGGGAGGAAACCGGAGCACCGGAGGAAACTCGTGCAGACACAGGGAGAACATGCAGGGAGGACCCGGGACAAAGTGAAATTGCCAATAGTTAAATGCTATGAAGCACAATACAATTAATTTCTTTTTAAATGTGAAAGCCCAAGTAAAACCTTATGCTCGCCACTTTGTTGTATTACATCACAGTGACATGGTGGTAGTGAATGAATAGGATGACTGCCTTATGTACTGCACAGTAATATTTTGTGAAGGGGTGTTTAACTGGCAAGAAAGGAACCACCAGGGTAGAAGAGGGGATAAGACCTCTGGTGGCATGAGAGCATCACATTGACATTGGTGACGTCCTGCAATTGCCATTGAGGGAAAGCAGAGACTGTTATAGAAACTATAGAAGAAGGCACAGCAAACTGGTGGCACCTTACATGACTTCTAGTCAGAGGGGATGTGAAATTTGACAACTGCATCACCTGAGTGTTTCAGATTACACAACTAGAAAATTGCAGGGTGTGTCAGATTAGATGACTCTGTGATGATGTTCTGATTTTAAACGTATCACAAGCTCACTCCTTTTTCTGACAGCTATTAACATGCTGACTGATAGAACTGGTTAGTATCAGTTGAAGCCCGTATGGAACCCTAGGCTGGTGGAGGTTTTGTCCAGAGTGAGCACCCCTTGAGTTATCAAAATAGCATCTCTCAGAGTCCATAGCGTGGATAAGGGAGGGAGTGGGTCCAAAGGTCTGGGCCACATTCTCCCTGAGATACTAAAATGGACTCCGTCCGTGTCTGGAGCACACACCACTGAACTTTCATTAATAACACAATAGGCGTTTTCACACCACAAAAACTTCCTTTTTTTTCTGGAAACAACAACAACAATAACATTTATTTCTATAGCACGTTTTCATACAAATGATGTAGCTCAGCGTTTCTCAACCTTTAAGTATTTGCGACCCGAGTTTTCATAACAGTTTTAATCGCGTCCCCCTAACCTTTTTTTGAAACGCTAATACAATGTATTCCTATATTTTTTGCTGCCGATACACCACTACAAGTTTTATTTTACCTACTTAACTTTTATCGACATTTATCTAACTCTAGATTTATTTTTCTAGTATCAGAATGTAGTTTAAGTTAATTTGTTTAGGTTTCAATAGATGTATTTTTCATATTTTCGATTCTTGTTTTCTTTTTTTCACATCTTCGTGCCCCCTTTTTTTGTTACTTCCCCACAGGTTGAGAACCGCCGATGTAGCTCAAAGTGCTTTACAAGATGAAGAAAGAAAAAAAGAATAAATATAAAAATAAGATTAGGCAATACTAAGTAACAAAGAATAAAGTAAGGTCTGATGGCCAGGGAGGACAGAAAAAAAAAAAAAAACTCCAGGGACTGGAGCAAAAAAAATAAACAAAATCTGCAGGGGCTCCGAGGCCACAAGACCTTCTCTGGGCATTCTGCCTAACATCAATGATCTCAATCAGTCCTCATGGTTTTCAGGCTTCACGTGGAAGAACTTGATGATGATGATGGTCATGTGGACTTCTGGCCTTCAATCCATCAATGCAGGGACATCACGATGTTTTAATCAGGTGGTGGTGGGGGTGCAGATCGGCACCACGGAAAACCAGAAAAAGAACAGCAGAGAAAGTAGGGGTTAGTACAGAGTACAGCCTGGGCTACTTGGGGTCCCTGACAACTTTCGTATATTGTGTGTGTTTCGTGTGTTTTGTGTGTGACTTTTACGTAAAATGTAAGACATGCAAAGAGGAGTAATGCGGTGTGAAGTGAGGCACATTTGGGAGTTCATTGGGTAAAAACATTTATTATTTTGATGAAGTAAAACTTTGAAAATGCAGCCCGATCAGGAGTTTGGGAGTTCATGGGTTGCCCCACCTTATTGCTTTAAAGTAATTGTGACTTCATGGGGGATATTAATGCTTTGATACAGTGCATGACATGATGCATCATGGTGGTGCTATGAAGACGCGGAGTGAAGTGTGGTGCTCCATCTTCACAATAACTCACCAATGTCTAAACTACTAACAAAGTTTTTTAAGATGGTACCAAGTGCTTGAGGTTAACCAATCAGAACAATATATTGCTGTAGCTCCACCCACGATAGCGCCTGTTTCAATGAAAAGTACTCATCCTGCAGTAAAGGTGAAAAAAAGTGCCAGAAAGTACCTATTAGGAAGGACAAATGGCCAAAATTCCTACGGTTGGAGAACTACAAAAGTTTCTAAACCTTGCCTGACTCCTGAAAAAGTTTCTGTGGTGGAAAAATCCCTTGTATTGTCTAATGCAGGGATCCTCAGTCACGGTTCTGGAGGGCCACAGTGCCTACAAGTTTTCATTTCCAGCCAGTAATGGAATCTGGTATTTAACTTTATGCCTTGTTAGTGCTTTCATTCATCAAAGACAAATCTTAGTGGCATTGTAGATCAGAGGTCCACAATTACAGTCCTGGAAGTCCGCAGTGGCTGCAGGTTTTTACTTTAATCAATTTCTTAATTAAAACCCATTTATTTACTACTGAAGCAATGCTGTTTTCATTATTATTACCACGCTTTATATTAACTTCACCGGTTTATTGTCTGGTACAAATCTTGTAATCGATATTTAACCCATGTGCTGTTGTCCAAACAACTTGAAATTTTCCACAATTACTCACTTGTGAAGACAATACATGAATCAAGAATCAGTTTCACTAATTAATCAATTAATCCATGTTAATTAAGAAATGAAACTTTCATATGAAGAGTAGTACACGAATTCACCAATAGATGGCGCTAGTAACAGATAGAACTAAAACAAACCCAAGACTAAAAAGTTGAAAATAATATACATATTAAAAAATACTTTTTAAAAACCATGCTTATATTAAGTTAAAAAGTGTACTAAAAAGTAAAAAATAAGTCTCTCATACATCACTCGTAAAATAAAACCGTGGGTGCTTTTCACCGATTAACATTTTAAAAACACTTCTTAAAATGTCAGCAAAAGTGCTCACCTTTTATTTTACTTATATTTTACTTTTACGTACATTTTTTTATTTAATATAAGCATGGTTTTTAAAAAGTATGCTTTTATATCTATATTATTAGGCTTAATTTTAGTTATCTTGCATGTTACAATTCAGAAACCTTAATTGCCTGTTTTAGTTTTTACCAGCTGCATTTAAGTTTTAATTGTTGACGTAACATCAGGGAGATTGTTCTAAAAGTCCTGGTGCCTCTTGTATAAATGGTGCCTACACAAAAAAATGTTGCATACACCCGCTTCCACACTCACTTCAAGATGTACTAAACTTGCTGTTAACATGCTGACTCAGTAGAGGGTCTCTACACATAATGTTTAAGATTAGATCTTAATATGTCCACATGTGTTCCTGGGGTGTACTTACTTTTTCACGTGACAATACATTTATATTTACATGATGTTTTCCAGAACAAAATCATTGCATAAATCAAGAAACATCTATCTATCTGTCTATCTATCTATCTATCTATTGTCACACACATGTGAGGCAGCTAAAAGGTCACTTCTGGTTCCAGCCCTTTTGACGTCACTTCCTATATTGGCCTTTAAAGACACCATCTTTCCTCTATCCCCACAGTTCCGTTTTGGATAACTACACATCTGTACATCATTTAATCCTGTTTTGCAGCCAGGATATACAGTAATATAAGGGTGGCTGCCCTAAACCTTTTTTGGACTCTTTGTCAATTATTGTGCCACTATCTATCTATCTATCTATCTATCTATCTATCTATCTATCTATCTATCTATCTATCTATTATATAGTGCCTTTCACATAATCTATCTATCTATTTATTATATAGTGCCTTTCAGATAATCTATCTATCTATCTATCTATTATATATGGCCTTTCACATAATCTATCTATCTATCTATTATATAGTGCCTTTCACTTATCTATCTATCTATTATATAGTGCCTTTCAGATAATCTATCTATCTATCTATCTATCTATCTATCTATCTATCTATCTATTATATAGTGCCTTTCACATAATCTATTATCTATTATATAGTGCCTTTCACTTATCAATCTATCTATCTATTATATAGTGTCTTTCACTTATCTATCTATCTAT
>JANRMT010027041.1:22717687-22766199 GCA_026402145.1 Polypterus bichir lapradei
ATAGTGCCTTTCCTATCTATCTATCTATCTATCTATCTATCTATCTAAAGCTAACCTTAAATAAGACCATCTTTGAACTGGTGTCTGGTTAGAGATCCAGTTCTCCGAAGGCATTCCCTTCTGGTCTGTAACCTCCCTCATGCTCTTCAGTTACAAATGACCCCCATTACTGTAGCCTGTTGCCTAGTAAGTAAGACTGTCTGCTCTGAGCTGCAGATGATGAAACACTAATTCTGCCTCCACTGTAAGCTGCAGATGTAAATGACACCATCCTCTGAACAGTGCAAAATTAGACAAGCACTACCCAGCAGAAGCCTCACGCAGCCATAGATGACCCCCGTTCATGCACATACATCGATTGGCTCCCGGCTAAAGCCAACCAGGCTCCAACTTGTTTGTAAACTTGTCCGTGTTCTAACTTTACTGACGACCTCCCTCACCTCCTCCACCTTATTCATAGTCACACATGACCTTGCTGCTCAGAGTTATTAATGGCCGAACTCTGTCTCCCCCTCCTCCTCACAACACTTTCCCACTCTAAAGTACGCCTACACACTTCGTGCTGTTACGCATGACCCCCGTCACCTTTTCCTCTAAAGGACTCTGCACATGCAGTCATAAACCTTTTGAACTTTAGGCAGCATGCAGTTAAATGGTTAACTCTTCCTTCTCCTCCTCCTTTTGCCTTCCATTAAATGGATTGAAAGCAGTGGTGGTGTCAGAAGACAGCTGAGTGTCAATGTCTGGTGAACGCTGGCCTAGCATTAGAATCTAGACAGAAAAAGGTAAGAAAAATGAACATGATCTATTAGTTATAAAAGGATCGTAAAACGTGATGTGGCCTGTATGACAAATGGACCATTCAATGAACGTGTATTTGCTTTCCCATCATGTTTTGAAGGTCAATCATTAATGAAAATTAGCAAGATGCAGCAGGCATTATGTGTGACCCTCTAAGTTAGCTGTGACTCAACAAACCCAAAAAGGAGAAATCTGTCCAAACAAGCTGGACCTCAATGTCCTTAAAGTATCAATGAACCAGTACCTGAGATCCAAACGTCCTCAGCATGAAGCTCCATATCGGTTTCTTCAACAGGGAGGGGAAGTTCTAATCTTAAGGATGTGGAAAAGAAATCACAGGATCTTAAGGTGAAATTCATCACCCAGTAAGGCATAAGGCTACGTTGACACTGCTACACTATAATTTAAAAACTCAGACTTTAGCCTCCATTTCCACCTTTTGTCCACACCACCCTGCCACTTTTAACTCCCCATAAACAGAAACTTTTGATAAAGTTGTCCAGAGCCTTTTATAGACTTCTGAACAGCTGCAATATGGAAGGATGAAAATGCAGACTGATTGGTTTGTGCTTATTACAAGGCTCTTCCCTGTGAGATAGTGGGGTCTATGGCAGGTGCAATTTAAATAAATAAATTTTCAGGTGGGGTGCAGGTAGCATGGCTCTGGAGGCAGACGTGGGGGAACACTTGTGACATTGACCCGTTCCCTTATTAGTGCTGGAGCCATGATTGCTGCACCTGCATCCCACAAGGTTTTTAAAAGAGAACAGAGGTGCAAGAAGGAAGAGAACAAAATGAGAGGTGAAACAAGAGACATGAGTGAGCGCAGTACCGGGTGCCTGGGAGAAAGGTGGCAAATCAGTCAGAAGCCTCGCAGTGGACCCAATGATCGGCGCTCCATGAGGTGAATCGTTACCCTCTGACTTAATGGAGGAGTAGGTACAATGGTGGTGAAGTCCTATTTAGGGATTCATGGGATGCCAGGAGAGCTTAAAGGAATATGGGAGCACAGCTGGTTCTAAGCGGTCTAGCAGACACCGATGGAAGGCAGCCAAGATGGAGGTCAGAAAGGGAGGGCTACAGCTGCTGGAGTCTCCGACCGGCTGAGCCAGCAATTGGGTGAGCTGGGGAGACAGGAGAAGGGAAGTTGTGCTGGGCTCACTTGAAGGGAGAAAGAAAAGCAAGGACCCAAAAACTGTGCTAATTAAATCTGGTTTTACCCTCGGATTATTTATTTGAATTTTTAACTCGGATTATCACTTGAATTTTATGGATTATTTATTTATTTAATATTTATTGAAGATCTTTGATGCACTGCACTTTGAATGTTTTTATTTGGTGCTAAATAAAAGCACTTCAATTATTTTGCACCAACCATCCTGCTAACTGTGTGTGTCCTCATTTGCCAGGCTCATTGGTGGTTCTAGAGGCTCCTTGAGGCAACTAGGGAGTGTAGAGCCATCCTGGACCGCCACATTCTCTGATTGGATGGTGGCAGATAGCGCTCCTTGTAGGGCTGTAAAATGTTACTGTACTTGCACCAACATGACTACCAGTCTGCATTCTCAGTAGCTGTGCTTCCTTTACACTTATATATTACTCTCAATAACAATTCCACCTCATCATCGATCCAAACAGATCAGCCTGTGTTCTTGTTTCAAGTATTCGCCATTGCTGTTCTCCATGTGGGCAGCATGGTGGCGCTGTGGTAGCGCTGCTGCCTCACAGTTAGGAGGCCCGGGTTCGCTTCCCGAGTCCTCCCTGCGTGGAGTTTGCATGTTCTCCCCGTGTCTGCGTGGGTTTCCTCCGGGTGCTCCGGTTTCCTCCCACAGTCCAAAGACATGCAGGATAGGTGGATTGACGATTCTAAATTGGGCTTGGTGTGTGGGTGTGTTTGTGTGTGTCCTGCGGTCCTGCCTTGTGCCCTGTGTTGGCTGGGATTGGCTCCAGCAGACCCCCGTGACCCTGTGTTTGGATTCAGTGGGTTGGAAAATGGATGGATGGATGGATGTTCTCCATGTGTAAACACAAGTCCTCTCTTCCTGTTCCGGCTAATGTGTGCATCTCCGTTGTATATAAACGTCATACAAGTTGGCAGTCATTTCAGTTTGAGCAGACATGCTTTCATAAACAATGTACAAATAGTAGTGTGGATAGAGATTGTTTTTGCTTGGTGGAGTGCAGTTGACACCCCTAGTTGATATTGATGGCCTAGTTTATATGGGCAGAGCTACACCAATTGATTCCGCAATTTAACTCACCATTACAAAGTCTTATGACCCAAATCCCATCCGACACTAGCTTAAACTGACTGCAGTCCTGTTCTTCACTATGTTATGCACAACATTGTTCACCGAAACACATCTTATACCTTCCATACCCTTTTCACCATCTCTGGTCTTCCTTTCTTCCACCATTTGTGCTTTTTCTAAAACTATTCCACACAACACCAAGCTCGGAGGCTCTCCGGCCTTTTCTTCCTTGACTTTACCATGGACATTACCTTTCTGCACACAGTCATCCCTCACACTGAAAGTCTCATCACCCTTAGAGAGGCATTCAACAGATATTCAGCCCAGGGTCCTCACACAAACAGCGTTATCAGAATGGTAGAACTGTTTCTTACCCTCAATGCCTTCTTCTTTGATAACAGCGTTTTTCAGCAGATTAGTGGCATTGCTATAGGTATCCAGTATGGGACCTAGCTATGCCAACATGTTCATCGGCTTCATTGGCTGGGTGGAAGACCATTTCTTTTCTTCCTGCCTAGGCTTTGTACTAGACCTGTACAAAAGATAGACTGACAATTGTGTTGGTGCTCCCTCTTGTTCTGGAAGCCAGGTATGGGAATTCATTAATGATTTTATTAGTTTCCATCAATCTCTCACGTTTACAGTCAAAGTTTCTACCACAACTCTACCATTTTTAGATATCAGTCACTCTATCAGCTTTCCAAGAATCTCTGCTTATTATAAGCCAACTGACTCACATACTTACCTTCTCTACAGCTCCTTCCACCTTTGGCATACTAAAAATTCTCAACCTCTTTCACAGCTCCTTAGATACCACCACCTCTGCAGTGATAAGGTTGACTTCTGCAATGAAGGACTCAGAATGAGAACTTTCTTCATTGATATAGAGGATACCCTTCTCATATTGTTGACAGGGCCTTCAGTCAAGTCAGGAGTAGTCCTAGCAACATCCACTCCAAGAGAAACCCCAATGATGAAACACACATCCTACTGGCCTTCCCATTTTATCTCTCCCAAAGGTCATAAAACAAAATTTTCAGATTTTGCAGACTGATCCTTCCACAGGTGTCTTTCTTTCTTGACCCTCCCTAGATTTCCTTCCATCGACTACCTAACCTACGTAAACTTTTCATCCACAGCTCACTTCAGCTCACAGAGGAGAGCCACATTCCTCACCAGGCACTCTGAGCTGTAACAGGAGCCACTCTGTCACTTGCAACAAAAGCCTTGCGTCTGGTTCCTCTGGTAAATTCAGTATTAAACAATGGGCCTCTTGCCAGTTTAAAATTCTCATTTACTGCATTTCTTGTAGGAAGTGTTTAGCCATCTACAGAACAGAAACAGAAAGATGGCTAACAGACCATTTCATGGAACATGTTTGGGCCATGATGATCAAAAACCTTTTGAAGCCTTTAGCAGAACACTTTTTGATGTTTGTCACACTGATTTCTCTGACATTTGCTTAAACTAAAAAGGTTCTGCTCCTCCAAACGTTGTGTTCTTTCACAGGTTTTCAAAGACACTAAAAGCTAAGCTCATCCTCAGCTGGGGATCACACCTTTCTCCAGGTCTTAGTGACTGACTAACTTTTTAATCTCTCTCTCCTCTAGTGGCAATTTTTTCACACTTATTCTCCCCATTTCTGCCCCGTCTTTGTTCCCCATCCTATACATTGTCACACAAGTGTGAGTAGGAGACAACTAAAGGGCCTGAATAATGGTAATTCCACATCCGACCAGGAGCAGCGGGCTGCGCACTGACTGTCTTTCTCAATCCCTTGCAGACCATTCTCGGGAAATCCTGCCGGGTTCTGCTGCCTCCGATGATGTCACTTCTGGTCCCGGCACCTCTGATGGCGTCACTTCCAGTGCTGACAAATAAAGACGCCATCTTTACTGACAAGAATCAGTTCAGTTGTGGACACTGATCTATAAAGATCTATGCAATACCTTAAGCTTTTGCAGCCAGGACATAATATACGGGTGGCTAACCCTAACCCTAACCCCAAACCTTCTTGATGTCTTTGTGAGCTCTTTGTGATAACATGTTACCTGCTCTTTCCTTTTCAGGTACACTCCTGGTGAGGGCCTTACAGCCGAAATGTTGTGTCTTTTATCTCCATTTCTTTTCAGCATAGAAATAATCTTTAACCTTTTATTCCTCAGCTACTCAGAACCTCCGGTTCTTTTAAAACCAGTAAACCCCCGATTCTCTAAAGAATCGCAAATCCAACAATGGCAATCACTTTCTGTTCCCTCCGATATTTGGAGGGTTGAAAAATCATGGAGGGTGGGAGCGTCTTGGGAAAGTTTTCATTTAATTAAATAAATATATTTGTACTAAAATTAACCAATTTATTAAAACTAAAATTGAAATTTAATTGTTATATCATTTAAGTCCAAAATGTCTTTGAGTTGTTGAATTCATAAGTAAAAAAAAAAATATTGGAGTGCAAAGGTTTAAATGAAGTAAATTGGAAACAAAAAATTCATAAAATGGTAAATTCAAAATAGTTAATCAAAAATTTCCTTATAAACAACATTTTTGGTAAAGATGGCTTCCTGTCTTTGAATCAGCTCTGCCTGGTATGGAGTAGTTAAAACCTTCCCTTTAATGTCACATGAACGCCAGACTCTTGAAAAGGCAACATAAAGTTTTCCATGTCCAAATACAGGCTCAGATAGATAAATCCCTACTCCATGGTTTGTCCTTGGGATTTGTTAATCGTCATGGCAAATGCAGCCTTAATGGGAAATTGGTGTCATTTAAGTTTAAAAGGTAATTCCAGGTCAGAACAGGTCAATTCTGGGAATCAAAAGAGTATTGTCAGTATGGGATCCCGTAAGAACTTGTGCCTCAGTAACATTTTCTCTCATGCTGTTCACGACCAACCGTGTACCGTTGTATAAACTTTGTTTAGTATTAAGGTTTCTTAATAGCATGACTATTGTCCCTACTTTAAGGTTAAGATTGTGTTGTGGTAATCCGGTCGGGTTAATAGTGTTTAAATATTCTAAATATATGGGAAATTAAGATGCTTAGTTTTGTGTTCAGAATCAACGCTGTCAGTACTTAGAAAGACGTGGCTTTCCCCAGGAAGCAATCCAATCACTTGGTTATTTATCTGATCAACGTCAATAGGTTGCATATGCGTTGGTGTGCGAGTTCGCGTTCGGGCGGCGGTTTTATTATGCACAGCTTGCTTCTGGCCTCTGATCCCGGCTTGGAGATCTACATTACTAAACGAAGGTTGTATATGCAGTGGTGTGTGCGTTCGCGTTCAGGCGGCGGTTTTACTGTGACCTGAAGTTTAGTTTACAGGTTGTGTTGTGTTGTTTGGGCGCCACCTACTGACTCTGGGAAGCCACTGGGTTTGACTCTAGGGCGCTGAGGCACTGTGCACGTGCGCTTTCGGTGCGTCTGGCCTCTGACATCTGTGCATATATACAACCTTCGTTTAGTAATATAGATTACTTCTGGGTTCAGGAGTAGTCTCCATTCAGATCAGGAGTAGTCACCAGGCTGGAGAACCAGCCCCTTGCACCATGTAGTTCCTGAAACCTCAGATCTAATATGAGCCTTAAAAAGGCCAGAATAGCATCGTAGCTCCCAAGTTAAGTCTTTAACAGTGAGATTTTCTTAAACTTAGCAGTCATATTTAATTTAATATATTTAATATTTAAAAAAATGTCTTCATTTTTTATTTTTCCTCAATTAATGAGCTAACTGATTTGGCTTAAGTCATTTTCATCTATGAAATAATTAACAGTCAGCTGAAATTCTGTTCTAGGATGTAAATGTCCGAGGGCTGCTCCCCAGGATGGCTTTGTCTCAGACTGTCTGTACCTACCAGGACTTGGCTTACCGCACCATCAGACTGCCTGGCTGTGCTCCTCAAGTAAACCCCTTCTATACATACCCAGTGGCCCTAACCTGCAAATGTGGGAAATGCAACACGGACTTCAGCGATTGCACTCAAGAGACGACTGGAGCCAGCCACTGCACCAAGCCCTTCCTAGATTTTCATCTTGATCTGCATCACAGCAATTTCATCCCTCAGTGAAATGGAGTGATTAAGGTTCACCTTGCGTTGACAAGTTTCCACCATATGCCACTATATTAATTTATTGATTGGTTTCAACATCCAGTTCCAGGCTCCTGGGACACACAATTTATGCTAGTTATGTTGTCACAAGGAGGCACTTGTCTATAGGAACAAGTAGAAGACTTTACAAACATTTTGACGAGAGTATCCCTTTGTAGCCCAACAAGTCTGTCATTCCTATTGAGCAGTCACATTGTTGAAGGTCCCTAAAGTTCTTCATTCCAGTCCACTACTTGCTAGCCTAGTCTTTGTGTCTTCAGTTCTCTGTGTGAAGAAACCTTCTAACCTTTTGTGAAATATATCTTTAAGTTCTCAACTGTGTCCCTGTGTTTTTGTTAAAAGAATTTATGCGATTAGTAACAGCTAGGATGCACCATATCAATTCACTTCATAAATGTAAACACTGCCATTATGTCACCTCTTAATCTTCATTTGCTTCATTTGCTTAAAAAGGTTCTGCTCCTCCAAACTTCATCAAAAGCTCATACCTGTCATGATCGGACTTTCAATTTTAACTTTTGCTTTTTTGGTTCTTTGGTCTCCTAATTTTATTTTCAAGCACTTTGTGTGGTTTTGGAAACCAAGCAATCCACTTGTTATATTTATTTTGTGTTTCAACACATTTTTAACAATGTTAAAAATCAATGGCATTTTCCTGTGATGCCATGTAGTTCTTATTTTTAAAGGTGCATTCCATTTTTTTGTCCCATTACCATAAGTTAATGGCTGGTTAATAATGTGTTCCAGCAGCCGTGTCATATGAGATCATAGTCGTGACTATATTAGAGCAGGCTCTGATCTGGGACACTTCATCCAAGATCGTGGATTCACACCAAACCCTCAGTGTTCATTCTTTTGCTATGTTTTGATTTTTCTGGTTATGAAACATTGAGTATGATTTGAGTGTTATAATTTAACTCTGGTCACATATTCATTTCTTGGCTTATGAATTTCCTGTAACGCTTCCTGACTACAATTTTTGTTACACATCCTGAACATTGTTTATTTGATTCTTGTCTCCTTGGTTGCACCTTTTAGTTTGTAATTTTAACTGTGAATCGTCTCTCAATTCAATTTCCAATTTTCTTCGGTCATGAGGAAAGGTTCAACCATGCAAATCCGTTCTTATAGCTCAGAGTTAGCCTAAGTCACTCTTCTATGAACTTTCTCCAGCACTAGTACATGTCTTTTTGGTAATATGGAGACCAAAACTGCACACAGTACTCCACATGAGACCTCACTAGTGCATTATATATAGTGGATTGAGAATATATTCAGACCCCTTCAGTTTCTGCACACTTCATTCTGTTATAGATTTAATTTTAAATGGGAAAATTTGCCATTTTTGCCAATAAGCCAAGATTCATTAAAATGAATAATAAAATGTGTTTCCCAAAAGGTTTGCAAATTTATTAAAAATCAAAAACTGAAATCTCACATTCATTTAATTATTGACCACCTTAATTCAGTGCTTTGTAGAAGCCCCTTTGGCAGCAACTCCACTTTAATCTTCTTGGGTAATTCTGTACAAGCTTTGGATTTGTGTAGTTTATCCCGTTCTTCCTGGTAGATCCTCTCAAGCACCGTTACATTGGAAGGGAAGTGTCTGTGAACTGCCATCTTCAGTTTTCTCCACTCATGTTCTATGGGGTTTAAGTCTGGACTTTGTTTGAGTTCCAAAGCCACTCCAGTATTGTCCTGACAGTATGCTTCTGGTCATTGGCATGCTAAAAAATGTACCGTTACCCAAGTCTGGAGTCGCGTGAACTCTTTAGCAGGTTCTCTTTAAGGACATCTTTGTATTTGGCTACATTCATCCTTCTCATTTCTGACCTGCCCCCTTGCCCCTGCCACTGAGAAATACCCCCATAGCATGATGTTGCCACCACCATGCTTCATTGTAGGGATGGTGTATGGCCGTTGATGAGCATCACCTGGTTTTCACCAGACATAGTGATTGGAGTTTGGCCTAAAATGTTCAATTTTCATCTCACTATACTTGAGAATCTTTTTCCTTATACTCTCAGAGTCCTTTAAAGTGTAATACAGTATCCCTTTTACTAAAGAGTGGCCTCCACTCTAACATGTACACACCTGGTTAATCGAGTGTTGCTGAAATATTAGTCCTTCCAACAGTTTCTCTCATTGTGGCAGAGGATTTCTGAAACTTATTAGAGTGTCCAAGGCCTGTCTTGCCAGGTTACTCAGTTTGGCTGGAGAGCCAAATATAGGAAGAGTCCTGGTGGTTCCAAATTTCTTCCACTTCACAATTATTGAGGCCACTGTGCTCCTAGGAACACTCAGAGCTTTAGAAATGGTTTTATCCCCTTGCCCTGATCTCACCACAATTTGATTGCAGAGATCTACAGAGAGTTCATGGACTTTCATGGCTTGGTCTTTGTCCTGACATACACTGTGACTTGTGGGACCTTCTATACATAGGTACACGTGTGCCTTTCTAAACAATGTCCATTGTACCAGGGTGTTGTACAGCGTTAGCCATTATGGATGTAGTGAGAAGTCAAGCAAAATGACACCTTTTATTGGCTAACTAAAAAGATTACAATATGCAAGCTTTCAAGGAGGCAACTCAGTCCCCTTCTTCAGGCAAAGATTACATCTCAAAAGTCTGCATATTGTAACCTTTTCATTTAGCCAATAAGAGGTGTCATTTTGCTTGACCTCTCACTACACAAAGTCCAGACAGTTCATTTGCCACAGGTGACCTCCAGTCAGGTTCTAGGAACATCTCAAAGAGAATTAAATTAAACGGGATACACCTGACAAGTTACTGAGCGCATTCAAAGCAAAATCATCACCTTGGTATGCTTCACTAACACTTGAACCAGAATCTATCATGCTGTCACTATCAGCTCCTGAAGAACTGTCACTGTTATCACACAGTAAATCACTTTCTATTTCAAACTCTTTACGCGTCTGTATTCAACTTGCTCTGTCACCACAAATGCTGTGTCAACACCCGCCCTCCATCACCAGCCGCTGTTTACTGGATAACAACATGAGGGCAGCTCATGGTGGATCACTTTCTGATTTAGAGTTAAAAGTTACAAGGGTTGAAGACTAACGGCAGGACTATTTATTTAAAAAACAAATATGAAATTCTTATTAATATATTTGGATTAATTTCGGGACCACCACATCTCAGGTTATATCTTGTATAAGTTCAGGTGTGATGAAAACTAAAAACCTTTTTAGTAAATTATTATTTTACTAGGAGGATTTCCCCCGATTGCTTCGCTTGCCAACCCCCCGGCCTGCGCTATGTGGCAGCTACTTCATGTCTCTGCCGCTCGCGTTGTGAAGAGGGAGGCTGAACGCACCCCAAGGAGATGCGGTCGCTCCTCTGAAACCCCCTCTTGAATGGTAATACAATATTACAATATGCAAAT
Source organism: Polypterus bichir lapradei (assembly GCA_026402145.1). Lineage (NCBI taxonomy): Eukaryota > Metazoa > Chordata > Cladistia > Polypteriformes > Polypteridae > Polypterus > Polypterus bichir. The sequence goes on from JANRMT010027041.1 coordinate 22,728,256, forward strand.
ATGAATATGAATATGAAACAAATACAGTTTTTTTTACCTCCTCTTTGCTCAATCAGCTGCTGGCTTGCTGCCGTACCACGTGATCTGCATCTTGCTCATCGCTTCAAACATTTAAAAGCCCATACAGCATCTGTCCTACTCTCTGTCTTTTATTTCCGGCCCTGGGTGTGGTTAAATCATTTGGCACAAAGTCTTGTCTGCGGGATGTGAATTCTTGATATTTTTTAGTTTATAATTTAAAAACAGAAAAAGAATCTGGAAATCTAACAACATCACATTAAAGTTCGATAAATTCTGAAAAGAATGATACCAAACATATATATGTACGTTTTAAAGTAAGCCTGATTTAAAGCGTGACAAAAAAGTGACATTAAAAACATCACCATTGCACTTTTAGGCTTAAGATTTTATATATAGAGAGAGTAGATTTCCTGTTAGTCTTTAGTTTTAGTTTGTCATTTCGGTTTTTATTTCAGTTTGCGAAAAATGTTTTTTTATTAATAGTTTCAGTTTTGATTTTAGTTTTCGTTACCTATAATAACCTCGCTTTGGAGCTTGGTTAGCTTGTGGGACTCCAGAGCTGGCAGGTACCAACAGGTCAAGCGGAGTGTGGCACTGGCAGTGGTGGAGGCAAACACTTCAGCAGGGTAGGAGCTCAGTGAGGCAAAATGGAAAATGACTTCTGGCCGGCTTCTTGGCGATTCTGGCAACCTGTCAGGCAACTCAGGAGAGAGAAGCAGTGCCTTTCCCATGCTGTTTTTAGTAGGGATGGAGTGCTGCTGACTTCATCTGGAGGTGAAAGGGGCACTTTGAGGGCCTCCTGAATCGCACCGACGTGCCTTCCTTGGTGAACATGCAAACTCTGCATTAAGAACCTCTTGACAGTAGATTTAATCACGCAGTGTGCTACCTCCATGAAGACACAGCACTAACCAACCAAGGACTTACTGTATATATAATTCTGATATGCCTGTCTTCAACAGACTAGTGGCAGTTGCATAATACCAACATCAGAAAAAGAGAAAAAATATAACATAACACATACTTTATAACCTTTATTGTGAACAATAACAATGAAAATATAAAGAAAATATAAACAATCAATGACCAGAAACAAATTCCAGAATAAACAGATGAGGTAAAGATCAGACCACCGCTACTCCTCCTTACACTCCTCCTACTCCGCACATGCTGTTGATGCCCACCAATGCTTTCTCTTTCTCTTGCCCACCACAGTGAAATCAGAAGTGCATTTTCAGCTCCCCTTCATCAACAGAGCACAGCACCCCTTTGACCCCCCGCACCCTTTCAGACACCCCCATTCTATTCATCTGTTTATAATTCCAAAATGGAAGCAAATTCCATTCTTATTCTTGAATAAACATTCAACTAAAAAATCAAACAGATATCCATAGGTTCTGATCCACATTGCTTATTATTTCGACTTTTAAAAATGGCCAGCTTTGCGTCACCTAATAGAAAGTTGAACAGTTGCATCCTGCATCATGTTTTTTTATTATATTTAACTCCAAAAATGAAAAGGACTTCATTAAAATTTCCAATCAAATTTGTACACAAAACTTCAAAACATCTGAAAAATATCCTCAGTCTATTACAATGCAAAAACAAATGAAAAATCGTTTCTTTTTGTCCACAGAAAATGCAAGAATCATCTTCCATCCATCCATTATCCAACCCTCTATATCCTAACTACAGGGTCATGGGGGTCTGCTGGAGCCAATCCCAGCCAACACAGGGCACAAGGCAGGAAACAAACCCCGGGCAGGGCACCAGCCCACCACAGGGTGCAGACACACACACACACACCAGGGACAATTTAGAATCGCCAGTCCACCTAACCTGCATGTTTTTGGACTGTGGGAGGAATCCACGCAGACACAGGGAGAACAAGCAAACTCCACGCAGGGAGTACCCAGGAAGCGAACCCGGATCTCTTAACTGCGAGGCAGTAGCGCTACCCACTGCGCCATTGTGCCGTCCCGAGAATCATCTTGTGCTTCTTTAATAATTTTTAAAAAGGAGTTAGTGGCAATGATCCCATGCCCAATTCTCCACTGCAAGTCTGCTCCCTCCACGTAGGCCCACTGTGCCCTTCCACTCCCAGCATCTCCCTCCATGGAGTGTCCAGCTCAGACACCAATGCAGGGAAGTGAATCACCTTGACGCAGTACTCATAAAGCTCTCTTGGACAGACAATCAAAGCCCATCACTGTACCTTTAGTGAACTGAACAACTGAATAGTCCTGAAGTAATGAGAGGTCCACAGCAGGGCAAACATCCAACTTATTACCAGTGGAGCTGATGGAGTCATTGAGCAAGTGGTAGTCTTTAGCTACAGAGGAGAGAAAGTGCTGAATGGTCCTGATTGACTTTACTTCAAGAAGAGAAGCTAAGACTTCAGCATCAATGAATGACTTTGTAGTGGCATCCTAAATCTGTGCCAGTTTCAGTACCTGATGCTTAATAAGAACTGAAACAAAACTGTCACTGTGCAAGAGGGGACATGAAAAGACAGAGTTAAAAATTAAAGGCTCATTTTGTAGCCACCCAGTTGTATTAAAATTTGTCTTAAACACGAAGTTAACCAAGTGCCAAGTTAATAGGACACCTCTGTAAAATTTTGTCAACAAATAAATGTCCATTTTTTGTAAATTTATCACCAGGAGTGCTTCATCAAACCCTAACCCACCCACACAATGAAGGAAACTCAGTGCTAACTCCCTCCATCTCAGGGAATACGAAACACAGAAAAACTTAACATAATACATTGAACACATTACGTTACGGGCCTCACTAGTGAGTCACAGCAACAGAAATGACGAAAGTAGCAAATCCCGAATTGCACCCGAACTTCGACTCCACCAGAGGATGAGCTACGTCAACCAGGTCTGGAACTGAACTCCACTGGCCCTCAATAGTGTAATCCAGGTCTTTGGCCCTATGGAACAGGAGCAGCAATGAGAGCACACCGCTTTCAGTTTGTTGTCCAAGTTGTGGCTGAGGGTCGGGCAGAAGTTCAACCCTTTACTGCAACTCTGGCGGAACCATTTCAGTGTGAAACGCGTTCCTACCAATGACTGCTCATTCCACAGTCTGTATTCAGGGTCCAATCGACAACAGGGACCCTTTGTTTACCAAATAGTAAAGCAGTGGGTCTCAACCTGTGGGACGGGCCCCCCTAGGGGGGCGCGAAGTAACAAAAAGGGGGGCGCGAAGATGTGAAAAAAAGAAAACAAGAATCAAAAATATGAAAAAAAATCTGTTAAAACCAAAACAAATTAACTTAAACTACATTCTCATACTAGAACAATAAATATAGAGTTAGATAAATGTGAATAAAGGTTAAGTAGGCATAATAAAATACGCATCTACATTTCAAAAAAATGTTAGGGGGGGGCACGATTAAAACTGTTATGAAAACTCGGGTCGCAAATACAGTACTTAAAGGTTGAGAAACGCTGTAGTAAAGTCAAAGTCAAAGCGAACTTTATTGTCATCTCAACCATATACAAGTATACAGATAGATGAAATTATGAAGCTCAGGGTCCCCAGTGTAACAATATGAAGTGCAAATAGTAAATTAAAAATAGAATTAAAATTTAAATTTAAAATTAAAACACAAACAAGACAAGACATTGTGCAAAGACAAGACAAAGAAGTTGCTGCAATATTGACGTGTAGATAGCAATATGAACATTGATGCAATGTATGGCATTTATAATCTAGATACATAAATATAGTCAATAGATATGTAATATAATAAATAAATAATAGATATAGATAATACAAAAATTATCAGTGTATGATAATAGTTGTTTAAGACATGTGTAAACAATGACAGGTCAGAATGTTTCACAGCAGAAGGATATCAAGAGCGTCCAAATACTTAAAGGTCAGTTTGGGATTTTCAGTTCTTTTCTACCTGCACACTCGTCTTGGCAGGAAAGTGGCCTGCATGTATAAAAGTTCTGTTTTTAGAGGTGGTTGAGGCCGTGTGGAAGATCTCAGGGGGCAGCTTGGTGTTAAGGAGTCTGACAGCTTGGGGGTAGAAGCTATCCTGCCGCCTGGCAGATCTGGCTCTGATGCTGCAGTATCTTCTCTTGGATGGCAGAAGTGTGAAAAGTCCATGTGAGGGGTGTAAGGGGTCCTGCACAATGCTGCAGTATTCACTTTTGGCGATTTATTACATTAATAAGAAAAACTATTGTGGCCACTCTCTCTTTTTTTTTTTTTTTTTTTGAGTGTGCCACAATTATATATCATTATCATTCTCAAGCCCACTAAAGTCATTTCAGGTCAGTAGGAATCTTGGTCACTTTGGAGAGCAAGGCAGGAAAGAGCCTCAGACAGACTGCCAGGCCATCACAGGGCACATTCACGCCTCCCTCACCCCTTACACAAGGGCCAGTTTGGAATTGGCAATTAATCCAAAACCACACATCTTTATTATTTGTTCTGACCTTTCCTTGTAGTGAAATTAAAAGGTACACACAATCAATCTGTTGGTTCTCTAATAATTGTAACTATCAATTGAAAGTGGAAAAAAACGAGCCGTCACCCTCACTCCCTGGAATGAGATATGGCTCTGGGCAGCAGGCAGCAGCCTGTCAGCACTGGTATGAAGGTTGGCTCGGGGCCGTCTCTTTGTTCGGCAGACAGCAGGAATGTGTGGGAGTGGCAGGGAAAAGTCAACTAAAAACTTCATGCTGTTGAAACAGGACTGCTTTAGGCTTATTCGGCCGCCTAGATTGGCACCAAACAGGTGGTTGGCAAACATTCCACTGCGATCTGTGGGATATTTTGCAGGCTGCCTTGAGAGCATCTCCTGTAGAGGGGAGTGAATTTTCAGCTCTCTTTAACACCTGCCCACATCTGTTATCACAAAGCCCAGCTACAAGGCACTGCAGGAAAATCACTACCATGTTGAGTAACCTTTTCTTCACCGTGTTGTTACTGCCTTTCTGACATCTTTTCATAAAAATAGAATCAATCCAGAATGGTAAGGTTGAAGTGAGTGAGCAATATTTTATAAGGCCACAGAGCAACTGTACAATCAGATGGACGCATATTTCCAAATATTGTAGTAGGTCAAAAACTGAAATCAAAATCAAAATCTGAAATTCTCTGCTTAAGGAGAAAAGCCAAGCAAAATGACACCTTTTATTAGCTAACTAAAAGGATTACAATATGCAAGCTTTCGAGGCAACTCAGGCCCCTCCTGTACATCTTGCCTGAAGAAGAGGCCCGAGTTTCCTCGAAAGCTTGCATATTGTAATCATTTTAATTAGCCAATAAAAGGTGTCATTTTGCTTGGCTTTTCTCTACATTCATAATGGCTAACACGGTACAACACCCTAGTACTTCTGCTTAAGGAACAATTTAACTCTCAGAAAATTGTCTTTCCTTTTCCTATAACAAAATTCAGAAAAGCTTGCGATTAATGCACAGCTTGCCCTTAAATAAATCCCTAGCATGGAAATAAATGAACCTGGAAACGTCATGTCATTTTAGCAGTGTTTACACAAAAAAGACAACTGGCAACGTCCTCAGAAAATGACTTACAAGACCAGTTTAACATTTTTAAACCTTTTTACTCCAATCCTGGGTCACAGGATGCAAACTGATCCCAGCAGTATTAGTAGCAAGGCAAGAAACACATCTAGACTGGACAGTGGAAGGTCCGAGGGAGAGAGCTTATTCAGGGCATTACCTCCCCCTAAGAACTAGGTGGCACCCCCAATCCCCCACCCGGGTTTTCAGCAGTGCCTCGAGATTCCCACAGGGCTCCTTGTCAGTTGGAATTTGGAGCAGTTCTGCTAGGTTCTGTGGGCACCGGCAGGGGGTGCTGCAGGAACTGTTGAACCATGTGTGGCAACACTTCCACCACACCTGGAAGTGATGCCGGAAGAAGGTCGTTGGACACCTGGAGCACTTCAGGGTGCCCTATAAAAGGGGACAGCCACCACTACACAGGGAGCCAGAGTCGGGTGGAAGAGGATGAAGCTTGCTAGGAGGAGTGGAGGCGAAGAGACAGAAGAGAAGATGAGAGAGAGAAAGAAAAGAACAAGAGAAGTGTGTTTCGTGTACTGTGCTTGTGTGCTGTACTGGTGGGAAATGGGGGAAGACGTTTCCCACGTGGAAAAGAGAAAAAAAAATAAATAAAAGTGTGAGTGTTGAACTTGTGTCCTGCGTCTGTCTGTGTTGGGTTTGGGCAACAGGATTGCCCCCTGCAGGCCACTATATATATAAGCTATCAAGTAGTGTTGTAGACAGTATGACGTTAGGGACTTTCAAAACTCAACTTGATGTTTTTTTGGAAGAAATAAGTGGATAGGACTGGCGAGCTTTGTTGGGCTGAGTGGCCTGTTCTCGTCTTGATTGTTCTAATGTTTTAACAGAAACTGTAATGATGAGAGGTTTCTCTTCCTTTTTTCTATGCTACTCTTCGCCATAACATTTTTTCCTGCCAACCTGCCATGTACAACAGTCTTTCTAGCAAATTAAGCTCTCATTCACATTGGTGCTTTTAGTAATGAAGCATGGCAAGATTTTACAGAGGCAGAATGTTATCAAATGGCAGGATACTAACCTGTAGTCAAGTTAAGAGGCCATGTACTACACGCAAATCAAGACTTGGAAGAATCAACCTAAGAGGATGGCACCTGACTTAAAAAAAGCATACAGAAGGGGGAATGGATAGTCCAATAGCAACATAAACTAACATGTAAAGGGAATAGGGACAGGTTTCTATTTGACAGTCTCAGCTACAGTTAAATATGGGATGCAGTTGGAATGTCACACATGTACTTTTTACTGTATCTAACATCAATTATCCTTCAATGCCTATGAGTCCCTGATTTAATTATAGCCTGGGGATAGTGGTGTAACTATGGGAGTATGGACCACACTGGGTGACACCATCAGAGGTGGTGACACAAAAAGGACTGTCAATAAAGTTTTTGTACAATGTTTCAGGCTGAAATCATCAAGATGGATCTCCATATCTCCCACTGCTTGATGAAATGTTCGAGTATCCACAGCTGAAATCACTGAGGGGGAACAAACTTGTCCCCTGCTCAATGAGACAATTGAGTGTCCACAAAATGAAATTACCAAGGGCGAGGTGATCGATGAAACAATTGAGTGTTTGAGGACTGAAATTGCCAAGGGGGACCAACATACCACCTCCCTTCTTGATGAAATAATCGGCTGTCTGAGGGCTGAAATCAACAAATGGGGAACAAAATAATCGCTTCATGAGACAATCTAGTGTCCACAAGCTGAAATCACCAATGGGGGAGCCCTCAATGAAACAATCAAGTGTCTGCAGACTGAAATCACCAAAGGGGACCACCCCGCTTGACATAATGATTGAGTGTCCAAGGGCTGAAATTACCAGGAGGGAACAAATCCCTAACCCAAAATGCTCAATGAGACAAATGAATGTCTGCAGACTGAAATCACCAAGGAGGATCATCACCATTCCCTCAACCCAGTTTGTTGAAAAGATTGCGTATCAGCGGGCTGATATCACCAAAGAGGGAATGAGCTAACCCCCACCCCACCCCACCATCCCGCTGGATGAGACAATTGAGCATCCACAAGCTGAGATCATCAAGGGGGAGCCCCACTCCCATTTAATGAAATGATCAAGTGTCCATGGACTGAAATCACCAATGAATCGATCGAGTGTCCACACACCATTAGTAGTGAGAATTATCACACTACATTAAAAAGCCAGATATCCACACACTGCATTGTCTAAAGTATGACCAGCTGTCTCTTCAGGATCTTTATTAGGCCTGTCGGGGGGTCTTAATCCGGCCTTGGTTACTACGCTGGGTCACATCAACCCTAGTACGTCTGCCAGGGGAGTTGTTCGTATCTGCCAAGCATTTGCTTAAGGGCGTCTTTAAATCTTCCTGTGGTTTCGGTGTTCACATGTCCTGTGTTAAACTGGCTTATGTAACAACACAAGAAGAAGGAGTTTGGTGAAAGTGATTTTGTCTGATGAGTAACACACCGGGGCTGTGAATGCCTGAACCCTGAGAAACAGACATCATCATTTGTACAAATCTTGGCTTTGTTGACTTAGGATGATTTCCTCATCCATTGCTCAGATTTGTAAGCGCTCACAGTGAATGTGAAAGTAAAAGTTTGTGGTTGATTCTGATGCAGATAAATGTAACTTGAAGACATTTTATGTAGAGCTTTTCACTGTGGTTTAGCAGTGTAGCACCAATGCTTCTGGTTCTTCATGCCACCACACATCTACCAAGTCCTGATTGTGGATGTGTGTGCTTGACATTTTGCAGAGCTCTCTGTGTTCAGACGAATTTAGTTCCTCTTCTGTGTCACTTCTACATCTATGCTGAACATTCCCCTTCAGTTCAGCCTTCAAAGACAATAAAAGCGCGACATTTGGGTGAGACCTTCATTGTAGCTGCAGTAGAACTCAGACACCAACAGACACCTTGGGTGCAAGAGCATTTCTTTAGGTTAAGAGATACCATTTTGGGTTGTGTTCACCCTCCAGGTGAAGCTGCAGAGTGCTCAGTCTCCAGGTACACACTGAGTTTGGGCAGGCTGCCAGTGCATGTTTGGGCTCTGCCAGGGTAACGTTTTTAATTGTTTGTTTGATATTTTTATTGTTTTATGAGTTTTCATCTGATGTTAATTCTGGTTTTGGTTTACCTTTATGCAAACACATAGTTTTCTTTTATAAAAGTGTATTTCTCTGTGAGAATAATCCTTTTCTGGTTTTTGATTTTGTTGTTACTGTCTTATGATTGTGATTTATAGATTCAATTTTTGTAAATCCTATTTGCCTCATTTTTGCCTTTTTACCATTTTATTAGATTCAAATAAAATCCTTCAAGCATTCATTTTTTCTTGAATTAGTTTTTGAAAATAACGATGGCGTCCCTCAGCATGTGTTGTGGGAGGTGGTGTAGGAGTATGGGGTAACAGGCCTGCTCTTCCGTGCTATTCGTTCCCTTTATGAATGTAGTGAGGGCTGCATCCCAATTCTTGGTGTTAAGTCGAATTCATTCACGGTTGGTGTTGAGCTCCGTCAAGGCTGTGTTTCATCACCACTGCTGTTTGAGGTTTTCATGAACAGGATATCAAGTTGCACCCGAGGACATGAGCATGACCAGTTGAAGATTCTAGTGGTTCCATCGTTGGTTTAGGCCTTGTTCACACGGGCGTTAAGTTTTTGGATAAATGAACTTGCTCTGAACGTCCTAGACGTTTATGTTGCATTTTGTGGTGGCGATCGATTGACTTCTACACCGGCGTTCGTTTGTCTCTGTCTAACGCCAGCCTGCAGCCCAAATAGTAGTTTGTGTGTTAACCTGTGGAGGCAGTGTCGGGAACTGGGTATGAAAGCCCTTGTTGTTTTATTTGAGGTGCTTCCTTTCAATATGGACCATTTTGCTATGTTAGATATTAATCTTCTTGTTTAAAAATACTCGTAATACGGCGACGTAGGGAGAGAAAAAATCGCCGCCGCTACTGGGTTCATCCTCTGACTGCACAATGTCGGGTTAAAGGAAGTTTTTTTGTGCTTTATGAAGAAATGCGAAAATTTCCGCGCAAGTTTTTTAATTACTGTCAGATGTCGGTTTCCACTTTTGATTGTCTGCTGCAGCTGGTGCAATGCCACATTGCACGCCGATCAACCAATATGCGACTTGGTGTTAGCCCCGAAGAGAGACTACTTGTCACTTTGAGGTAAGGAAACAGTAGTCGAGTGTGCGCTTACACCGGTGTTATGCACTGAAATGCCCCCCCCGCCATGGATTGCCCCCCCTACATAATTGTTATCAAATATTATATTAGAACATAAATTAATAGGTTCATGGTTTACAAATTATATGAGACAATAAAATAAAATAAGCAATATGAAAATATATATGTTGTTTATGAAAATATATATGTTGTATATATATATCCGGTCCTCCGAAGCGTAAAATAAACGCGCAGAAAACGAACTAGAAGCGGTTTCCTTGCGTTCGTTGGGTTTTGCATGCAACGTTTTTTTGATGCCGTATAAACGCGCAGCCGGACAAACGCATGTCACCAAAGCCCGTGTGAACACTCTCATTGACTCCTACGTGTAGAAAACACTCGGCGCTTGATCCGCGCTCACCGGACGCTACGAACGCAAAAAAAACGCTCGATTTTAACGCCCGTGTGAACAAGGCCTTATGCATAAAAAGTTGTCCTCTTTGCCTCAACTGACTGTGACCTTTGGCATGCACTCAAGAAATTCTCTGCCAAGTGCGACACTGCTGGGATGAAGATCAGCAACCACCAAGTCTAAGGTCATGGTTCTCCTTCTCAGAAAATAATGGTTTGCTCTCTCCAGGCAAGGGGGGAGCAACTGTCGTTTGTTTTGTCAGGGAACTGGCAGATAAACATTTTGAGCATAAACTGAGAGATGTGTATATAAAACTAAACAACACAAAAAAGGAAGAAAGTGAAAAGAAACCGAAGCCCAATATTATAAGCAAAAATCGTGACCAAGAGAACAAGAGGATCAAAACCTTAAGTACACACAAGAAAAGAACACAATGATAAACTTTGTAATGTTTAGAGATTTGGGATCGACAGTTCGGTAAAGGGTTTCAATTCATAGGCGTTGTTTTATCCTGTCACGTCAACAATGTGTGAGTCCCAGCATTAGAGACAACACCCTTAGCATTACAGGAAGTGAACCTAACAACGGAAATAAACAATGGCGGGATCTGAGGATCCAAAATCATACAAAATCATGACACCCATAGTGAAGGAGTTCAGGTAGCTTGGAATCTTGTGAATGAGTGATTAACAAAGGGAATTTGAAATCAACAAGTTCTGCGGGTGGTGTATCGGCCTATGTTGGTGAAGCTGGAGCCGAGTCCAAAGAAAAATCACTTGGTTTACCAATCGACCTACATCATTGTCCTCACCTATGGTCCTGATCTGTGGGTAATGACATGAAAAATGAAATCGTGTGAACAAGTGACAGAAATGAGGTTTCTTCATAGGGAGGCTGGGCTGACACTCAGTAATAGGGTGAGAGGCTGAACAATTCAGGAGAGCATGACAGTAGAGTTGATGCTTCTGTAGAGGAAGAGGAGCCACTTGAGGTTGTTTGGGCATGTCATTAGGATGTTTCTCATTAGAGCTGCTCTGGACATGTCCCAATGAGCTGAGACCATGTGGTAGACCCTATACACGCTGGAGACTTTATATCTCTTGGCAGGCTTGGGAACATCTGAGAATTTCCACGAACAAACTGGAATCTGTTGCTTGGAAAAGGGAAGCTGGGATGAGCTGCTTCACTTGATGCTGAAGCAACTCTCCCGGTTTTCAAAAATTAGATGAGATGATTATTATGTTTAATATAAGAACATAAGAAACTTGGCTAACGAAAGATCCTTCACTCCATCATGCTTGTTTGTGTGAAAGAAAAATTAACTGCTTGCAAGCTACTTAGGGTTAATAGCTGACAAAGCTGTTTTGCTATAACAGCAGGTTATTCATATAAATCTTCCTGTCATCTGTCATAAAACAGGTTGCAGTAGGCTGACCAAAGACAACTTCCAGTTTCTTGAGGAACTCGTCTATTTGACACATGAAAGATGACCTTTCCTTCTTAAGGGTCTATCTGACAAGTAAAAAAAAAATAAGAACAGATGGCCCATTAGCGTAATAAAATAAAATGCTTAAGTAAACGATATTATGGGGTTTTTTTTATACAAAATGGGAAGAGGGAGGAAAAAGAAATTACAAAAAGCCAATCGGAAAATGGAACTTTGCTCTTCTGCCTTACAATGTAGAATCCATGTACTCATCTGTGACTGAATAAAAGTCTAATTGACTGAACTATTCCTGTCTTCCTTGGGGGGTTTCTTCCACATTTGTTTGGGCTAAGCTGTCCCAGTTTCTTATCTAGATACTCCCTAAATGTTGTCAAGGTTTCTGTTTCCTCTACATTACTCAGTAGTTTATTTCAGATTTCCACAACAATTTCCCTAAATAAGCACTTCTTGGCTTCAGTCTTAAGCGTACTTCCCCTTAATTTCCACTGGTGTTCCTTGTGTATGTGATTTACCAATTAGTTGAAAGAATTCTGCTGGATCTACTTTGTTGATGCTTTTAAGAATTTTGAAGTCCTGGATCAGGTCTCCATGCAGCCTCCTCTGCTTGAGACTAAAAGGGTCTAATTCTCTGAGTGTGTAACAGTAGAACATGTCCTTAAGTCTTGGGATGCCCCAGTTGTTCTCTTCTGCACGGCTTCAAGTTTTGCCATGTTCTAATTGAGGCATGGCGACTGAGCTGGACAAAATGCTCCAGGTGTGGTCTCACTACTGTATTATGTGTTCTAAGCATAACATCCCTCAATTTATATTCATTTTTATATTCTTTGTATTCCTTCCTTGTGTTTTGTTGGTGGTACCCCAACAGGAGGAATGATGACCACCCTTAACCTTAATATTTCAGGCTGCAGAGTAGGTTCTTCAGTTGTTCATTGTCTGTCAAAAACTGTATTTATCTGTGAGAATTATCTTTTGATTGGGTTTTGATTGTATTGTTACTGTCCTACGATTTATAGATTAGTCAGTCTGTCATTCCCCAACCCACCACATCCTAACACAGGGTGACGGGGGTCTGCTGAAGCCAATCCCAGCCAACACAGGGCACAAGGTAGGAACAAACCCTGGGCAGGGCGCCAGACCACCGCAGGATTTATAGACTGCATTTTTGTAAATCCTATTTGCCTCATTTTTGCCTTTTTTTTAGATTCAAATAAAATTAATTTTCTTTGTATGGAATTGTCTCTCACATTAGATGCATTTTTTGGAACATTTAAAGAAATTTTAACTTATGTCTGTGGAGTTTGGGGTCAGGTACCCTTGAGCAAGGCCTATCTCTAGGTAGGCCAGTGAAGGTCTTGGCCTGGTTTTGTGGGTCAATTTGGAGACCTATCACCCTTTTTACTATTTTCTGCATACATAATCCCAAAAAAGTAGTCAGATGCACACTTTCACTTCTCCATAAAGTTTTGGATCAGTAAGAATACTAAGAATCTGTGTGTCACCCTTAAAATGCTCCTCACAGTCACCAAAGCCATCAGTTCTATACATTTTTAGACAAAGTTTAACTTTAGCTGTTGGCCTTCTTGTGACTGGACCATTCAATCTTGTATTTTGCTGGTCATCCAGATAACTGATATCAGTCACTTCAGTTCATCCTAATGCATAAATTATACAGGGCTATTCAAAATGAAAGAGCAGATTTCAAAAATTTCAAATGGTGGAATCTTCCAATCCATCGTCCATCATCCTGGAATGGTGTTGTTCAGGTAACAGCGGACCTTCATGGATGGTGGTGCCTAGGTTCATTTCCACTTGGAGGTCCAGCGTTACCTGAATGACACCATTCCAGGATGATGGATTAGACGAGGTGGACAACAAGATCTTGCTCATCGTCAATGGCCTCCTAGGTCTCCAGACCTTATCCCCTGCACTTTTATCTATGGGGGTACATTAAAGAAAGTGTGTTTGTTCCAAATATGCCTACTAATCGTCAAGATTTGCAACATCGAATTGAGGAAGCTGTGAATTCAATAACTAGGGACCAGTTGACTCGTGTGTGGCAAGAAATGGTCTACCGTTTTGATGTTTGTCGTGCTACACATGGTGCTCATGTTGAGTACATGCAACCTCAAGGACCATAGGACCAAACTTTGAACTTTCCTCTATCAAGTGATGTGCGGAATGTGTTTCTGTCTTACACAGTTAGTTTGAAATACATTTTTGAAATCTGCTCTTTCATTTTGAATAGCCCTGTAAATAAACCAGCTCCTTCTAACCAGACATCACTGCTCTTTCCTGTCTAATATTAAAAAAAATGTTGTTGGTTTTAATGGCTACCAATTGATCTTGCCTGGCACACTTCCAGAGAACTGAAAAAACAAATGGGCTTGTCTCTGTACATCCCTGAGCCTCCTGACCACACAGGTACAACACACTTTTCAGGCCAGACCCCACTAGGTATATTTATGATTAAATAGCAGGCACAGGTTAAATGCAGTCAGTCAGAGTCTGACAGGGATAGGACTGTGGTGTAAAGCTGTTTCACACTTAGTTGTTTAGGACTGGTTTGTTTTTTTTTTTAAACTCTGGAGCATTTACACCCATCATCCAGTTTGTTTAAGGAGACGTGAACACATCAATAACCAAAACAGCTGAACAGAGACCTTTCAGAAATCCTGGACTGAGTTATGAATGTGATTCAATATGAGTCTGTTCAAACTACAGAAAATACTCTGCAATGTAGGAAACATTTCTGCTAGTAATGAGGTCAATAAATAAATAAATACTGTCCTATCTATATAGCAGCTCACACCAGTACCCTTCAATCAGATCAATCCATGTACATCATTATTACATGATTGAACACCAGTTGACAACAATAAAAGAAGTTTAAATTCCCTTGTGATTAGTTGGAGTGATGTGGGTGGGTTAGAGTTAGAATTAGGGCAAAATTAATTTACCAAGAAATGAGGGACCATGGAGAAAAAGTGCTGTCATTTCTGCATGCTATGACTGTAATTTCTGCAAATCGTCTTAAATGAAAGTCAGCCATGTGCACTTTAATCATGCCTGAATTGTTTGATTTGTAATTTTATACTGTGGAGCAGAAAGGTAAATCAAGGAAAAGCACGTCTTTGTCCCAGCCATTATGGAGGGCACTTTATGTGGCTAAGTTTCTCTTCTATTTATTTGAACTTTTGTGCCACCCATTGTTTATTATTCCCTATTTGCTTTATTCATTAATAAGACAACCATATCAATACTGTTGGCCTACTTGATATCATTCTAAGAAATGAGGGTAGGTAACAGGATGCCCCCTCTTGTTATAATATCAGCAATCGGAAGCAACCTACCCATCTCCATTAGAACAAGTAAATGATTCTTTTTTCCTCGGGAAAAGAATGAAAACCTGTCTGACCAGAGTTATCCCTTGAGGACTGAGACACTTACAGCTTTACAGTCAACCTGTTTAGCTACATATCATTAGGTTATTTGACAAAAGTAGCCAGAGCTTGAGCATTTATGGGTGTGTGTGTGTGTGTGCAAGTTTGTCCTGCCATGAAAACACATTCTGATCACAGCTGGTTCCTGCAGTGTGCATGTTTGCTAACAGGACAGTTTACTTTGTTTTAGTTTAGTCAAAATTGTGAAAAATGCTAAAATAAAATGAAGTGGTTACATACATTCAACCTCATACACAACGATAAAGACAAAATCAATTGAAAACAAGTTAGAAATGACCTAATATTCAGGTGTGTTTGGAGACTTACTTAAATGCTTTGAAAGTTGAAGCATTTTTAATTTTTATTTAATTGATAAAGTACAGAGTTATCATTTTTTTAACAAAATATTTTTGAAGCAATGAGTTTAATTCAAAAACAGCCAGCCATAAACAATGCAATTGCATGTATTAGTAAGTCAGTCAGTCAGTCATTTTCCACCCCGCTGTATCCTAACACAGGGTCACGGGGGTCTGCTGAAGCCAATCCCAGCCAACACAGGGCGCAAGGCAGGAAACAAACCCCGGGCAGGGCGCCAGCCCACCGCAGGGCACACACACCTACACACCAGGGACACTTCAGGATCATCAATGCACCTAACCTGCATGTCTTTGGACTGTGGGAGGAAACCCACGCAGACACGGGGAGAACATGCAAACTCCACGCAGGGAGGAACCGGGAAGCAAACCCGGGTCTACTTACTGCGAGGCAGCAGCGCTACCACTGCACCACCATGCCACCCTATTAGTAAGTCACGCAAACTATATACTTTTTTAATACCATTTTAAAATATTTTATTAAAAAAAAAAAAAAACAAACAGGCCTGTATTGGCTGAATTAACTTTCATAAATACCAGAATACAAAAAAAAATTGTATTGTTTGATGCACTATTGTTGGCTGTTGTTGGTCAATCCCATAGGAATGTAAAAACAAAAGAGAGATCTCCTTAATATCTTTTTGGTTTCTCTTAGACAACAATGAGACCAGAAATAAATAAAATGGAGACATTTTCTTATGTCTTCTGCTTCTCAGCTTTTTCTCCAAGAATAAAAATACCCTGATAGTCATAAACGGCCAGTGGTAGCGCTGCTGCTTTGCAGTTAAGGAGGTTGTGGGTTTGCTTCCCGGGTCCTCCTTGTATGAAGGGTGCTTTGTGTAGTGAGACAAACACTATCTAAATATAAATTCCCACTTAGATGATCTGTTCAAAACTTTTTTAAAACCTGGCAGGACCTAATCAATAACATTTTAGAATAAGCAGTTATATTGGGGGAAAAAACTTCTTTCTCTCTTTACTACTCTTGTACTACTGGTTGTTGGCCTTCCTCTCTTTCTCATGGGTGTCAGCTGATTTGAATTTAGTTTTGTTAAGTTTGATTTGATTATATGGAATGTTATATGTTTTTAATAAATTCAATAAATAAAATTAAAATAAAAGAGATCTGTTTTCACTTTGCCTTTTTCTATTTGTCAGTGTAAAAATAAGTCCATTGTGATTCAATGTTATATAACAATAAATTGTGAAATCTTAATGATGTTTGACTTTTTATTTCATGTAATAGTTGTCTTTTGTTTACAGTGCTAACTAAATTATTTGTGTGCCTCTTTGGTAACAGCATCTAAGCAAATGATATCAGTGAAGACGTGGCTGACATCCGTACTTTGGTTCTGGCTGAAGGACACATCAGAAGGCAGCCTATCCCAGCAGGCGCCAGTCTATCACTGGTTATCTCTGAGCTGTGCATACAGTACACAACAGTTCCATTTTCTTGTATCACATTACCAGGCATTGCTCTGTTTTCCATAAACACTGCTGTTGCGTCTGACCCGAGGCCTATCTCGGTGTAAGGGCCTATTAGCCTTCTCTGCCTTGAACTGATCTCACATTTTTCAATCAACTGGGTGGACTACTTTTATATTTGCACCCATAGTTTAATTCATTTGACCAAAACAATGGAATTATTAATATCTGTTAGTATCATAATACATCTGCTTGTATTATATGAAGTGACCACCTTAAAGAGGTTCCTAAATCACATATAAAATAAACTGTAAGATGTGACCGGGCAGGCAGACAACTCAGAGAATCCAAGGAAATGTTGGGGTACCACCCTAGCAGCTCCGTTTAATAGCAAATTAAAAAGATAGCAGATAAATAGCTCAAACAAAAAGTCATAAAACTACAAAATTACTTGCAGTGGCACAGTGGTAGCGCTGCTGCTTTGCAGTAAGGAGGTTGGGGATTTGCTTCCTGGGTTCTCCCTGCATGGAGAGAGCTTTGAGTATTGAGAAAAGTGCTATATAAATATAAAGAATTATTATTATTATTATTATTATTAATATTAATATTATTATAGAGGTTAGCACTAGGAGCTCTGTCCTCTGGAATAGTCCATTTGGCATCTGATGTCACTTTCTGGCTTTATACTCTTGGAAATGGAAGGGGCGGGGTTTCTCATGCAGTGGGTGGGATCAGTCATCCATCTTACAATACAATACAATTTATTTTTGCATATCTCAAAATCAAACAAGGAGTGCCACAATGTTCTTTAACAACCCCTACCTCTTGACAGCCCCCCAGCCTTGACTCTCTAAGAAGACAAGGAAAAACTCCCAAAAAAACCTTGTAGGGGAAAATGGAAGAAACTTTGGGAAAGGCAGTTCAAAGAGAGACCCCTTTCCAGGTAGCTTGTGCGTGCAATGAGTGTCAAAAAGAAGGGAGTCAATACAATACAATACACAGAACAGAACAAATCCTCAATACAGTATTAAAAATAAAAAAAATTACAAGTATGGAGCAGAATTCAACAGTAGATGATATTCCATAATATGATTTGGATTTGTTTAGAGTCCTGGAGACCTCAGCCATCAAGCTGACTCCCCCATTTGGCCATTCCACAGCTGAGTCAGCGCTGGGCCAGCCAATCCGATGAAAGGACCCCTCTACCCCACAATTCCTGCAATCCTCCATCAGGGATGACTTTACCTTAGGCTGGCAAAACAACTTGGCAGGTGGGCTGTGGCACTAAGTGCCACATTGGAGTACCAAGAAGAGAAACAGAATAGGTGAGAGTTAGTAACAAATTATAACTATCATGTTACTTATGTTTTAGTGCCAATGACTAACAACAGAGATGCAGTCTCTACAGTTAATCAGCAGCTCTAGTCAGGGTGTGCTAAACTGAAGTAGTGAGTCTTCAGCCGGGATTTAAAAGCTGAGACCGAAGGTGCATCTCTTACAGTAGCAGGCAGACCAGTCCACAGTTTAGGGGCCCTGTAACTAAAAGCTCGACCTCCCACTGTTATTTTATTAATTCTTGGAATCATAAGCAGACCGGCATCTTGAGATCTTAATGTGCGCTCAGGTTTGTAAGTCATGATAAGTTCAGACAAGTAAGCCAGACCTTGGCCATTTAATGCTTTATATGTTAAAAGGAGGATTTTGAAGCCAGTGTAAGGATTTAAGAACTGGAGTTATGTGTTCGTATTTTCTTGTCCTTCTATATAAAAGCGGTCAGGATTGTCCTTCCGTCCCGTGAGTGCTACGCAGGCGCGGAGTTTCACACACGCCCCGTCCATTTTGCAATGCACGATGGGATTTGTAGTTTCGTTTTTCCAGGTAAAAGATGATTTTCTACTCCAGACTGTGCGATATCTTCTTCTTCTTTCTTACTATATAAAAGCGGTCGGGATTGTCCTTCCGTTCCATGAGTGGAAAGCGTAGCGGTATTCCGCTTATCACAGACGTACTACTTGCAGCTTGCGGTACGAAGCGACATGATGTGACCAGAGTTCTGGTGCTCCCATCGTTCCCTTGCTTTTGTGCACTATGCGCTGGAAAAATAGATAAAATTATGTTTCTGGAAATAATTAATGTTGATGGAGTACAAATGCCTCACCGTGTAGTAAATATCAGGGGGGTTCAAAAGGGCGACCTCAATATAGAAAAAAAGTTTACATTTCATCACAGAAATAACAGAAACTACGAGTATTAAAGTAATACCGCTCAAATGCAATATAACCAAATTAATGAGTTTGTATAAAATATCAAATTGATCTACATATTGAATTGCCTTAAGAAGTGGTCAACTTAAAAGGTGGTCGTCTTATAAGGCGGGTCAGCCTAGTTCTTGTAATAATTCTTGCAGCAGCATTTTGGATTAACTGGAGGCTGTATAGAGAACAGTTTGAACATCCAGTGAACACAGCATTGTAGTACTCAATCCTACCTGAAATAAATGCATGAATCCATCTTGAATGCTTTATCTTTTCTGCAGAGGAGGAAGGAGAAGACAAGGTTGGCATCACTGCCCCACCTCTTGTTCCGGGGTAGTATTGCTTACCTTGTCAGAGCTAGGAAGATGGTCCCCACACGTACAAACGTGACAACACCCTTACCCAATAAAATAAGAAGGAAGATGACCACATCCCCAATGTAATCTCAAAGCAGAAAACTGCTCCAGAACCTGTTTTATTTTGAAAATTTATTAAAGCCCAAAATGTACACTGTTTTGTACCATAGCATAGCAGACTCAAACCTGCTTAGTCCAATTTAGGATAATGCGGGACAAGAGCTATCCTGGCAGCACTCAAGACAAGGCAGAAAACAAACCTGGACAGGCTGCCAGTCACATGGCCTACCCATCCACAAACACCTGGAGCCTTATAACAGTTAGTAAGCAACCCAAAGAGGGTCTTTAGAGGTGTAGGACGTAAAACACACACTGATACAGTCTGGATACCTGGATATCTGCTGAAGCCCAATTTCTAACACGCCATGTTTTCCAGGTAGAGAGAAACCGGATGAACACATACTTGTATAGATTTCTCTGCAAGTAACCTGGTTATTTTGTCGTATATATTCTTACAGTTAAGGATGTTGAGTATTTTGCACTCTGTTCAGCTACATATGTGTAATCTTTGTAGCAGCAGCAGCTAATAGAAGCGTCTACAAGATAAATTTCCTGAGACAAATGCTCAGGCGATTGCGTCATTTCTTCTCCTGGTTGAAATAAGCTGTTTCAATATTCCTTAAATATCTAAATTTATGTGCATGAGCTAAACACACAGTGCTAAGCTCAGCAGCACATTCAGCAGTGTTAGGGGTAATGTGTTAAAAGTGATGTGCATTGTGGAGTTTGATTAATTTTTAAAGTAACAAGTAATGCATTACTTATTTTACTGAATCAAAAATACCTACGTTATTATTATCACAGCAGCACTGAGCGTAAGGCAGGAAGAACACGTAGCGGTATGCCAGCCCTTTGCAAGGCTCGATCACACAGTTGAGTAGAAAAGAGTGGATTCTCTACCCTTCTTTTTTATTCTAGTAATTAATTAATTGATGTTTTTATATTAATTAATTAATGTTTTTATTTATTTACTTATTGTTCCTACTATTAAAGTTTTACTCTGTTGGCCTAGCTCTCTTTCTCATGAGTGGGGGTTGATATGATTTGAACCTAAGTTTGAAAAATTTGACTTGCTTGTATGGAATGTTATTTGATTTTAATTAATTCAATAAAATGTTAAAAAAAAAGAAAAGAAAGAGTGTGCTGCAATCAGTTGAGTAACAGAAGACTGTAAATAAATTGTCAATTTAGTTTTCAACTTTGCTGGAGATGTAAGGAAACAGTGTAATCGGGTGACACAGCAGCCAGTGTTCATGCCTCAAATCATCGGTGGCTCCAGTTGAGGATGTAAAAAGGGGATGAATTTTATTTACTTCAGAGCACATTAAGGACTAAACATACTGTATTTATTAACCACAAGAAAATGAACACCGTCTTCATCCCTGTTCTCTGATTCATGGCAACCAGTGATGATGTTTAACTCTTTTCTGTACAGTTTATTGACTTTGGAGAGTTTCGCCAGAAGAGAACTCCAGATGCATACTTACGTATTGTCACAAGAATAAGTCAAAGACATAATGAAGGCTTGGGGCAGCAAACAAGGCAGCAAAACAGGTTTAAATTACAACAGAGATGTTCACAGTCCAAAACAGAACTGAGGGTATGGTAGCAAAGATTGCGTCTTTATTAGGCAGTACAAGAAGTGTCGTTATCAGTGCCGGAGCCGGAAGTGACATCATCAGCGGTGCCAAAACCAGAAGTGACGTCATCATCTGTACTTGAAACAGAGGTGATGTCATCAGAGGCACCGGAAGTGATGTCAAAATCGGCATGGGAACCACAAGTGATGTCATCAGATGCACCGGAAGTGGAAGTGAAGTCATCAGAGGCGCCGGAAGTGGAAGTGGAAGCAGGTGGGATTTCCTGAGAAAGTTTGCAAGGAACTGAGAGAGACAGTCAGTGCATCCTGCCACCCCCTGGTCTGGCGTAAAATTATTATTACTCAGGCCCTTTAGCTGCCTCCTACTTGCACGTGTGTGACAGTATGTAAACTGGGGTTTTGTTTTATTTAAACAAAAAACAGATTTCTGCATTAATCGGGTTACTTACCTTATCCCGGTTTTGTGTGTGCATGTAAACACACCCTGTGCAAACTCCATACAGCAACAATTTATTTCTTGTGTAGCTCAAAATCACATAATGGGCTTTAACAGGCTCTGTTTTTAAGCGTCCTTGATTCCTTAAGAAGACAAGAAAAAACTCTTGGGAAAAGCAACTCAGAGATAGATCCCCCTTTCCAGGAAGGGTGTCACACAAAACAGAATACAAGTAATCCTCTCAGAAGTATGAGAGGGTGACCAGAACGAAAGTACCCAAAATATACCATTCAGACAGGCTTGGATTCAGGAAGTAATTCAGAATGGTTAAGCCCAAACCACCACCCCTAATAAAAATATCAATTTGTACATCCACTTCCCTACGTATGCTGCCAGCTATACTGTTACTTGTTGAATTTTTATGACTATCACTGTGGTATAACGGGTCCATGGCTTTAAAAAAATCTAAATCAATTCAGATAGCCCTGTCAGTCTCTGTGGGCGTGATTGCACAACCGCGGGGAGTTAATGAGGTAATTGGGGCAAGTTGCACCTACACATGAGGGTGCGGTTATTCTTAATTGCTTCATCAGCTTCCTGCGGTGAGTGATTAAGGCTCTGCACCCACAGAGCCCATAAGTATGGGCCAGCACATGGGGATCGAGATGAAAGATCAGTGAGAGAGATTGAAAGATCGCGAATTGAGGTTAGACAACTGAAGAAGCAGTCTCGGGAGAATGATCTGGCCACCTGGAAGGGGAAGACAGCATGAGCGGGGGCCCTGCGAAGAAGCGCAGGCTGTAGCGCTCTAGAGGCTAGTTCACCCACTGATTATTTGTGTTGAGTGGGATGAGCATGGCTGATGACCTCCCTATGCATTTGAGGTACACAACTGCAGAAGCTTGAAAGAAGACGGGAGGAGAGCCGACCTCAGATGGTCTGGCTGTGCGGTTTGGAGGCAGCCAAAACTGGGGTCGTAGGAGTGAAGTTCTTGGCTGCTGAGTCTCTGCCGGCTACGCAAGTGATGGGTGAGCCATGGAGATGAAGAATGAGGTGGGCTGAGAACGTGAGGAGCTAATGACTGTATTTTAAACTCTGATTTAATGGATTTATTTATTATGGTTTTTATCCCTCAATTTTCACTTGTTTTTTACGTATTATTTATAGACTTCTGGATCACTGCACTGTGGACACTGTTTTTGTTTTGTTTTGATTTGGTTTTTAATAAAAGCATCTTACCACTTTTCCCCCATCCCCTTGCTCTGTGCGAGATTTGTCACCATATGTCAGCTCATCTCGGTCATAACTATCAACGGTGTTGGGTTCTAGAGGCTACCATGTGTGAAAAAGGAGTCTAGAGGGGACCTTCACCGTCACAATCACACCATGTCCTCTTTGGAATTTCAATTGTTCCCTGGAGATGGGAGATCTGTTATAACACAATATTAAGCTCTGTGGGACCAGTTTGAAAATAGACAACCAAAGGCAAAAATGGACAGGCCAGGTTACCGTATATACTCGTGGATAAGTCCTCCCGCGGATAAGTCGGGGCTTGATTTTACCCTATAATTTCTCATATTTTATAATGTTGGTCGTATAAGTCAAATGTGGAAAAGTCACGCTATTGGTCCAAGAGATTATGATATGCTAACGCCCACCTGAGAGAGTAACCACAGAGCACACGGCCTTTTTTTTCTATGTATTGTGCCTTAGTGACCACACGGTAATAACCAAACTATTCCAAAGCGACATTTGCACTGATTTGTGTGTTTTATATCTCACACTCTCATACAACTTTATCGTAAGAGCATCCCTTATCTATGATGGAGCGTTCGATCAGAAGAAAATATGAAGCTGTTTTTAAATTTAACGTCGTTGAAGCGGCAAAAGAAATTGGTAACTGAGCTGCTGCAACAAAAATGCGTCTGAGAAACTGATGCGAGGTTGGAGGAGGCAAGAAGATATAAAAAAAAAAATGTAAGTGTCGCATTCTTGAATGGGCGTATAAGGCGGGGTCTAATTTTATGATCGATTTGTCGGGTTTCAGGACCCGACTTATATGTGAGTATATATGGTAGTTAGTTAGCTGCTCCATTGTCACTAAGACGTCATAATTCTTACTCTTGTTCTCAGCAAAATAAAAATATTTAATATATATAATCAAATGAAGGTGGGGATATTAACAGCATTATTAGTTTTTTTGCAAAAAGTGTGAAAAGACTTATTGTTGTTAACATTTCTGTCTGTCTGTACTCCTGCAAAAAAACTTTCTCAGCAGACCAATTTTGTTACAATTTTTTACTCTTATTTTTCAAGCAGTGCCGGTCAAAGAACATCTGGAGCCGGTTGGGGGGTGGAGTGAGGTTGGAGATGGGTAGTCAGTATTAGACTTCAACAACTAGGAGGGGGATCTACCTTGGTGTCTGGCACACATACCCATTTAGTTACATAACTGGCACCCTTCTGTGTACGTACCGCAGACATTACAGAGTGCGTGCCCCCTTTAACTTTTATAAATGGAACCCCTAATGGACTGAAAGGCTCAGATTGTAATCATCATTTACAAATTTGTTTGATGTGTGTGACCTGTGCCACCCCTGGCCAGAGGACAGCCTGGGCAACTGCCCATGTCACCCATACCTAAACCTACAAGACTTCAGATACATTTGTCAGGGAAGTTCAGTATTTATTGAGCTATCATGACTAGAGATCACACATTTTTGAAATTTGAAAAACTCCCATTTAAAAAACATTGGAAAGTTTTCAAAATGTTCTGCCTTAAAACAAAGAAACATTCTGTGAGACCTCAGTTAACTGATAAAATGACTGTTTAACTGAAGAGGCAGCAAAAACAGAAAGACTTGGACGAGCTTCAGAAACATCTAACACTTGGAAAATACAGTTTAATGTGGAAAAGTTCAAAGTGCTACACAGGGAAAAAAAGGAATGTCAATTATAAAATAAGATAGGAGACACAGTCATACAGGAAGCAACCTCTGAAAAGAGTTTAATTATGCTAAGAAATCATTTCTTTCATCTAAGCAATGTGCAGAAGTGATTAAAAAGGCAGGTAGAATTTTAGGTTATGTGATTAAAAACTGTTGAATATAAATCAAGGGACTGCTCAGTCTATATAAGACACTATTAAGACTGCCTCTGGAGTATGGTGCACAGTTCTGGTCACCAGAGCGGAGTGGTGGCTCTGAGGTTGGAGAGTTGCCATTTCAAATCCTGTAAACACCAGAAGTGACTCTACCCCATTGGGCCCTTGAGT
Organism: Polypterus bichir lapradei; assembly: GCA_026402145.1. Lineage (NCBI taxonomy): Eukaryota > Metazoa > Chordata > Cladistia > Polypteriformes > Polypteridae > Polypterus > Polypterus bichir. The sequence continues at coordinate 22,753,088 of JANRMT010027041.1, forward strand.
AAAGCCCTAAACCTGCAATTGCTCCATCCTGGCTATGACGTTAACCTGCATCCAGCCCTGCATGTAGGCCCTCCAGGGTTCATGGCAGAATTGGCACTCCAGCCACCATAAAAAACCTCACACTGTTCCATTCCATATGAACTAGTGTGGTGCTGAGGTGTCACCTGTTGCATGGCTGCACTCGGGTCCAAATCTGGGATCCTAAGATGGTTTGTCATGTGGTGGGTGTGGCAACGTGTTGTATCAATATGTGTACCTAACCTCTCTCTCTCGCTCTCTCTGTCTTCTCTGGTCACCACACTATAAGAAAGACATAGCAGCACTTAAAGCTGTGCAGAGAAGATCAACCAAGAGCATCCCAGGACTTGAAGGCGTGTCCTACTGTGACATCCTCAAATCTCAAGCAGAACAGACTGCATGCGGACCTAATGCAGGTCTTCAGAATTCCCAAAGGCATTGGTGAAGTACATCCAGCAGAATTCTTTCAGCTTAAAGGATAAGTTTGCTACTTTCCAAGTCAAAGTTCTTCACAAACATGCTATACACGCATTTGCCAGATAAAATTGTGTTCTAAAGTTAATTGCTTCGTATAAATTGAAAAAAGAAATCTTGCCTGCACTGGCACTTTACATTGTTGGCTATGGGGCATGGAGGAAAAGCTTAAAAACTTACCAAATATGTCAATTTTTCAAGCTAAGACGGTTGTCGAGTATCGATCCTTGTCTTGCAATTATACTCACTTTGTGAAACAGTTTGTACGTGTAGTTTCTGAACAAAAAATACCAATATTATGGAATTGTGCTATCTTTGTGCAATTGCATTGTGCGATTTGTGCCACCACCACCTAATCAAAGCACCGTGATGTCCCTATACTGATGGATTAGGCCAGAAGTCCACATGACCGTCATCATCAAGTTCTTCCATTTGAACCCTGAATACCATGAGGACTGATTGAGATCATTGATGTTAGGGAGAATGCCCTGTGGGGGCTGGGTGGTCTTGTGGCCTGGAACCCGTGCAGATTTTATTTTTTCTCCAGCCGTCTGGAGTTTTTATTGTTTTTTTCCTCACTAGCCATTGGACCTTATTCTTATTCTATGTTAATTAGTATTCCCTAATTTTAATTCTTATTTATTTTGTCTTTCTTCATCATATAAAGCACTTTGAGCTACATCATTTGGATGAAAATGTGCTATAGAAATAAATGTTATTGTTTAATAGAAGAGCAGCCGTGTTTTACAGCTCAGCACTTCTTATGTAGTAACCTTTCACCCCACCCGGGGGTGTGGTTTCCTATTAAAAGACCAAATCACAGTAAACTTTTTGGGAAATGTGATTGGTTTTGTTACGATTCACTTCCATATTTTTGTGAGAACTCATAAAAGTGAAGAGAAATTATACCCTTACCTCAAGATAAAAATGCCAGGAATATGCCATAAAATGAATATTTCTATATCCCTTTTGTTGTCACAAACATGCATCGGAAAAGGTGCAGAACAATACTTGAGAACTGTCTTGCCTTGACACATGGATGTATTTAGTAAGTTTGTAAGGTTTTCCTCTATGCCCTATGCCCTCATGTGCCAGTGCGGGCAAGATATTTTTTTAAAGGTATAGAAAGCGATTTAATTTAGAACACAATTTTGTGTGGATAATGAATATTCACCATGTTTGTGAAAAAATAACTTTTGCCTAGAAAAATACCGAACTTGTCCTTTATGGTTGAATCGCGTACTTGAGGACACCAGTGGAAATTAATATAAAAATAATATTAAAATTTATATACAGTATAAAAACATCCAATCTGATCAGGATGCCTCCTGGACGCCTCCCTGGTGAGGTGTTCCGGGCACGTCCAACTTGGGAGGAGGCCCCGGGGAAGACCCAGGACACGCTGGAGGGATTATGTCTCCCGGCTGGCCTGGGAATGCCTCGGGATTCCCCCGGAAGAGCTAGAAGAAGTGGCCGAGGAGAGGGAAGTCTGGGCATCTCTGCTCAAGCTGCTGCCCCGCGACCCGATCTCAGATAAGCGGAAGAGGATGGATGGATGGATAAAAACATCCATGAAATAAATCTCACATTACTTGTGTTGGATAATCCTCGTGTCAAGTCACACATAATGTACAAAATACTATGCACTTTTGATAAAATATTGTTAAATCAGGAGCAGTGCATGCATGGAAGTGTGTTCATGTGGGAAAGACCTTTTCAGCTGAAGTCAAGACTTTTAAACAATGAATTTAATAAGACTGGTGCCTGTTTAGGGATGTTATCTGCCTCACACCTGATGCTGCTAGGACCTCCCATGACCCTGAAACTAGATGTAGTAGGTTTGACAATGGTGTAGTAAATTTCTCATGGTTGTGCCAATATCGTCATGTGAAAACTGAATTTAAATTACAGCAACATTCTTTGTGGGACAATTTCCTATTTAGACATTTCACCTTTACATGATGACTCAGTTTCCACTTCCTTAGTACTTCCTTTACACTCATATTTCAAGAAGGTTTGCACGATGAAACATTTCCTGCATCAAATTTGGCCCAATACATTTTTGACTGAAGTGTAAATATGCAATAATTTTGTACAGCTACGTTGATGAGTGTTTACTAAAGACAAAGAGGGCATTAGAATAAGAATCACCTTAGAAAATGTAGAGTATCGTCAAATGGTAGTGACGGCAGCCAGTGACCAACAATTGGTGGCAGTTCTTGTCACTGCAGAAGATCTCCTGGAAAGAAATTCTCAAGGATCAGCACATTATGAGACACATCTCAGATGTGTCATTGTCTGAGGATGTGAGTAAGTAGCAGAGAACAAGTGGATTGCTGATAAGGATTCCTATATTTTATAAGATAATGGAGGGCTCAATAAAGCAGTTCACCCAGAAGATGACCTCTTCCTTATAAACAGCTTAGGGGATGGGCAAGATGTTACCCTGAGATGAGCTTTAAAAGGCATGTAGGGTACAGGGGTCAAGCGAATTTATAGTCAAGAAGTGATTGTGGAGCAAAGACACAATGATAGGTAGGTACAGAATGGGGGGTGCATACTACAGAGAGAATACAAGAGGCAAAAAGCTAACTCAAATTAGAGGTCAAGTGGAGAAGCCACCTGTTATATTTCAGCTAGGGTCCCTCCTCTGTCTGGTCTTCAGATTCCTTCCATTTTGCTTCTTCTGTTGAATATTATTTCATTTCTATGTGTCTGTTCTGTTATATTCTGTATGTCTTGTGGTTGGTTCCCCAAGAGGTGGGTCCACCCAGCCTGTCAACCTATAAATGACGAGGAAAACCCACAGTCCCTTGCAGTTCATTGAATGCACTTCTGGTGTTGGTGAGTTTGTGAGATTTTGACTGTTGATTACTTATTTTGGATTTACCTCTCTTTCATTTTATGCGTTGAGACATTGTTTTTATGTCCCCAGGGGGCTCTACAGAAGCTTGTTAAATAAATAAAAGCATAAATAGAAAAATAAATACAGGGTTATTCATAATGAAAGAGCAGATTTCAAAAATTTATTTCAAACAAACTGTAAACACATTCTACACATCGCTGGATAAAGGAAAGTTCAAAGTTAAAAAGCCCGCCTAAAAGTACCAGTGAATGCCACCGAGCGCTGTTTCTCGTTTATAGTAAAATGGCAACAACACCACAAGAGAAATCATTTTGTGTGCTGCAATTTGTGAAGTGTGAGTCAATTGTTCAAATGCAACATGAATTCAACAAACAGCTGCCTCATCACAAGCACATTTACGAGTGGCATAAAAATTTGTAGATGAAGGTTGCATATACAAATGTAAAAGCACTGGTCGTCCAGACACGTCAGATGAAAACGTCGAGCGTATCCGAGGTGTGTTCAAACAGAGCCCTAGGAAGTTCACATCACGGGTAAGCATTGAACTTGGAATTCCTCAAACAACAGTATGGTGTGTTCTTACACAGCGTCTGCATATGAAGCCTTAGAAGTTGCAATTAGTGTAGGCATCCCATCCTGATGACCATGAAAAAACGAGTGTTTGTTCTACCTGTGCCCGCTAATCTTTAAGATTTGTAACATCGAATTGAAGAAGCTGTGAATTCAGTAACTAGGGACCAGTTGACTTGTGTGTGGCAAGAAATGGTCTACCGTTTTGATGTTTGTCACGCTACACATGGCGCTCATGATAAGTGCATGCAATCTCAAGGACCATAGGACCAAACTTTGAACTTTCCTCTATCCTGTGATGTGCAGAATGTGTTTCTGTCTTATAAAGTTTGTTTAAAATACATTTTTGAAATCTGCTGTTTCATTTTGAATAACCTTGTGTATATATTGTCAGGGATGCCAGGGGCCACGACCCGGCCGGGACGCCTTGGAGGACCAGAAGTGGGCGTGTGCCCATCTGGGATCACGTGGGGGCCGCCTTCCTGGTTGCTTTGGGGGCCATGGGTTCAGGGCATGGAAGCCCCACCCTGTAGGGGCCCGTGGTCACCGCCAGGAGGCGCTCCAATGCCTTGGGGACTTGTGACCTCAGCACTTCCGCCACACCAGGAAGTGCTGGGGGGAAGATTTAGGAGGACACCCGGAGAGCTGCCGGGAGAACAGCTGGCACTTCTGCCACGCTGGGGCGTGGCCAAGAGGGGAATGCCGGGAACCACCTGGAGCTCGTCCGGGAGTATATTCATTCAGAGCTGGAGTCGGGTGGAAGAAGGACAAGGCACGAGAGAGGTGTGGAGGCGGCCCGAAGAAGAGGCATTTGTGGCCAGGACTGTGTGTTTGGGGTATTGTGCACGAACTGGGTCTGAGTGACCATTTAATATTATTGTAAATATTTGTATAATAAATGTGTGGTGGTGGAAGAACAACATGTCCACCTGTCTGTGTCCGGGTCGAGTCCACAATATATATATATATATATATATATATATATATATATATATATATATATATATATATATACATACACATACTGTAGTCTGAGCACACACCAAAAAGAATAATAAGAATGAAAATTAAAAAAGAAAGAAAACTCCTGACTCGGACACCCAATCACAGTGAGGCATTACGCAGGCATATTACTGATGGTATAAAGGAGCCCCCGTAGTGTTTCTTGACACACTTCTGCTGAATGATTTGCTATGTGAAAGTCCTCAGTGTTGGTGTGCCAGAGAGAGGATGTGCAGCATTGCTCATAATGACACTGTTTTGTTTTAATTCTTCTCTTTGCTATGACCTCCAGTGGGGTCCAGAGATGGTCCCATAACTTGTCTGCCCTTTAAATTCATTTCTTGATTTGGTGGGCCTTCTCTTGAAGTGATGTTACCAACCCAGCACACCATAGTGTAGAAAATCACACTGGCCACCTCAGAGCTGTAGAAGGTGTGAAGGATGTCACCTCCCACATTAAAGAAATGCAGTCAGCTAAGGAAAAAGAGCCTGCTGTATGTTATGAGAGCCCAACTTGTCATTAATGTGCACCCTGAAGTACTTGTGGAAATGGACCACCCTTATATCCACTCCCCTATATAGTGACCGGACACAGATGCTGTTTAGTGCGACTTAAGTCAATAACCAGTTTCTTTGTTTTGCTGATGTAAAGCTGCAGACAATTCTTTTTGCACCAAGTAACAAAGTTCTTCACCTGACTCATATACTTTGTTTCATCCTCCTCATCACTACACCCCATAAGTGCAGAATCACCTGAGGATTTCTGCAAGTGATGTGACCTGCTATTATATTTATACTTGGAGTGAAGAGGAAAGGAGACAGGACTGCTCTTTGCATGCAAGCATTGGAGGGCAGAAACTAGCAAAACTGTAGTGACTGGTAAATTATTTGCCATGTATGTAGCATTCAGACTGTACCAAACCTGATTTAGATACATACAGGTGAGCAACACAACAGACGCCATGGAGAGCAACTCCTCTGTGTCCACTATGTTGGAAAACGATTTTCTTCAATGAAAGATGCTCAATCAGGGAGTGAGACATTGCAATGAGCAGGGACCAATCAGGGAGGGGCTATGTAATAAGCACAAGCAAATCAGATTGTGATTAGAGTCTGCATTATTAAACATTTATGTTTTAGCATTGCAGTGCCAAGCTGGCATTTTCAGAACTGTAAGCTCTGGGGAGCATTTTCAAAGTCTCTGTTTTTTAGGACTAAAAACACTAGAGTTGTCAAAAATAGAGACTGATATTTCCATTTTTAAACAAAAATGTAGTAGCATGGATGAATCCTTAGGCAGAATTATCTTATCATCAATATGGAATGAACTGGATGAAGAAGTGCACCAGGACGAAGTCTAGAGGTGAGGCACAGAGGGCGGCTCAAGAAGACATGTTTGGAAATTATGGTTGATGACATAAGTAGCATGGATCTCAAAGGATGCCTATGAGTGCGAAAAGTAGAGGAAAAAGATTTGGAAGCAAATGGTAAGCACAGATAAACATGCAAAAATAGCTGCTAAACCTGTGATACCATCTATCTACTACATAATAAAACATTAAGGTCTGTGTATATGTGTCCAGTCCCTTAGTGCAGCGTGATTGGTCAGTTTGGCTTTGGTGATGTGATCAAAAGAGGAAATGCAAGTGTGAGACACACGAGAAGGAGAAAACACAAAGTGGGCACACTGGGAGAGTCGTCTCCAAGGGCAGAAATTATAAAACCAGACAGGAGATGAGAAAGGCATCACGAAAATAATGACAGAGTTTGAAAAGCAGGTTTTACGAGAACGCACTTGAGAGAGGGACAACTAGTCGTGAGAGGTTCAGACACATGCGAATATTGAGGAAAGGCGCATGTACGGCAAGAGTTAGCAAATATTTTTTGATTATTCTATAACTTGTCTTCAACGAGTAGTGTGGCTAGTATTTTTGAAAGTTATTTCTGGGCAATAATTGTCCCATTTTTGTTCTATTCTTTACATAAATGACTTTGCAGGAATTTTTTTGACAAAATATGCATATACATTAAATAGATATATTTTTACCATTAGCTGGAAAAGTTTAGTTTTGAATACACAACTGGAAGTTTAAAAACTTGAAAGGACTCCTTATGAGAGTGGCATAGGAGTTATAAGGTGCTTTCCCACCACGGGAGCTTTCATCAGGAACCAGGGAGTTTTTAGAAACTCAGGAAACTTTAGCAGTCCCAGCACAGGAACTCGGGTTCTTGGTACTTTTTTTAGCTTCAGCTCCAAGGTATATAACTTTCACTCAAGCATTAAGTATCACGCATGGGGTTTAGGTGATGAATTGTTCTGATTGGTTGACCACAAGCACTGTCGTTATCTCACAAATCTGTTAGCAGTTTGGACTTTGGTGACTTATCGATGAAGATGGATGCCACACTTTACACTGCATCATTCTTCATGGCCTCCTCCCTGGTGCACTGCACCATGTGTCTCACTGAAGCAATAATCTCCCCTGATCGCTCCAGGCTTGGCACTGCAATACTCTTTATAGACGCTTTCCTGGTGCACCGCGCCAGGTTATTACACCAAAGCAGTAAACTTCCCAGTGAAGGCACATGGTGGGGAGAGGGTCCTCCGTGAACTCCCAAATGCACCACATCACTCTTCTTTACATGTCACATGTTATTTAGTTGTGTAGTTGGAATGCAAAACACATGAAAGAGGCCATAAGTCCCTAAATCATCAGGACCTCATTGGAACTCAAGATCTTTATTTGTCCCTGAAAACAAAGTTCTTGCAGTGGGAAAAAAAGCCTAAAGTGGACTCAAGTACTTCCAGACTGTGTTCTGAAGATTTAGTGGTCGCTCATGTTTATCCGCAAATGGAAGCTGTCTGCTTATGGTGAGTCAACAAGAAAATGTGAAAAGAAGATGACATGTCTTACTACCACAAAGAACTTTAGTGCTTCAGCATGATGCCAGATATGTGACAGTCTGATTTAAAAGATCGTAAGTGTAAAACTGCACAGGTGTAAGGGCTGGGCATCCTTCACGGCCTACCTGACTGCTGCCACAGTCCTATGTGAAGCTTTTGTCTTTTCAGCCTACTTGATTTTTGTATGTGGCCAGGAAAAGCATTTACAATTCCACTTGTGTTAAATGTGGCAACTGCTGATGGAAATGCTCCAGTGCTGAATCTAAAGGATAACAAAGTAGAATCTGTAATTAAGTTATGAAAAATGTCTGCAGTGACTAATTATACATTTTAAAAACGTCTTTTGTTTTTTAATTTTCAGAAATGCATGATCATTTTATCATTAATTTAGAAAGCAATGCTTAGGTCGAGTGAATAATAAGAAGCTTTTATTGTTATGAAAAATATATGCAGTGATAAATTCTTTATTTTGGTAATTACTTGTTATCAGAGGTGGGTAGAGTAGCCAAAAATCGTAGTCAAGTAAGAGTAGCATTACTTCAAAATAATATTACTCAAGAAGAAGTAAAAAGTAGTCATCCAAAAAATGACGCGAGTAAGAGTATTTGGTGAAAAGACTACTCAAGTACTGAGTAACTGTTTGATCATAATAAATGATTTATTTTTTAGAAATGTTGTAATAAGACAGACGCAAATATAAAATAATGTGCAAATTCTGCTATTTCCAAATAATAAAATAAAAAAATGAGTAAAAATAAATAACATCTTTACAAAATAAAGATGCACAAATAACACAAAGTTCCAGTTCTCAGTTGTTCACAAGGCTTTTGAAGCCGATACCTACAGTAGGTAACATGTATGTCTGAACAGTGCAAAGTACTTACAGTGACGAGATATCCTGTACACTGACAGTATAATACTGCATAGTCACTTGCCCTCCAAATAGCACAGCTGATAGAAAATCACATTAGAACAAGGCAGCTTGTGCACGTACAAGAAGTCTCACTTTACCATGACTGTCTGTGTCTGTGCATGTTTGGTTACAACGGGCTTGTTCTTCACTCAGTGAAGTGATGGTTAAGCTTCAGCGGGAGTTGGCACTCAAGGTTCCTGCACTGAAGCTGTGACCGTTTAGCAGTGAACAGGAGCCCCGCATGACTAAAAAGTCTCTCACAGGCTGCAGACGCAGGAAGTTTGTGTGTGGTCATGTGACTGCATGGCTACGTCTGATTGGTGAAACGGAGTCATGTGATTATTGTCGCTACGTCTGACTGGTGAAAAGAAGTCATGTGATTATTGTTGCTACATCTGATTGGTGAAACGGAGTCATGTGAATATTGTTGCTACGTCTGATTGGTGAAACAGTCATGCAGTAGATCCACTGGCGACTTCTCTCTGGCAAAAATATAGCGTATCTAATGTGTAAATGGAAAAAAAGTAACGATTCGAGTGTTGCCCAATGTAGCGGAGTAAGAGTAGCGTTTCTTCTTCACAAATGTACTCAAGTAAAAGTAAAAAGTATGGTGCAGTAAAACTACCCTTAGAAGTACAATTTTTTAAAATAGTTACTCAAGTAAATGTAACAGAGTAAATGTAACTCGTTACTACCCACCTCTGCTTGTTACTATTTATCCCTAAAAATACCTACTACATTTTATGCTATGATTAAGAAATTTGGGCACTATACAAAAAATTACTTCCACCTTAATAATAGGAGAAATGTTTGTGTGTCTCTCCAGTTGCTATGACTCTGTTATTCCAATAGATTGCACATCACAAATATTAACCCTGCTTTTATTAATCTCATACCAAATGTTGTATAATAGAGACGTACGCATTGCCTGGTGCATTATAAATGTTAACTCTGAGGTCTACATTGATTACTTAGAGTTTCAACCCATCCTAGATGGGTAACACAGCAAGTTCTTTTAATAAAAACATATGCTGTTTTTGTAATAGCTTATTCACTTTATGGTTTTGAAAAACACAGGCAGCTTACTAGCACTAGCAGCAAATGTGCTTTGATAATAAATGTGAGGAAGTAATAATAATTAGTTATATTTATATAGTGCTTTTCTTGATTCTCAAAGTACTTTACATAGGAAGGCGAGAGCCACTTCAACCACCACTAATATGTAGCATCCACCTGGATGATGTGACAGCAGCCATTAATGCACCATTACACTCTCCACACATTAGGTGAGAAAAAAATAGCCAATTAGAGACAAGTGATGATTATGGGGACAGAAGGACAATTTAGCCTACTTATTATGAAGGATCTTTTTGACCTGAGTGAGTCAGGACCTCAGTTTTACATCTAATCTGAAGGACAGCACCATATTTACAGCACAGTGTCACCATCACTGCACTAGGGCACTTGGATCCACACACAGACCACAGGGTATGTGCCCTCTGCTGTCCTCACCAATGCTTCTTCCAGCAGAAGCCCAAGCTTTTCTTGTTGGGTCTCCCATCCAAGTATTGGCTGCTTCCAAATATACTTAGCTTCAGGTGGATGGCCTCTTCTGAAGCACATGTGGTATGGCTGCTGGTGTGTTCAAAAACCAAGCACCGTTGTCAACCCTAGAGCAAAAGTACAAACGGGTAAATATTTTGGCCTTTGGAGGGGGTTTGTCAAACATTATCATGGTATCCTGTGGTAACTTGGAGGAATAAAGCTTGACAACCATTGTTCTAATAGGGAAGGAAGAAATCACATGGAAGGCTTTCAAGAATGTCATTGAGAATTATCTTGACAACCACAGAGCACCAAACATCCTCCAGCTGGCTGACAACTTGCTTCAAGTCTACAAAACCAAGAAGTATAACGTATCACACATGTGCGTCTGAAGGACACCTCAAAGACTCATCCAAGGTATCCAATATCCTTCCGGGACGAGAGGGGTGCTGCCACTAACAGGCATGTCTGTTTTCTTCTTCTTCTTCTTCTTCAGCCCAGAGAAGACACCTTCTGGGGACAACTGACCACACCCTTTCTGGAAGGACCAATATAAAAGGGAGATACACCCGAATGTCAACATCTCATTTGGACCAGAACCTCTGAGAAGGATGGAGCACCCCAGACTTTTTGAACAAATTAATACTTGTAGCTATTGAAGAAATGTATGTTTATTTCAGCACAATCAAGTGCTTGTTTACTTTGTATGCAACCAGAATAAAGGGGTGACCTGGCTGACACCCCAACACTTTGCAAGAGCTAAGGGTGTTTCTTACATCTGTCCATACATGTCGTAAAAGATTCTTTTTCTGCATTCACACTTGGACTTTACCAACATCCAGGCCTTTAATGTCCTCTTGGGCACAACCATCAGCAGTGTGTCTGTCTACGGAGAGAGTGTCAGCCTTGTCAAGAAGTTTACTTACCTTGGCAGTGACATTCATGTCTCTAGTGTCTCTTCCTATGAAGTCAGTAGATGGAGTGGGAGAGCATGGGGGGTCATGAGGTCGCTGGAAAGGGGTGTGTGCTACTCTCAATATCATTACGAAAGGACGAAGATCAAAGTCTTTAGAGTCCTGGTGCTTCCTCTTTTGTTATATGGTTGTGAGACATGGACGCTATCCAGTGACCTGAGACAAAGACTGGACTCCTTCAGTATTGTGTTTCTACAGAGAATCCTTGGGTACCACCAGTATGACTTTGTGTTGAACAAGCGGTGCTCACAGAGTCCCAAATGAAGCATTGTGAGGGAGAGTCAGTTACGGCACTATGGCCATTGGCACAACTCCAGCTCACAGGATCCTCACTGTTGAGCACCTAAGCCATTGGACCAGGCCAAGGAGACGACCATGTGGACCATGTGTCTGCCTGAAGGGTTGTCAGCCAGGATCCTGAGCTGTTTCATTGTGTGGTGGGTGCGACAACGCTCTGTACCAGTGCATGCTTCCCAACCTTCCCTGACTTAACAGTTGGACTTCTTCCCTGCAAATCTTGGCGGAGTCAGTAACAAACATTGCAAAAAGTTTCACCAGGACTTTGCAACAATAGGAAAGTGGGATCAGGGCAAGCAGAATCCATCAATGCTGGCTGACTATTGTTTGACACTGAAATTCGAAACATCAGATGCTGAGTAAAAACAAAAATTGGCAGCAGAACATTTTAGCTCAATTGAACAAATGCAATGTGTCAGCATCGTTAAGTGATTAAACATGTTAAATTCAATAAAAGTGAATTACTCCAAATCCCTACGTGATGCGGTCAGCTTTTGAAATTATATGTGTTCAGCTTCAAGCTGTCTATAATAATAAAAAAAAACATAAGCTGCCTAGTATTATTTATCTGATATTGCACTGTTACTCTATGAACCATATAAAGTGTCTTGTGATAGTTAATGCGCTTTAAGTCACTATATAAAATGCTGATTGGCTGATTTTTGAGGGTATCCAGAAATCTGGCCCATGTTTTAGGGACTGGTTTATAAAAGCTTATTTTATTCATAGCACTAAAATGTAAACCAGCACTCCATTGCTGGGCTGCTGCAGCATAATGGCAGCGCTTTTCTGCACTGTTACTGACTTCACTGTTATGTGTTGGAGCCGCCTAGCCAATGTTTTCACTGGCAGCAGACAGACATTCCTTGCGCCGATCTCCCCCAGAACATCCATCAGCTCCTTTCTCTCCCAGGCTCAGCACTCCAGTGAGTGTATTGATAAAGGGGATGAGGCAGAGGAGAGGAGTCAGCTGGAGAAGTTTGTTTCTTGGTGCAAACAGAATTGTCTGCAACTTAACATCAGCAAAATCAAGGAACTGCTTATTGACGTTCACCACACTGAAGAGTCTCTATGGCCAGTCGCTATTCAGGGAGTGGATGTAGCGGTGGTCCACTCCTTCACGTACTTGGGGGTTCATATTAATGACAGATGGGACTGGCCTCGGAGCACAGAGCAGTTATAAAAGAAAGGGCAGAGCGGGATCTTTTTCCTCAGGAGACTGTGTTCCTTTAAAGTGGGAAGTGACATCCAGAACATCTTCTCCAACTCTGCGATAGTCAGTGTGATTTTCTACACTGTGGTGTACTGGGCTGGTAACAACACATCAAGGGAGGCCCACCCAATCAACAAACTAATTAAAATGCAAGATCAGTTATTGGACACACTCTGGACCCAGTGGTCCACTTCTACAAGCACTTCATGGTCCTCATTTTAACGACAGGTTGGACTAATCTTGTAACATACTGCAGGCTCTTTTTCCTTAGCTGACTGAATTTCATTAATGTGGGAAGTGACATCCAGAACATCTTCTCCAACTCGGTGATGTCC
>JANRMT010027041.1:22769842-22830543 GCA_026402145.1 Polypterus bichir lapradei
TGCCTCAAGAATGATTTAAGATATAGAGAGGTAGGGGAAGTGACAGCGAAGGTGGGAGGGATGAGAATGGCACCCATACGCATGCACCGCATGGCCGCCCTGCTGGCCGCTGCAGAGAGTTGATTCTACAATAAAATAAAATAAAAATAAAAAGAGGAATAACCTTGGAAGTCAATCATCACCCCGAAAGCGGACAGTAGACGTCACGTTGTATATGTGTACCAAATTTCAGGTCAATAGGTCAAACGGTTTGGAAGCCACAGGTGGTTTGAAATTCTGGACAGACAAACGGACAGCCACGGTAGCGTATTATATATAAAGACCAGTAACGGCGTGCTGCACGATAACGTGCACTGAATACACTTGACTTGACAATTCATAGTTTTCATCCTCTTTCTCTCTGTTTGCCATTCGTTTCCTCAGAGGTTGATGCGCTTGCTGCTTCTTGAGCAGCTCTTCTTTTCTTCTTTTCTCTATCCTAGCGGCCCACTGCTTATCTTCTTTCGTTTGCATCCTTTCACGTTAAAACTGATTAAGTTAGTTTTTGTGTTGCAATTACTTAGTACGTTTTCTTTAATGTTTCACTTACGCTGGCACTTAAGTCTTCAAACTGCCTCAAGAATGATTAGCAAAGGTAGTAGGGAATGCGCGCTGCCGAGAGTTGATTCTACAATAAAATAAAATAAAATAAAAAGAGTAATAAAAGTCAAATCCCTGAATGCGGATAGTAGACATCATGTAGTATATGTGTACCAAATTTCAGGTCAATAGGTCAAACGGTTTGCGAGCGACAGGTGATTTAAAATCCCGGACAGACAAACAAACAGCTACGGTAGCGTATTATAGATAAAGATATGATTGAATCAGCATTTGGTTCTGCACGTTGACTAACTTCAAACACAGGCCTTCCCACCATCATGGGAAAAGCACTCTGCACTGTAATATGGTGGACACTAAAAGAATGTCAACATAGAAATTAGCCATCACAGCCCGTCCTGCCATCCGTGCAACATAAGCTGTAATATTGGGCAGGTGCTTATAGCTGTAAGCTAAAAAGAATAATGAGAAAATGGAAAAATAAATTGTATACTGTAAGTGCCAGATGGGAAGGACTGGCATTCTGACTGGAGTTGAAGATGATATCCTACCTAGCCGAGATAGCCCTCGGTTTCTGTCTCATTCAGGATGTCCAGATAATGGATGTACAAGGGACAAATGGATGTTTTGAACACAGAACAAGAGGTAGCAATGCTCCCCTAGCTGCAGCTCAGTCTGGACACCCTCAAGTTTGCTTGGCAGTTGTAATTCAGAAGGGTAACCCTGTCAGGATCCTTGGGTGCTGCGGTGGGGAGCTGTGAAGAACAGACCTCCTTATTTTGGGGAACGTCCGTACAATCTGGAACTGCTTCCGACATGCAGAACCATAAAACCAGAAGTGCTTCCAGGTACGCCATTAAGGTAAAGGAGGCACCCCGCCTTACTCAGAGAGTCATTGTTGGGATGAAGGTGGTGATGCTCACTGAGAAGGAGAAGAAGGAGATGAGAGAAGCATTCTGGTGATTTCATACTGTGTTGACCTGAATTTAAAAGCATGTAAGGTACTGTTGCAAAATCAAACAACTTTATTTTAACCTGGAGCTGTGTCTGGTGTTTGGGGCTTGGTGGTGCCCCCTAGTGCTCACAACACTTATGTGCTTCTAAGTTGATGCATACTGTACACGTGCTACAGAAGCATTTGCATGAGGCTGTTGAAGTAAGCATAATGACACCAGTGATGGGGTAAGCACGGTTATTAACATCCTCTCTTCTCTCACCTGCAGACCAGAGGACAAGTCCCACAAAGACCATTGATGTCACCTCTGGCTTTACCCTGAAGGTCCCACCACATTTGCCCTGTGGGTAATTTCAAGAATGAAGTCACCGGAAGATGGTGTTCATTTCTCGACTATCAACAGAACCGAACAAAGCTCTGCAGTAGAAAGCAATTAAAATCCCTAGTCTTAACTTTTCTTTTTTAATTCTTCTTTTTACTTTTTTGCACATTCAACAGAGTCTCACCTGGCCCCCAAAGCAATGATAGCTCCCTGATGTCACATACTTTAACAACGCATTGCAATGATAAAAAATTCAACAAGATAAAGGGTTGGGGACCTCTGCAGCATCCTGTTTTGTGTCCAAAGGACAATTAAGGACAGCGAAATAACAGCAGGTTCAAGACCAGTCTGATTGGGGAATCAAATAAACTATGAAACTATACTGCTGAAGTAAGAGATGTGCCTTCTTCAGATGCAGATTTAAGTCTGAGCTTCAACTTCCAGTCTTTTTCAGCCTGAAATGTGGTACGAGGCAGAAGAATGTTGACTTCCAAGACTGGAATGGATGTGCTCTTCTGGAGGTTCTGCGTCTACTCTACAGGAGTCAGTAAACTTATTTTCTTGTCTACCATTCCTGTTACTCTGATGTCATCAGAGCCCTGAAGATGCTCCCCAAGCACGCATGTCTGACAACATGTAACTTGTATACTTAAATGCTTTTTGTACAGTACTTGTATGTTTGCATAATTCCTTATTTAAATAAATAACATATTTAAGCAGAAAAAAATCTTCCTTATACATAAAACTCTAAGTAAACACACTGTCTTCTGTGGGAATTAGTTTTCCTTCATTTCTGTATCGAGGTTGTTTACTTTAAATTTTGCTCTCAAGGTTGCTCTAAACCAAATATGCTTGTACACACTTAAAATCCAGTAATGAAAAAAAACATCTAAAGTTTCTGAAGCAATGGAGATGGAAGAAATAGCTTATGTGCTTACATGCTGAACTTCTTCTTCTTCTTGCTCTTCATCTTTTCCCACTTCTATGTGGAGTCGATGCATTTGATCAACCTTCTCCTTACAGCTCAGTCATGCACATCCTCCTCTGCCAAGCCCCTTTCCTTCAGATTTTTTTTGACTTTATCCATTCACCTCCGCTTTGGCCTCCCCTACTTTCTCTTCCCCTGGACTTCCATTCCCATCACTCTTCTTCTTCTTCTTTCGGTTGCTCCCGTTAGGGGTTGCCACAGCAAGACTATCCAAAATTGTTGTCCGCATTTTGATTTGGCAAAATTTTACACTGGATGCCCTTCCTGACGAAACTCTCCCCATTTATCTGGGCTTGGGACCGGCACGAAGAAACACACTGGTTTGTGTATCCCCTGTGGCTGGGTTCCATTCCCATCATTCTTGTGCCCATGTATTCATTGTCCCTCCTCATCATATGTCCATATCGCTTCAGTCTACCTTCCTGTACTTTCTTAGATTTCTCTCCCACTTTTGTTGTACTGCTGATTGTCTCATTTCCTATTCTGTCCTCTTTTGTGACTCCACACATCCATCTCAACATTCTCATTTCTGCCACATCTAACTTCTTCTCCTGTACTCCCTTTACTGCCCATGTCTCATTTTCACACATCATTGCTGGTCTTACCACTGTCTTAAAAACCTTACCTTTAACCTTTGCCTTAATTTTTCTCTCACACTATTCTCCTTTTTGGCAGATGGCCGGAACATCCTGATTGTGGGAGGACTGGGGGAGAGAGCATTTCCAGGGCAGTTTCTCCCCCGGACCAACAGAGGGTAGCCCCCTTGGTTTCCAGTGGGGCCACAGGTCATGAGCATAGGAGCTCAACCCTGCTGGGGCCCGTGGCCACCGCCAGGGGTTGCATGGACACTTTCAGGGCCCTATTTGGCTGCATTTCCGCCACTCCCAGAAGTGCGGCTAGAAGAAACTTGTTGGGCACTTGGAGTCCTTCCGGGTGCCATATAAAAAGGGGCCAGTCATCAGAAGTGAACAGCCAGACTCGGCAGGAAGACAACAAAGCCTGAGGCGGAGTGAAGGCTAAAGGACTGCCGGCAAAAGGGACTGTGTTGGGCCATGTACTTTAGGTACTGTGCTGTGGGGAGCAGGGTGAAACACTCCCCAATTTTAAATAAACCGTGTGTTGTGTGCAAAACCTGTTTTCTGCCTGTCTGTGTCGGGGTTAGGATGGCTAGACATGCCCTGGGCTTACACACCTTACTACTTTCAATTGAAAACATCTTTTATCATCAGCTACCTCTTGGAGAAATATGGAAACCACCTAGAGTTCCTATGTTCATTATTGTGGTTCACCAACACTATAATTACTGTTAGAACATTAGAGCATTAGAAGAATCTAGATGAAAACAGGCCATTCAGCCCAACAAAGCTTGCCAGTCCCGTCTACTTAATTCTTCTAAAAAACATCAAGTCGAGTTCTGAAAGTCCCTAAAGTCCTACTGTCAACCACACCACTTGGTCACTTATTCCAAGTGTCTGTGATTCTTTGTGTAAGGAAAAACGTCCTAATGTTTGTGTGATATTTACCATTCACAAGTTTCCAATTGTGTCCCTGTGCTCTTGATGAACTCATTTTATAGTCACAGTCTCGATCCACTGGACTAATTCCCTTCATAATTTTAAACATTTCAATCATGTCACCTCTTAATCTTCTTTTGCTTAAATTGGAAAGGCTCAACTCTTTCAATCTTTCCTCATAACTCATCCCCTGTAGCCCTCAGCTGAGTCTAGTCGTTCTTCTCTGGACCTTCTCTAGCTCTGCTATGTCCTTTTTGTAGCCTGGAGACTGAAACTGCACCCCGTACTCCAGATGAGGCCTCACCAGTGTGTTATAAAGCTTGTACTCACACATCAAGGCGCTATATAACCTGTCATTGTGTTAGCCTTCTTAATGGCTTCTGAACACTGTTGGGAAGTTGATAACGTAGAGTCCACCAAGTCTCCTAAAATCCTTCACATAAGGTGTGCTCTCGATTTTCAGACCTCTCATTGTGTACTCAGACCTAACATTTTAACTTCCTATGTATAATACTTAACATTTACTGACATTGAATTTCATCTGCCACAAATCCGCCCAAGCCTGTATGCTATCCAAATCCTTCTGTAATGATATAAAGGATTACAAATTATCTGCTAATCTACCTATCTTGGTATTATCTGCCACCTTAACCAGCTTGTTACTTATATTCCTATCCAAATCATTTATTTATATTAAAAATGGCAGCGGCCCTAGCACTGACCCCTGCTGGTCACCACTCTTAACATCGGCCAGTTCTGATGAGGTTCATCGCACCATCACCCTCTGCTTCCTGTGTCTGAACCAATTCTGCACCCATCGACACACCACACCCTGTACTGCCACTTCTTTTAGTTTGATGCCCAGCCTCTCATGTGGCTCCTTATCAAATGCTTTCTGAAAGTCCAGATAAATAATATCATTTGCTCATATCCTTTTGTTGCTTCCTCATAAAATTCCAACATGTTAGTAAAGTGTGACCTCACTCTTCTGACCCCATGCTGACTTTTCACTTAATTTCTGTCCTTGCCATGTGCTGCTCAATCTTATCCTTAATAATTCCTTCCATTAATTTTCCTGTGATGCACATTAGGCTTATTGGCCTATTAACCTTGTCATTTGCATAACGGTTAGGAATGCTGTATCTATTTTATAGCGCCTCATGGGTACAACATTATCTGCACATGGTGATACTGAAAAAATTAAATCCTGATCCTGGTTTCATTTCAGCACACTTTTATAAAAAGGTTCTTCAGACTCCAGCAACATCCAGGTATAAGAAATTTACTCAACAAAGACGCCTTTGGAGCGGCCCTACAAAATGTGTCTTGTATATAATCAGACAAGGGCTGTACAGAGTGTGAATATACAAGAGAATATTAATTATAAAGCTTATAACGTGTCACACATGTGCTCCTGGGGATCACCTTTCCGGCTCTGCTGAGGTGAGCAGTTGCACCCAAGGATGAGAGGAGGTGCTGACGCTAGAGGTACAGTTTATTCTTTCTCCGTAGCATCGAAAGACTGACCAGTGATGACGCTTAGCTCTGCCCACAATGCCCCAAGAAGGCTCCACCCCTTCTGGCAGCAACACTATGAAAAGGCGCCTGCCACCTACTGTTTGACCCACCCGAGAAGAAGATAGAACTCCAGCTCATTAGCCAACTATAATTCAAAGACAAGGCCATTAAGAGCCATATTTCTTTTCAGTTTCGACACTGCATGGCTGTATTTTTTGTTGTGATTAAATGGGGAGACCTGGCTGCTGCTGCAATTTTTTGCCTGTATGCGTTAGTCTGCTTTCCTGGCCACGTTACACAGGTTAATCTAATATAAATGGGACATTAGATCATCCTGCATTAGGTTACATAAAAAAAATACCTAATACTTCATTCCAAGCCAGGGGAGACCTTGTGGAACCGCAGACTGGGATGAACTCATCTGACTTACAGCAAATAGACAAAGGCAGTATAACTCAAGCTTAACAGACATAAAACTACATAAAGTTTTTCCATTACAGTGGACAGCTGCATCAAGCAAAGAGACTTAATAGCTTGGCACAAGCTGATCAAATGTTTGTCTTCAGACCTGAGGTACACCTGTGCCAATCACCAAATTAGGTGCCCGCTTACCCTGCTACTTTCTATTGAAAACATCTTTTCTCATTTGCCGTTCCCTACACCAGTCGCTCCTATCGCTATATCTTGAATATATTATCAGGTTGATTCCTTTATGTTTGTTAATTTGATTCACCTACGCAATAGTTACTCCTAACTTACTGTAATTGTTTATATGTGTGTTTGATATACAGTATCTGTTTTATAGTGCCAATTACCTGCACGTGGACAGCTGCTTTAAGCAAAGAGCTCAGCACAAGCAGACCAAATGGTTGTCTTCAGACCTATGCCAATCACCAAAGCAGGTGCCCACTTACCCTGCTACTTTCCATTAAAAATGTCTTTTCTCATTTGCTGATCCCTACACCATTCGCTCCTATCGCTATATCTTGAATATATTATCAGGTTGATTCCTTTATGTTTGTTAATTTGGTTCACCTACGCAATAGTTGCTCCTAACTTACTGTAATTGTTTATATGTGTGTTTGACATACAGTATCTGTTTTATAGTGCCAATTACCTGCACGTGGACAGCTGCTTTAAGCAAAGAGCTCAGCACAAGCAGACCAAATGGTTGTCTTCAGACCTGTGCCAATCACCAAAGCAGGTGCCCACTCACCACGTTGCTCTCTTTTAAAGACGTCTCTTCTCAGCTGTTAACCCGTGTGGGAATAGGGCAATCACCCACACCATGTGCTCTTAACAATATAACTTGACCTAATTAAACAGTATAAAATCAATATTATTATAAAGCAAAATTAACAAAACACAGTAAAAATGATAAAATGTATTTGAAAAGAGACTCATTGAAAGATACTTGAGCAAAGACACACATGATGGTGAAAATGAATGTCTGGCTGCAGAGCCGTTTCAGATTTTTCTTCAATCCACAGACGTTTTGCGAATTTCTTTGAGAATTGAGACATTTTGTCTGGGTGACCGCCTTCTCTCTCCTGCTCTCCTTCCTTTCCTTTGTTCCCCTTGTCTGTGTGCATCATGCATCTCAATTAAAAAGATCTTTCTTCACATAGATTTAACAAAGATTACATGAATAATCAATAATCTTAAAGGTACTGTTGTGTTTGCATTTCACCTTTTGTTTGCTTCCCCAGGTTGACGTCCCCTCCCAGGCTAATAAATTCCAAAAATCTGTTTTTAAGACCACTCCAAAAGAATGATGTAAAAGATACAAGGTTCAAATCAATGCAGACTTTAAATCAATACTTCAAAGTTTGCACTGCTATCAGTTTCACTATCTTTTGTTAGTTTAGGTATCCCCATTGTTGGCTGTTTAATCATTGTTCGTTTTTATGGCTTTCTATCTGACATTACATCTTGCCTGAAGAAGGGGCCTGAGTTGCCTCGAAAGCTTGCATATTGTAGTCTTTTTAGTTAGCCAATAAAAGGTGTCATTTTGCTCGACTTTTCTCTCTCTGAAAGGTAAAATTGCAGTTCAGACTTGTGCAGTCCCAGTTCCTATATTATTTATTGTTAATTCATTATTCATTGTTGTCTGAACATTTATTAAACATTTGTTTCCATCACTATACAGCTCCTCAAGCTTTATTTCCTTGTAATGTCAGCTTGTATTTTCCACATTTTCCATTGGATTCTGTTGATCGGACTCTGTGGATGTTTGATGTTGGTAATGGACGGCTATATAATAAACACAGATGTTACCGGCTAGAGGCAGGCAGTCTGATATAATGGCTAAGGCACTGGCCTATACACCACAAACTTTCCAATTCAGTTCCTTTCTCCGCTTTATCGTGTAACCTTGAGCAAGCTACTTAACCTGAAAGAGCTCCAGTTATAAAATCAAAGATACATGACATTCTTAGGGGGCTATCCACAGTTGGACGGACCCCCTCACACACATATATTATTACTTGCACTGATACAGTGCCAAACTGGAACTGCCAAATAACTTGAAACACATGTCTGTTAGAAATGAGAAGTGAAGTCATGCAGACACCTCACAGGCAGTGCCAAGGCTGGCATTCAACCCCACATGCAGTGTTAATCAATGTCCCAGCTGTAACAAAATGTTTAAAAAATTGCACTTTATACTACAAGTTTCCTTTGATTTGTGAGTTGGGATTACTTCTAGATGGAGTTGAAGAAAGGTGCTAAATAATCAAGATAAGGGGTGAAGAAATGAAGGAGAGTGTTGAGGTGGTAATTGGGTTGGTTGCTATTTTTTTCTGTGAGTGAAAAGTAGTAAAGATTAAAGAAACTAACCCTGTTATAACCCAAATGTGTTTCTTTCTTCACTTTAGGAGAATGAAGGGATCAGGCTGTTACATAGAAAATACATCACAATAAAGTAATAATAATCAGGTATCTCTGGTAAGACTGTGATATATTGGCACCCTGTCCATGGACTGTTCCTGCCTGGCACCCTGTGATTTTTGATTATAGACCCCAGCTGCCTCACAACCCTGCCCTGGATTAGCGGGTTTGGAAGATGGATGGATGGATCTGGCAAGACAGTTCAGAAAGCAAATGCACACAAACTTTATATAATTCATCCATCCATTTTCTAACCTTTTTGTAAAGTTGAGAGTTGAGTGGAGCTCAGGCCTATCCTGACCGTATTGAGTGCAAGCAGTAAACTGGCTGTTAGCGTCACATTAATCAGACTTCTTTCTTCTAAGTAATACAGCTCTTGAGATATGATATTGCCATTTTCTACTTATCCTGTATTATTTCAAAGGTGTCATAATGAAAAGGTTCACTATTGAAAATATGTTACTGCACTAAATAAAAGTTCATTCATTTTGTAATTATTCTGTATTGGCATGACAAAGTAACGTATACTTACACATCTGCTGTCCACCTTGATGAGCACACCATCCCCATCTATTGTCCATCCATCCATTTTCTAGCCTCTTTCAACAGTTTGAAGTTGTGTGGCACTCGGCCCTGTCCTGGCAGCATTGAGTGAAAGATGGGAATCCTCTTGGGAAGAGTGAATGTCCTGTTAGCTTTACATTAATTCGGAAACACAACACTTGTGATATGATGTTGTCATTTTCTACTAATCCCGTAGTGTTATAATGAAGAAAGTACAATATTAAAAATGAAGGACTGTGTCAGTGTAAATCTGCAAAGAAAATAAAGTTTAAAGATTATTTCTATGCCAACAATAAAAGAGGTAATGAATCAAGCCAGGAGCAGATCTCTAACATTCCCAATAAGAGGAACCCAATGATGAAACCCGCATCCCTCTGGTCCTCCAATTCCACCCTAATACTCTCCCACTTTTTTTTTTTTTATCACATCCTGCATCAATTATTGTAACTCCTGTGGTGGACGGCCGGGATGCATGCCTGGCCAGGATGCCCCTTCGTTATATGCTCGGGGGAGCAGCTATGGACTGTGCAATACCTCCCCCTGGATGCTAGATGGCCTCCCCCCTGGGTTGGAGCGGTGCCTTGGTTTCCCTCAGGGCTCCATTGGAACTGGAGTTGGGTGCAGCCCTGTTGGGTCCCGCAGACGCCGCCATGGGGTGCTGCAGCTGGGACTCCTGAGCCCGTATGGGGAGCGTATTCACCACACCCGGAAGTGCAGCCGGAACTCGGCAATCAACCACCTGGAGCACTTCCGGGTGGACTATAAAAGGGGCCAGCAGGCACCACTCAATGGCCAGAGTCGGGAGGAGGAGGACGAAGCTTAGAGGAGGAGTGGTGGAGCCAAAGAAGAGTGTGTTTTGGTGTACTAGGGACTGTGTTTTGCCTGTGGGGGGAAGACGTGCCACACAGGTGAAGAAACATTAAAAGTTCCTTTGTTTTTACAAGTACCTCCGGTGTAAGTCTGTGTCGGATCAGGCGCCTATATAGCGCCTTTTACACTCCCTACTGGCACGTGTCCCTTCAAATCTTATATCACATCTCCAGTTAATTCAATACTCTGCTACAAGAGGCCTTACACAGACCAGCAACAGCGAACACATCACACCCATCCTGTCTCACATTCCTTAGCTCCCAGTGTCTTTCAGGATTGAATATAAAATTCTATTATTAACCTATAAAGCTTTAAATGGCCTCACACCGCACTACCTCAGTCACCCTCTCCATCACTCTGCTCCTGTCTGCCCAATAAGGTCCTCTGATTCTGGCCATCTTGTTGTGCCCCACGCTAACCTGTACTCTATGGGTGACAGGGCCTTTAGCTGTATAGCACCCAGACTTTGGAGTGACCTCCCGAAATTAATCAGCTGACTCCATTCATTCTTTTAAAAAGACAACTTAACACTCACCTGTTCAGGAAGGCGTCTAACTTCACCTGACACTCTGCCCCCTCTTTCAGTTTACATCTCTGTCCAGATGCTCAGGATAATTTGTGTGTGTGTGTGTGGTGTGTGTTATATCATAAGTTATGTTATTTGTTCAGGCATTTCTTTTAGTATTGAATTTAGTATTATACTCTGGTTTATTCTTTCTTTTATTCTGTTTAATTCTTTTGTATATCCTGTATTTATTTGTTTATTAATCTATGCAGAAACTATTTGATTCATTTTGTTTTAAGTGCCTTGAGCATGGAAAAGGCACTATATAAATAAAATGTATCATTATTACAGGTGGTGCAGTGCTTAGCAGTTCGGAGACCCGGGTCCTCCCTGCGTGGAGTTTGCATGTTCTCTCCGTGTCTGCTTGGGTTTCCTTCCACAGTCCAAAGACATGCAGGTTAGGTGTATTGGCGATCCTGCATTGTCATGGGTGTGTGTGTGTCCTGTGGTGGGCTGGCACCCTGCCCGGAATTTGTTCCAGCCTTGCCCCCTGTGCTGGCTGGGATTGGCTCCAGCAGACCCCCATGACCCTGTGCTAGTATATAGCGGGTTGGACGATGACTGACTGAAGATACAGTATCATTATTATTATTTATCAAACACAATGATCATCCCAGAGGAGCCGTTTTTCCCTAACAATCCCTTGATCTCCTTCCATTAGCCACCTAACCTATGTAAACTTCTCGTCTGCGGCTCACTTCACAGAGGAGAGCCACATTCCTCACCAGGCACTAAGATCCGTAACAGGAGCTGCTGTCACCAACAATACCCTTGTATCTCGTCCCTCTGGTAAATTCAATAATAAACAACACACCTCTTACCAGTCTAAAAATCTTATTTACCATATTTCTAGTAGGAAGTGTACGGCCATGTACCTGGGCGACAGAGAGAGACGGCTAGCAGACAGTTTCAGGGAGCACGTCTGAGCCGTTAAGATCAAAGGCCTTACAAAGTCCGCTGAAGATCACTTCACACCCTTTGATCATAGCCACTCTCTGTGTTCTTTCACAGGGTTCCAAAGATACTTTTTGCAGTAAAAAGGAAAGAAGCTAAGCTTATTTTCATCTTGAGATCACACATTTCTTCAGGTTTTAATGAACGACTGACTTTTTAATCCCTTCCTTCATCTTCTCTGATAGCTGCTTTTTCACACCTCCTCTCACCTTTTGTCCTTTCATCTGCTGTGGCTCTGTTCCCTCCTATATGTGTTACCCGCTTTTACCTTTTCATTTGTACACCTGATTGTTCCTTTAACCTTGTTTCCTTTTTAGTGTGGAAATAAGGAAATTAGTATGTGGACAGCAGGGAATTAGAATCGAGATTTATAAATGAGTTCATCAAGAACACAGAGACACAGTTGGAAACTTGTTAATGGTAAATTGGTAAAACTTTAGGGAGTTTTTCTTTACAGAGAACCACAGACACATGGGATAAGCTACCAAGTGGAATGGTGGGCAATAGGACTTTAGGGACTTTCAAAATTTGACTTGATACTTTTTTAGAAGAATTAAGTGGATAAGCCTGGTGAGCTTGGTTGGACTGAATGGCCTGTTCTCTTTTAGGTTGTTCTAATGACGCAGAACATTTTCTAAATGCTCAGTTCTGTACTTCAAAAGTGCTGCCTATATACATTCATTTATTTGACCAATGCCTTTACAACTTTTGTGATACAATTGGTTACATTTCTTTTCTTTTTCCAGTTGATGCACAGGCCAGTGAAGTGACTTGCTCATGCTAACCCAGGGTCTGTGGTGGGATTTGAACCCACAATCTCAGGGTTTGAAATCCAAAGCCTTAACCACTGCCATATATATATATATATATATAGTAACCCTGACATTAGTTTTCTGAAAGCACTTTATCGATGGGACAGCACGGTGGGGCAGTGGGTAGCGCAGTTAGGAGACCCATCTGGGTTCGCTTCCCGGGTCCTCCCTCCGTGGAGTTTGCATGTTCTCCCCGTGTCTGCGTGGGTTTCCTCCCATAGTCCAAAGACATGCAGGTTAGGTGCATTGCCCATCTAAATTGTCTCCTTTATGTGTGCCCTGTGGTGGGCTGTCACCCTGCTCAGGATTTGTTCTTGCCTTGCACCCTTTGCTGGCTGGGATTGGCTCCAGCGGACCCCCATGACCATGTGTTGAACAATGACTGACTGACTTTATCTATAATAAAAAACCTTTTGTTACCAATATTAGAAATATCTACTACTGCACTAAATAATATCACAACTGATTTGTTTTATTTTGTGCACATTTATATATCTGCATGCAAAAACATCATACACTTTAACATCTGCAGATCACCTTGATGAGCAAAACAGTTCATCCCTATTGTATTAAAGAGACTATTAAACATTATCAGTAATTATTTCAAGGTTAATGTGTGTTATTTTGCATCACTTTAATGCCACTTTTATAAAATTGATGATACACCCTAAGATTTTACGTTGCACTTCAGTAAGCTTTCACCAGACGGCTTACATTATGTGAACTTGTAGCTGTTACTGTAGACCATTATCATAGTTCTCAGTACCCAAATTACAGTACACTTCTGTAATGCCGGATTCTTCCTTTAGTGTGCTGCAAACCACAGATAAAGGCTGTCATTTCAGAGGAAGTCGAGGCCTAAATCTGATCTTCAGTACACTGTCTGTGCAGAGTGAGATTAGATGTGGGGCCATGCATGCTGCCAGCTGATTCTGCTTCATTCTGCTCAGAGCGATGCATTCTGATGGCACTGTCAGAAATGCTTTAGTTTAACAGTCAGAATCTAGAAACTATGGCTTTTGTCACTCATTTATTAGTCTGTATGGAATGACCAGCTGTCCAGTGGGTAAATGTATTCAAAAGAAACAAGAAAGAGTAGAAGACCTCACAGAGGCTTATTAAAGAGAAAGTCTCTAGCAGTCAGAGTACTATTAGAGGGGCACAGAGTTAAGAAAAATGCCAGTAGGGCTGTGATGATGCCAGTCAAACCCCTAGAGCAGGAGTCTGCAAAGTCAGTCCCAAGAGCCGTAGTGAATGTAAGCTTTTGCTTCAACCCAATGGCTTAATTAAAAAAAAATCCTTGCCAATGACACGTCTTATTTAACTTATTGGTGTCTTAGTGTTTTCATTCTGCCATGTCAGGTTATTCTCATAATGCGGACTTCTTCCTTTACAAGAATGTCATGCAAATGATTTGTTGCCTACCGCAGATGAACAATTCTTACTCGTTCCTTTTTCTCCCTCTAGTTTCATTCCAAATACTTTATTAAACCAGACGCAGTGGATTCAGAAACTATTCAGATCCCTTCACTTTCTGTACACTTTGTTGAGTGGTAGATTTCATTTTAAATGGATATAATTTGCCATTTTTGCCCAACAATCTATACTCAATAGCCCATTACGAGAAAATGAAAACATGTTTTCTGAAAGGGTTGCAAACTTATTACAAATTAAAAAAATGAATAAAAAAAATCCTCACACCTTTGGCCGTGGTTCTCCAAATTGCAGTCAGTTGCATCCTCTTGGCTTTAATTCTTCTTGATATGTGAACTGAAATGAGGTAAATTGAATTGATTGGACACCACTTAGAAAAGCACACGGTTGTATATGTAATGTCCCATAATTCACACTGCATGTCAGGACAAAAAGGGTATCAAGTCTGAGAAACTCTTTGTTGATCTTTGTGATCAAATTGTGGTGAGGCGTAGGTTAGGGAAGGGGAAAAAAAACATTGCTAAAGTTTTGAGTGTGTTTCCAGGAGCACAGTGGCCTCAAATATTGTGAAACAGAAACAGTTTGGAATCACCAGGACTCTTCCTAGATTAAGGGCCTTGGCCAGGGCGGTAACCAAGAACCTAATGGTCACTGTAACAGAGCTTCAGAAGTCCTCTGCTGAGATGAGAGAACCTGCAGGAAGGATGACTATCTCTACAGCACTCCATCAATCAGGCATTTATGGCAGAGTGGCTGGATAGATGGCCCTCTTAAGTAAAAGGCATACAGTATGACTGCCTACTTGCACCCTGAGAGCATAAGGAAAACGTTTTTCAGGTCTGATGAGACAAAATTGAACTTTTTGGGCAGAACACCAAGCATTCTGTGTGGCAAGGAACTAGCACGACTCATCACTTGCATAATACCATCCCTACGGTAAAACATGGTGGCAGCATCATGCTACGGGTATGTTTCACAACGATAGGTCAGAACTGAGGAAAAGATTAATTCAGTCAAATACAAAGAGGTCCTTGTAGAAAACCAGATACAGAGTGGATACAACCTCAGAATGGGACAAAGATTCACCTTTCAACATGTCAATGACCCAACGCATACAGCCAATAGAAACTCTGGAGTGACTTTGGGACAAGTCTCTGAGTGGCCCATCCGAAGCCCAGACATAAACCCCACAGAACATGTGTAGAGAGACCTCAAGATGGCAGTTTACACATTCTTACCATCCAATCTAATGGAGCTTGAGCGGATCTGCCAGGAAGAATGAGATAAAATGAACAAATCCAGGGGTACAAAGCGTATAGAAACTTAACCAGGATGATTTGAAAGCAGAATTGCTGCCAAAGGGGCTTCTACAAAATACTGAATTAAGGGTCTAAATACATATACTGTATTAAAGTTCCATTTTTATTTTTTAATAAATTTGCAAACATTTCTGAAAACATATTTTCACTTTGTCATTATGGGTTATTGAGTGTAGACTGATGGTCAAAAATGGCAAATTAACCCATTGATAATTAAATCTACAACACAATAAAATGTGCAAAAAGTGAAGGGGTCTGAATATTTTCTGAATACAGGGTTAAGTACAAGAGCATTTTGATTGGGATGCATTCTCCAGTTATGAATAAATTATTGCAGTCAAGGTCTGACTAGTATACAGTAGCAGTTGTGGCGGGCGGTCGGGTCCAGTGCCCGGCCAGGATGCCCCTTCTACATATGTTCCTGGGGAGCAACCATGGGCTCCTCAGTACCTCCCCCGGGATGCTTGGTGGTAGCCTCCCTGGCTGACAATGGTGCCTCAGTTTCCCGCAGGGCTCCATGGGAGATGGAGTTCTCCACAGCCCTGTTGGGATCTGGGGTGGCCGCCAGGGGGTGCTGCATGGGTCCCTGAGCCGGCCTGGACAACTCTACAGCCCCGTCCGGAAGTGCAATCAGAAACAGGTGATCAAGCATCTGGAGCACTTCCGGGTGGGCTATAAAGAGGGCCAGCAACCACCACTCTGGGCCAGAATCGGGAGGAAGAAGACGAGGTTGCCAGGGAGGAGTGGTGGTTCGAGGAGGGAGTGTTGTGATTGATTTGAAGTACTTTTGGGACTGTGTTGTGGCTGGGGGGTTCACAGGGAAGACGTGCCCTCCAGCTTAAGAAAAATAAAGTCTTCTTATGTTTTTACATGTACCCCTGTCTGAGTCTGTGCCGGGTCGGGCGCTATACAGCACCCAATTCACACAGTGAATTACAAATGAGTTTACAAGCATTAGCAGCAGTAAATGTCTGATTAAATTTGTGAGGCACTTTGTAAATAATGCAACAAAGCATGCTTTATGAGAATTCTATAATAATGAATTACTATTTATTTATTTAGCAGACACCTTTATCCAAAGACACTTACAATCAAGTTATAATACTGCACATACAGCACAAGAATGATTACAAGATGCAAGCATCAAAAGCAACAGAGAACCAGATAAAAAAACGAGGAAGAGGGAGTAGTGCTACTATTACATAATTAAACCTGTAGCTAGGCTAAGATACAAATATCAGTATCCTAACCTCTTTGTCAGTATATAAGGAAGACTAGGCAGTTCCAAAATGTTTAATGAAAATGTGCATTTTCAAAAGATGCCGAAACATGATAAAATTCAGTGAAGCCTGAACAGCCAGAAGGAGATCACTCCAAAGCTTTGGAGGAAGAACAAAGAAGTATTGTGGAGTCCAGGGGTTGGCAACCTTTCAGCTGTGTCGTGCCAAACCTATGTTACAGTGTTATTCTGCGTGCTAACATAATTCTACCAATTTTTCTTATATGTAGTATCAAAATAGGTCTGGTTATATTAGGCTTTTGAAGCCCATTATAACCAGATCTTATATTATTCAATATTTAAAATACATAGGATCATATGCGTTTTATCAAACTTAAATTTTCAACACATTTCTTAAAAATTGTATTACAAATTAGGGCGGCATGGTGGCACAGTGGGTAGCTGCCTCACAGTAAGGTGACCTGGGTTCGCTTCCCCAGTCCTTCCTGCGTGGAGTTTGCATGTTCTCCCCGTGGGTTTCTTCCGGGTGCTCCGGTATCCTCCCACAGTCCAAAGACATGCAGGTTAGGTGCATTGGCGATACTAAATTGTCTTGAGTGTGTTTCTATGTGTGTGTGTGTGTGGGCTGGCGCCCTGCCCAGGATTTGTTCTTGCCTTGCACCCTGTGTTGGCTGGGATTCGCTCCAGCAGACCCCCATGACCCTGTAGCTAGGATATAGCAGGTTGGATTAAAAATTATAAATTACAAGTTTTTTTAATACAAATACGTAGTATGAATAAGAAAAAATGATCAAGAATTCTAATATGATTAATCATTCTTTATTGTTAATCAGAGCTATTAACCAATTAATGCGAAGCAATTGTATAACTGGATTCGGCGGCTTTATTTTTGGTTCCAATTATTTGACAAAAATATGTAGTTTGTTTCATAAAGCCAGAAACAGCCCTTTTTATAGCTTCACTTTTCTCATCAGAGTTTTTAAACGTGGACTAATGTTTAGTTTGGTAATGTCTTTGTACACAAAACGTACGACACACGACACATTCACAGCATAATGCAAACACAGCACGATCCTTTTTGTTGTACAAATCCATATTCATTCGTCCAAGAGTCTTGAAAAGAGCGAACATCAAGTTTTTGTCATTTTAGGGCAGTGTATTACTTAATAATAACTGACAGAGCAAGATCAAGAGAACAGAAAGATATGGAAGAAGATGTCCACTGTGTCAACTCCTAACGGAAGCAGCCGAAAGAAGAAGAAGAAGATATTACTTAATATTAAAAAGAGGTTTGTTTTAACGTACCACAGCCTGCACTGAACACATGGTTTCCATTTACATGTGAGTTGCGCACGGAAAATGTAGGTGGGGACACAAACGCGTGTGCTGTAATTAAAATAGAATTGTTTCCTATATTTCAAGTCAATCACAGTGCCATTAAAAATCGTTCTGGGTGCCTCACTTGGCACCAATGCTGTAGGTTGCCAACCCCTGGTGTAGTCATATCTGGCCAGTGGAGAGAGAATCATGGGACAGGTAGAGGCATAACAGAGTCTTCTTGAAGGGACATATGGAGAGACCAAAGACTGAAGATATCGAGGAGTTGAACAATTTAGAGAATTGTAGTTTTGAACTGGATCCTTGCAGCAAAAGAAAGCCAGTAAAGATACCAAAGCAGAGGAATAGCAGGAGTGAATTGAGGAACAAAGAACAGTTGCATTCTGGGGGGGCCAGAAAGGTCTAATGGCAATTGAAGGAAGCCTCACCAAGAGAGCGTTGCAATAGTCCAGCTAAAAGAGAATTGTGTTGCATAATAAACAAAGAAGGGTTGAAACTTCTGAACATCATAAAGAAACTAATGACAGGATTGGATCATTGAAGAAATACACTCACCTGCCACTTTATTAGGCACACCTTGCTAGTACCGGGTTGGACTGTCTTTTGCCTTCAGAATTGCCGTAATTCTTGGTGGCATAGATTCAACAAGGTGCTGGAAAGAATCCTCAGAGATTTTGGTCCATATTAACATGATAGCATCACGTAGTTGCTGCAGATTTGTTGGTTACACATCCATGATAGGAATCTCCCCTTCCACCACATCCCACAGGTTCTCTATTGGACTGAGATCTGGTGAATATGGAGGCCATTTGAGTACAGTGAATTCATTGTCATGTTCAAGAAACCAGTTTGAGATGATCTGAACTTTGTAACATGGTGCATTACCTTGCTGGAATTAGCCATCGGAAGATGGATATGCTGTGGTCATAAAGGTATGGACATGGTCAGCAACAATACTCAGAAAGGCTGTTGCATTTAAGCAATGGTCAATTGGTACTAAGGGGCCCAAAGTGTGCCAAGAAAATACACCATACACCAGCACTACCAGTCTGAAATGTTGATACAAGGCAGGATGGATCCATGATTTCATGTTGTTGACACCAAATCCTGAGCCTACCAACATTTTTACAATCTGCTATTGTCCAATTTTGGTGAGCCCATGTGAATTGTAGCCTCAGTTGCCTGTTCTTAGCTGACAGGAGTGGCACTCGGTGTGGTCTCCAGATGTTGTAGCCCATCAGCTTCAAGGTTTGACATATTGTGCATTCAGAGATGCTCTTCTGCATACCTCGGTTATAACACGTGGTTATGTGAGTTACAGTTGCCTTTCTATCAGTCTGGTCATTCTCCTTTGACCACTGGCACCAATAAGGCATTTTTCCCCAGAGAACTTATGTTCACTGGATATTTTTCCCTTTATCGGACCAGATCAGCAGTTTTTGAAATACTCAGACCAGCCCGTCTGGCACCAACAACCACGCCACATTCAAAGTCACTTCAGTCTCCTTTCTTCCTCATCCATTCCGATGCTGGGTTTGAAATTCAGCAGGTCATCTTGACAATGTCTACATGCCGAAATGCATTGAGTTGCCGCCATGTGATTGGCTGATTAGATATTTAAATTAACAAGCAGATGAACAGGTGTACTGTGTACCAATAAAGTGGCCAGTGAGTGTATATTCAGTGAATGAAAGTGAGGAGCCCAGAGTCATGCCAAGATACCTGACCATGACTGATGCTGAATGTGTGACTTGTTCATGAGCAATCCTTAGAGACAATTCCATGGAGAAACAGAAGACACCTACTGGATATCTGACTTTGAAAGTTTAAGCTCAATGATGAGATGGTAGAGAGACAGCTGAAGATCAGGGCTGAAACATGTGGGTTGCAAGAGGGAAATGAGAGGAAGAGCTGCACATCATCAGCACAGAGGTGGTAGGGGAAGCCAGGGTAAGAAATAACATTGTCTAAGGGGTGAATGTAGATGGAAAAGAGAAGTGGACCCAAGATTGATCCCTGAGAGACACCTGTGAAGGACACTGATTTCAATCATGAAGTGGAAGCAAATCTAAAAAGGAAAATGAAAGCATCTGTAGTTGGTGCCATTTGGAGTTTTAAGGTTTTTAATTTGTCAAGTAAAACAAATCAAGTAATCCATAATAATCTTCACAAAACCCTTGCTGAAATCCCCCCAAGTCCTGTAAAATCCCTTCCAACTTCTTTTATGTGGAGGGGAAATTCCACCACCAACTACAAACGTAAGGACTTCACAACATATGTTCAAAAGTTTAAAAAGAGAAATAAAAAATTATTGAAGAAAAATCAGACTCATATTTAAAGTGAGTAAGCCTGTGTGATTCTAGCTGAAACACAAACCCAATGGCTCTCCAGCTCTACCCCTCACTCAGTTCTCTGTTTGACTCCCATCGGCATGGAGCCAAAGCAAGAGACGTGATTACACAAGTATTCTGATTATTCTGATGTTATGCAAGGTTACATTTCAGCTAATCAAGTTCTATAATGTTTTACTGCACAAAGAAAAGTCTCTTTTTCCATCAAGAACAGTACGGTCGAAAGGAAGATTAGATTACAGAAACAGAGACACAATCCCAGCCAACACAGGGCAAGAACAAATCCCAAGCAGGACGCCAGCCCACTGCAGGGCACACACACATACACACATACAACAGTATGGTCGAAAGGAAGATTAGATTACAGAAACAGAGACACAATAGGTTGTTTTAGATTTTAATTGTGTACATTTACTGACTGAATCTGATCTGATGGCTGCAGTGTGGCCTCATTTCTGAGGTTTTTCAAGGGCTTTGAAGTGAGTTAAAAAAGTTCACGGCTTAGCCTTGATGATAGCAGGAGGCAGTCAGGTGTCAATAGTTGGGACCACCCCTCGCCCACCTAGAGATAAGCTCTTGTTCATTAATTGCACTTATTGGCCAGAAGTGAAAGTTCATTCTGTTCCTCTCTGCAACATTTCACACCCTACAGCAAATACAACTACTTTTAATTAAGTCTCTCATTGTCATGGCTTGGCAGCGTCACAACACTCCTGTCTCTCAGACAGTATATAATATAACACAGTTTACAGAAGATAAAATTCACTGAACAGATTATTAGGTACATGTTGCTAGTACTGGGATAGGGCCTCCAGTTTGTTTCAAAACAGCCTCAATTGTTCACGGTATTTGGTACACTGTATTAATCCCTGAGGAGAAATTGTCTTTTCACATGACCTTTGGGAAGGGGAGGAGTGGAGGCTCTGAGGATAGGGATCTGTGCCAGCAATCGGAAGGATGCCAGTCCTAATCACACAAACACCAGAAGAGACTCTACTCCGTTGGACCCCTGAGCAAGGCCCTTAACCTGCAATTGCTCCGTCCTGTGTATGACACTAATATGCATCCAGCCCTGTAAGCAGGTCCTCCAACTTGCAGGGACAATCCGGAGGTTGGTGACAGAATTGGCACTCCAGCCACAGTAAAAAACCTCACACTGTTCAGTGTGGTGCTGAAGAGTCACCCATTGCACGACTGCACTTGGATCTCAATCCGGATGGTTTGCCATGTGGTGGCTGCGGCAACATGCTGTATTCAGCGCATGCTCCCAACTTCTCTCCTCTCTTTGGGAGTCAGAGCACAGGGTCAGCAATTGCACACCACCCCGGAGCAATTTTGAGGTTAAAGGCCTTGCTCAAGGGCCCAGCGGAATAGGATTCCTTGTGACAGTAATGAGATGTGAACCAGCAACCTTCCAGATGCCAGCACAGATCCTTAGCCTCAGAGCCATCGATTTATGGATTTGTGACAGTCCGGGTTAGCTCCACGGTCTTTGGCAGCTTGAACCCGAGACCGTCGATAACAAAACCAAGGATGAGCCGGGCAAAGAAGGACATACAGACACAGTCGGGAAGAGCAGGTATAAGTGTTTAGTTCTTGTATTAAAAGCAAACAATAGTGCCCAAAGTGCAGTGCTCCAAATAAAATCAATAAATAAATCATCAATAAAAGCCAGTGTCTGTCTGTGAGTTAAAGTCAGTCAGTCAGTCCATCAGTCATTTTCCAACCCACTATATCCTAACACAGGATCAAGGGGGTCTGCTGGAGCCAATCCCAGCCAACACAGGGCGCAAGGCAGGAACAAATGCCAGGCAGGGCGCCAGCCCACCACAAGTCAGTTAAAGTTCAATAAATAATTCAAATGATAAAAAACAGAATAAAACCATGCAGTCATTGGGTTCTGGAGCCTAGTGCATCTTCCATTTTCCGTCTCTCTGTTTCAACCTGCTCAGGTCTTGAAGCTGGCAGAGACTCCAGCAGCCATGGTCACAACCTCTGGCTGTTACCACGGCTGCCTCCATTGGCATCTACCACAATGCTCTGAAACAGCTGTCCCTCCTTCTTCCACTATGCTGTCATAATGTCGTAGGAATCCCTAGGAGGGCACCACTATCATCGTACCTGCTCCTTCACAAATTTAGTGGGGAATGACCACTCGCAGCTCCATGGGGCTACCAAGCCTCTCTGCTTCTTCTCCTTCACACTGGCTCAGGTGCCGGATACTGTGCTTTCACTAAGGATCTCTTTTTTCTTGTGTCTTCCTGATTTTGCCATGCAGGCTCCCTTTAATGCATCAGTTGGGTGCAGGTGCTGCCATCGCTTGCTCTGAGGCATGAATGAAGCACTTGTCCGATCCGCTCACATTTGGACGTGAATGCACAATCAGCCAAGTACCCCAATCGACCTCGGAGAATTGAATACACATTTTCATTTGCACTTGCATCTGCCTGAAATCTGGTACTTCCAATTATTTTTAAAACTGTGAAGTGTCACAAACCTCTCTCATCAAAGGATTCCACTGGATGATGGAAACAGAAATTCTGATCCATGTTGATGTGATAGCCTCATGAAATTTCTGCTGATTTGTCAACTGCACATCCATGCTGCAAATCTCAAAATCTTCCACATCCCAAATGTGATCTGTGATCAGATCTGGTGACTGGGAAGAGACCAGTGAAGAAAATTGAATTCATTTGCCATGTTTATAAAATCAGTTTGAGACACCTTTTGCTTTGCAATACAGTGCATTATCATCCATCCATCCATTATCCAACCTGCTATATCCTA
The DNA here is from genome assembly GCA_026402145.1 of Polypterus bichir lapradei. Lineage (NCBI taxonomy): Eukaryota > Metazoa > Chordata > Cladistia > Polypteriformes > Polypteridae > Polypterus > Polypterus bichir. The sequence continues at coordinate 22,792,860 of JANRMT010027041.1, forward strand.
ACACAGGGTCACAGGGGTCTGCTGGAGCCAATCCCAGCCAACACAGGGCAAGAACAAATCCCAAGCAGGGCGCCAGCCCACTGCAGGGCACACACACACACACCAAGCACACGCTAGGGACAATTTAGGATAGCCAATCCACCTAACATGCATGTCTTTGGACTGTAGGAGGAAACCCACACAGACGTGGGGAGAACATGCAAACTCCATGCAGGTAGGACCCGAGAAGCGAACCCAGATCTCCTTACTGCGAGGCAGCAACACTACCACTGCGCCACGGTCCCGCCCATGCATTAAATAGTACATGTACTGTACATAGTCAGCAACAATGCTCAAATAGGTTGTGGCATTTAAGCAATAATTGAAAGTGGGCCAAGAAAACATATCCCACACCATTAAACTGCCACCACAAGCCTGGACTGTTGACTCAGGGTAGGTTTGGTTCATGGATTCATGCTGTTGACACCAAATTCTGATCCTGCTATATATGTGCCTCAGCAGACATTGAGATTCATTGTACCAGGCTACATTTGTTCTAGACTTGAACTGTCCAGTTTTGGTGAGCCTGTGCCCACTGCAGCCTTAGATCTCTGTTTTTGGCTGACAGCAGTGGAACTCGACAAGGTACAGACTTATGGTTTAGTCTTTTCCCCCTATAAGTTAGCAAGAGATAGAACCTTCTTACTGTAACTGAGAAACAGTGTGATAATAAGCTCAGTTGTTGTTTAGAACAGGTAGGTCCTAGTAAGCGGGGACTTAAAATACCAATTTTCAGCATAGAATAGGGTTAGGCATACAGTTTTCTGAGAGCAATGTAGCTGTGTTTTCCCAAAATTACCAAAGTTCAGCAGCTTCAACTCAAAAAATGGGATTCAACAAAAGCCTGGCGTGCAGAAATGATTCCACAGACAAAATATCCTCGTTTTTAAAAGTTTAGTTAAGTTTTAAAGTAAAACAGTTCACACAAAAAAAAGAAAATTAAAATAGCAAAAAAAGGAAAATTAATGTTAAGAAAAGTTCAATTCTAAGTTTAATCTAGTTATATCTCAAATCGTTACTATTTACTTAACATTTCTGAACCATTTCAAAGCTTTGCTTACGTATGTATCTATTACGAACGCTTGGTTGCCATAGTAACTTTCAAGCTGTTTTCTAGCCGTAGCTTTAAATACTGCTCCACTGTCCCTTTTGCAGTGACCAGCATATTGTTGTAGCCAACCCGCTTCAAGGCCTGGCATGTGCATTCTGTGACCAGCATATATGTTGTAGCCCACCCACTTCAAGGCCTGACATGTGTATTCTGAGATGCTTTCCTGCTGACCACATAGTGGTTAACCATAGCCTTTCTGTCAGCTTCAAACCAGTCTAACCATTCTTCTCTGAGCACTCTCATCAACCAAGTATTTCCATCTGCAGAACTGCTGTTCACTGGATCTTATTCTGTTTTTATACACTATTCTGAATAAACTCTAGACCGGGGGTCTCCAACTCCAGTCCTGGAGAGCTACTGTGACTGCAGATTTTCATTCTAACACTTTTCTTAATTAGTGACCAGAATGTACTGCTATTTAGAAGAAGGAGAAGAAAAGGGAGGAGACGTGTCCGGAGGCAGGAGGAGAGGAGGAAAGAAAAGAGAGTGGAACTGACGGTAGGAACTTTGAATGTTGGCAGTATGACTGGTAAGGGGAGAGAGTTAGCAGATATGATCGAGAGAAGGAAAGGTTGATATATTGTGCGTGCAAGAGACTAAATGGAAGGGGAGTAAGGCCAGGTGGATTGGAGGTGGATTCAAATTGTTCTATCATGGTGTGGATGGAAGGAGAAATGGGGTAGGGTTTATTCTGAAGGAACAGTATGTCAAGAGTGTTTTGGAGGTGAAAAGAGTGTCAGACAGAGTAATGATTATGAAGCTGGAAATTGGAGGTGTGATGATGAATGTTGCTAGTGCATATGCACCACAAATTGAGTGTGCAATGGGTGAGAAAGAAGATTTTTGGAGTGAGTTGGATGAAGTGAAGAACAGTGTACCCAAGGGACAGAAAGTGGTGATTGGAACGTATTTCAATGGGCATGCTGGTGAAGGGAACAGTGGAGACGTGGAGGTGATGGGTAGGCATGGTGTCAAGGAGAGGAATGAAGAAGGTCAGAGGATAGTGGATTTTACCAAAAAAAGGAAAAAGGAAGACTGCAAGGTTGAGTTTAGGGAGAAGGTGAGACAGGCACTGGGTGGCAGTGAAGAGTTACCAGACAGCTGGGAAACTACAGCAGTTGTAGTAAGGGTGACAGCAAGAAGGGTGTTTGGCGTGACATCTGGAAAGAGGAAGGAGGAAAAGAAAACCTGGTGGTGGAATGAAGACATCCAGGAGCGTAAACAGAGGAATAGGATGGCAAAGAAGAAGTGGGATAGTCAGAGAGGTGCAGAAAGTAGACAAGAGTACAAGGAGATAAGGCTCAAGGTGAAGAGAGAGGTGGCGAAGGCTAAAGAAAAGGTGTATGATGAGTTGTATGAGAGGTTGGACACTAAAGAGGGAGAAAAGGACCTGTACCGATTGGCTAGACAGAGGGACCAAGCTGGGAAAGATGTGCAGCAGGTTAGGGTGATAAAGGATAAAGATGGAAACGTACTCACAAGCGAGGAGAGTGTGTTGAGCAGATGGAAAGAGTACTTTGAGAGGCTGATGAATGAAGAGAACGAGAGAGATAAGAGGTTGGATGATGTGGAGATAGTGAATCAGGAAGTGCAACGGATTAGCAAGGAGGAAGTAAGGACAGCTTTGAAGAGGATGAAAAATGCAAAGGCCGTTGGTCCAGATGACATACCTATGGAAGCATGGAGGTGTTTAGGAGAGATGGCAGTGGAGTTTTTAACCAGATTGTTTAATGGAATCTTGGAAAGTGAGAGGATGCCTGAGGAGTGGAGAAGAAGTGTACTGGTGCCGATATTTAAGAATAAGGGGGGTGTGCAGGACTGCAGTAACTACAGGGGAATAAAATTGATGAGCCACAGCAAGAAGTTATAGGAAAGAGTAGTGGAAGCTCGGTTAAGAAGTGAGGTGATGATTAGTGACCAGCAGTATGGTGTCATGACAGGAAAGAGCTCCACAGATGCGATGTTTGCTATGAGGATGTTGATGGAGAAGTTTAGTGAAGGCCAGGAGGAGTTGCATTGTGTCTTTGTGGACCTGGAGAAAGCATAAGACAGGGTGCCTCGAGAGGAGTTGTGGTATTGTATGAGGAAGTCGGGAGTGGCAGAGAAGTACATAAGAGTCGTACAGGATATGTACGAGGGAAGTGTGACAGTAGTGAGGTCTGCGTTAGGAGTAAAGGATACATTCAAGTTGGAGGTGGGATTACATCAGGGATCAGCTCTGAGCCCTTTCTTATTTGCAATGGTGATGGACAGGTTGACAGACAAGATTAGACAGGAGTCCTCGTGGACTATGATGTTTGCTGATGACATTGTGATCTGTAGCGATAGTAGGGAGCAGGTTGAGGAGACCCTGGAGAGGTGGAGTTATGCTCTAGAGAGGAGAGGAATGAAGGTCGGTAGGAACAAGACAGAATACATGTGTGTGAATGAGAGGGAGGTCAGTGGAATGGTGAGGATGTGGAGAGTAGAGCTGGTGAAGGTGAAGTTTAAATACTTGGGATCAACAGTACTGAGTAATGGGGATTGTGGAAGAGAGGTGAAAAAGAGAGTGCAGGCAGAGTGTAATGGGTGGAGAAGAGTGTCAGGAGTGATTTGTGACAGACGAATATCAGCAAGAGTGAAAGGGAAGGTCTACAAGATGGTAGTGAGACCAGCTATGTTATATGGGTTGGAGACGGTGACACTGACCAGAAAGCAGGAGACAGAGCTGGAGGTGGTAGAGTTAAAGATGCTAAGATTTGCACTGGGTGTGACAAGGATGGACAGGATTAGAAATGAGGACATTAGAGGGTCAGCTCAGGTTGGACGGTAGGGAGACAAAGTCAGAGAGGTGAGATTGTGTTGGTTTGGACATGTGCAGAGGAGAGATGCTGGGTAGATTGGGAGAAGAATGTTAACGATAGATCTGCCAGGCAAGAGAAAAAGAGGAAGGCCTAAGAGAAGATTTATGGATGTGGTGAGAGAGGACACGTAAGTAATGGGTGTAACAGAACAACATACAGAGGACAGAAAGATATGGAACAAGATGATCCGCTGTGGCAACACCTAACAGGAGCAGCCGAAAGAAGAAGAAGAAGAAGAACTATTTACCCTAACTTAGCCCTAATTTTAATTGACGCACGACTTAAGACTCCCCTTAATTATTTCTTTTTTCCTTAATTAGCAACCAAACAATATTAAGACACAAAATGTACCAACACATAAACAACAACCTGCGTCAATCACAGAATAACTGAAAATAAAGAAAGGTGAAGGCCTCAGTAATGTTGATCTGCTCAGGTCCACAAAACATTTTGACAGAGCTCATAAAAAAGAAAATCAACAGTTTTGGAAATGTCTGCCATGGCAAGATTGAGTGCCAAGGAATTAAACAATGGGTTTAATTAGCAAAGGGAATTGGCTTCAAATTAAGAAACTGAATGAAGTGAAGTTGGCTGGAGTTTGGGGCCCCAACTTAGTTATGGGAAATAGTTAATTAGCACAAAAAACTAACCACTAATTAAGAAAAGAGTTAGAATGAAAACTTGCAGCCGCAGTAGTCTCCAGTACTGCTCTAGACAATATTGTGCATGAAAATCTCAGGAGATTAGCAGTTACAGAAATACCCAAATCAGCATGTCTGCCAGCAACAACCATACATACCACAGCCAAAATCACTAAGATTTCATTTATTCCCAAGTCTGGTGTTTGATGTGAAACTGGCACGCTTGACCTGTATCAGCAGGATTGGATGCACTGCACTGCTGTCACATTGGCTGAGTTTTCTAACTAGGTTAACCAGTTCTACAGCAGTAACCAACATAAAAAAAGAAAAAAATATTATCTGTGAGTCCGAGCATTTTTGGTTTGGGATATGAACTTGTGTGGTCCTCCTTTTTGCAGCTTTGTGCTTTTACTGGGTATTTATCACAAGCCTCTTTTTCCGGGAGAACACAATAAAAACAGTATCCTTACTATTTACACATTGGTAATCTTTTTTCCTCCAGGCGGTTGTTACAGAGCTTTTGTTGACATTACGTACAACCTGACTTAAATATTTCACAAGCACCTAAAAGGCCTGCGTCACGAGACAAGTTTAGACTTGTGCGATGATTTAAATGCATCTAATGGACACTCTTACACTTCAAAATGTCCATTCAGCTTCAAAACAAATCTTCTTTACAAGTGTTTGCTACCATTAATTTTCATGTTAAGGGTTTGTTGCTGTATTTTACATAATTTGCGGGTGCTAAGCACAGGTTGTCAAGGTAAGATGTCGAAAGGAACATTAAAACATCTATTTTTCTCAAACGTCCTATTAAAAAAGGGTTACTGAATGGAACATAAAAAGCCATAAGAAATTGTTGAATTTAAATAGAGTTTCAGTTATGGATGCTTTTTATTGATATTTTAATCTGCTGTGTTAAACTAGAACAGGTTTTTCAAAACAAGATGCATTAATGTCTGTATACAATGAAGCAATATGCTAGTACAGAAGCCAGTATTTCACATGTTGAAATAAAATTTTGGATTCCTATAAACCTGTACTGGGGAATGTGGGTTTGGAAAATGGATGGGTGAATGGATGAGTCCCACAGAACCAGATCAGTTCGCTCTTTTTCTGAACTCACGTTATTCAGCAGTGGAAAACAGAGAAAGACAAAGTCTAGCAAAAGAAAGGATCCATCATAGAAAACACACACATACACATACACACCCAAACACCCCTTTAAATTGTTTCTTTGGTGGAAGGTTCTACTGATCTTTGGCCAAAAACCAAACCAGACTAAGGTCTTTATCTCTATGTTGGCTACTTCCAAATCATACGCCCCTGATTTGGATTTTCATCCTTAAACTTTCACAATCAGTAATAATTGTTAACAATTCTAAAAATGAGTGTTCTTCCTAATAAGAATGAAGTTTATTTTTGAAAATAATAATTTGCTCCACATGGGCAGGAGGTGGTCTACTAGTATAAAGATGCATTCAATCTCACTTTTTAAGTAGTAGTTTTTGAAGCAGGCTGATCAGGAGATGGCATAATCAGTAAACTAGCAAAAAGTCAAAACTAAACAACAAACCAACAGTTCATCTAAAGCCAGTGCCACATTACACGACTTCTATTTGGAGGCTATGACAAACTTGACGACTACGGTTAATGATTTAGTCACCTGAGGACATCAGATTACATGACTAGAAATCACAGGGAATGAAGAACAGATGAAGTTCCAACACAGTTTCACATTTTTCTTCCTGACAGCCTGTAATATGCCGCTATGTGTGTGAGAGGTTAACAGGAATGGCGAATTTAGCCAGTGCCAAATTACACGACTTCTACTTGGAGGGTATGGAAAACTTGACGACTACGGTTAATGGTTTAGTCACCTGAGGACATCAGATTACATGACTAGAAATCACAGGGGATGAAGAACAGATGACATTCCAACACAGTTTCACATTTTTCTTCCTGACAGCCCATGCCGCTACCCATGTGAGAGTTTAACAGGAATGGCAAATTCAGCCGCAGTCTCTGCCTTTTTGTTTCTTTTTTCCAATCTGTCATGAGACATAAAACATGAGAAAGATGAGTCTCTCTTCAGTTTTTCAAGTTAAAATACCCGTGTTCTTAATTCCTCATTGTTGCATTATATGCATTGAACTTCCGGATGAGAACTCATTGGTCGTCAGCTCTCGTGCACACAGGGCCCACCCGAACGACTTAAGACAGAATCAAAACTGTTTTGACAGACCGATAGGACTGAATTACTGGGGATGTCAAACTACATGACTGGTTGTCACAGGAGAATGCCGCGACTGCCCCAACTCGCTAAAACTATAAAAATAAAGTTAGAGACTAAAAATTAATAGACAAAATTTGTCTGCCAGAACTGTCAAAGAAATTATGACGTTAAAAAACAATAAGATTACTTTTGTTGCAGAAAAGTAAACTCAGCACTTGAGAGAAAGGTTTTGAGAATATCCAAAGTCTTGGACAATGGTCTACATGCAGTTTATACATTGATGCAACAATGATGTTACATGATGTGTCTCACAGGAACATGCCCCCTGGCACTGTCATTGCCCTGTAGCCACCATTCCACAAAATGTACTTTGTAAGGGATGCGAGAAAACTGGAGTATTTAGAGGAAACCCCATCCAGAAAAAGGAAAACCATGCAGACACAGTACAGGACTCACTTCGCTTCCTAGAAATGACGTGGCTGAAAGTCTAAGCACTGCACCACTGCACGGCCTTCACCCTCATCACAGGTTCATCCAAATAGAGGCTTAGCCTTTTTATTAGGTATTTCAGTGACACATGTTGCAAACTATGTCTGCCAAAAAGTTATCTTTAGCAAAAGACAATTGTGTAAAAACCTTAAAAAGAGAATAAGGAGGAATTTGCATTTTTTTGGAAAAATCTTTTTGGAATTTATGCTTTTTTGGAAATTTTAAAAACAGATATACTATAGACTGTATTGTGACTAATGCTTTATAACTCAAGTTCACTGGTTCTATCCAAACTCTGGCTCCCAATTTAAAGTGTCTTACCAGGTCAGGTTAAGTTGGGGAAAATGCACTGGTACAGCGTGTTGCTGCACCCACCACACAATGAAAAAGCTCAGGATCCCAGCTGCCAACCCCTAAAGCAGACACGTGGTCCAGACCTACCCTCCAGAAATGATTATCTGACGCAGCCAGGAGTTACGTGGGCGTCCCCTTGGCCTGGCCAACAATGAGGAACCTGTGAGCTGGATCACCCTCTGGGAATCACGCCACATGACCGTAGTGCCATAACTGATGCTCCCTCATAATGCAGGTAATGTGCCTCATTCAAGACTTTAAGTGTCCTGGGTATGATGTTAAACTACATCCTGCCCTGCAACTGGTCCTCCAACTTGCACAGAAAACTTGGGGGTTGGCGGCAGGATTGGTACTCCAGTCACTGTGAAAGACCTCACACTGTTTAATTACTTTCAAAACTAGTGTGATGCTGAGGTGTCTCCTGTAGCACAACTGCACTCGGGTCCTAATTTGGGATCCTGAGGTGGTCTGTTGTGTGGTGGGTGCGGCAATGTGCTGTATCAATGCGTACTCCCAACCTCTCTCTCTCTCTACAATGGGCACATTAATGTTTTTAGGGTGATTTTGCATTGTTATGCTCTGTCTAACAGTTTTCTGATTAGGCCACACTGCACCAGTACTGCAAAAGCCATAAACTGTGATCCATTACTGCATATTATGAGAATATCTTTACTCAAGAATTTGATGTGTCTAGAGATTTAGAAATAATAATCTATTCAGACAATCAAGTCTCTAGCATAAACTTATAACTGCGCATGTTAACACCTTTAACTACTAACGAAGAACAGCATTAATGTTAAAAATTGAAAGATGATCGCCCACTCCATTACGTTCATCAAATCCAAGGGCATTCTTCTATTCATTACATCATTTTCCCATTAGAAAATGTAATCCTAAAATGATGAAAACTCCATACAGAACTCAACACAATAGACGCATTTACTAGAAAGCTGCTCCACAAAGGCGTTCTATTTGATGCAACTGAATAACAGGAATTAGTTGAACAACAAAAAAAAAGAATTCCAATGTGCACATACCTCATTCTCTCCATTTTGCGATTACACAACATATAAAGGTATTCAAAATATTTCAGTTCACTTCTTCTGTCTAACAGCCTTGCTGACTAAAACTGTATTTAAAAAAAATGTGGATGTACTTAAAGTAAACAAACTGAATAATCTGAAAGAGGTGCTTTAAAAAAACAGATAAAAGTCACAGATGAAAGGATAAAAAGATCAGTTATCATGAGTCACCACAAAAGGCATATCAAAAAGGACAGCACAATGGTAAGAAGTACAGAGAACTGCAACCATAACACACAAGGCAGATGGGAAAGTTTAATTTCAAATGGATCAGTGTTATCAAGTTTTCCAATGTGTTTGTGAGATGTCCAATACATTCTTGAATTACAATTGTATGTTACTTTTTAATAAATCTGTTTTTATGATCCAAATCAACATACACATTGTATGTATAGTATATGCAGGTTAATGTAACGTTTCTTAATACTATGCTGGTCTAACGATGCAATGTTTGCTCTGAAGGTGTTGATGTAGAAGTATAGAGAAGGCCAGAAGGAGTTACACTGAGTCTTTGTGGACCTGGAGAAAGCATATGACAGGGTGCCTCGAGAGGAGCTGTGGTATTGTATGAGGAAGTCAGGAGTGGCAGAGAAGTATGTAAGAGTTGTACAGGATATGTACGAGGGAAGTGTGACTGTGGTGAGGTCTGCGGTAGGAGTGACGGATGCATTCAACATGGAGGTGGGATTACATCAGGGATCGGCTCTGAGCCCTTTCTTATTTGCAATGGTGATGGACAGGTTAACAGACAAGATTAAACAGGAGTCCCCGTGGACTATGATGTTTGCTGATGTCATTGTGATCTGTAGTGAGAGTAGGGAGCAGGTTGAGGAGACCCTGGAGAGGTGGAGATATGCTCTAGAGAGGAGAGGAATGAAGGTCAGTAGGAACAAGACAGAATACATGTGTGTGAATGAGAGGGAGGTCAGTGGAATGGTGAGGATGCAAGAAGTAGAGTTGGCGAAGGTGGATGAGTTTAAATACTTGGGATCAACAGTACAGAGTAATGGGGATTGTGGAAGAGAAGGTGAAAAAGAGAGTGCAGGCAGGGTGGATTGGGTGGAGAAGATTGTCAAGAGTGATTTGTGATAGATGGGTATCAGCAAGAGTGAAAGGGAAGGTCTACAGGACGGTAGTGAGACCAGCTATGTTATATGGGTTGGAGACGGTGGCACTGACCAGAAAGCAGGAGACAGAGCTGGAGGTGGCAGAGTTAAAGATGTTAAGATTTGCATTGGGTGTAACAAGGATGGATAGGATTAGAAATGAGGACATTAGAGGGTCAGCTCAAGTTGGATGGTTGGGAGACAAAGTCAGAGAGGTGAGATTGTGCTGGTTTGTACATGTGCAGAGAAGAGATGCTGAGTATATTGGGAGAAGGATGCTAAGGATAGAGCTGCCAGGCAAGACGAGAAGAGGAAGGCCTAAGAGAAGGTTTATGGATGTGGTGAGAGAGGACATGCAGGTGATGGGTGTAACAGAACAAGATACAGAGGACAGAAAGATATGGAAGAAGATGATCCACTATGGCGAAACCCTAACAGGAGCAGCTGAAAAAAGAAGACGACTATGTTGGTCTAACATCAGCACCAGAATAGCTTCAGTGAACTTTAGTAAAGATTCTCCAAGTTCATGGGCCTAAATTGGAGGAATGCAGTTGCATTCTTCCATGAATGTAGTTTGAAGTCAAGCAAAATGACACCTTTTATTGGCTAGCTAAAAAGATTACAATAAGCAAGCTTTTGAGGCAACTCAGCCCCTTCTTCATCTTGCCTGAAGAAGGGGCCTGAGTTGCCTCGAAAGCTTGCATATTGTAATCTTTTTAGTTAATGAAAGGTGTCATTTTGCTTGACGTCTCACTACATTCATAATGGCTGACACGGTACACAACACCCTAATTCTTCTATAAGAAATTTCACAATCCGGTATCACTCTGGAATCTACTAAAATTTTCATTTAGCTGAGATCTAAGGTTTGGGATGGTCATGTTAGAAGAATTACACTGTCATCCTCCTCAAACCTTCACTGACTACTCATGCCATGTTGAGGGGACATTTTTGTCATGGAAGAATGAATTGTGACCGATGTGAAGATGCTTCAGAATAGGATAAACATGATTACTCAGGAAAGCTTTATTTTAAACTAGACATTAAGCCCGTTACAATAACGGGCGCTAGAACAGTAGTGCATAAACATTAGTAGGAACAGTCTATATTAAATGGCAAGGGACCTTGTATGTGGCTGTAATATGTGTCACTGTATTATGTGCCTTTAATTTTCTCTCTCAGTAATACTGGTTTGCATTTCCGTAAAATGCCTGTAATTTTGTATGACAGTAATACAGTGGAACCTCGGCTCACGACCATAATTCGTTCCAAAACTCTGGTTGTAACCCGATTTGGTCGTGAACTGTAGTTAACAGTGGTATAGTTAATTATACCACTGAATGCACAGCGTAATAGTAAACTAAATGTAAAAACATTGAATAACACTAAGAAAACCTTGAACAACTGAGAAAACTAAGACTGGAAGAGTTCGCGCTATAGCCTTACGACCCGCTCGCTAAAAACACCTTTTTTAATGAGTTTTAAGCACAGGGGAAAAAATGAACAGTTGAAAAATTAATAAACAACCAAGAAAAGTAACACTGCAACAATGCACGAGCACACCTGTGTGTGTCCCGTGCGCGCCTGTGTGTGTGTGTGTGCGTCCCGGGTGCGCCTGTGTGTGTGTGTGTGTGTCCCGCGCGCGCCTGTGTGCGTGTGTGTGTGCGTCCCGCGCGCGCCTGTGTGTGTGTGTGTGCGTGCGTGTGTCTGTCGTGCACGCGCCTGTGTGTGCGTGTCTGTCTCTCATGCACCTATGTGTGTGTCTGCACAGAGAATGCACAGGAAGAGACTGAACACGTGCCGTGTGACCCCGCGCATGCGCACTTCACCAGAAGACACACACGGACACTGGACGCACACAGGGCTTTTATTAAAGAGGATTCCATTTACTGTACCTTAACCCTGTAAGGCAAACAGTCAACCGCACATCATACCAAAGCTGTCTGAAGGCTTCACTGTGGGACAGGAGCATTTAGACCTATTGATTTCTTATAGATTTCATCAGTGTATGATGAAGGATGGCTCATCTTATTAGATGACTATTTTTCCACTGCTCAGTAGACATTTGTTTGTGTTTTGTGCAACACTTTAACCTCAAAGTGTATTTTAGGTGCAATCAGGCATTTGTGCTTAGCAGCCTAATCATAATGATCTCTCTCTGTGAAGTTCTCAAAAGACTTTTCTTGATGAAACGTTCTACTTCTGTCTTGTAGTGTTAGTCAAATTATAAGTGATGCCTGTCTGTTATTCCTCACATCTTGAAATGATTTAGCAAAATCAAAGTAATGAAGTGTATGCTTTCTTCCACAGTTACCTGTGTTTCATGCTCTCTTACTATCTACCATCCAGGACAACACCAAGTTAGTAGTTCTTTGTCACAAAAACGTAAGTGGGATGAAAAAATCACAAGTGTTATCAAGAACGCCCATCAGAGAATGTTCTTTTTTCACCAGCAGAGGAAATTCAAGCTGCCTCAATCAATACTGGTCCAGTTCAATGCGGCCATGATCGAGTGCATTCTGACCTCATCTGTAACTGTCTGGTATGGGGCTACTTTAGCTCAGGCTAAGGCCAACCTGCACCACATCATTAGAGCTTGTGATAAGATCAAAGGCTTTAACTTACAACACATTTAAGTACTATATGAATCCAGGGCAAGAAAGCATGCCCAAAAGATCATTGCTGATCTGACTCACCCAGGGCGCCAGATATTCCAAAGACGTCCCACCGGCAAACACCTATGATTTGTAAAAATCTAAAACAATGCATTTTCCACAGAGGAGTGTTTATCAATTGAATAAGAAGTTCAAACATGGCTGGACAAGTATTAAGTATGAAGAAGGAATGTGATGCCTGTCAATATCATTGAGCAAATGCTTTACATGATTTTGGCGAGAATTCCGGCCTCTGGTGCACCTTTAGCCCATAGAAAGCCAATCGTTGCTTCCTGCTCTTATTTCGGCCATGTTTACTTCTAGAAAACAACAACAGAAACTGACAGATGAAACTTCACCACTGTGACCATGGACTCATCATGTTTCCACTTGTTCACGGAGAAAACTGTACAGCCAGCCCAAATAAGAATGAAGTTTATTTGTGAAAATAATAATTTGCTCCACATGGGCAGGAGGTGGTCTTCTTTTATAAAGTTGCATTCAATCACACTTTTTAAGGAACAGAGTTACATTTTGTGCTGCCTCAGGTAATAGTTTTTGAAGCAGGCTGATGGAAAGCAGGATCAGTAGATGGTGTAACCAGTAAACTAGCAAAGGGTCAAACCTAAACAACAAACCAACAGTTCATCTAAAGCAGTGAAAGGCAACCTTTTTCGAGTTGCGGCGCACTAAGTCCAAAAATTTTCTTTCGCGCCGCACCTGAGGGACTGCCCATAAATAAAGTCGTGACGACACAATCTATGGACAATCGCCAATAAAAATAGTTAATTTTACAAGTTTGAAAGACATTTTATTAATAAAGGAATCAAAGGATAAATCTTAAATTTAATTAATGTGAACGTTGAGATTGTTTATCAGCACATATGAGATTGATGCGTGGATCAATTTTCGAAAGACAGACGTGCATTTCCTTGTCGATCATTTGAAGTCTCTCGCGTTTCTTAGACTTCATTTCCGTATCCGTACAGTGAGCGAGATCTTCTAACAACGAGACTTTTTAAGTCTCACAAGATGTGTTTTTGACACCGCTAGTGTGATATTATGGTGAATGGTGAACAGCGAAAATTTTAACTTGCATTCAAAATAAACACATTCGTTTATTCAACAATCTGATTAACCATTATCTGACTTTCCAATATAAAATATATTTTTTAAACATTATCTTTTTAATCAACCAAAAGTTCAAAAACACTAGCAATTTTAAATATTTTACAAAATTTTTCGCAGCGCCCCTAGAAAATTCTGCGGCGCACCACTGCGCCGTTGCCCGACAATGATAAAGCCAAAGGGTATGGCAAACTTGATGACTATAGTTAATGATATAGTCACCTGAGGACATCAGATTACATGACTAGAAATCACAGGGAATGATGAACAGATGACGTCCCAACATAGTTTCACATTTCCTTCCCGACAGTCTGTGATATGCTGCTACGTGTGTGAGAGGTTAACAAGAAGGTTGAATTCAGCCGCAATCTCTGCCCTTTTGTTTCTTTTTTTCAACCTATCATGACACATAAAACATGAGTAAGACGAGTTTAAGTACCTGTGTTCTTAATTTCTCATTGATGAATAGGCATTAACATTATACAAAGTTATTGTCTCTTTTACCTGCATTGTTATTACTCTTTAATTTAATATTGTTTTTTGTATCAGTATGCTGCTGCTGGAGTATGTGAATTTCCCCTTGGGATTAATAAAGTATCTATCTATCTATTTATCATATGCATTATACTTCTGGATGAGAACTCATTGGTTGTAATCTCTCATGCACACAGAGCTCACACCTACGACTTAAGATAAAATCAAAACTGTTTTGACAAACTGACTGGACTGAATTACTGGGGATGTCAAACTACATGACTGATTATCACAGGAGAATGCCGCGACTGCCCCAACTCACTAAAACTATAAAAATAAAGCCAGAGACTAAAAAATTACCGAAAACATTTGTCTGCCAAAATTTGGAGGTCTGATGAAACTTCACAACTATGACCATGGACCCACTATGTTTCCACATGTTCACGGAGAAAACTGCACAGCCAGCCCTAGAAAAATGATCAGAAAAGTGTCAATATTGATTGACTTACCCTTACAAACGTTTCTTTTTAAAAAGTGCAGCAGATTAATATGATATGAGAATCTTATAGCAAATTTATTAAAGCAATTCTTCCAAGAATTAGGGACATATGATTTTGGTAAAAGAAAATGATTCCAATAAAGTTATATCTTGCCAGCTTTAAGCAGATAATCAAGTTTGCATTTCCACAGGTGTCTTTAAATTAAAAAAGGATATGAAAATTGGATGAAAATAATGTTCAGCAGAGTGATTTAAATTATGTAACAAACAACAGTACTCCAACGATAATACAGAAAGGAACATTTTATGGTGTCATGGATGGACTGCCATCCCAACTGGGATGGATCCTGATCAAATGGGGTGGGGGGTGTCACTCTCTGTCTCAGCCAGGAAGCTGGCATAGAGTAGCGTGGTGGTAGGTGGTAGACTGGGACTAGCGTCCCAGCAGCCATGGAGGGAAATTTTGCTTACCCAGATAGGAGGCCAGCATAGTGGATGAATTACCCGAATGGAGAGGCATCCTGACTAGAATGGTTAGTAGTTCACTTTCCTGGTTGGGACAATGGGAGACTGGCTCCGTTGCTCAAGTTGACTCCCAGTACACTGGGTGGCAGCATCCCTTTTGACGAGCTTATACGTGGAAGCTCACAGGGCAGCATAGGGATTGTGGTTCCATAGGGTTGCCCTGTTGGGCTCTGGGGGTTGAGAGGTGAGAGGTGAATACCTTATTCCATGGTGGTTCTGCCTGACCTGGAAATGCTTTCAGGAAACAATGGTTTGGCAATGGAAGTACTCCTAGGTTGGCTTTAAAAGGGAGATCTCCACCTTACGCAGGGAGTTGAGGTCAGGGGATGAGAAGGATAACATTTGCCTGGTAGGAGGACAGAAAAGGAAAATATTTATGCTTGTTTCCCGATCAATGAAGAAACCTGTAAGGAGGTATCCGATTAATTCAAAAATAGTTTATCAGAACTTGGGATTGTCTCTAGTTTAGTTGTCTGGGATTTGGGGCTCAGCTACTACCACTAAAGACTGTTTATTTGTATAGTAAAATCAAGTTGAAAATATCTTTGGTGTCTTTAATATAACAATCACATTCGTAATAGCATTTTGTTCATTGCACTACATATATTTCCTAAATTGACCAATTTAGTTTATTCATCAGTTTCTGCTGAATAATATTAAAATGGTTAAACTGCTTTAATGAAAAAAAAAATTGCGAAGTGTAAAACAGATGCCTGAATGCTCACATATCTCTTTGTAAACACTTCCGTGTTAGTCAGCTAAGGGGCAAAGAAAAAGAAATTTTAAATAAAACAGGAAGTGTGGCCTGTATGTCGGAAGCAGGCATTGTCACTACAAGGTCACACTTGAGTATGAGTCACTAAGCAAATGAATTACCTTGTGCTCTGATTCTGACTAAATACAATGCATTTCATCTGTGAACTGTGCTCAGCTGTATATGTACAGAAGCTACCTAAATGTGAATGCCTGAAAATAAATTTGCTAGTCAAATCAAAACTGATCATTTGATAATTATCTGCATATTTTTATCTTTCTACATCCACGTCTCAAAAAATAAATCCCACATGGGCACCAAACGTGTTTTATATGGGTCTAAAATATGGGTCCCATATGGGTGGCTGATATGAGACCCATAAAATTCTGCAACCAAGGATCATATGAGGCCCATATGGGTTAGTGCACTGTTCGTACACATTGCCAAGTGTGCTTGGAGTGAGCAAAAAACTAGATAACATTTATCTAAGCCTCAAAGCAAATATTTAAATAATGACATAATTATCCATCCTGCTATATCCTAACACAGTGTCATGGGGGTCTGCTGGAGCCAATCCCAGTGCGCAAGGCAGGAACACCGGGCACCAGCCCACCACAGGGCACAAACACTCACCAGGAACAATTTAGGATCACCAATGCATAAAACCTGCATGTCTTTGGACTGTGGGAGGAAACCGGAGCACCCAGAGGAAACCACGCAGAGAACATGCAAGGTCCACACCGGGAGGACCCGGGAAGCGAACCCAGGTCTCCTTACTGCGAGGCAGCAGCGCTACCACTGTGCCACCCATGACAGAATTATTCATTTACTTATTTGGCTAACACTCTGATCCAAATCAATTTACACTGATTTTACATTGAGATGCAATTGGTTACATTTCTTTTCCAACTGGAGCACAGGAAGGTGAAGTGACCTGTTCATGGTCGCACAGTGTCCGTAGCAGGATTTGAAGTCCAGACTTAAAAGAAAATTTCACACTTAAAACCAATAATGTATTAAACGAATGTCAAAACATTTTTTCCTGTGCAGGATATATCTGCACTTCAGCCTAAGTGACTTTGATATACAATTTTGTGCAATCAGTAACAGAATACTAAGCCATTTGGGTTCCAGTGATGGGTTCTTTATATGCCACCCATATTTTGGCCTATACAGATACAAGTCCATTCAAAGACACCACTGAAGTGGACACACATACAGTATTCATTTTTACCATTCTGTGAAGAAACGTGACGTGTTGCTTGTTCATTAGAACATGCAAGTATGAATGTACACTGATCATGTCACCCTATAAACCTTATAATTATTATTATCTAATTTTCTATAAACAAATTCCATAAATTCTAAGGAAAAGAAACTCGATATAAAACAGCTATAAACATTGACTGCGCTTTTAAATGATACGTTTAAAAATACTGCAAACATGCATTTGAATTAAAATGAGTACATATAAAACTTCTTGATTAGGGAAAATTTTAAAAAGCTGGTCAAGGCAATGGACTTCGGAAAGTTCAAGTCGGTCTCAGACCTTCCGCAAAGGCCAGTCGAGTCCTGCAAAGGGCGATGGGCGCGTCACTCAGTCTCGCCCCTTAGCGTCTAGTACAGAGGGGGGGAAGGGTAGGACTGCCTATCACACGTTCTAAGCCAATAGAAATTGAGAAGCTCTAACGCGATCAATGAGATTACAGAAAATGGGTGGTGCTTTCTTCTATACTCCACCCACTGTTAAGCAAGTTGAGTGGAAAATTCCAGAATCTGGTCAATTGAGCTCTGTGACTCGGAGGTGTCGGTGAAGAGCAGCAAGCCCCAAGTTGAAATCATCAGTATACATATATATATTTTTTTCATATTTATATAAAGGTAAGTTTAATCGTAGTGTTTATTGACGTGTTGCTCAAAATACTTGTAACACGAGGCTGTTTTTTTTTTCTTTTTCAGTTAATTTTCGCAATGAAACTAAAATCAAGTCAAATAGCTTCTATAAACTTGAATACTTTTTTGCAAAAAAGATGCAGATTAAATTATGTAGTCTCAAAAATGGCTGCTAGTTTATAAACATAATTAAAAAAATAAAAAAAAATTAGCCGAACTAAGATTTGAAGCGATTTACTTGATTTGCAGAATTGTGAAATAACCGTCTATTAGTCTGGGGCCCTTTTCATTGTAGGTTCCGTGCGTATAAAACGTTTGTTGAATAGGTTTATAAATGAAATTTGTATCTTTAAAAAAAGTAGACTCATTTACTTCTCTTATCTTTGCCTATAAATATCTATATTTATAGATTTAAATATCTATAATATTTATTGCCTGGTTTTACATGTGTGTACATATCCGTGTAGCTGTAAAATTGAAGAGGATGTCATTTTATAAAGGAAGTAACTGAACTTATACCGCTTTTCAATATTAACGGATATTGACTTGAAAATGGCGCTTTTTTGCTTCCTTTGAACAATCGGTCTTTTCATGTCTGGTTTTATTGCAGCTGTATTCACTTTGATTACGCATGGTTATTGCAGTAGGCAAAGTCTTATCGAGTAGATATTGAAGCAGAGTTTGGTTTGTGTGTGTAGCCCAGTAATGGTGTAATAAGGGAGTCTCCAGGGTGGCGTAGTTGTTATGGTTTTAGACTGTCAACCCTAAGGCTGTGGGTTCAAACGCCGCTACTGACAACTGCGAGGCCGTGAGCAGGTCACCTTACCTGCCTGGGCGCTAATTGGGGGGAAAACAAAAAATATTTCATTGTATTTTAGATGTTGTAGAACGCCTTGAATAAAGCTTTCAGCCCAGCAAGAAAACGTAAATGAAAACATTTTCCTTAAATGACGGAACGCAGAAAAAACGATCGGATAGGTATATATGTACATTTTGGGCGAAAAACATTAGCTGTGTCCTTTGCATTTTGTAAAATACCGGCGGAGAAATGTAGTCACTTTTTCTGGATGCCCCTGTTTTTTATGTTTGGAAGGATAAAATCTAAAGTATCAATGTAAAGTTTTCAAAGTACAATAGTTGTTTTTTTTACATCCTTGTTTGTAAACATCCACTTTAAGAAAGTAAACCTGTAAGATTTTATGTCTGTGCAGAAAAAGAAACAAATTGCCAGTATCAGCACTAAAGAAAAGAAACAACATTGTAAAATACATTTTATACGTTTTATATATAATGTATTCTTGACTTTAGAACTCTTGCAAAACCCGTGAAGATTTTAAAGTCAGAAAGGAGTTTTTTTTTGGGTAAAAGCTTCTTGAAAGGCTGATGTAATCCTCGTCCTAAAAGCTAGACGCTGATTGGTGGATGAGTGGGAGGATGAGTTCTAGAGTTATCTGGAAACGTTTAGAATCTTTTGTGGTGCCACATCACAAAAAAAAAGAGGGAGTGTTTTTTTTTTAATCATGTTCAGCATTGTTTGATTCTCTCCTATTTGAATACCTTTTGTAGTCTTTGTAATTTAACATTTTGAATATTACAAAGTATCAATAAAGGCATCAATAATATTGTTCTAACATATTCTTTCAGAAATTTAAATAGCATAAAGCTTACAGGCAAACAGTTCCATCACAAGTTACTGCCAATGTTTCCACTAGGCACATATTAACTTACTGAGGAGGTTTAAAGTCAGTCTTTGTTACTAAATGAACATGATTGATTGATGTGTGTAATTCAAGAATTTTTCATTTTTTTTAATCATCTGCCTGACAACTTCCCTTTACCCATTTGATGGTTTGTACTAAAAATTACAGACCCGAGTGAACCATGCCAATAATTTTTAATTTGCATCCTAAAAATGGGGTTTGGAGTGACTGGGGTAGCTAAAATCAGCAACTATGTAATCCAGTTATAACTTGAGAGCTTAAAATAACCTGTGAATGTTATCAAATGGCAACATCTCTAGGGCTACCAGGTTCAAGTCACATGAGTTGTGTTAGTGTTGCTCAGCTCACAAATTCTTTAGTCCTTAACGAGCATGATTCTTAAAATTAACAATACACCCTTTGGTTCTCAAGTTTTTGAATCCCCTCTTCTGTTTTTAAAGATCCCTTGTAATTTATTTTGCTTGAAATATTACATTTGATTTACAGAAAAGATTACTGGTTTATTGAATATTTTCATGTGTACCAAACCTGATGAAATAGTGCTCAGTTTAAATTATGCACCCATAACTTGGTAAAATGTACAGACTAAATTGACAAAAGCGATAGGTTTCAGAAGGGGTGGGTTTTGTATTGATGCAACTAAATTTATCCTAAGAGGTGGGCGGAGCTGACCTGTTGATAAATTCTTGTGTCTCTCCTCCCCTTCTGTCACTTCCACAGAGACTTCTTGGGACTCAACATCGCCCAACGGCTGCACTCCACAGGCAACTCTCCAACACCAGTGACCAAAGCATTTCAGAAGATTTTTTTTTTTATTGTTGTTGTTATTGTCTTTTTTTTTAATATTTATTTAAAAAAATCGGATCCATTGCTTTTTGTAAAACTTGAAAAGAAATTAAGAAAAAAAAAAGAAAAGATGGCAAATCAGCAAATCAGGTTAGTGTTTTAAGCTCCTCTTTACCAAATTGAAACATTAACTTTTACTGTTTGTGTTTGTTTGAAGGGTCCAGGTAATATATGGGACTTAATAATATTTTGTTTTTTAGGTCTGTAATTCCAAACATAACTTTGAAACTCATTGAAATTATAATAATGCATATTTTAAAAAGGCTGTTTCATAATATTGCATTTTAATTCTTTTCCCATCCTTTGATTTTTCTTTTACATAAATTATTAGCAAAACATCTTGGCAATATTTTCATGTTATGCATTTAATGTGAGCAGTATTCAGAAGGGCTTGGCATAAGTTTTAAGTATGTAAAGTTTAAAGGGAACTGTTCGATACATAGCGCACACTCTGTTGAGTGAGTAGCAATAATTGAATTGCTATGAACTTGGCATAGGGTATTTCTCATATTTTTATTTTTGAAACAGATGCCTGTCATTATCTAGTCTGCACAGCTAATTAATTTCCATCATGTCTACATTTTCTGCAACCCCACCAGAGGGATCAAATCTTCTCTTAGCAGCTGATCATGGTAGACCCTGGAGCTCTAATTACAGTTGGAATCAGCAGTCTTTCTCTACTTCAGCCAGAGAGTATTCTCTCTGGGGGGGGGGGGGAAACTTGTACCAGAATCTCAAAAATTGCCTGCACTTTTTTGTCAAGTTTAGAGTTTGCAGCATTTTATTCTTCTTAACATTGATAAGGTTAACAGTTCTTTGTGTAAAGAGAAAAAAATGGCCTAGTTTCAGTGAATGCAGGTGTGTATTCCTGGCGATGGAGTATGCATCACCTTGCCAAACTTCTCCATTCAAGAGATTGTATTATTGCATTAATCAGGTTGGAAATTTGAACTGATGATAAGCAACATGTGGCATTAAATAAAAGTATGTGTAACCCTTTATTTTACCTATCATGTCAGCATGATAGAACTACTTCCAAAAGGAGCAAGTGAATGTGACGAGAATATAGGAAGACTTTTTCTTTTTTGCGAATCATTGTGGCTATGGGTTTTTACTACTTTTTAACCTTAAAATTATATATTGGTTTTCAGGGTATTGAATACTTGGGGGCTTCTAGCTACTTAGAGTGACATTGTTGCATTGCTGGCAATTTTAAATTCAACCAAAATATTTTTTGTGCTTCATTAAACTAGAAACGTAAGTTGAAATAATTAAGTTTTTAAAAAGTAATTTGAATTTAAAATACACTTTCTACTTTAAAAGTTGATCCTTTTCATGAGCTACAATTTAAGATTTTAAAATTATTTTTATGGAGGTGGTAAGTAATTGTACACTAAGATTTAGGGTTGGAATTACAGGGTCTCTGGCTGAAATCCCATTGCTCCCCTCAAAATCATGAATGTTATCTTCACATGCTGTTCTTCACCTTAATGGGAAAAGCAGTACAAGCAAACTGAGTTTTTCATGCAGAGAGGTTTGAATTAATGCAATATCTTATGTGATTTGCCTTTGTGTAAAAATTTCTTTTTTTTTTTTTTTTCAGCCTTCCAGCTAAGCTTATCAATGGAGGTTTTGCTGGAATTGTGGGAGTAACTTGCGTGTTCCCTATTGATTTGGCAAAAACCAGACTGCAGAACCAGAGGGCGGGCCAGCAGCTCTACAAGAGCATGTATGTGAACTTGAGTATATTGTATCTGACATCAGCATTTCAAAACATTTTCTATCTTGGCACTTTAAAGAATTACATTTTTAAATTGCAGCAGCTATTGACTATTGTGCATTATTAACATTGCTTCACTAGAGGTTCTGTTATTATTAAATTGGGACAAAAGCTTTTTTTAGTATTACCAAAATCCAGAGTATTTAAGTATAAAATTCCAAATTGACATTTTTATATTCTGCTGCCTAGTCTCACATTTTACATCACCTTCTCACATAAAGGTGTGCTCCTTCTATCACTTAATTTGTAGAATAGCTGCTGTTTGCTTATGTAATGTTGTGGAAGGAGTTGTTACCAAAACAGTGTGATAAATTTGTCTTGTTTATTTTGAGTTCTGTTTCTCTAAAGTCCCTGCCTCTATTTTTTTGGTTTGTGAATCAGAATGATGATCCCTCTGTCACATGCTGTTGTGACTAAGCTGTGTGGAATTTCTGTTAACAGTGTTACTTAGGATTGTGATGGTGTTGCCCTTTGTTGATGTGTAATGCAGCACTTTTGAAATGTGTATGTAGCCTTTTGAAGATAATTGGCCATGTGTGTTTTCAACAATTGTATGAATACTTGATTTTCAGTTTTGGGGGGTGGTGGGTGGAGGACTGTGTGGGTGTCTGCCTTCTCAAAGCAAAACAAGGCATTTAGGTTTGGAGAGTTTTAAATTCATTTAACATGCTGACAGTTTTAAATTTGTCTTTCAGGATGGACTGCTTAGTTAAGACGGTGCGAACTGATGGTTATTTTGGAATGTATAGAGGTAAGGAAAAAAGATGCTTATTTAAGCACTTAAACCAAGTAGACAAAGATTTTTGAGCCAGGTGTAGCTGTTATATACAATATAAAAGAGACTAGAGACAGTTGTATAATGCAGAGGCTCAAGTTAAATTGGCTTCTCTCCATAATATTGTGATCAGTGATTGCTTGCTATGGCTTCATTTGCTAACAAACCATTCACTGTAGTGATTACATTATTTGGAATAACTGCTTCAAACATTGACTAAAATTTTTGCATTCTATTACTAGATAGTACAAGTAGGAATAATGTCGGACATTCTCATTCTGAAAATCACTTTTTCTTAATACTGATACCAAGGCCATATTTTTAGTATTAGCTGTAAGTAATATAATAATAAACTAAGCCAAATGTGGAAAGTTTTGTAAATGTAAAACAGCCACAGATACATTTTTTCCTTAATATCTTTTGTGCATGATTTTTTTTAACATATTAAAACAAATGAGAAAAGGAGAGGTGATCATTTATGAAAGTTGTTCCTGTCAGATGTTAGTTAGGGTATATTTAAGATGGAAAATAAAAACTGGACATTGTTGCAAAAAAGATGGTAAAGTGTGTTTTCCAAGGAGATCCTTGTATGCCAAATTTTGAGTGAAATAACTGCCTTCCCTTTTGTCTTTAAGCAGCACACTTTGTTGCTGATCTCCTTGAAATGCAAACTTTACATATGTTCTGACCTGTAATTTTAATTTGTGTTAGAGCGCTTTTAGATTGATGCAAGAAAGTCCAGTGTCTATATCCGTGTCCAGTGCTGTAACTACAGGAATGCTGTTTTTTGCTGCATCTGTGTTTTTCATATTGCAGACGTTCCCCGTGGATTTTGAGGGCTAGCCGATGTGGCGAAGCCACGCTGGAGGCAAATCATTAAATGGTTCTTACAGTACCTCTCACCATTGTAACTAGGCTCAATTTTCTTAACTTGTATAATTTGCTTTAAATTCCTTACTACTCTTTTTTTTAGCCAGGGTCATTCATTTTTCTTTCTTTCTTTATCTCACTCACAATAAGTGTCTTTCATTTGTCACTTCATTCTCACTATATATTGCTTGTTGTTGGATCTTTTTTTTTTTTTTTTTCTTTAATTTTTTTTTTAATGCCTTAATTAATTCTGCCACTGTTTGTGTGTTTCTGTCTCTGGGCCCTCTCCCTCTCTACAATTTGAAACCTGTTAAATCTGAACTAGTGTGGTGCTGAGGTGTCACCTGTTGCATGGCTGCACTCTGGTCCTAATCTGAGGTCCTGAGTTGATTTGTCATGTGGTGGGTGCGGCGATGCGCTCTATCAGCGTGTGCTCCTAACCACCTCCTAAATTATTCTTGGACTTGATTGGCATTTTTTTTTTTTTTTTATTTGAAAATTCAGTTTCTGAATTAATAGACTATACTGAAGTATTAAATTATGATATATATTGCTGATGTCAAGCATGATCTTCTGACACTTTATGCTCTGTCAAATCAGAATGCATAATTAAGTATACCTTGGAATACCTTTGGTGACTAAAAGTTTAAAGTCCATCTTAACTGAATTGACAGTAAATGTTGAAATTGTAGCTATTTAAGGTATTGAAATAAAAACAAAAGCTTGCCTTACTTGAGGCCAGCTGTCTTATGCATTTAACTGGACAAAAGAATCACGAAAGACTAACCCTTTACTGTCTGGCACATTTCTGTTCCTTTCAGCTTTGTCTCTTTTGAATCTATGTCTCTCCATTTCTTCTTTCATTGTATAGAATTGTTCACTTGTAATTTATTTTGGATTTAAAAAAAAATAGTTACTGAACGGAATCCCCCAGTTGTAATTGAACTTAGAACTGTAGCAGTTCTGTTGCAAGCAACTGCTTAAACGTTCAATGAGGGCAGGTTTTTTGTTTCAGTAATTTTACTATTTAAATGTATTTCATATTTCCCAAGTAAGAAAAAAAAAACACTTTAAAACATGGTGATTTTCTTTTTTGTTTTGTTATATTAAACTCATGTTTGTTTTTACACACATTAAGTTGACTAAGTATTACCTAATAGATGCCAGCTGTGGGGATTCTGGCTTTTTTATTATTATGGTAACTTATGAATAGTCTTATTTTTCACACCATAGGTTGTGTGTGTCTGAATGCCTTGTTTTTGCATTTTAGGTGCTGCAGTTAACTTGACCCTTGTCACTCCTGAGAAGGCTATAAAACTTGCTGCTAATGACTTCTTTCGTTTCCATCTCAGCAAGGATGGGTGAGTGTCTGCACAACTAGTGAATATGAATGCAAATGTAGTGACCAATCATAATCTTGTAATACTTTATTAGACAAAGGTAATGGCATCCATTAAAGTACAAGTATAATATAAAACTTTTTCTTAATTGTATTACAGGAAGGGACTTAATGTCTTTAAAGAGATGTTGGCAGGCTGTGGTGCGGGGACATGTCAAGTGATTATAACTACTCCAATGGAGATGCTGAAGATTCAGCTTCAGGATGCTGGGCGACTTGGTAAGTGTGCAGTGTTAACTGGGTCTGTCTTCCCTTCCAGGGATTTTTGTTAGTTGAGAGTGTGCATTTTAAAATACCTTTTCAGTAGTTAATTGCATTTCACTGGACCATCTGTACTAATCATTCTGTTAGATTTATCATATTGGAAATGCAAGGGCTGTTCTTTTCATCCTTTTTTTTCCTCCTTTCTCTGTTTTTTCAGCTGCCCAGCAGAGAGTAAAAGCAACAATGATTCCCTGCACAAAACTAGCAGCTGCCACTGCAGTACATTGTAGATCATACAATGTAAGTCCAGTTACCATCACTAGGAAATTATCTGCCACAGAGATAGCTCAAGAGCTGCTGCGCACTCAAGGGGTTCGTGGCCTTTACAAAGGCCTAGGAGCCACACTTCTACGGTCAGTTTAGCTTTATTTTAATAAAACATTAAAAAAAAGCTTTAAGTGGACTCTGTGATCCCTTCTTGAAAGAGGGGTTTTAACCTCAAGTACACTCCATTTTAATTGTTTGTTGGTTTCACTCTTACCATTTCTCTCTGCAGAGATGTGCCATTCTCTGTGGTTTACTTCCCACTCTTTGCACATATTAACCGACTGGGGCAGCCGTCACCTGAAGAGAATGCTCCATTTTACCATTCATTCCTTGCAGGCTGTATTGCTGGGTCTACAGCTGCTGTTGCAGTCAACCCTTGTGATGGTAAGTATATAGGAACAGAGCCATTTTACTTAACCTATTTTCAAAAGATTTTTTTTTTTTTGAGTTTTACATATTTATTCACAATTATTTACTTGACCTGATAGTTGGAAATCTGTGTAATCTTTCATTTTTAAGTTTATCAGAACTCAAATTACATCTCTTAAAGCTGTGGTAATGTGTGTGTGCCAGAATGAAAGCTTAGCCAATAGAATTTAAGCTGCTGAAGGATTCCCTTATATGCATTTAGTGGTGGCTGCCTGTCTGTCAGTGATATATTGTTGCCCCCTAGTGGAGTGCATTCTGACAAGTCCCACTGCGACAAGCCCTACTAAAACTGCAGCAGGGACCGATGATGTACATGACACAATGCTGCTGTTTAGAAATTAAATTTTAATATAAAGGTGTGGATAGTCACAGTTGAGCTGTCTTTAACATTGTACTTATTTTTGTGTCATGTTGCTAAATATTTGTAGAGTGGGCCAGTTTTTATTAAAAAAAAAAATATATATATATATATATAATGTTAAGCTTAAGTTTTGATGACATATGCAAGCAGAATTAGAGGAATAATTTTTTGTACAGAATGTTAAATTTGAGAGAGGTGAACGTAAACCAAGCATTTTAATGGATTTCTTTTTAGTTTTTTTGTTGCCTAATATTTTTAAAATGGTTATTCTTATTTCTGCTGTCTTAATCATTTTTAAATAACTGCCCACTTGCTTTTTTTTTTTGTTTTTACTCTCTTCAGCTATCAATGTAAAGCACTTTGACCGGCTTTTATTTTATTTTAGCAAAATTTCATAAATGAATAATACTGTTTATTACAGTGATCAAGACCAGACTGCAGTCCCTTCAGAAAGGAGCCAATGAAGAAACCTACAATGGAATAATTGATTGTGTCAGGTAACTGTGTTATTCTTTTTTGGTTGGGGGAGTGTTTGTAAAGCAAGTTGCTGTGTTTTTGAATGTAACAATGTAAAGTATATGTAGGTTTAGAAGAGTAGTGTTAATTTCCATAGCTCTATCAATGGTTAGATCTGCTGCCTCCTAGCTCCAGAGCACCAGGGTTTTCTAGTTTTTCTCCAGCAATCAAAATCTATATGTTAGTTAACTCTAGCTCCACACTGAATCTGTATTAAGGAATGTGCCCAGTTGTTTTATTGGTGCCCCTTCCGGAATGATTCCCAACTTATACCCCAATACAGCAAATGTAGACACTGTCCTTCAATGTTTTGAAGTGGGTGGAAGAATCTTAAGCTTTAGATTTTTTATATATATAAGTTGGTCCACCTATTAGGCTGTGTGTATATATGTATGTGTGCGTGTGTGTAATGTTCTCCTTTTTTATTTCATTTTAGGAAAATCTGGCATAAAGAAGGTCCTTCTGCATTTTTGAAGGGAGCAAGCTGCCGAGCCCTAGTCATTGCTCCACTGTTTGGTATTGCACAAGTTGTTTACTTTGTTGGAGTTGGAGAGTTTGTACTGGGATACACACCATTTAACCTTTACTCATCGTAGATGGCATCATTCCAGCAGTTTACATCTTAGAAATAACAAGAAGTCAAGTCATGAAATTAGTATGAAAATGATGGAACCTTTTGCAAGGAACCAAAAGCTTTTGGCAGCTATTAGTCATCTGCCTTTTAATGGTTAAGTTCTTGCTGGTTTCAGAATCTTAACAGGTGATGCTTTTGGAATGACCAGGGCAAAGAGTGTTGGGAGAGTAATGTTGGCACTATTCTCATGTCATTTTATTATGGCATTTTGTCTGGGACATTTCTGAAGTAATCCCTAATCTCTTGTCCATGCTTGTCATCTGCCTGGCATGGTCTGGCCCATGCCAAGATCTTTGTCTCTTTAATTTACAACTAAAGGGTAGGGAAACAATGTCATCAAATTTTGGCTGGCAGAGTTCTGTGAATATGCAGACGGTACGTTGATAAAGTAGCAACAGGGCACTTTGTGTGTTGGTGATCCTTCACCACACTCAAATTTGGGAGAAAACCTTTAAATACTGTCATTCAGTAGATCACTGAGGCCTGTTCCCGTCATTCGGGAATGCAGGCCTTTTTATACCTCAATGAGGATTTTTTTGTAATGGCCTTTCCTTGTTCAAAGGTTGGACTGCTAGTCAGCAGCTTAAATATTTTTCTCTTAAAATGAGAATGGATCACTCCTGGTCTACCCTTCCTGCTTTCGTTAACTCCTAGATTGGAACTATCAAGAAAGGCATGTTGAGGACAGTTCTTTGGCAGTACTGCAAGTGTCATGTCACTTGTTGTTTGTTTTTTTTTTTTTTTTCTTGCAGATTATAAACGCTTGTTTAACTCTCCTAATTGTAAATACAGAAGCACCCTTTCTCTTCACCTTAATTTTTATTGTTTGGATTTAAAGAAGCATAACTGTTGTCCTGTATTTTGTTGATAGGTTAAAGTAAAGATTTCACAAATGTAGAGTTAAACTACGCCCTTTGGTAATGTCCACAGGAGAGCTAAACAAGTGACCTAAAGTGTTTAACTGTTTGTTTAGAAAGGGAGGGAGGTTGCTAGAATGTTTACTTCTGTAAAGTTTTCTGATGTTGGCCACATTCCTACAGCTGGATTGGAATTATTTATCACGACACCTGATGTTGTTTTTACAGCATTCACTTGACATCACTGTAACTAGGTACATTACAAGATGGCCCACGTCAAAGAAGGTGTTGTGCTGATTTTTATTCCTCCAGCCACCTTTGGCATCGGTCCATTAATAAAACACTTGAGTTTCTGTGTTGAAGCACGCTAAATGATGAGCCGAGTTTATTTTAGTATAAGGGCTGAAATTAATTTAGCCAGAAGAAAGGACCTCTCGTTGAGCAGATTTGTTTACACTTCAGTAACTGGATTTAGCCAAAGGGTTAAAAAAAAAAAAAAACGTGGAAGGTTTTTGTTGAAGAGTTGCCTTTGAAATGTAGCTGGTTTTCTTGTTTTGGGCCAAACTTATGTGGAATTTTTTTTTTTTTTTTTTTTTTTGGTATGCACTTTGTACAAATTCATAATATATTTGGAATTAATAGGCAGAGTAAGTGGGTGTTGTACTAGTGCGAGTTGTGATTGGTCTTTTTAGAGAGTCCCACTTCATTAAAATGGGGGAAACGCCAATATCCAAAGATTGTGAAAATGGAAGTCGTGGTTATACCAATTTTTCGATTCATTTGGTCTTCGCAGGGTAATTTGCATTTGACATTAAAATATTGGTGCTTTCCAAAATGATTTTGTGGGTTCCACTATTGTAAATTTTAAGTTTTTTTTTTTTTTTTTCTGTATGAAATATAGAGCATTTTATATTGATAAAAGGACAGTTTCAGTGTTCCAGTATAGAATTCATTATATTTTTCCCACAAGTCACTAGAGAAAGTCTAATTTTGGAAAAGAGTTGTAATCCCAAGTGAACTAAAGGTAGTTTGGTACAGACAGGGTCATTTTTGCCTGTAGTACACAACTATTAGTATGTAAATGTAGAATGCAGAGGACGTCTCTAAAGGGGAGTGCGTTGTACTTTACGTTGGCATCCCCTTTTGATGCACAAAAAGTGAAAAGCACACGTTTGAAGTTTATTCACTTAATTTTTTTTTTTGGTCCCACATTCAGTATTGGAGGAAAATGCTTGATGTGATTGAACACTGACCTCTGTCTTTCCCATGGAAACAAAGCACGAGTTTGCTTTAAGCTAAATTATTTTTCTTGAAGTTTTCTTTTCTGTAAAGGTTAGTGTATGTTCAGCATTTAACATTACAAATGTTACTCTTTTATTCTCTTGTTTCTTGTAATGTGATACATACCCTGTTTTTTGT
Source organism: Polypterus bichir lapradei (assembly GCA_026402145.1). Taxonomy (NCBI): domain Eukaryota; kingdom Metazoa; phylum Chordata; class Cladistia; order Polypteriformes; family Polypteridae; genus Polypterus; species Polypterus bichir. The sequence goes on from JANRMT010027041.1 coordinate 22,822,826, forward strand.
GTTTAAATCATTTTTCTTTTTTCCTTTTTATTTGTATTGTGATCATGTACTCTCAATGTCTCTTGTTACATCTGTTTACTATTTTATTGTCTAATTTGTCTTTATTATTTCTTTGTCCTGTTTGCACCAAGCACCGCCCCACCATGTGTACTAAATGGCACACTTTCATTTCAATTACCATCTGTGCTTAAATGGTCATATTTCATCTGTTGACTGTATGGAATTTCTAATTTAACCTTGTAAAGCAAGTTTAATGGTGCTTTTCAGTGCTGAAACTAATAAATGCTTTATTTTATACAAGATTATGTGTGTGTGTGGTGTGTTGTTTTTTTTTTTTTTTTTTTTAAAATATGTGTAGTGGTTAAGGCATTGAGACCTTGAACCTTGGGGTTGGTCCTTCAGTTAGTCCTTTTGCTTATTCACTTTGTGACCCTGTTAAAGACCACCAGTGCTCCATTTTTAAAGTACCTTGGGAAGTCGTTCGTATATTTGTTCCGTGTATGTTTTTCATTTGTGTGGATGCATATTCCCTTTCTTTCACAATCATCTACAGTTGTACTTTAAGAAGAATAAAGTGAATGTTTTAGAATGGCCGTTCATGTGAGGAAACCCACCAACATCCCAGAGTTGAAGCTGTTCTGTACGGAACAGGAATGGGCTCAAATTCCTCCAAGCCGGTGTGCAGGAATGATCAAAAGTTACCGGAGACGTTTAGTTGTAGTTATTGCTGCAAAGGGGGGTCACGCCAGATACTGAAAGCAAAGGTTCACATACTTTTGCCACTCACAAATATGTAATATTTGATCATTTTCCTTAATAAATAAATGCCCAAGTATAATATTTTTGTCTCATTTGTTTAACTGGTTTCTCTTTAACTACTTTTAGGACTTGAGTGAACATCTGATGATGTTTTAGGTCATATTTATGCAGAAATATAGAAAATTCTAAAGGGTTCAAAACTTTCAAGGAAAACTGTATGATGTACAAACTCACAAAGGACAAAAAAACTTTTACATTAAAAGTGTAGAGAAAAGTGAAGCAAAACGACACCTTTAATTGGCTAACTAAAAAGATTACAATATGCAGGCTTACATCTTTGCCTGCAAAAGGGGCCTGAGTTGCCTCCTCGAATGCTTGCTAATTGTAATTTTTTTAGTTAGCCAATTAAAGGTGTCGCTTTGCTTGACTTTTCTCAACATTCATTATGGCAAACACGGTACAACACCCTAGTACTACATACATTAAGAGTGTAAATTTAAAAGGTATTTGCGTGTTAATTTCAAAGCCAAACAGAACGAAATCGTATTACACAACGAATAACTAACGTAACATGAAATGTAATTTACTTTCAAATTATTACGTTTTACTCTTTTTTTTTTTTTTTTTTTAATATGGTTAATTATCACTGTAATGTAAAATAGTTCTATTGTGCATATGTAACAATTCCCTTGAAAATAAAAATCTGTTTAAATTGCACAACCACATCCCCATATGCGAGCGACAGAACCGCAAAGTGGGTAGCGTGTAGCGCCGGCACTGGGATTGGCGAGCGAAGTGAGCAGGGGGCAAAGCCCCTCTAGCAAATAATTAAAAAAAGAAGATGGCAACAGCGATACAGTTGGTATGTGAGGCCTTTAAATGTATCGTGTCATTACAATGGAGAATATGTGGCGCTTGTATTTGCCAATGCGAGAAATGGATGAAGAAAAGCACCATGAAGACATTTGCACTTCAGCATTTAAGTTCGATTGAACCATTCATCAAAGCACACAGATTGATCCTGTTGGAGCTGCAAGCCTGCCGTCATATGTTGATAGTAAACGAAGATGACGTCACATACCAGAACATCGAGCAACGAGTGACATTGTGTTTGTGATGATGAAAAAATGAGGCCATCATGTGGAGTGTGGTGGCGAAAGAGCAGCACAAGAGCATTGACACCACGACTTTAAGAGAAAAATAGGCGTCCGTGTACTCAACTTGAAAACAAAGGATGTTAAACAATACTCAAAACCCAGGATGTGTTGTTTTCTAAGAGGGAGAAAAGTCTGCTGAGGACGGCTGAAGACACCTGGGGAAGAGAGGTCATGCATAGGGCATTGTCTCCCCCAGAACACTAGGTGGCAGGGGTCCACGACATTTCTGATGCCTTTGTACGTTTCTGTTTTGCTATAATTTTACACGAGGGCCAATGAGACGGCTCTGCCCTTGGATTGCAGCAGTGCCTCAGATTCCCACAGGGCACCATGGGACATTGAGTTCTGCAACTCGGCCCTTTGGGTGCCACAAGGTGGTGCTGCAGAGATTGTAGGACCCTACCTTGTCAGGATTCTGTTTCACCAGGAAGTGCTTCTGAACCACGTGAACGGGTCACCGGATGTACTCCCGGGTGCAGCAAAAAAGAAGCCCACTGACTTCATTCCAGGAGCCAGAGTTGGGAGGAAGAGGAAGGAGCACGCAGAGGGAGAGACAGACAGACAGAGAGAGAGAAGACCTAGTGCTATGTGCGATTTATTGGTGCTTCTTGTAACTGTGCTTTGTTGTGGGAAACAATTTAGGAAGAGTTTCCCACAGCGAAATAAAGCTTGTGTGTTTGGTTTGGGGAGCTGGAGTGCAACCTGCAGGCCACAAGTTACATTCAGTGATCTCCGTAACAGTCTCCTCTGTATGAACCACACAAGGTTTAAATGGTCTTTCCCGCAAATAGTTAATCCTTAACACTTAAAATTAAAAAATGGGATAAATATAAGTCAGGTCAGGCTGGGGAGCGTGCACTGGTGCAGCTTGTTGCCACACTCACCACACGAAGAAACCGCTCAGGATCCTGGTCGGCATCCCCCCTGGCAGACACGTGGTCCAGTCACACCCTCTATCTGCTGCAGCCAGGTGTTACGTGGGTATCTCCTTGGCCTGGTCCAGCCCCTCAGGTCCTCAACAATGAGGATCCTATGAGCCGGATCACCCTCGAGGAATCGGACCACATGGCCATAGTGCGGTAACTGATGCTTCTTCACAATGCAGGTAATGTTCCTCTTTTGAGACTCCATGAGCAACCACTCATTCAACATAAAATCAAACCAGCGTTACCCAAGGATTCTCCAAAGAGACACAGTACTAAAGGAGTCCAGTCTTCATCTCAGGTCACTGGATAGCGTCCATGTCTCACAACCATATATCAAGACAGGAAGCACCAGGACTCTAAAGACTTGGACCTTCATCCTTTTGTAGAGATATCGGGAGCACCACACACCCCTTTCCAGCGACCTCATGACTTCCCGTGCTCTCACAATCCATCTACTGACTTCATAAGAGTCACCAGAGACATGAATGTCACTGCCAAGGTAAGTAAACCTCTCGACAAGGTCGACACTCTCTCTGTAGACAGACACCCTGCTGTTGGCCGTGCCCAAGAGGTCATTAAAGGCCAGGATCTTGGTTTGTATCAGGACACTCACAAGCCCAGACACTCAGACTCCTCACTCAGTCTCTCGAGCACCCCGATCAATGCCTCCATTGACTCCACAAAGATCACAGCATCGTCAGCAAACTCAAGATCAGTGAACCTTTCTTCACCAACAGATGCCCCACAGCCGCTGGACCCCATGACCTTGCCCAACACCCAGTCCATACAAGCATTGAACAGAGTAGGAGCAGAACACACCGCTGACGAACCCCAGAATCAAGTGGGAGAAACGCTCTGCACAACACTCACAGTACCAGTGTACAGGCCGGCCATGATATCCAGCAACTTCGGGGGGATCATGCGAACTCTCAGGACGGGGATAAATATAGACATTATTTAAAATTATAAATGCAAACACCCTGACCACATCTCCTTATAAATTGTAGTAACCCCACATTAGGCAGATCCAAGCTACTGTAGGCCTGTAAGCGTAACGTGAATCGCAGGTAAATTAATGGAAGGCCAGCAGCCATAACACCAGCACTTGAGGTTATCCACCTAATCATATTCAGGCCCGGCTTGGGTTGCTGCTGGAAGAGGTGTTGGCGAGTCCAGCAGGGGGCGCTTATGCTGTGGTCTGTGTTGGCGAGTCCAGCAGGGGGCGCTTTCACTGTGGTCTGTGTGTGGATCCCAATGCCTCCGTGCAGTGACTGGGACACTGTGCTGTAAAAATGGCGTCCTTCAGATGAGATCTGAAACCAAAGTCTTGACTCTCTGTGGCCATTAAGGATCCCTGGGCATCCTTTGTGAAGAGTTGGGTGTATCCTGAAGTCCAGGCTAAATTGCCCCCCACAGCCTAGTCATTATTGCACCCTAATCATCCTCTGTCTCTAATTGGCTCTCTCTCTCTCTCACCACTTCACTACCAAATGGCTTATGTGTGGTGAGCGTACTGGAGCAAAAATGGCTGCCGTCACATGATCCAGATGGATGGCACACATTGGTGGTGGTTTGAGTGGCTCCATACTCACTGAAGCACTTTGAGTAGTGAGAAAAGCGTTATATAAATGTAAATCTATTACAGTGGTTCTCAACCTGTGGGGTGGGCCCTCCTAGGGGGGCACGAAGTAACAAAAAGGGGGGCGCGAAGATGTGAAAAAAGAAAACAAGAATCAAAAATATGAAAAAACATCTGTTGAAACCAAAACAAATTAACTTAAACTACATTCTGATACTAGAACAATAAATATAGAGTTAGATAAATGTCGATAAAAGTTAAGTAGGTATAATAAAATATGCATCTACATTTCAAAAAAATGTTAGGGGGGTTGCGATTAAAACTGTTATGAAAACTCGGGTCGCAAAATACTTAAAGGTTGAGAAACGCTGCTGTATTATAAAAAAAAAAATCTTGGAAGGAGACGAGACGTGATTGTCTCAGAGACACTTTCACGTCCCGTGAAACGAGTCTTCGTGCCAAGCGATTTAACCTCACTTGGGGGCCGGAAGCCCCACGAGACAAGAGCTTATGCAAAGAGATCTGGAAAAGTCCTGCGTGGTTATGTCAGACACTTTTCTTGTAGAGAGAAAGAAACTATATTCACTCACGGGCAGTTACACTTTGCGCTGTCACGATTTTATTTCAAACACGGAATTAAAATTCAATGAGATGTCGGTGAAAAGGTAAAAGAGATCAAATAGGTGGACATAGGCGATAGGACGGAAGTGTGACACGCGAAATGCAGATGACACGGCATGGTGGAAGCAGCAAGCCAGCAGCTGATCGAGCAAAGAGGAGGTAAAAAAAAAAAAAAAAAGTGTTTCCCATTGTATCACCGTTTAAGAGGGGGTGTCGGAGGAGCGACTGCGTCTCCTTGGGGTGCATTCAGCCCCCCTCTTCACAATGCGAAGAGACACAACGTTATTTTCATGTAGCACAGGGTTTGGTCGAGCAAAGCGAGCGGGGGGCACAATAATACCGTATTTACTCGTGTACCACGCGCACCCTAATTTTTACAAAGAAAATCGCGAAAATCGTTTTGCCCCGTGTACGATGCGCGTTGTGATTGTATAGGAAGCGTTTAGAGAGAGAGAGAGAGAGAGCGCGAACGAGAGAGAGAGAGCGATTGCGCGAGCAAGTAAGTGAGAGAGAGAGCACGAGTGTGAGAGCGAGCGAGCGAGAGAGAGAGAGAGAGAGAGCGCACGTGTGCGAACGAGCGAGGGAGCCCAAGCAGAAGAAGTAAACATTACAGAATTACATTTGTAATTTGTGTATGACACGCACCTGATTTTCTAATGCTAAATTTTCAGGAAAAAATGTGCGCGTGATACACACGTAAATACGGTAATAAAATTTGTGAAAATAAAGGCCAGTGAAGGTCTCGGTGACGTTGATCCGCTCAGGCCCACAGAACAGGTTGATGGCGCTTCCTGCTGTGGTCGAATGAGAGCACCAACAAGCCATGGAATTAAATGACGAAATCAATGAACAACAAAAGTCAGCTTCTGATTAAGAAACTGGTTGGAGTGGAATTGCTGGAGTTTGAGGCCCGCAGCTTAGTTGGCCACCCGTTGGCTCACTTCACATCTCGTTTTTATTTGGCTGCCATTTAAGAAAAAGAAGCAATTCAGAGGATTGTTAAATAACAAAGACAATTAAAATGAAGAGAAAAGAAGTCAATTAACAGCAGAAGTTGGCTACTGATGTAGAAAGTGCCAGGGATAAAACCCTGCAGCCACTGCGGCCCTCCATGGTCGGAGTCGGACAACCCTGTTCTAACTGAATTTATAACCAGAGTTGGGGTATTTGCTTCCATTACAAGTGACTTCTCTCAGATTGAATTCTCTCAGATTGTAACAGAATTAGCTTTGATTATTCCTTGGAAATGAAATCACATACTAATTACTTCACTTTTCCGCTACTCTCTAAAATCAACGCCGACTTGTACGGACTGGAAAATACGTGGGCGACACTTGCATGAAACTTTGTGTAACTTATTAAGGAAATAAGCAATAGCAGTGAGTGTGAATTCACAAGTTACAAAAGCAACAGCATGACTTACATGACCACTGAATCATTTTAAACATGTGACCCAGCGAGGCGAGACCTTTAGTTAATAAAAAACAAATCTTGGACGTGAGCATCAGTAGGCTTCCTCCCTAGGAACCAAGTTACCCAAACCATTCCCTGACATTTCAGTAATTATTTACAACTCTGATGCTGATCTTTCTGATCATAAAATAGGTCATCACGATAGCAATTGACGAGAAGAAATCATAATTAATGGCAGAATTACGGTATTTGAGGGTTCCTCTGGAGCGTCTCTCTTTTCTCTTGCACGATTTGGCTCAAAATCTCATAACAGGCTTAAGTTTGGAGTTTGGTATTTTTCTGTCAGGCCATTTTAGCTCTCAGTCGTCCTCAAGAAACCGTGACACACAGACAGACACACACACACCCATCATCGAGATATCGATGTTTTTAGTATCAGGGGTCCCTAAAAACATCAAGATCTGCCGAAAACTGGGGATCGAAATGTTTGACGAATGTAAAGCTTTTGATCCCACCCCACAGACAATAGGAGAAAATACAATACAATTTATTTTTGTAGATACCTGTAGATAGATAGCGTGGACGCTAGGGGTCGCTGTTGCCCCGTGAAACCCACCAGACAGATATCCAAGACTCATTTGTAAAAAGCACCAAGAAGAATTTTAATATTTTCCTTCAGATACAGTGCACAAAGCACCACACTCGCCATAATTCTCCAGTACTCAATAATTAATACAAATAATCAATAACAATCCTTCACTCCTCACAGCAGCTCCATCACTCTACCACCCAACTATGGCTCTCTTTGCTGGGTTTTCACCAGTCCTTTAAATAGTCCATAACTCAGAAGTGTTCCTTCTCTTCTTCCGGGTCAAACGCCACATCATCCTTCCTCAAGTAGCCCGGAAGTACTGCGATCTTCCATCCTTGTGACTCCGAAGTACTTCCGGGTTGTAGTAACAATAGGAATTCCCAGGTTCTTTGTGAGCTTCCCCTGGCGGCACCCACCAGGGCTGAGGAAATGAACTCCATGTCCTAGGATGCCCTGAGGTAATCTGGGGAACCGTTGCTGTCCAGGGGAGCTGTCACCTAGCGTCCCGGGGGATGCAGTGTCCTGAAAAGGCTGCCTTCTTCCATTCTTTTCTTTCAGGGACGTCCCGGCCGGACTGAACCGCTGGCCGTCCCTCACAATAGATAGATAGATAGATATGAAAGGTACTATATGATAGATAGATAGATAGATAGATAGATAGATAGATAGAT
>JANRMT010027041.1:22854244-22914389 GCA_026402145.1 Polypterus bichir lapradei
ATACACACAACCCCAATTCCAAAGTTGGGATGTTGTGTAAAACGTAAATAAAAACAGAATACAATGATTTGCAAATCCTTTTCAACCTATATTCAATTGAATACACTACAAAGACAAGATATCTAATGTTCAAACTGATAAACTTTATTGTTGTTTTGCAAATCTTCACTCATTTTGAATTTGATGACTGCAACACGTTCCAAAGAAGCTGGGACAGGGACATGTTTACCACTGTGTTGTATCACCTTTCCTTTTAACAACACTCAATAAGCGTTTGGGAACTGAGGACACAAATTGTTGAAGCTGTGTAGGTGGAATTCTTTCCCATTCTTGCTTGATGTACAACTTCAGTTGCTCAACAGTCCGGGGTCTCCGTTGTTGTATTTTGCGCTTCATAATGCGCCACACATTTTCAATGGGAGACAGGTCTGGACTGCAGGCAGGCCAGTCTAGTACCCGCACTCTTTTACTACGAAGCCACGCTGTTTTAACACATGCAGAATGTGGCTTCGCATTGTCCTGCTGAAATAAGCAGGGACGTCCCTGAAAATGACGTTGCATGGATGGCAGCATATGTTGCTCCAAAACCGGTATGTACCTTTCAGTATTAATGGTGCCTTCACAGATGTGCAAGTTACCCATACCATGGGCACTAACACACCCCCATACCATTACAGATGCTGGCTTTTGAACTTTGTGCTGATAACAATCCGGATGGTCCTTTTCCTCTTTGGCCCGGAGGACACGACGTCCATGATTTCCAAAAACAATTTGAAATGTGGACAGCACACTTTTCCACTTTGCGTCAGTCCATCTCAGGTGAGCTCGGACCCAGAGAAGCAGGCACCGTTTCTGGGTGTTGTTGCTATATGGCTTTCGCTTTGCATGGTAGAGTTTTAACTTGCACTTGTAGATGTAGCGACGAACTGTGTTAACTGACAATGGTTTTCTGAAGTATTCCTGAGCCCATGTTGTAATATCCTTTACAGAATGATGTCAGTTTTTAATGCAGTGCCACCTGAGGGATCGAAGGTCACGGGCATCCAGTGTTGGTATTCGGCCTTGCCGCTTACATGCAGAGATTTCTCCAGATTCTCTGAATCTTTTGATGATATTATGGACAGTAGATGATGAAATCCCTAGATTCCTTGCAATTGTACATTGAGAAATGTTGCTGTTAAACTGCTGGACTATTTGCCCACGCAGTTGTTCACAAAGTGGTGAACCTCGCCCCATCCTTGCTTGTGAACGACTAAGCCTTTTGGGGATGCTCCTTTTATACCCAATCATGACAAACACCTGTTTCCATTTAACCTGTTCACCTGTGGAATGTTCAAAACAGGTGTTTTTTTTAACATTCCTCAACTTTCCCAGTCTTTTGCTGCCCCTGTCCCAGCTTTTTTGGAACGTGTTGCAGGCATCAAATTCAAAATGAGTGAAGATTTGCAAAACAACAATAAAGTTTATCAGTTTGAACATTCGATATCTTGTCTTCGTAGTGTATTCAATTGAATATAGGTTGAAAAGGATTTGCAAATCATTGTATTCTGTTTTTATTTACATTTTACACAATGTCCCAACTTCATTGGAATTGGGGTTGTATACAAATATAGTTAACCTATATATATATAGTTTTATATATATATATTACTCATGTTATTATTCAAACACACATACAGCATCTAAAAAACTATAATGTATAATATTAAAAGCTACAATGCTAAGTGAGTTAAGGCAAACAACTGAAGAGATGCATGCAACAAGTGTAGCCAACACCTTGGCAGACGTGTACAATTCTCTTATACAGCATGGGTGTGAACAGTGTTTACTCTGTCAAAAATCTGTGACTTTCCACAAAATATGCTTTAATTCTGATATTATAATAAACTTATTACTATTTGGCGGATGCCTTTATCCAAGACGACTTACAAAATCTGAGGTCCAATTGGTTATACTGCTTCTGTGCTCCCAATTGAAGTACAGACAGGTGAAGTGGCCTGCTCAGGGTCACACCATGTCAGTAGCAGGATTTGAACCCACAGCCTCAGGGTTTGAAGTCCAAAGCCTTAATCACTGTTCTGCATATAACAGCTGAATTATGTAATTGTTATTCTCCTTGAAAACCAAACAAAACGGAGTGTTGCTAACCAGCACACAATGTGTTTACATGTGTAACAATACATGTCTATGTATGCTTATAGATTATTTTTGTAAACCAGAACAGATTATATAGTGTGTGTACACATGACTCCATATAGTAGTATTAAACAAATACATAGTACATTCAAGCAGTATATACAGTATGTAGGTATGTGTACATGTATAAATGCATTCTTAGGTGTACATGTATATTTATTGTATAGTATGTGGCTGAGAAAATTTTTCTTATACACATATATGTATATATATATATATATTGTCAGGGATGCCAGGGGCCACGACCCGGCCGGGACGCCTTGGAGGACCGGAAGTGGGCGTGTGCCCATCTGGGATCACGTGGGGGCCGCCTTCCTGGTTGCTTTGGGGGCCACGGGTTCAGGGCATGGAAGCCCCACCCTGTAGGGGCCCGTGGTCACCGCCAGGAGGCGCCCCAATGCCTTGGGGACCCTGGACCTCAGCACTTCCGCCACACCAGGAAGTGCTGGGGGGAAGAGAAGCAGGGACACCCGGAGAGCTTCCGGGAGAACAGCCGGCACTTCCGCCACACTGGGGCGTGTCAGCGGGAGATTGCCGGGGAGCACCTGGAGCTCATCCGGGTGTGGATAAAAGGGGCCGCCTCCCTTCATTCGGGGCGAGAGTCGGGAGCGGAGAGGACTGAGCCTACTGGAGGAGGCAAGGAGGCGGCCTGAAGTGAAGAAGGCATTGTTGTGGCCAGGACTTTGGGGACTTTTGAGGGTTTGTGGTGCACTTTTGTAAATACTTTTGTAAATAAACGTGTTGTGGGTGACATGAACGTGTCTGCCTGTCTGTGTCCGGGTCAACCTCCACAATATGTATATATGTATATGTATGTATGTATGTGTGTCTCTGCATTTATATATATATGATTATTATAAAATAATGAGGTTGTTTCTTTAATTTCTGTTAAAAGTAAATGGAATTTCGGAACTTCCCTTTTATGCATATATATGTGTGTGTATACATATACATACTCACACACACACACACACACACACACACATATATATATATATATATATAGTATATATGTTTATATATAGTATGCAGTGTACGTATGTTTATACTTGTATAGAGATATAAAGCACAGACCCCTAAACCATTCCCGTTTCCCACGGCAGAGAAAGCACTATACATGGACATCACTAAGCAGGTGAGTCAGACCACAAAGTTCTCCAGCCTGAGCCTTCTTTGGCTTTACATACGCAGGATTTCAGAGTGAAGGCTTTTCAGATGGGTGCCAAGAGAAGTCAATGTTGCCTTCATCATACAATAAACACACTAATTGCTTATTCCTGCACAAACTCACTTAAATAAAATGAAAGAGAATAGTAAAGGAAAGATGGCAAAGTAAACCTGTCAAATTTAGTTGAATGATGTTTCAGATTTCACTCTTGTTTTATCATATCATAACAGAATTAAACTCCTAATAAAAAGTCGCTGGTAAACTGGGGTTCTTAACCCTTCTGCTTGTACTTTTAAAGCAGCTGAACTCTAAATGGAGGTCTTGTCCCACTCTAGGGTCTCTACTGAATGACAGCTGCACTGATTCTTGTTTAGCCCTTCTCTTCACCTTCACCTAAAACATTTACAGCTGATATGAGAGACATATCTATACACTCCCTTTCCGTCGGGGGTCTTTTCAGGTTGAGCAGTCTTCCACACGCATGTGTTGGATACTCTGGTCAGCAGGCTTTTGCCTGCATTGGCAGTAGGAAGTGTTTGTGAAGGCAACAAGTTTCAGAGGTCTGCAAGATCCGGTGCAGGCAATAGCAGAAGAAAGGAAGGAGCCGGGTGGTTGTCATTGTGATTTAAGGAGTTTATGGATGGGGACCTTGGGAAGAAGTTTGGAGGGGGAACTATATGACATCTCGAGAATTTCGAATTGCACAACACAGGACCATACTGAAGATCATACCGATGATCTGTGGAGACAAAGAAAAGAAATATGTTAGCAAAAAATCTTAAACGTTAAATAACAAACAGCCACCTCAATCATTTTTATTAATTTTAAAAACTGCACGGCACGTATACTGAATTCAGAAAGTATTCAGACCACTTCACTTTTTTCACATTTTGACCTGTTGCAGCCTTGTGCTAAAATCGTTTAAATTAGGTTTTCCCCTCCTCAAACAATACTCAATTCTTCAGAATGACAACGCAAAACCAAGATTTTAGATATTTTTTTTCCAAATTTCCATTTGTCGCTAGTGTTCTTATCCTTTGCTATGACTCTTGACATTTTATTAGTTTTATTAAAATCAAATAACATTCCACACAAGCAAGTCACGTTTAATAAAAGTAGGATCGACACTTGAAATTTGGCTTAGGTGCATTCTGTGATGTTGATCATCATTGAGAGGTTTCTGCGTCTTGTTTGGAGTCCACTTGTGGTCAATTCAATTGATTGGACAGGATCAGGAAAGGCACACACCGGTCTACAGAAGGTCCTACAGTCAACATTGTTTTATCAAAGCAAAAACCAAGCCATCAGGTCGAAGGAATTGCCTGCACAGTTTTGAGACTGATCTGGGGAAGGCTACAAAACAAATTCTTGCAGAATTGGAGGCTCCCAAGAGTGCAGTGGCCTTCATAATTCTTAAATGGAAGACGTTAGGAGCAACCATGACTCTTTCTAGAACTGGCCACCTGACCAAACTGAGCAATCGAGGGAGAAGATGGGAGGAACTTCCAGAAAGACCACCTTCAGTCTGTCACAATCTCTGGGCTTAATGACAGACTGGCCAGACAGAAGCCTCTCCTTCATAAAAGACATGTGGAAGCTCACTCGGAGTTAATAAAAAAGGCACCTAAAGTACTCTCAGACTATGAGAAACAGGGTTCTCATGAACACAGAGCCTTCCTCTATGACTTAAGGAAAAGTTCAGCCTGCCTCTGGCTATCTAAGATTCAGTCCACGACTTAAAATCGCTGGAAAAGTTGTGTAATGTGACATGTCCTTAAATTACAAGGCAGGATACAATTGTCTGCCTTCTGTTCTACTTTTGCACACCACACCATCTTGGGGGCCATTAAACCTGCTCTGGAAACCATAAAACAAGAGACTTCTTGTAATCTATCAACAGGTGGTGTTAATTGTTTATCACAATCATATGATAAAATGGCCAGAGACCTTCCCGAGCTGAATGTGAGACAAAGCATAAGAATGAATCCTCTTCCGGGTGACAGAACTGGCATATGGAGACGGGGATCTTGCCTCCAACAGGGAGCCCCACACTTCTATCTGGTAGAAGTGGAAGGAGTCCTGTACCGACGCAATCAAGTGGATCTCAGGCCTGCCAAGTCTACTCCGACCACGGTCACAGAAAAGTTTCAGGCTAACACAGAGCCCAGCGAGGCAACGCACCAAGAAGCGCCGACCGAGGCCACGGCGGAGGACCAACCGGAGCATCCACCTGCAACCGACAGCGTGCCCATCTCACAGACTGGGAAGAAGAAGATGCAAACTAAGAATGCATCTGACATCTCGCACTACACACGCAGCCTGATTCAGCCGCCGAAAAGACTCGACCTCTGAATATTTACTTGATGCGGTTATGTTTGTTCACTTTCTTGAAATGTTCTAGTTAAAAAATGTGGGTAAATACCTAATGCTTCTTGAGTAAATGTGTTGGACTACAAAGTTGGAAGAAGGGGGATATTAAGCAGTTATGCTGCCACCTAGTGGCAGACACTATATAAACAGACAGTGAGTCCTGTTGACAGTTTGAATAAAGCAGACCGAGTTGGTTTGTGGAAAACGGCGCCGTGTGGTCTATACACATAAACAGGTGTGTCATGCTAGGGGTCACAAAAGAATAGAGTTCAGCAGAGAAGAAAAGAACACCAATAAAAGGGTACTCTAAATGAGTCTGGAATTAGACATTTTGTTTCCACAAGTCAGCACTCACCATCACTCCTGCAATTCCAATTCCCACGTAGCCGATGATGTAAAACTGGTCCTTGAAATAATTCTTAATAGCTTCGTCACAGGTCTTCATATTCTCCTGAAAAATAATTGAAAAGCCAAGCTGACTTGTGCTAAAAAGAGCAACATTGCTGGCCTCAAATGCAGGCCCCACATCCTTGACCCCTCTGATCAGAGATTGTAAACTCCAGTCAGTCCTTATCACTGTAGATGTCCATTCCAAGTAAGACCAGTTTCTTGCTTTGGTTGTCTCATGTCTTATCTACTTAAGATTTTTCTTCTTGCCTGTATCTGAACTTGGACTACATCTTATGAGCAGCCACATTTTACTTTATCCTTGCGCAATACTGAAGAATTCATTGTAATTGGGTCAAATTTTTGATGATGCCATTTTAGGCATCCCTGAACATGACCTGAGCATTTCTGTCATGATGCCTGTCTGCATTTGGGTGTCTGTGCCATACATAACTTACTAGCAGATCAACCAATAGCAATAAAACGCAGCACTTTTGTTATGGTCCTCACACTACACTACAGCCTTACAAATTTCAGTGTTTCCGACTATTTCTAGTGGACTCTCTTTTCAATTCTGCCACAGTTCTTCCGTCAATTGTACTTTAAAAAAAAAGAAAAAGATGTGTTCACATACAATGCATGAAGCGCTTATTGCGAAAGCCTATGTGTCTCTGTCTGTCTGTCCACATTAAAATAAATACTCGCCTCCCCCGTAGACCAATTCTTTTGAGTTGCAGCACACTTAATCTTTAGAGAAATTTGTCAAGAAATTTCAATATTCATTTAGATATCTCAAACAGGTCACACTCTTCGAAGTTTTAAAAATTCCCTTTAAAAAGCATTGTCAAATTTTCTAACTTGTCCATCTTAAAACGGAGAAACGTTTTGTGCGAGTTCAACTAGGAATGAGTTTACTGTTTATGTGTTCAGTTTTACTTTGAGAGCAGTTGCTTTATCTTGTACAGTGCATCCGGAAAGTATTCACAGTGCATCACTTTTTCCACATTTTGTTATGTTACAGCCTTATTCCAAAATGGATTAAATTCATTTTTTTCCTCAGAATTCTACACACAACACCCCATAATGACAACGTGAAAAAAGTTTACTTGAGATTTTTGCAAATTTATTAAAAATAAAAAAATTGAGAAAGCACATGTACATAAGTATTCACAGCCTTTGCCATGAAGCTCAAAGTTGAGCTCAGGTGCATCCTGTTTCCCCTGATCATCCTTGAGATGTTTCTGCAGCTTAACTGGAGTCCACCTGTGGTAAATTCAGTTGATTGGACATGATTTGGAAAGCCACACACCTGTCTATAGAAGGTCCCACAGTTGACAGTTCATGTCAGAGCACAAACCAAGCATGAAATCAAAAGAATTGTCTGTAGACCTCCGAGACAGGACTGTCTCAAGGCACAAATCTGGGGAAGGTTACAGAAAAATTTCTGCTGCTTTGAAGGTCCCAATGAGCACAGTGGCCTCCATCATCCGTAAGTGGAAGAAGTTCGAAACCACCAGGACCCTTCCCAGAGCTGGCCGGCCATCTAAACTGAGCGATTGGGGGGAGAAGGGCCTTAGTCAGGGAGGTGACCAAGAACCCGATAGTCACTCTGTCAGAGTTCCAGAGGTCCTCTGTGGAGAGAGGAGAACCTTTCAGAAGGACAACCATCTCTGCAGCAATCCACCAATCAGGCCTGTATGGTAGAGTGGCCAGACGGAAGCCATTCCTTAGTACAGGGGTTCTTAAACTCGGTCCTGGGGACCCAGGTGGCTGCAGGTTTTTGTTCCAACCAGATTCCTAATCAGTGACAACACCTGATAGCACTGATCTCTTTTAATTAGCTGGTTTTATTTATATTTTATTCTACATTCAGAAAAGCACAGCAGCATGATTTTTACATTTATAAGAAACATTTCTTATAAATATTTCTGTTTTTGCTATGAATTTAAATGCTTAACTCTCTTTTTATTATATCTCACCCTTTCTCTGTGCAGTTTGCTCCCTTCATTGAATCTTAATAATGACAATTAAAAACAAGCAGAGCTGAAACCCAAGCAAACAACACTCGATCGTGAAAGGCTGCAACTAATTTTGCGTCAGCCCCACAAAGTAGTAAATAACGGATTAATTAAACAATAAGAACACCTAGAATGACAATCAAGATGAAAAAACTGTTAAAAAGAAACAAATACGTATAACTGCTTAGTACATTTTACTACTTTTTTTTTTTTTTACCAAACTTAGTTTTCTAATTTGTATATTTTTCCCCAAAACAGGGAATCTGGAAAACAACACTTCAGTGAACAACAGTTCACTTAATTAGCACAGAAGTCCAATTAAAAACAGAGGCTGGTTGGAACAAAAACCTGCAGCCACATTGGTCCCCCAGGACCGAGTTTAAGAACCCCTGCCTTAGTAAAAGGCACATGGCAGCCCTCCTGGAGTTTGCCAAGAGGCACCTGAAGGACTCTCAGACCATGAGAAACAAAATTCTCTGATCTGATGAGACAAAGATTGAACTCTTTGGTGTGAATGCCAGGTGTCACGTTTGGAGGAAACCAGGCACCGCTCTTCACCAGGCCAACACCATCTCTACAGTGAAGCATGGTGGTGGCAGCATCATGCTGTGGGGATGTTTTTCAGCGGCAGGAACTGGGAGACTAGTCAGGATAAAGGGAAAGATGACTGCAGCAATGTACAGAGACATCCTGGATGAAAACCTGCTCCAGAGCGCTCTTGACCTCAGACTGGGGCGACGGTTCATCTTTCAGCAGGACAACGACCCTAAGCACACAGCCAAGATATCAAAGGAGCGGCTTTAGGACAACTCTGTGAATGTCCTTGAGTGGCCCAGCCAGAGCCCAGACTTGAATCCGATTGAACATCTCTGGAGAGATCTTAAAATGGCTGTGCACCGACGCTTCCCATCCAACCTGATGGAGCTTGAGAGGTGCTGCAAAGAGGAATGGGCGAAACTGGCCAAGGATAGGTGTGCCAAGCTTGTGGCATCATATTCAAAAAGACTTGAGGCTGTAATTGCTGCCAAAGGTGCATCGACAAAGTATTGAGCAAAGGCTGTGAATACTTATGTACATGTGATTTCTCAGTTTTTTTATTTTTAATAAATTTGCAAAAACTTTAAGTAAACTTTTTTCACGTTGTCATTATGGGGTGTTGTGTGTAGAATTCTGTGGAAAAAAATGAATTTAATCCATTTTGGAATAAGGCTGTAACATAACAAAATGTGGAAGAAGTGATGCGCTGTGAATACTTTCCGGATGCACTGTATATGTTGTGTATTTTCCCCTTTTACTCAACTGACAGCCACTTGGATGGCGAAGTGGAGAAGGGAGGCCAGGCGTTCGCCAACAGCTCACACAGCAGTGCCACCCTTTTGCTGGTTTAGGTAAGTTAGCCGATAGAACCCCCCCCCCCAAAAAAAAGTCACTTCTCTGTAAATTAATGGAAGGGGGAAGCAATTATGTAAGTATATACACATTACCAGACAAAATATTTAGAACACCTCAGTTTTTACAGTTTTTCTTCAAATTTAGTCAGTTGAAATGCATTGAATGATTTAAAATGGTGAAGCAGTAAAGTGCTGGAGTTTTAAATTTAAATTGTAGCTTAGCAAAAACTGAAAAAAAAATGGAAATTTCAGAATATTTCAAATGGACCTTCTTCAGGGAACAACTAATAAGTTGCAAAATACAGATGTTCTTCAGCAATTAAAGTAAATGAAGCCTTGCAAGTTGCAGCAAACAATTTGCACAGGTGTCCGAACTTCTGTTGATTACTTAAAAACCCCTCTGTGTGTTTTAAAGCAGAGCTAGAGGAGACTACTGTGTTACTACACCCTCTGAAGTACTACTTGGACAACATTCCAGTGATAATGGCAAGAAGACAGCAATTAACAAATGAAATGAGACTAAGCATTATTACGCTTCGAAGTGTTGGCTTTTCATTTAGAGAAACTGCAAAAAACAAAATCAGTGTGTCCAGTTGTGTCCTACACAATCCAAAGGCATTTGGAAACTGGAAGAAACTCTGATGGCAGAGCCAAAGTCACAAGCCAATCAGAAGACAAGTTTCTGAGGGTCACCAGCTTGTGTGGTCACAGGCACCTCACAGCACAACAGCTTCAAGAACAGCTTAACAGTGCAGGTCGAAAAAAAGCAAAGTGTCAGTTTCTATTATGAGGAGGAGACTTGGTGCTGCAGGTCTGACAGGGCGAGTGTCAGGAAGAAAGCCGTTCCTTAAAGGACAAAATTGAGCTTTGAAATCCCAGCTCTAGTCTACTGCAGACTGGAAGAAAGTCTTATGGACCAATAAATTTAAATTTGAACTCTTTGGATCAGGGGTGGGCAGATTCAGTCCTGGAGGACCGCAGTGGCTGCAGGTTTTTGTTCCAACCCAATTGCTTAATGAGAAGTGCTTATTGCTCAAGTAACACTTCTACTTCACTTTAGGTATCTCACTTGTTAAGATTTTGAACCCTCGTTGCTTATTTTAGTCTTAAACAGCTGTAGTCTTGGTTTTTTAATGGCTCCTTATTAGCAATAAGATGCAAATGACAAAAGAAACCAGCATTTCTCCATTGAGCTTGTTACCATTTACACCTCTGTGTATTTATCATGCACTATTGGGTTTAATTAAATACTTGGAAGGAAAGTGAAGAGAAAAAAGTGAAGCACTGAGAATTACTCGTCTGTTTTAGACTTCAAATCATTTGAATGATATCCTTAGAAAGGAAAAAAAAAATCTAGGATATGAGATTGACCTAACATGGCAGAGTTAAAGCAGTAACAAGCCATGAAATTAAATAATTGACAAGAATTGGTTTTTAATTAAGCAGCTGGGTTAGAACAAAAACTTGCAACCACTGCAGCCTTACCACCACTGAATCTGCCCACCCTTGCTTTGGATCATCACGCTGGGTGTTTGTATGCCATTGAGTTGGTGAAAGAAGGGTTCATCAGTGTGTGACACCAACTGTCAAACATGAATGAGTAAATTTGATGGTCTGGGGTTTGTTGACTGGAGACAGAGATGGTGACTTGCATTCTGAATCAAAAGGCTTACCACAGCATTTTGCAGCACCATGCAATACCTACAGCAAGACAAGGGCCCAAAACATACCTACAGGCCATTTCAGACATACGTTAACAAAAAAGAACAAGAATATACACTTGAGAACATGGAGCACAGTCTCCAGACTTCAAAACCATTGAGTAAGTTTGGGATGAACTGAACAGAAGGGTGAAAGGAAAGCAACTTGAAAGTGAAGCACATTTGTGGGAACTTCTGCAACAGTATTAGGAAGATCTTCCTGTCAAGAAAGAATGCCACTTGTGTGTTTGGCTGTTACATCAGCAAAAGCAGACTACTCTGATGAATCAAAAATGAGATTTTTATTTGCTATTGTCTATTTGTTCTATGCCTTGAATTCATTAAAGACATTAAACTGCATGCACTTCCATAAGAACTGAAAAACTGAGGTGTTCTAAAACCTTTGACCGGTAGTGTACAAGACTGAATTAATTGAACAAGATTATCTGCAGATTATTATTATAAAGACCTGACATTATTAACCCGCAGCTAAATAGTGTTTGAACTGATTAATAACACAGTAAAGGTGCCGTTGCCCTAACTGATATAAACAAAGGACAGATTTAAAAATGGAGGTGGGGGGCTTCAGTGGTTTAAGTCCCTGATCTCTTGGAATCACATATACGCAAACAGTTGTGGCAAGCCCCTAATCTTCTAATATCATTCATATTCCCTTTATACAAAAAAACACTTCCTTTCCAAGTCCAAGTTCATACTTAATTTATATAGTTCTAACAAATGACTATGTTTAAATTAATACTAATAGCTAGATGGCTAACTTATTTCAGTTCCTTTTCTCTTGTCATAGGGTAATATTGATACTGATGTTATGCTATTATTGGTGAATTTGTATTAATAGTTATTTTTCAATTGCTAGTTATTGGATATTGCTCTATCGGGTATACTTTCAAAAATGTTATGTATAAGAAAAATGAAAAACAATCAGTCACAGACCACTAACACGCATCATTTTCTCATCACTTTAATTGGAATCTGCCATGCATGAAAGCCACAGAGCCACCACTTTGTGGTTCATTTTTAACTCCGTTACTGTTAAGAAGCACAAATGTAATTTAGTCTAAAGTCGTGCCCAAAGGTTTTGAGAATGACACAAATATTCATTTTCACAAAGTTTGCTGTTTTAGTTTTTATGATGGCAATTTACATCTACTCCAGAATGTTATGAAAAGTGAGCAGATGAATAGCAATTAATTGAAAAGTCCCTCTTTGCCATGAAAATGAACTTAATCCCAAAAAAAACCCATTTGCAGGGTTGTGAAGAAGGCTTCAGGGTGCCCAAGAAAGTCCAGCAAGTGAAAGTTGATTCATCTTGGGATCGGGGGGCACCACCAGTGCAGAGCTTGCTCACGAATGGCAAAAGGCAGGTGGGAATGCGTCTGCATGCAGTGAGGGAGGCAAAGACTTTTAGAAGATGGCCTGATGGGTGTCAAGAAGGGCAGCAAAGAAGCCAAGAAAAACATCAGGGACAGACCGATATTCTGCAAAAGGTACAGGGATTGGACTGCTGGGGGAAAATAATTTTCTCTGATGAGTCCCCTTTCTGATTGCTTGAGGCATCCGAAAAAAAAAAAAGGTGAGCAGCACTACCATCAGACCTGTGTCATGCCAACAGTAAAGCATCCTGAGGCCATTCATGTGTGGGGTTGCTTATCTGCCTAAGAACACAGCCATGAATAAAGAATGGGACCAAAACATCCTCTGAGAGCAGCTTCTCCCAACCATCCAAGAACAGTTTGGTGACCAACAATGCCTTTTCCAGCATGATGGAGCACTGAGCCATAAGGCAAAAGTGAGAACAAAGTGACTCGGGGAACAAAACATCCAAATTTTGGGTCCATGGCCAGGAAACTCCCCATTGAGAACTTGTGGTCAATCCTCAAGAGGCCGGTGAGCAAACAAAAACCCACCAATTCTGACAAACTCCAGGCATTGATTATGCAAGAATGGGCTGCTGCCATCAGTCAGGATTTGGCCCAGAAGTTGATTCGACAGCCTGTCAGGGCGAATTGCAGAGGTCTTGAAAAAGAAAGAAGGGCCAACACTGCAAATATTGACTCTTTGCATAAACTTAACGTAATTGTCAATAAAGGCCTTTGAAACTTAGGAAATGCTTGTAATTCTACTTCAGCATTCCATAGAAACATCTGACAAAAAGATCTAAAAACATTGAAGCAGCAAACTTTGTGAAAACCAATACTTGTGTCACTCTCAAAACATTTGGCCATGACTGTACTAACACATGAAACTGCACTCTATTATCCCTATACTTTTAAATATGAATCATTATTTTAAAACTATTTAATAAACAAAAATGCAACAAGTGACTCTTGGATGAAGTAAATGAAAATATGAAACGCTCCAACTTTCTGATCAGTTAGCTTGGTCGCCAAGGCGCCTGAATGTTATACCATGCTGACATTGTCTAACTTGTTTCAAACAAAACTGGCAGGGAATTTCCATCCATTTTCCAAAGCCACTACCATCCTGAGCAGGGTTGTGGAGAAGCCGGAGAAAATCCCAGCAAGCATAGAATGTAAGGCATGAACACAAGAACGGTATATGCATCCTTAGAACCCGTGACAAATAAATAAAAGAAAAATATATATGCAACCCTTGTGCTTGATAAGTTTAGAGACATAGTTTAATGAACGGCCGCAAGAATTTCTTTAACTGCAAAATTTGAACGAAACTCTTAGGGATTATTGACAATCAAATTTAAAACATAACTAAATTGCTAATTTGCTTTCATGCTACTGGTATAGAGGAGCAATATTAGACTTTAGCTTCTTTTTCAGACCTTGCTTATGTCTGTATTTTCCAGAAGAAGTCAAAAGCTTTTAGAAGTGTCTCATTTGGTTCCTCATCCTACAGTACTGTAACTGACATAAAACTTGTTTTGCTTCACGTTTTCTAAATTGATCTTAAAGACTTCTGAAATCGGGAATCAGTTCTGCTGTTGTCCTGCACAAAATCAAATGATTCAATACCAATCATAAGTTTCATTGGTTACTAAAAACACGTCCTCCGTTTCCTTCAGAAATGTCTGAATAAGTAGAGAGGAGGGCAGAAGTGCACTGGTAAGTTTTGATAAGTATGACAGTGATCGATATTTTGATCAATTTAAAATTTTGCTAAATTTTGTGGAATCCCAGACGTGCCCAGTGTAGAGAGAGTTTCATGAATCCAAGAACTGGAACACTGGCAGAGAAGAGGAGGGCAAATCAGACATGTCTTCATTATTAAAAGAGTTCAATTACTCACTGTTTTCTCAGGACATGTTTTCTGAAATTTTTCATCAGGCTTTTTTTCTGTTTTCCCGCAGCAACTGAGCTAAAACAAAGAAAAAAACAAACAATAAATAAATACAAGCAAGAGATAACGCACGTGCAATACTTAAGACACCGGAATTTTAGAGACATGAATTCTATAAGATGCTGCCAACATTCTTCAGGTGTTTGGGGCCATGCTGACCTGACTTCACCACACACTTTCTGCTGGTTTTTCATGCCATGAACTTCCTGCTTCAGCTGATCCAAAAGGTGTTTAATTGTAATGAGATCTGGGGGCTGTGTGGGTCACTGGAGTCACTTTCACTTTAATGGAATCAGCTTGAAATGATGGTTACTTTGTGACATGGCACACTCTCTTTAAAAAGGGTAGACGGTGGCCATAAAGCGATACACATAGGATAGTAACACTGCTCAAGTTCACTGTGTCATTTAAATGATACCCAAATGGCACACATACCCTCTGCACCGGCTCCTTACCATTCAATCACAATACATCTACCAAGCAATATAGTTGACAGAAAGCAGGATGAAACCATGGATTACGTTTTTTTTTTTTGTTTGCATTTTACTGATTTTATTAAAATCAAACTAGGGGGCTTTGCCCCCTGCATGCTTCGCTCGCCAAACCAGCCACTTCAAGTCTCTGTCACTAGCGTATGTGTATTTCACTTTCACCAAACAACAAATATTTTAATTCTCGCAGATATGCCTCTTCATTGGGGAAAAAACACTACTTTTCCCTGATGGCAACATAAATCAGACGATCTACAAATCTCTGATTTAAAGTTTAAATCCAAACAATGTATTCAGTCGCTTTCGCTGTTCCGTTATTTCACAGAGTAATAATTTCCGTTTGTTTGCGCTAATGTGATCTTTACTATCATTTTTTTTCCATCTTCTCCTTTCTCTTCCCTTGGCTTTGTTCCTCTTCTATATATAGTACAGTCTATTACCTGATATTTTCTTTTCAGCTGCACACCTGATGAAGACTAGACAGCCAAAGTATTGCATCTTTTACTTTTACCTGTACTTTTCAAATGGTTATAGCAAACTCAACTTAGTCATTATAAACAAGTTTCTCCAATTTTCCATGCTATGCTCAAGGTATTTCTATTCTGGAAGAACATTTCTTTTTAGATTACCATTTATACCCGCGGATAAGTCAAGACCTGATTTTACTGTATAATTTCCGGTATTTTATAATGTCTGTCGTATAAGTTGAATGCAGAAAACTCATGCTATTGGTTCAAGAAATTATGATATGCTAACGCCCACCTGAGAGAGTAACTACGGAGCACATGGCCTTTTTTTTTTCCTATTTATTGTGCCTACGTGGCCACACGGTAATACCCAAACTATTCAGAAGCAACGTTTGCACCGATTTGTGTTTTTTGTATCTCACACCCTTGTACACCTTTATCGTAAGAGCATCCCTTATCTACGATGGAGTGTTCAATCCGAAGAAAATATGAAACTGGTTTTAAATTAAACGTCGTAGAAGTAGCAAAAGAAATTGGTAACTGTGCTGCTGCAACAAAATACAATGTGTCTGAGAAACTGAAGCGAGATTGGAGTAGGCAAGAAGATGTGTCACATTTTTGAACGGGCGTATAAGTTGGGGTCTGATTTTATGATCGATTTTTTGGGTTTCAAGACCCGACTTATATGTGAGTATATACGGTATGTAAAATGTTCTTTGTACTTGGCACCACTAGACTGTTCCCAGGTTGGTTGGACAGGCCCATTGACCCCACCATGTTCTCGGTATACCCTTGTTTTTGCGAGTGCACCTGTGCAGCCTGAACTTTTCAGTTCCGCTTGGGGGCTTGAGGGCTGAAGCCCTTTTATGTGACTCTTTGACTGATAATTTGTGACACAATTTATAGGATCACATTTCACTCTTTTGGAGTAGTCTTCACCATTATTATAAATCATGTCAATTACTTTAGTTGTTTGATATTCATTTTTTTATATGGCATTATTCCAATGATATTTTATCCTCACTGGTGCTTATAGCTTATAAGGAAAAAACGTACTGTATGAATTTGTAATGTGCCATTAACTATGACCTCGTTTTTAACACTGACATTCTGTATCACTTGTACCAGCACATCACTATAGAGATGAGATATTATATTTTAATGTTTAATTTTGTTCTCTATAAGAATTTATACATGAGATATCCTATTCAATGAACCAGATATTTGCCACATATTTTAGTCCATTCAATTATTTTGGGGACTTCAGATAACAATAAGATATAGGTGTGTTAGAAGAATATCCCATTTATCTGTATATTGATTGGTGTAAATGGAAATGCTTTTTGACTCTGTAATGCAGATGAACTCAATTTACTTAAAGACGTTGCTTTGTTAAGATTAAGCAATCTTGTCACAGCAAACTGAGCAACGCACATGGTAGGCTTGATGTAACAAAGGACGACCATCTTGAATTCGTTGTTAATGGCGACTCATGAATACTTTTTATTTTCAGAGGATTTTCTCTAACATAGTCTAATACTTTGTAATGCAGTGTCTCTCCCTTACTCCCTCACACAAGGTTTACTGGAGATCATCTCCTTCCTCAGTCTCCTTCCTCAATCGCAACTCTGATCTTTCATGAGTCCTTCCATGGGCCTCCAATGACCTTTTTCTATCCTGTGCCAACTGTATGTGCTGCCTTTTTCTCACACAGCTCACTTGAAATTAGAGTGAAACCACCATCTGCACTGATTTTCCTCAACTCCATGATCCGATTCCAAGACAGGACCCTTCAGAAGACTTGACAGCAGCCATGTGCTCAGGCCAATGGATTAAAGCAGATGAGTGAGTTTCATAGTTTCCGCTATTGAAATGCTTGATCATCTCTATATATCTCTCTGTTTCCCTCTCACACACACACCCTCTGCATTGGCTCATTTTAGATTAGATTAGCTAAACTTTATTAATCCTAAAGGGAACTTCACATGCATACAACAGAAGAAACATAAAAAAACAAGGAAACAAATTCACAGGACAGATAATACAGCCAATCAGTCGACAAATAAATAAATAACTATTGTGCAGAAATTTCAAAATGAACTTAAAGAGTACGTCGGGAGGAAGCACTGAATTGCCCGATAGCAGCGAGCAAAAAAGATCTCCAGAGGCACTTTGTAACACTATACATGTGTAATGCAGTATGTACCAAACAATACAAAGAGTACACGACACGTGTCTCGCCTTTATTGGGGCTCGTCAGGTGTATGCACTCTGTGTCCCCTTATGGGGACTGAACCTCGGACGTCAGCACTTGAGGTGAAGCCTCTGATGTTGCGCTATGGTGGCCAATTCGCTTATTTGACAGGGTGAAGATCGGAGTACAGTATTACGTTCCTAGTTCTGAATCTCAATCTGATTATTTAGGTGGTTACCTACCAGTCAGCAAAAACATCTGTCACATCCACTAAGTTGTGAAAAGCAGATCATAGATATGTGATGCAGTATCTGCCAAACAATACAAAGTGTACACGACATGTGTTTTGCCCTTACTGGGGCTCATAGGTATACACACTCTTTGCGTCTCCTTATGGGGATTGAACTTCAGACATTAGCGCCTGAGGTGAAACCTCTGACGTTATGCTATGGCGGCTGGTGCGCTTATTTGACAGGGTGAAGATTGAGGACAATATTACACTACTAGTTCTGAATCACAATCTGATAAATTAGGTGGTTACCTGCCAGGTAACACTTGTGGTTGGTCGGCTGAACTAAGAATATAATTGGCTTTGCAAAATGTCTCAGCCCCTTTTGACATGAGCTATCTTTAGGTCCGTGTGCCCCCCCCCCCCGAATTTTCATGCCAAAAATGCTACTGTTCTTCACAGGACAGTGGACTACAGATTTGTAAAAAGCAATAAAAGCAAAACCATCCTCCAGAAAGTTAAATTCAATCAAACTCAGAAGTAGCAAATTACTAACCTAAAAAAATAACATTGATGCAAAAACTCAATGCTAACTTAAATGCACCCTGTTATATTTTTTATCTTCTGTATATGTCTAAATACAGTAATCCCTCGCTATATCGCGCTTCGACTTTCGCGGCTTCACTCTATCGCGGATTTCATATGCAAGCATATCTAAATATATAACGCGGATTTTTCGCTGCTTTGCGGGTTCTGCGGACAATGGGTCTTCTTACTTCCTGTACATGCTTCCTCAGTTGGTTTGCCCAGTTGATTTCATACAAGGGACGCTATTGGCAGATGGATAAGAAGCTAACCAATCAGAGGACCCAGTTAAGTTCCTGTGTGCGGAATGGCTCAGCGACGGAGCGCCGAATTCGATTCCGCGGCGTTAACCAGGAAGTCTTGTCTTGCTCATTCAGCATCAACGTGTTTCGCTGTGTAAAGAGTTAACTTTTGTGCTCTTTTGGGTTTATCTTTGTGTGTAGTCAAGCCCTTCATTATGGCTGCAAAACGATCTGATCCTGCTACTGCTTCAGGGGCCGTGCCCAAGCGCCAATGGAAAATGTTAACGATTGCCGAAAAGGTAAAAGTTTTGGATATGTTGAAGGAAGGGAAAAGCTACACTGCTGTAGGACGCCATTACGGCATCAATGAGGCTACGATTCTTTTTGTTTAAAAAGTAGGAAAGGAATATAAGATCTACGGCCGCAGTGTCCTTTTAATCAGGGTGCAAAACGAGTTGTAAGTGGATGTAATAAGGCAGTAGTCTGGATGGAATCTGCTTTAGGGATTTGGATTGAAGACTGCTGGAAGAAGAACAACGGCGGTGCTACACAGTCGCCTGAAGAGGCTCCTTTAGAAGAGCTGTAACGCTCTCCTTTGTTGTGCAGTAAAACTAAACTCATCGTTATCAGACAAGTCATTGTTGGTGAGTAACCATAATTAATTTTCTACTTACAGTACTTAGTACATGTATGTATGTTTAGTGTCACTGTACACATATTTACTGTATACAATTTTTCTTGCATTGTACGTATTTATTGCTGGTGGCCTGTCTATCGTAATGGCTGTAACATATGTGATATCGGACACACTCGAAATCTTTAAAATAATATTTAGGTTTTACTGTATATAAACAGTGTGTTTACATACATAATTTCAATGAATCTTACCTAATATCTAAGATAATACAAAGGGTTTATGCTGTATAACTGTGCGGGGAATATTTATAAACAGTGTGGGAGAGTTTATAAGGGCTTAAAATATATAAAAATAACCATACAAACATATGGTTTCTACTTCACGGATTTTCACCTATCGCGGAGGGTTCTGGAACGCAACACCCGCGATCAAGGAGAGATTACTGTACAAACAATCCCACAGGTACACTTTATTTAACAAAACTGAAACAACCGCAAACGCTTATATCTTTCTCACACACGTGTCTCTCTCTCTATTGCTCATTCCATACACACTGTTTGCTTTAAACTCCACACCCCCTTATTTATATTACACAAGCGCACACAAACCATGGCCTTTACCATATAAGAAAAAACAGGATACCCCTTGACATTTACAAATCAAGATGAATACATAACACTACATAACACATCCTAAAGAACATGTGTACCAGCACTTTTTAAGAAAACATTATCATTGTGCATACTTACAGATGTCTGGTAGATTATCAGAGTCTCATTTTGATTCTCATTGTTGTTATATGCTTCATAAGCTTCATCATAGGACTTTTGAATCTCATCAATAATCTGAAAATCAGAGGAAACAATATGGCAGTCAGTAAATTGAACCCATTTAATTTACTGAGAATATTATCAAACTCAGTTCTGGGACTTTGCACTACTTCCTCAATAAGTGAGTTGTTGTTCCTTGAACTGATCTCACTCAGTGTTTTTCCCCTTCTTTTAGTCTGCATTCAGAACAGCACAGCAGTATATCACTTGAATGCCCGCCATGCATGTAGTTATCTTTCCCCTCAATAGCTGTCACTACATGAATAGACCAGGCAAAATCATTGCAAAATAATACATTTTTTTTGAGTGATGGGAATATGCTTTTGTAAATGTGTCATTTATATTGCTAAAAAATTCTTATTTAGTCTTATTTAACTGGAAATATTTTACATTATGTAAACTAATTTACTTTTTTTCATATGTGTAATGCAGTATGAAAATGGAATATTGGTAGAATATGGTACTGCCACTTTAATTCTGATGAGAACATCTGAAACTTTAGAAACGACAAGAGACTAGACAGCCTTGGTGTCACAATCCCTACTAACCCACTAACAGCTGTGTTTGGTGGACTTCCAAATGGGCTTAAATTGGAGAAAGACAAACAAACCGTAATTGCCTTTACTACACTATTGGCACATAGACTTATCTTTTACATCAGCGGGTAACTGATGTTATATACTATTTGAAACTGGAAAAAATAAAATTTGCACTCAGAGGATCCGTACAAAACATGTTTCAAAACGTGGCAGGACCTAATCAATAACATTTTAGAATAAGCATTTAAATTGAGGAAGCAGGTTCTCTCCCCTCTTTTATTCCATTTATCTTTATTCATTTATTATTTTATCTATTCGTTTGTCTTTACTAGCTTAAAGTTTTCCTCTGCTGGCCAAGCTCTCTTTCTCAGGGGTGGGGGCTAACTTGTTTCGAACCTTTTTTTTGTAAAACTTGAGTTCTTTGTATGGAATGATATTTGATTGTAATAAAATCAATAAAAAAGAAATGACAAGAGACCATATGGTTTACCAATCTTGTCTCATTAGTTTAAAGCTCTGCAGTCTGAAAGTCACATTGTAATTTTAAAAAATAAAAATACATCATTTCCTTCAGATTACATTTACATGATATTTATTTATTTGGCTGATGCCTTTATTCAATGTGAGTTAACAACATTTATGATACAGTTGGTTCCATTTCTTTTTGTTTTCCAATTGGAGCCCAGGCAGGTGAAGTGACGTGCTCAGCGTCACACAGTGTCAGTGGTGGGATTTGAAACCAACACCTTAGAATTTGAAGTCCAAAGCCTACCAGGCAGTGTGGTGTATTCATTTATTTAGTGTGGTTTATTTATTTATTTAGATTACCACGGCCCTTTGTTTAAAGAAGTGTTGCCTGGTCACTGTCTGTTGCTTTTTGATATCTTTTGACGCAGAGCTCATCAGATTCATTTTTCAGTGGCCTGTGCAACACTAAGACTACATCTTAACAACATACTAAATATTACACTGTGAAGGACCAACCAGCATGCCGGCTGGGATGGATCCTGCTCCCTTGCCTGGCTGGCCAGGAGGCCATGGGAAAGGAAGGTCAGCTGGGGATATTCCCCTGTTGTGTCAGGACATAGACCCAGAAAGACACTACGTCAGCAGCTACACCAGGGTTGGTGTCCCAGCAAACATGGAAATACACTCTGGTTGGGCTTCGGTACCTAAAACGATGGGACAGTGGGCAACTGACTGCAATGAGCAGAGCATCCCACCATACACTATGTGGCAGCATCCTGTCTAGCAAGCCCTAGTATGGACACCTGTAGGGCAGCATGGAATCTGTGGTCCCCGTGACATGTCCTGCCGTGTTCTGTGGGGGCCACTAGGGGGAACTGTTGGCACAAGGAACATTGGGGTCCTGTCTGGCCTAGAAGTGCTTTCTGGAAGCAATGGATTAATATTAGAAGTACTCCCGGATCCGGACTTAAAAGAGAGTCCTCCATTTTGCACAGAGAGTTGTAACCAGGAGAAGGTGGACAAGGATTGTTGAGAAGAGTTTAAGGAGAAGGGAAATACACAGGGAAGAGAAACTGTGGACTGTTCTACTGTATATTGTGAAGAAAAGTCTGTTGAGGGGTATTTCCTTATTAATAAACTATTATTTGCACCTGGGAGTTGGTGTTGTGTAATTGTGTCAGGGGTACTGCTACGCCCCCTACTGGCCACAACACATATTATATTACATAATATTACAAGATGTGGCATTGTTGATACTGTAATATAGCAGTTAGACGTCTTAGCTTCAGACTACAAATACTCAAACACATTACCTTGTCTTTGTTCAGGAATCCAAACACACTTGCTGCAATCTCAGCTGCAAATATGACAAGGAGGCAGGCAAAGAACTGAAATAAAGGAGACCGTTACATGTTAAGGATAAGAAATAAGAAAGATAAGTCAACATTGTATATTTTACACACACACACACATATATATATATATACACAGTATATATAATATGTCCAAATCTTATTGAAGAATTTCATCCTGAAGGGTTATCAACAGAAGAAATGAGTACACGGGCAATCCTAGCACTGAAAAACGATGACATTAAATGAATTAACGCAAAAATTGTTGATCAGTTACACGGCAAATTGGTTAAATCTGTATCAATAGACTATGCTGAAACAGTTGGTAGTGATGGTGCGGAAGATGAAAACATCAACTTACAATATCCTGTAGAATATCTACAACCGTTAACACCGTCCAGTCTTCCACCGGCCGAATTACTGTATCGTAATGTTATTGCGTAATTTATATCTGAGTGATGAGCTATGTAATAGGACAAGATTAGATTAGTTTTATTCAAAATTGGTCAAACATGTAAAATTTTAAAAGGCCACAAAAAAGGTAATGTAGTACATCTTCCACGGATAACATTAGACACCAAAGAAGATCTTGATATGCCATCCGTTTACAGTTTCCCGTTAGAACAGCTTCTGCTATGACAATGAACAAATCACAGGGATAAACATTAAAAAAAAATTGGTTTATTTATTAGAGAGAAAGAAACGATATTCACTCACGGGAAGTTATACGTTACGTTGTCACGATATAAGTACAAACACGGAATCAAAATTCAATGCAATATTGACAAAAAGTTAATTCAAAAAATTGTTTTTACTGAAGTTTTACAGTAAAAACGTAAGTTTAAAAAGTATTTGCATGTTAATTTCAAACCCAAACAGAACAAAAATGTATAACGCAACATGAAACATAATTTTATTTCAATTTATTATGTTTTACAATTTTTTACTTTGGTTAATTACTCGCTGTAAAATAGTTCTACTATACATATGTAACAATTCCCATGAAAATAACAATCTGTTTAAATTGTATATCTGCTTCCCCATATGTGAGCGTTAGATCCATGAAGTGGCTAGTGTGTAGTGCCCACCCCGGGGTTGGCGAGCGAAGCGAGCAGGGGCCAGAGCCCCTTAGTAATATAAAAATACAATCATTGTCTTCCGGTTTACTCCTCAAATATCCATCCCCATATCTGAGTATACGAGAAAGTCTAGGGGAGACCACTGCCAATTTAATTTTATTTCCTACTAAGTCCACATTTTGGGATGTACCTTTCCTGCATTATAGGTGAAAGGTTTTTAAGCCTGGTCCACTGCTCCTCGACTCTATCCAAAATAAAAGCTTTTCCAGCTAATCCCTTTTAGATTTTGTCGTTGTTAGATCTGTTTATCTGTTTTAGACTTATCAGGACTTCTGTCTTTATGAGCTGCAATGTTGGTGGCAAAGTATGGTGTGCAGACAGAAGGATTTCCTGGCTTTGGTAAGTTGCTCATAGAATCAGCAGTATGCCATATTCACTAGTTGTTGAAATATGCATTTTGCAGGAGCAGACACCGCGGGGTATCACTCAGTGAATTCCTCAGTTGGTAGAGCCCAGATGAACATACAGCTGCACAAATCAAATATGCCATTCCAGTGGTGGTCTTCTCTCCACCATGTGCAAAAATAACAGAAAACAAAATGTGCATGGGGATTTCCTGGTAGCTTTGCTGGCTTTGGTTTAGAACTGTTAAAACCAGGACAAGGCTCCTTACTGTGCACTGGACTACATTTCAGTGATCCAATGGGTACTTTTATCCATAAATGAAAGTTCAAGTCTATCCATTAAATGAAAGAAATGAAAACCAATTATTGTAATTAAGAATTTGTTTTCATTGTACAGGAGGGACAATGCAACACCTGTGTGACATGAGAAATTTATAACAATACAAGTGGCAAATGGAGCAACCGCTAACCTACAGGCTACCTGGGTATCTCTGAGTGATGTATTAATTTTGAATCCTCTGATTTCTTCTGCTTTAAATGTGTAAGAAGGGAGTGTTTGATTTGATTTTAGTAAGATGCTGCATTATACAAAGTGTCTGAAAGTTTAGTAAAGTCACACCCCCGGCCAGTTGGGGTTTCCAATTCCTAAGCGACTTTGCATTCAGCCATTTTGTTTACCTCCAGTGTGCTACTTTATTGTTGTAAATTGTTGTGTTTTGAATAAATGACACAACACTGGAATTCACCAGTCTCTCAACTCCACTCATCTGACTGCGACCTCTCCACTCGGCTTTATGCTTTGAATTAGGTGATTTTACAGAGGCCCCTGCCTTCATTACCTGAGGGAGGCAACAAAAAAATGGAAAACGAAAGTTCAATTCTGTCCATAAAAGTAAGAAAGTGTCATACCAAAAGGTCTGAATAACTGTATCAATACAATGTTTCAGTTTTTTTTAATTTTTAATACATTTGCAAAAAAAATTAAATTCTTGTTTACGCTTTGAAATTCTGGGGTACTGAGTGTTAAAAAATGAATTTGAAATGATTTTAGCATAAGACTACAACATAACAAAATGTGAAAAAAGTGAAGGGGCCTGAATCCTTTCTGAAGACACTATATGTATGACTGGCCGATAACTCATATAATTTATTGTAATCTATAAAAGCAAGAAAAAAAAGTAAAATGGAATTATATGTCCTTCTATCCATGCAATAATTGAAGGCTCATTTTCCATTTCAGGGGCACAGGAAGCTGCAGCCTACAGCAGCGGTGGCAAATTCAAGACAGGAACCAGCAGTTTACGGGAGAGAAGTGTATCAGACGACAGTACACTGTATACCGTAGATACTCGCGTATAAGTCGGGCCTTGAAACCCGAAAAATCAATCCTAAAATCAGACGTATACGGCGGTTCAAAAATGCGACACTTCATTTTTTTTTTTTTACATCTTCTTGCCTCCCCCAATCTCACACCAGTTTCTCAGACACATCGAATTTTGTTGCAGCAGCGCAGTTACCAATTTCTTTCGCCACTTCAACAACTTTTAATTTAAACCAGCTTCATATTTTCTTCTGATTGAACGCTCCATTGTACATAAGTGATGCTCTTACGATAAAGGTGTATGAGGGTGTGAGATACACAAAACAGTGCAAACGTTGCTTCGGGAAATAGTTCAGGTATTACCATGTGGTCACGTAGGCACAATACAAAAAAAAGCTGTGTGCTCCGTGGCTGCTCTCTCAGGTGGGCATATCATAACCTCTTGGATCAATAGCGTGAGTTTTCCGCATTCGACTTATACAACCGACATTATAAAATACCGGAAATTATACGGTAAAATCAAGCCATGGGAGAACTTAAACACGAGTATATACGGTAGGTATCTGTCTCTCCAAGTATGTATGCAAACACGCATGCAGTGAAAGAATGATGTACACATATACAAGTATATTCATGCATCATTGATAGACAGATACGAATGTGAGAAATTCTGTTTAATATTTTATTCTTTTCTTGTACTCAAGTGACCATCCAGTCAGAAGTAAATCAGCCTCGATGGAGATTGTCATGACAATACAAATGACAAATACACTGCAATTTGGTCGCACTATGTTATAATATGTTAGACAACATGTGGAGAAGCAAGTTGGTTAAAATGAAGGGTTCTGACTGATTATGAACAGGAAGAGAAGAAGGTGCTAGAAAGAGGACGCCTTCTACGGGTATTCAGATATGTCGAGTGATCAAAAATAGCTTTGTTTAAATTCAAAACTGATATAAACAGAGAAGATTGTGGCACATTGGCTAGTTCCTGTCTCACAGATCTAACATTTTGAGTTGGACATTATCTGTATGGAGTTTTCATGTTCTTCTTATGTCTTTTCTCTGGATACTTTAGTTTTCCTCCTATATCGTCAAAGATGGGTGTGCTAACTTATTTGAGGATTTCAAATTGGCACCATGGGTGTAAAGCAGTGGTTATCAACACGCGGTCCGTAAGCTGACAGTCATCACAGCAAAGCAGCTTTTAAATCACTTGGACGTGTTAGTCTGTTATGTACCTAACCATTGTCACACACGTTCGCATGGGAGGCAGCTAAATGGACCAAATGAAGGTAATTCCATTACAGGCCGGGGGTGGCGGGGTGCAATAAACCTTCCTCTTTTATCTCTGCAGACCTGACATGGGAAATTCTGCCTGGTTCAGCCCCGATGACGTCACTTCCAGTTCTGGTCCCAAGAACATCACTACCGGTTCTGAGACTCAATAACATCACTTCCACCTGCCTACCTTTAATACATGACAACTTCCCTGTAACCTCAGTTCTGTTTTGGACTCAACTCTGTACACATCTTAGCAACTTATTTGCCTTTTTTCAGCCAGGCTTGAAGTATACAGGTGGCTGCCCCAAACTTTTCTTTGAGTGTCAAGACTCTTCATTTTCACACCATTTACCTGTAACATTCAAGGCTGCTTGCTGAGATGGGCGCCACTAAATCATTAAACTTGGATACACGAATAACTCCTTTAACCTTGGTCTCTCTCCAGTTTGGTTACGCAGAGTCAAACAATGCTTGCCGCCAGTTGAGCAGACCTGGGAGATGCGCGGGCTTGGCGAAGCAGCAGCGTATTTTAATGAAAGCACTGACCAAGCATACAATCATAACTTTTAGTCTAAGAAGGGAGGAATCTGCAGTTCACCCCAGTAGACAAACATATCAAATTAATTTTCATCACGTGCAAAACTGGTTGAAAGGATAGTCCGAATCTTGTGGTTTGGGGTATACTGTGACCTTTCACTATGGGGACATATTGTGTGTGTGTGTGTCTGTGTGTGTGACATACAGTCATATGAAAAAGTTCGGGAACCCATCTCAGCCTGCATAATAATTTACTCTGCTTGCAACAAAAAAGATAACAGTGGTATGTCTTTCATTTCCTAGGAACATCTGAGTACTGGGGTGTTTTCTGAACAAAGATTTTTAATGAACCAGTATTTAGCTGTATGAAATCAAATCAAATGTGAAAAACTGGCTGTGCGAAAATGTGGGTCCCCTTGTCATTTTGCTGATTTGAATGCATGTAACTGCTCAATGCTGATTACTTACAACACCAAATTGGTTGGATTAGCTCGTTAAGTCTTGAACTTCATAGACAGGTGTGTCCAATCATGAGTGGTAAAAGGTATTTACAAGGTGGTCAATTGCAAGTTGTGCTTCCCTTTGACTCTCCTCTGAAGAGTGTCACCATGGGATCCTCAAAGCAACTCTCAAAAGATCTGAAAACAAAGATTGTTCAATCTCATGGTTTAGGGGAAGGCTACAAAAAGCCATCTCAGAGGTTAAAACTGTCAGTTTCAACTGTAAGGAATGTAATCAGGAAATGGAAGGCCACAGGCACAGTTGCTGTTAAACCCAGCAGGTCTGGCAGGCCAAGAAAATTACAGGAGCGGCATATGTGCAGGATTGTGAGAATGGTTACAGACAACCCACAGATGGTGTATCTGAACATCGTTCAACAATTCAGCGCAATTTGCACAACTAACAATTGTATGGCAGGGTGATGAGAAAGAAGCCCTTTCTGCACTCACACCACAAACAGAGTCACTTGTGGTATGCAAATGCTCATTTAGACAAGCCAGATTAATTTTGGAACAAAGTGCTTTGGACCGATGAGACAAAAAATGAGTTATTTGGTCATAACAAAAAGTGCTTTGAACGGCGGAAGAACAACACCGCATTCCAAGAAAAACACCTGCTATCTACTGTCAAATTTGGTGGATGATCCATCATGCTATGTGGCTAGTTCAGGGACTGGGGCCCTTGTTAAAGTCGAGGGTCGGATGAATTCAACCCAATATCAACAAATTCTTCAGGATAATGTTCAAACATCAGTCACAAAGTTGAAGTTACACAGGGATTGGATATTCCAGTAAGACAATGACCCAAAACACAGTTCGAAATCTATAAAGGCATTCATGCAGAGGGAGAAGTACAATGTTCTGGAATGGCCATCACAGTCCCCTGACTAGAATACCATTGAAAAGTTATGGGATGATTTGAAGCAGGCTGTCCATGCTCGGCAGCCATCAAATTTAACTGAACTGGAGAGATTTTGTATGGAAGAATGATCAGAAATACCTCCATCCAGAATCCAAACACTCATCAAAGGCTATAGGAGGTGTCTAGAGGCTGTTAGATTTGAAAAAGGAGGCTCAACTAAGTATTGATGTCATATCTCTGTTGGGGTGCACCAATTTATGCACCTGTCTAATTTTGTTATGATGCATATTTCATATTTTCTGTTAATCCAATAAACTTAATGTCACTGCTGAAATACTACTGTTTCCATAAAGCATGTCATATTAAAAGGAAGTTGCTACTTTGAAAGCTCAGCCAATGATAAACAAAAATCCAAAGAATTAAGAGGGGGTTCCCAAACTTTTTCATATGACTGTATTTCTAGAGCTTACATTTTGATGAACTACATATCAAGATTAAATTTGTGTTAACTTGTTTGTGTTTCCTCTCGTGTTTCCTGTTCAAACCTAAACATTTTCAAACTACAAGAAGTAGGAGTACAGGGTGTAGTGTGCAGATGGGTGTAACATTAGCTCAAACACAAGAGGCAAAGGGTTATGATGAGGGGGACTTTTTTTGGAATTAGGTGATGTTATAAATGGTATCCCTCAGGGGTCAGTGGTGGGGCACAGTTATTTTTGATATACTGTATATAAATGATCTGGATAGGATTATAAATAACAAGCTGATTAAGACTGTAGATGATTCTAAATTAGGTGGAAGGGCAGATAATATAGAATTACAATGGGACATGAATAGGACACAGGCTTGGGCAGATGAAATTTAATGTAATAGTACTGTATTGGGTTAATTCTAAAATTTTGACTTTGGTACCGATACCAGCTTTCACACCTCAGTCCCGGTACCAAAATGATACTCAAGCAAATAATGGATAAGTTTGTATTTTTTATAAAGCAAAATTAATGTGAAAAAAGTACTGAGAAAACTATGCACTGACTGGGCAACTGTATGATAGTTAAAACAGACTGTGTTCCTTTAATGTGAGTAGTGAAATCCTTCACATCTCTCAAAACTCTGCAATAGCCAGTGTGATTTTCTATGCTGTGGCATGCTGGGCCAGTAACATCCCTTCAACAGAGGCCCACCAAATCTAATGTTAATTAAAAGGGCAGGCACCGTTATAGCATGCACGCTGGACCCCCAACTGGAGGTCATAGCAAGGAGAGAATTCAAACAAAATGGAGTGCCATTATGAACAATACAGCACATCCTCTATCTGTGACTCGCCAACACTGAGGACTTTCAGCCAACGAGTCTTTCAGCAGAAGAAACAGTATGGGGGCTCCTTCATACCAACAACAATATGTCTGTATAATGCTTCACTGTGACTGCGACTGCCAAGTCAGGAGTTTTCTTTTGTTTCCTTTTTATCTTCTTCATTTTTAGTCATTCCTTTGTTTTTATTTGTGTGTGAGTGTGTTGTTGTTGTAAGGGCTTTGGACTTCAAACCCAGAGGTTGTGGGTTCAAATCCCATTACTGACAATGTGTGACCCTGAGCAAGTCACTTGACCTGCTTGTGCTCCAATTGGAAAACCAAAAGAAATGGAGCCACTTGCATCATAAATGCTGTAAGATGCCTTGGATAAAGGCGTCAGCCAAGTAAGTACATGTAAATTTACTAATCGAGTCATGTATTTATTTAAAGAGCTTCTGTAAAAAGCCAAATATACCCCAGGGGACAAATAAAGTTCTTTCTATCATATAGTGCCTTTCAAACCTACCAATCTATCAATTAGGGCTGGGCAAGTTAACACGTTATTATCGCGTTAACACATTAATTAATTAACGGCGACAATTATTTTATCGCCCGTTAACATAGTTTTTGTTATTATTATTATTATTTTGAAAGCCTCAGTCTCGCTAGCGATCGATAGAGATCAGTGATCTTCTTGTTACAGTGCTTTTCGATATGCTTTTGCTAGAAGGAAAATTTGCTTTGTTGATTTGACCTCGATTCCCTGCGCTTGTATGAGTAGCAAAGAGAAAACAGCTTCTAAACTGGCATGTGGAGAGATACCAAAATGAATGCTCAAAGCAAAATAATCCATGGATGACTTTTTTCATATTATCGCTGAATCGAACTCTGATCTGTCAGACTCCGATTTTGATGCAAGTGATCTGGAGATGAAGATTGAAAATGAAAGTGAGGTGCCGGCATCAGCTGATCGGTCCTCAGCTGATCGTGGTGTTGAACATGTTCGTGTCGCTGACGCACCTATGGCAACGTTCGCCTGGTTGACAGGAGGTACAAACCATATTGCGTCTCACTGCAACTGCCACCCCCGCGCACTTGTCTCACAAAGACAGCCAGCCCACCGTGCATATCTGCTGGCCATCGATCCGCTGCTGCTTCAAACAGGCGCCGACAGCAAGCAAAACAGGCAGCAACAGACGTTTTATGTTGATTTATGTGTGAAACCATTGCTTTGTGCGCTTTTCAGAAAACTGATGTCAGATTTGGCTTTTTCTCTCTGTTTTTTTGTGTTGTTCCAATGCACATAAAGGAAATAAACATGTGTACACCAAAACATTTGTAATTGCAACAATTTTCTGGGAGAAATGGTGCACTTTCTGGGAAAATTCCAGGGGTGCAGATAATTTCGGTCGTAATTGTACGACTGTTTAGTCTGCTCCTTGATAAAAGAAAATGTTTCTGCTGGTATCTGCTCAGATAAAAAAGAAAACAGATTTAGAAATGTTAACTTGCTGTTGCTCAGAAGGGGCCTGTTATAATGTTGTGATCGTGGCTCTGGACTCCAATGGTAACTTGTTTTTCTATAACAAACTAGAGAAGACGTTAATGCCCTGGCAGTGGCAAATGACTTTGGTTTTATATTTGATTTGATTACATTATTGTTTAAGATGAGATTTACAAGAAATATTTTAACTGCTACTTTGTAAAGGGAATACTGCTGTTAAAAATCATCATCAAGCCTTTCCGTGAGAACCCTAAATCCAAAGAGGACTATTTCATTTATGTTAGGTAGAATGCCCAGAGGGGACTGGGCGGTCTCATGGTCTGGAATCCCTACAGATTTTATTTTTTTTTCTCCAGCCGTCTGGAGTTTTTATTTTGTTTTTTCTGTCCCCCCTGGCCATTGGACCTTACTCTTATTCGATGTTAATTAATGCTGATTTATTTTGTTTTCATATTGTGTTTTTTTATTTTTCTATTCTTTATTATGTAAAGCACTTTGAGCTACTGTTTGTATGAATATGTGCTATATAAATAAATGTTGTTGTTGTTGTTGTTGTAAAAAGCACCTGATTTGTTTAAAGTGTTTGCAAACCAAATAAAGTACACGCAGTATACTACTTTTGAGTGCATTATTGAATTTTGCACATAATAATGTTATTGTTGTGATTGCCTGTGATTATTTGCAATTAATTCCAGACAATCATGCGATTAATCGTGATTACAAATTTTAATCGTTGCCCAGCATTACTATCTATCTGTCTATTATATAGTGCCTTTCATATCTATCTATCTAGTAACAGAATAATGAATGAACAGAATTATTTTTTTTTTCAATATTGTTGTAATCACAACCAGGCAAGGAAGACCAACACAGGTACACGTGCTGGTGATCTGAATCAGTGTTGAGTCCGGGTGCGTTGCCTCATGCACCACTGGACTGTCATTAGTATCGTCCAACTATTCGCAGACATTCAATCAACCAGCCACACGCCATGCTGTTCCCTCTCATACTCACACACCACACATATTGTAAGCATCTAACTCCATACACTACTTGCAGGGAAACTGCATGCTTGGTCCGAGCTCTCTGTGCCTTTTTTTAAGAGACAGAGTTTAACTTTTAATACATGGAGCATAAAGCAATTTTAGTGACATTTTTAAATATTAAGATTAATGAATTTTGCCTAAAGCTAAAACAGGATTGGTTTTTCAAAATGTTGTATTTTGGTACTTTATTAGTACTGGTATACCACACAACACTAGTATTTAAATGCCTAGCACTAAAGGTATTACACATCAAAAGTAGAAATGTTAAGTTTGAATGGGTGGTCTGAAACCTTATGAGAAGGACCTGGGAGCCATAATGGACTAATCACTATCTATATCCAGACAGTGTACAGCAGAGATCAAGAAAGCTAACATCGGTTTTTATTATATTACAAGGTGTGGAGTACAAGTCCAAGGAAGTTCTGCTCAACATTTATAACACACTGGTGAGGCCTCATCTGGTGTACTGGGTGCAGTTTTGGTCTCCATGCTACAAAAAAGGACATAGCAGCATTAGAAAAGGTCCAGAGAAGAGCGACTAGGCTGATTCCAGGGATGGGTTATGAAGAAAGATTAAAAAGAGCTTTGCTTTTACAGTTTAATCAAAAGGAGATAAAGAGCAGACATGATTGAAGTATTTAGGGAATTAGTTCAGTGGATCGAGACTGTAACTTTAAAATGAGTTCATCAACAACACAGGGGCACAGCTGAAAACTTGTTAGGTATAAATTGTGTAGAAACATTAGAAAGTTTTCTTCACACAGCGACCCACATACATATGCAATAAATGACCAAGCAGTGTGGTAAAGAGTAGGACTCTGAGGACCTTAAAAACTTGGAAAAATTATGTGACTAGGATTGGAGAGTTTTGCTTGGCTATATAGTCTGCTCTTGTCAAAATTATTTTAATGTTCTAACAAGAAGATTGCAAGGACATATGCAAGCATGCGAGGCAGCTCAGGCCGCTTCTTCTCGGGTAAGTTGTACTACAGTCTTTCGAAGATTTTGAGGAGTTTTTCTTACAATGTAATCAGATCGACTGGGTCAGTCAGAGAGATATAAACAGTCCACATATCTGGTCATAAAACTCTTGTCTCTATTTAAACCATGTTGTAACGTGTTAAATTTTAGCATTAGTTTAACTTTCCATTCCTTTCTCTCCTGCTGTGTCCTGAAGTTGTGACTTCAAAATTCTTCTATCATTGTTTTTTGCTGCTGAAGTGAACACCTTTTGGAACATCTCTATTGCCATGCTTAATGTGGATCCATGTGGCTAACACGGTACATAACCCTACTACTACAGACATACAAGGCACTTTAATGTTCTAATAAGCCTAAAGTGAGTAATGTGTAGGCACTTTATAGGAAAACTGGATCCTAGAAGTTTATCTTTTTGAGGCCTAGAAGTCAAAGGGCTTTCAGCCATTTTTAAAAGTGGTCATTGGGATCAAAGGCAAGGAATAAGGAAAGGCTTTGGACACTGAGAAACAAGCATCTCTGTTTGGAAGCGCTATATACAACACTTTGACATCAGTTATAATACATGGCTGGCAGCCCAACCTGGCTGGGATGCCCAAGAAGTGGAAGGATGAGGGAAGGCAGCCTCTTTAAGGCACGCTAGATGGCAGCTCCCCTGGATTGCAGCGGTGCCTTGGATTCCCACAGGCTACTATGTAACTTGGAGTTCTTTATCTCAGCCCTATTGGGTACCATGGGTGTGGCCAAGGTGGGGGTTCTGTAAAAATTGAGGAGCCATATGACATGGGGTTTCCGCCTAACCGGAAGTGCTGACAGACCATGTGAGCTGAACAAGTGAAGCACTTCTGGATTGGCCACTATAAAAGGCGACGAGCCAGAGTTGAGCGGAGGAGGACAAAGCTCGCGAGGAGGAGTGTAGGCAACTGTGGAAGACAGAGAAAGAAGAAAGGACTGTGTATTACATCTTTGGTGCTTTGTACTGTGCTGTGTACTGGGGAGAAAAAGAAAAACGCTTCCCTAGTTAAATAATGGTGTGTATTG
Organism: Polypterus bichir lapradei; assembly: GCA_026402145.1. Lineage (NCBI taxonomy): Eukaryota > Metazoa > Chordata > Cladistia > Polypteriformes > Polypteridae > Polypterus > Polypterus bichir. The sequence goes on from JANRMT010027041.1 coordinate 22,888,693, forward strand.
GGAATGACTTGTGTCTCAGCCTGTCTGTGTCGGGACTAGGGGAGCGGTATGCCCCCTGGTGGTCCACACAGTCAAATTTTTGATTACTTGAAGTTGGTGGATCTCACAGAAGAGAATTTGTTCCTGAGTGAACAGGGAGTCATTAATTTTCCTTTCTTGGGGTTCTTGTTGATTGTTCAGGACTGTCCCATACTGGCACAGAGTCCTACTAAATCGGAAAAAACAAGTAGACTTGAATGTGACTTTTTAATGTGTAATTACTATTACAATCTACAATATGTACGTCTTGGATTTGTTATACTTTATGTCAAGCTTTACTAAAAAGTTTATATCAGATCAAATGTGTGGGATTCAAGTATATTGTGCTATCTATCTGTCTATCTAGATCACGGGTGTCGAACTCCAGGCCTGGAGGGCTGCAGTGGCTGCAGATTTTCATTCTAACCATCTTCTTTATTAGTGACCAGTTTATGCTGCTAATTAACTTATTTTGCTTTAGTTTTAATTAACTTGATTCAGGCCCTTTAGTTGTCTCATTTTTTATTAGCAGCCAAACAATAATGAGAGACACAAAATGAGCTGCCACATGACCAGCTCCCCTGTGCCCATTACACAATATCTGAAAATAAAGAAAAGTGATGGTCTCTGTTAGGTTGATCTCTTCGGTCACCAAAACATTTTGACGAACAGAAAGTCAACAGTTTTAGAAATGTCTGCTGTGGCAGAATGAGAGCAGCAACAAGCCACTGAATGAAATAACGGGCTTAATTAACGGCAAGAATCAGCTTCTCATTAGTAGATTGGTTGGAGTGAAATTGGTTGGAGTTTGAAATCCCAGTTTAGCTGCTCATCTGTTGGCTTGTTTCACGTCTCATTTCTGTTTGGCTGCCATTTCATGAAGAAAGGAATCAATTCAGAGGACTGAATCCTTAAAATCAGGGCTATTAAAATGAAGGGAAAAGGAATTAATTAGCAGTTTACTAATGTAGAAGATGGTTAGAATGAAACCCTGCAGCCATTGCGGCCCTCCAGGCCTGGAGTTTGACACCCCTGATCTAGATCATCACTAGAGCTAACTTTTCAGATCTCCTAATGCCATGTCAAATTGTTCCATTGGTTTTCAGCCATAGCCTTCCTTTACACAATCTTAAGAGAGTCAGAGGCGCATTCCCATTAAAGACAGTCGTCTGTCTGACACATCCAGTGACCGACTCACCTCAGCAACAGATTTGATTTTACCTTTAGTCCTAGGGAGCGGGCCCTGTGTGCATGACAGATGACAACCAATGAGTGCTCACCCAGAAGTGCAATGCATATAATGCAGAGGAATAAGGGACACCGTTGCTTTGGACCACACAAACAGAGGAGAAGCTCATCTGTCTGATGTCTCATGTTTTACGTACCACAACAGAATGGAAAAAAGAAAGAAAAAAATGGCAGACGGTGTGGCTGAACTTGCCATACCTGTTGACCCTTCATACAACACCGGCTCCATCAGGCAGTATACTATTGGCAGCCATTTTCAGTCATGTAAACTTTCACGGTCTGTGAAAAAGATTAGCACCCGCCGTTGTCAAGTCTGACATACCCAACGACTAGAAGTCATGTAATGTGATATTGGCTTAAATTTCCGTTACACAGTTAAAGACTTAGGAACGCTTAATGGCAGCAGGGTCTGTATGTTAGAATGCAAACTGCATGCACAGAGCCCCACGGTGTAGTGTTACTTCACACTATTTCAGAAAACACTATAAATTAATAAACTAGTTGTGTATCAGCTGTATGCCAGTGAAAAATGTCATAAGCCTACTCACCGATCCCAGCAAGCATTGTGATTCTCGAACAGCACCGCAGCAGCCAAAGAACCCCACAAGCATCATCAGCCCTCCAGCTCCCACCAGGATGTAGACTCCTTAAAAAAGAAAGAAAAAGCAATGTTAGCCCCTTCATGTTCAGATTTCAAGTCTTCTGTCCTGCTGAAACATAAAAATGTTCATCAACTGGTGGACGACTTGAATATGGTTACAATAAACTTCTTACTTGCATGTCCAACCAAAGTGCAGTACGCCACCTCTATCTAGATCTAACATAAGAACATACAAAGTTTCACAAAAGGCAGAAGAACATTCAGTCAATCACGCTTGTTTGGATAACTGAAAGCAATGCTATCCCAATACCTCATCCAGATACTGTATTTTATAATAAAATAAAAATTTGGCTATAAGATTTCATATTTTGTCCCAGGCTCCCACAATTCTTTGTGTAAAGAAGTGATTTGTGGCTTCAGTCTTAATTGCACACCCCATTAAATTTCATGAGTTGGCCTTAAGTACATAATATACTCCTTAATTGAAATTATACGAATGGCTCAATTTACTGCTGCCTTTGAGAATTTCAAATTAGGCCCCCACACAATTGTTTCCTGCCTTGCGCCCTGTGTAGGCTGGGATTGGCTCCAGCAGACCCCTGTGACCCTGTAGTTAGGATATAGCGGGTTGGATAATGGATGGATGAATAATCATTTTATGTCAAGTCAGTCCAGGTAGTTTTCATTTTCTTAGCCTGTTGGATTTGGACACGTCCATTGACCACAGATGCTCTTACTTGCTCTCGTCTCTGCACTACGCGTAAATCTACTATGTCCTTTTTCATAAAAAGAACTCCATACTGGTTTATAGTAATCTTTGTCTAATCATTTCCAAAAATTTCATTTGAAACATCTTGAAATCCCAACCTTTGGAAGAACTTGTGGTAAGAAGAGCAAACTGAATTATTCCTAGCTTTAACTTGGAATGTTTTATATTGCCAGTAGCATCATTTTGAGGAGCCTCGGGAATCTTATTTTAACATTCAAAAGCATATTTACATGTAAATAATTGAGGTGTTTTTAGCAGAAGCAGTATAGTAATTTTATGCTAAATTCTATTGTCACTAAATATATTAATGTGTGTAGTTCTCCAACGTTGATAGTAGTGAGCTTTAATTGTGCACTATACAAGAATCAAATCAAGTAAAATGAAAAAGTGTATTTTTCCATTCTTCCACTAGATGGTGATCTTGTACCGCTGGAAATCTCAGCTGTTGGTTCTTATTTCAAACCCTCATCTGCTGAGTCAAACTTTATTTTCCATTGACTTTAAGGTTCTGTTCATAAGAAGTTTAACAGGAACTAAATAATGCAGTTAAAAAATAATTAATCCTATTTCATTATTAGTAATTCATTATTAATATTAAATGCCTCACAGATCACGCTTCCAAGGAAGCTGATAATTTTTTCTTTTCCAATATGTGTGAATGTGTGAAGTCTGATCTAATTCAACCGTACAATCAATTGTACAATGCATGTACTTCTCTTTGACTCGTCAAGTCAAACCTCGACTGGTGTTTTCATAATGAAGTTTGCCCACTTTCCCCTGTGTCTTCATAGGTTTTCCTTCCACACCACATAGACATAGGTAGTATGGGGATTGGCGACTAAGAGTGAATGTTGGTGTCTGCAGCTTGTTGTTAACCAGGATCCCGAGCTGTTTCGTCGCGTGATGGGTGAGGCAACGTGCTGTACCAGTGCATGCTCCCCAACCTGACTTAGACAGGCTCAGTCCTCCCACAACCATAATAGGATTAGGTGGAGTTTAGAATGTTACATTATAACATAATCCATCTCCATTTTCAAGAATTTGTTATGGCCATTTCCCTTCACACCAAGTCTACTAAATCTAGGGACACTCTAAGCAATCATCTATAAGTAAATTAACACTGTAATATTAAAGTAAAAATTAAATGAAGTACATTTTGTAATTCTTGTGCTCCACTTAAACATGTACTGTAATAATATTCCCAGCTAATGAAACATGCGGACCCATGGTCTTTAAATAAAATGCAAATAAAAACCAAGATAAAGATAAGCAGCTGCTGATACTTCTTTTCCCAACAGTTACTTCTTTCAGATCCTCCTGAAGTCATCATGCATTTTATTACTTGTGGTGGATCACTTGGTTTTGTGATCACATTGCCATTAAAAACACAAACCCACAGGTCACTTTGCTGTTCATGTTTGCATTCTACTAAAGTTCGATGCTTGATGATCAATAAACACAATACTTACAATTGACTATGAATTATGAACATGTATGTACTATGTCCTGAAGGATTATCAAAAGATGGCCTTTCGCAGAACGGCCTTAAATTGCACTAAACTTTCCTGGTCCCCTGGTTGCTACAACCAAAAATTGTTTGCATTTCTAGAACATATCAGGCTAAATTCAGGATTGCTTCTTGCTTGTTTATCTATCTTTGTCACTTGATAGGCTCCTATGATTTGCTTGAAGCTTAGCACACGTCGCTGCTCTTCAGTTTCTGCCATTATGTTGGTTATCACGTGATTTCTTGATCATGTTGCAGTAAATACATGACCATACTGTAAGTCCCTTTTCCATCCTGTATGGCCAGTTGTTTACACGTATTTGGCAATGTTCTCCATTGTCGACATGCATTTCTCTATCTTTATTGATCTTGCATTTTATTCCCCACACTTGATGCTTAGCAGATGTCGCTGCTTTTCTTCTTCCTATTATGGTGTTTTTTGTCATGTAACATGTCTCTATTTTTTTTTTACACTTGTCAAGATGTCATGGTTCTTTCTGCCATTATTGCAGGTATTCCTGATCACTTTGCAGTAAACACACAATTACAGGTCACATTGCCATCCTCTTTTTCCCGGGTATGTAAACATGTAAGAACTCACTCACACTTGATTATGAATGCTGAACATGTATTTGACGATGTTCTTGATTATTGGCATACATTTCTCCATCTTTATTGATTTTCTGTATCTTGCACTTGATGCTCAGCAGAGGTTGCTCCTCTGCTCCTTCCTATTATGGTGTTTTACACCATTTAATCACCCTCTGCAATTTGTTTGGTACTTAGCAGATGTTGCTGTGCTTCTTGTTCTTTGACACGTAATTGGCCTCTGAAATTTGCTTAATGCTCAGCACATGTCGCTGCTCTTCATTTTCTTTCTGCTTTTATGGTGGGCTTCTTGTTCACTTTGCAGTAAACACAGGACTTCAGGTCACTTTGCCATCCTTTATGGCCAGTTGTTTACACACACAAGAACTCACACTTAATTATGAATTCTGAACACATATTTGATGATATTCTTGATTGTCGACATTCATTTCTCCATCTTTATTGTTCTTGTATTCTGCATCCCGCTTGTGATGCTCAGTAGATGTCACCATTCTTCTTTCTGTTATGGTGTTCCTAGTCACATAATGATCCTCTGCGATTTGTTTGACGCTCAGCAGATGTCATTGCTCTTCTTCTTCTTCCTCTTTCTATGATGGTGTTGTTGTGTAAAAGACCTCCACAATTTGTATGGCACTTAGCAGATGTTACTTCTCTTCTTCTTCTTCCTCTTATGCTGTTCTTTGTCACATGATGAGCCTCTGAGATTTGTCTGACACTCAGCAGATGTTACTGCTCTTCTTCTTCATATTATGGTGTTTTTGTTGTGTAGTAGTGTTCTACAATTTGTTTGACACTCAGCAGATGTCACTCTGTTTCTTCCTTCTTTAATGCTGCTCTTTGTCAAGTATATCAGCCTCTGCGATTTCCTTGAATCTTGGCAGATGTTGATGCTCTTCTATTTCTTTCTGCCACGTTACTTGCTTTAATGAACATTTTACTGCAATAACTCCAAGACCACAGGTCACATAGCCGAAGTTGCCCCAGCCTACAATGTTTTGAATTTCCAGAATTTATCAGGTCATAAGCTTTTGAGTGAAACCAATATCAACAATCTTGCCTCTGTAGTTTGTGTGTAATCATGCGACAGACGGACAGACCTTTGCATTTTTTTTTTTTTATAAATGCATAACATGCCTACAATATGGAATGCTTACAATATTTTCATTACCCGAATAGGCGTTACAAGCTACAACATAACAAATTCTTTTACAATAAGTTAGAGCTATATGTGCTTATTTACCTGATGCTTTAATCCAAAGCAGTTTACAAATCACAAGTACAGAACGCAACTGCCTTCTCATTTCTCACAGTAACAGTGTACATCACTGGTGGGGTGTGAACCTTGTACTTAATAGACTTTACATTATATCACCACACAATCCTTTCATTCCCTTTACACTATCACAGCCACCCTCAGCCGCGTTCCACACTCAATGGCAACCCAGTCACACAGCATGCTTCAAAATAAGAAGTTATATAAATTAGGGAACAGACTTAGCAAATCACAAGCAATATTAAATGAATAAACCTAAGCATATTATATGGTAACGTTATGCTAAAGGTGCTGACTGATGACAGTTTCAGGTCTGGTCATAGCACCATTTTGCCCACGACTATTCAACTCAAAAAGCATGTCTGTAAAATGGATGGATGACTAGATGTAAAGCACTGTAGGAAGGCCGATATGCACCACTATCAATTTTCATTGCCACTTAGGATCTTACATGTTACAGAAAAAAAGTTTTACATCCATTTCATTCATCTTGTTGTGGGTCACGAAAGCCTGTCTAGAAGAGTTGGACCCTAATTGAGGGTCATTGAGGGACACACTCCGGCACTTGCTAACTTTGGGCCAGTCCTCTTTATTACTTGATTTGAAAAGTCCGACTGACTCTCACTAGAAACTTGCATGACAGATTTGAGCTGGATTTATAAACACTTATAATGACAGACAGAGCTAAGAGAAATGATCTTCCTCTATGCGGATTATTCACTAAGCCACATTTTAATTATTTTTATAATTAATTGCAAGTTTAACTACAGCTTTATCCTGTATTTAACATCTTCAGCTCTCTTCCTTTCTCTTTAGTCTAATGATCATTATCTGCCTTGGCTTCGGCTTCATGGCTGCTTGCACGCTTTACACTGGGGTTTGGGAGTTTCTCCTCTGAATACTGTTAAGCAAACCCTCGTTTCTATCCTGCACTCCACTGATCACTCAGATTCTTGATTGTCGTCCAGGCAGGCTGCCTACATGCCTCATTTAAGTGCAGCAACGCTTTACCTTATAGGGTTGGGGGACCTGCTTGGCGTGAGCCTGCAGACAAAAGTGGACAACAGCATGAAAAAAAATTCCTGCGGCTGGAATGTGACTGTGGCAGCAGTGGAAAGGCTCTCTGGTTAAGACTTATCTTTATGTTTTCAGACACCAGAACAAATTATTGTGATCTCAGCAGAAGAAAGGTCCTCTATCCGTGTCTATTTCAAGCTGCCTACGTTCACCGGCCACTTCATTAGGCCCACCTTGCTAGTACCGGGTTGGATCAGGCACACCCCCCCCCCCCCATACTTTTGCCTTCAGAACGGCTACTCACAAGAGAATGGATAAAAGAAAAAAAAGGACCAAAAATACGGTTGAACTTGCCGCTCCCAGAATGCATTTGTATAGCCCTGGCTCCGTCAGGCAGCACATCACAAAAAAGAGGCAAGCCCACGATACTTTAGAAATGTGAAACTGTGCTAGAAAGTAATTACACCGCCATCTAATTTGACACACCCTGTGATTTCTAGTCATATCATTTGACATCCTCAGGCAACAAGATCAGCAACAGCAGTCACCGGGTTTGACATGCCCTCCAACTAGAAGTCGTGTAATGTCCTGCTGACTAATAATAATGATCATTACGCTTATGCCCTGACTTGGTGTTCTTCCTTTTACAAATTCTGCGTCTAACGTCCATTGTGTCGTTAATGGCTTGGCTGCTTAGCTGCACTTTGATCCCACAGTGACCAATTACAGTGCTAAAAGTAAAGCTTCCCCAATGGAAGCGATAAGCCCTCACATTCTCAACTACTTTCAGTTTCATCGTGCACTGCCGACTTGATTTTTATTTTGTTTACTTAACGTCGGTTCCAACAGAAGTATGCATTTAAAATAGAAAAGGAGACCAAAACCTTGCTTTGAAAGAAGGGAAATCTTGGAATGGTTTTATGTGCGATGGGACTGACGGGTACAGGGGTTTAAAACGTGTATCCAAAGATTTTGTAAGGTGTATAAAAGCATCTGTTAAAAACAGAAAAATCAGGATCGGACCACTTGCATAAAATAAGACACTTCTGGATTCACTGTTGGATGGCAGACTTGGGGACAGTTCTCAGAATATTCACTGACCAGGCAGAATTTCTGTATCCTTCCTGGGTCTAGATGAACGGGCAGAGTGGTTGCTCTGAGGCTAGGGATCTGAGCTGGCAATCGCAAGGTTGCCAATTCGAATCCCGAAAATGTCAGAAGTGATTCCACTCCGTTGGGCCCTTGAGCAAGGCCCTTAATCTGTAATTGCTCCATCCTGGGTATGACGTTAACCTGCATCCAGCCCTGCAAGCAGGTCCTCCATCTTGCAAGGGAAAATGTAGGGGATGGTGGCAGGATTGGCACTCCAGCCACTGTGAAAACCTGACACTGTTCGATTCAAACTAGTGTGGTGTTGTGCTGCTGCACTTGGGTCCTAATTGGGGGGTTCCTGAGGTGGTTCGTCATCTGGTGGGTGTGCTGTATCAGTGCATGCTCCCAACCTCCCTCCCTCTCTCTCTCTCTCTCTCTCTCTGGCTGAAGTCCCAGAGATACGTTAACTAGATGGTGTGGTGACTGACTCAATTTTGGGTGAGTATGCCCAATGCACCAGATTCTGGTCAAGTATGTTTCAGCTCCCTGTAACCATTTACTGTACATTTTCTGAAACAAGTGTGTACCATATTTTCTTATATACTGTATAAGCAATGACGCGTGGAAGTGTGTGTGTCTGTCCGTCCGACCCAGAAGTAAGTGGTGGAGTTGGGGTAAAGGCTCCGCCTCCGAGGAAACAGAAAACTCGCTAATAACACAAGCGAGGCGAGCACGTCAGCAAAACAAAACCTCGGAAGTAAGACAAAGTCACTTAGCCGCTAACATCTACAAAACGGTATCCCTTTAATGTTCCCTCCTGCCGGTAATACACAAGCGAGGCAAGCACGTCGGCAAAACGAATCCTCCTAGGAGAGAGAAGCCCAGAGTAGTTCCTTTCAATTACCTGACATCTCTACATTTCATTTTTTTTCTGACGATTTCAATAGTTTCTTTTTATAGAATAGACTTACACAGCTAGTATTATATAATACGCTACCGTGGCTGTTCCTTTGTCTGTCCAGGACTTTAAATCACTTGTAGCTCGCAAACCGTTTGAACTATTGACCTGAAATTTGGTACACATATACTACGTGACGTCTACGATCCGCTTTTGGGGCGATGATTGACCTCCAAGTTTATTCCTCTTTTTATTTTATTTTATTGTAGAATCAACTCCCGGTAGCAGCCAGCAGGGCAGTCATGCGGCGCATGTGTATGGGCGCCGTTCTCATCCCTGCCACCTTCGCCGTCACTTCCCTTCCCTTCATATCTTAACTCATTCTTGAGGCAGATTGAAGACTTAAGTGCCAGCTTAAGTGAAAAAATAAGTAAAATGTACTAAATAATTGCAACTCAAATACTGACTTGATCAGTTTTAACGCGAAAAGATGCTGACGAAAGTAGAGAACAAATGGGCTGCTAGGGTGGAGAAAAGAAGAGCTGCTCAGAAAGCAGCAAGCGAATCAACATCTCAGCAAACGAATGATAAACGTACAGAGAAAGAGGATGAAAACTAGGAATGGTCAAGTCAAATGTATTCACTGCTCGTTATTGGGCAGTGCGCCATTACTGTACTTGTATATTACATAGCAATGCACAGGGTGGCATGGTGCATTTATGATTATAAAACTTTATTTGTTCCCAGAGGGAAATATGGCTTTGCACAGAAGCTTTAAATAAATGAATACATTAACTCTTTGAGGGATGAACATTTCTTTTCGGCTGCCAGCAGGAGCAGTATTCATGCAGGCACTGGCCGTTGGAGTTAAAGGAGGATCTGGTGCAAGAGCGAAGTGAATGCGCAAAGCAAAATACTCCATCGACAACATTTTGCGTTTTATTGCTATGATGCAAGTGATCTGGAGATCAAAAATGAAAGTACTGTACCCGCATCAGCAGATCGGTCCCGAGTTGATTGTAGGACTGAACACGTTTGTAAATCACATATTAATCAGATTACTAGGACAGCATTGTTTTGACTTAAGAAATATAGCAAAAGTTAGACTTTTTATAACATTGCAAGATGCTGAAAAATGAGTTCCCCTTTATGTTTTCAGTCGGCTAGATTACTGTAACGCACTCGTCTCAGGACCGCCAAAAAAAAGACATCTATCGATTGCAACGAGCACAGAAAACAGCTGCTAGAATTTTAACTAGGAAAACAAAATCCAAGCACATCACCTCAGTTTTGATGTCACTACATTGGTTACCTGTGCCATTTAGAATTGACTTTAAAATACTGCTTATGGTTTACAAAGCCTTAAATAATCTCGCTCCATCTTATATTTAAGAATGTCTTACACTCCAAATCATAACCTTAGATCTTCAAATGAGTGTCTACTTAGAATTCCAAGAGCTAAACTTAAAAGAAGCGGTGAGGCAGCCTTCTGCGGTTATGCACCTAAAATCTGGAATAGCTGACCAATAGGCATTCGTCAGGCTAATACGGTGGAGCACTTTAAAACACTGCTGAAAACTCATTACCTTAACATGGCTTTCTCATAGCTTCATCTTAGTTAAATCCTGATGCTCTGTATATTCAATTAATTATCATTATTATTCATGGTGACTCCAAAATCCATACTAACCCCTACTTTCTCTTCTGTTCTTTCTCCGGTTTTCTGTGGTGCTGATCTGCGCCACCACCACCTAATCAAAGCACCATGATGTCCCTAGATTGATAGAGTAAGGGACAGAATTCCACATGACTGTCATCATCAAATTCTTCCATGTGAATCCTGATTACAATGAGGACTGATTGAGGTCACTGATGTTAGGTAGAATGCCTATAGGGGGCTGGGTGGTCTCGTGGCCTCTGAACCCCTGCAGATTTTATTTTTTTCTCCAGCCATCTGGAGTTTTTTTTTTTTTTTCCCTATCCTCCCTGGCCATCAGACCTTACTTTTATTCTATGTTAATTAGTGTTCCCTAATTTTAATTATTTGTCTTTTTTCTCTTTCTTCATCATGTAAAGCACTTTGAGCTACATTGTTTGTATGAAAATGTGCTATAAACATAAATGTTGTTGTTATCAATACACCCCCATAAGTGCAGAATCATCTGAGAATTTCTACATGTGACATGGGCTGGAGTTATTTTTTATAGTTAGTGGTATACAGAGTGAAGAGAAAATGAGACAGGCCTGGAGACAGGAGACAGGTTTCCTCTCGTGCCCCCTAAGATGTATAGGCCAGGGCTGTTTTTAGCTCTTAATTGACACGGAATGAGTGACTGTGAGTGAGCAAATGCCTAAACTTGGACCAAAGTACATGTCACAGCTGTCTGAGGAATCGACACTAGACAGAGCAACTGGGAGAACATGAGGCAAACACCCTAACACTGAACACAAGCGTCTCTCAGAAATGTGCTTTGTCACAAGACCACTTGCCCTGCTGCTGCCTGGTTGTGGTCTGTGTGGAATATGCATGTTCTCCTATGTTTGTGTGTGTTTTCCTCCAGCATCCCTAAACATGTACAGGTTATGTTAATTGTTGATTTCAAATTATCCCCTGTATGAGCGTGAGTGTGAATATGAGCACAGGCTTGTGTGGGAGTGGGCCCTGCAACAGACTAGCACCTTGTCCTGGTGCCACGCAACCCGGGTTCTTGCTCCATGCGACCCTGAATGGGATTAAGCAGGTTTGAAAACAGATGTAATACATAATATAAGACACTACACTCAAATCCGGTTACTAACCGGAGCACAAATCTACTTTTACAGACCCTAGGCCTTCATGCCGGAAAATGCAGGGTGGGAAACTGGATCAGTGAAAACAGAATTCTCTGCAGTTGGCCTATTATTATTATTAGGAACCTAATCAAGGACTTTGTTAAATGGTTTGACTCAAACCACCTACAACTGAACACCAGCAAAACCAATGAGCTGGTGGTGGATTTTAGGAGGACCAGGCCCCTCATGAACCCGTGATCATCAGAGGTGACTGTGTGCAGAGGGTGCAGACCTATAAATACCTGGGAGTGCAGCTGGATGATAAATTGGACTGGACTGCCAATACTGATGCTCTGTGCAAGAAAGGACAGAGCCAACTATACTTCCTTAGAAGACTGGCGTCCTTCAACATCTGCAATAAGATGCTGCAGATGTTCTATCAGATGGTTGTGGTGAGTGTCCTCTTCTACGCGGTGGTGTGCTGGGGAGGCAGCATAAAGAAGGACAACTCACGCCTGGACAAACTGGTGAGGAAGGCAGGCTCTATTGTAGGCACGGAGCTGGACAGTTTGACATCTGTAGCAGAACGACGGGCGCTGAGCAGGCTCCTGTCAATCATGGAGAATCCACTGCATCCACTGATCAGGATCTTCTTCAGACAGAGGAGCAGCCTCAGCGACAGACTGCTGTCACCTTCCTGCTCCACTGACAGATTGAGGAGACCCCACACTATGCGATTCTTCAATTCCACCCTTAAACGTTAACATTATACAAAGTTATTGTCTGTTATACTTGCATTTTTATCACTCTTTAATTTAATACTGCTTTTTAACAGTATGCTGCTGCAGGAGTATGTGAATTTCCCCTCAGGATTAGTGTCTATCTATCTATCTATTAGACACAAATAGGTGTGGTGGATGCTCTGATCTTCATGCTCCACTGAACCTACTCCCACTTGTATAAAGCCCGTCCTACAGTCAGCATAATGATTTTTCCAGTGCCATTGACAGCAGTCTGCCTCATCAACTGGGGAAAAAGCTCAAGGCTTTGAATCTTCATGTCCCCACAATCTCCTAGATCATGGACTACTTGATCGACTTCAGTTTGTGAGGCTCATGGCATGTGTGTCAGAAATGGTGGTGTGTAATACTGGAGCACCTCCGGGAACTGTCCTGTCGTCTTTTCTGTTTACCCTCTACACACAATGGACTTGCAGTACAATGCCAGCGCTTGCCACCTACAGAAATTATCACATGACTCCTCCATCACAGGCTGCATTAATAATGATGATAATTACGGGAAGGTTCTAGAGGACTTCATCTTGTGGTGCAGGGACAACAACCTGCAACTCAACATCAGCAAGAGAAAAGAACTGGTGGTGGACTTGTGGTGTGCCAAGGAGTCTCTGCGACCAGTTACCATTCAGGGAGAGGAGTGGTGCAGAGTTACAAAGACTGGTCTGACAACACCGTGGCGCTGGACAAGAAAAGCAAGAACAGACTGGACTTGCTAAGGGGACTCTCAGGTCTTTTGATGTGTGCAGCGAGCTGCTGGAAATGTTCTACCAGTTCATAGTGGCCACTGTGCTGTTCTACGCTGCAGTCTCCTGAGGAAGCAACTTAAGCAGAAAAGCAGCACAATATGAGGTGAGACACGAAAATAACCAGATTGGTAAAAAAAAAAAAAAAAAAAAAAATATTTATTGATGAAGGACAATATTCTAAACATTGTCACCTTCTATATACTGCCCCTCCCGATCTCAACACCGCTCCATACGTATCTTCCATTGATTGAAACAGTGCTGGAGGTCTTCTTGCTTCAACAGGCTTGCCGTTTTTGTCTTCACTTCATCCATTGAAGAAAAATTTGTTCCCTTCAGGTCACTTTTGATTTTCGGGAACAAGTAAAAATCACAGGGAGCTAAAAACTGGCAAATAGGGAGGATGATTGAGGACAGGAATGTTTTTGTTAGTCAAAAACTGCTTTACAGAAAAAGCATAATGCGAGGGAGTGTTGTCTTGTCTCACTGTACGCTTTTTTCACACGACATTCTTGCGGCAACTCGCGTAGCGATTGTTGTGCAAATACTGAATGGGCTATTCATAGGATATACTCAGCCGGTCTGTGGTTTGAAAAGGCATGTAGGAGGGGATACAGTTCTATGATTCACGTCCAGCCGACCTCCAGATGGTTTTCTAGGAAAGCCCCAAGCCCAGTCCAGTTATTTTTGTGTCTCACCTCATATATGCCAGAACAAACTTATCAGGAAAGCCTGCACCATCACAGGATGAACCCTGGACACACTGGAAAGTGTGATGGAAATGAGGATAGGAGCAAAATTGGATGCCATCATGAAAAAATTCACTCCATCCCCTCAAGGAGGCGCTGTCTGGGAGCGCCTTTAGCCATAGGCTCATTCCACCATGGTGTGCTAAGCAGTGCCCTGGGGGGTCTTTTGTGCCAACCCGATGTACTTGTTAAGATCACAAAATATCTACACAATATACATCTATCTATCTATTATATAGTGCCTTTCACATCTATGTCTCTATCCATCCATCTATCCATTGGCTGTATTATTTGTCCTGTGATTATTAATCTTTATTTTTTATGTTTCTGCTGCTGTATGCATCGAAATTTCCCCAACTGAGATTAATACAGCTAATCCAATCAAATCTAATTCATTGTCATCTACTTTGTTCCTGCCTGAATAGTTTGCACCTCCTAGTTTCTTGCCAATCTGCATATAGAAGTCCAAATGTATGTGATGTATCCCTCTTTGACAACAATCTGTCTGTAATACACTTTTAATAGTAAACGCATTCTAAGATACTCCACAGGTATATTATTATTTCTAGGCTAAGTGCATATTTATTTATTTATCGATTGATTGGCTGTATTATTTGTCCTGTGAGTATTAATCTTTATGTTTCTGCTGCTCTATGCATATAAATTTCCCCAACTGAGATTAAAATAGTTTATCTAATCAAATCTACTTCATTGTCATCTACTTTGTTCCTGCCTGAATAGTCTGCACCTCCTAGTTTCTTGCCAGTCTCTATATAGAAGCCCAAATGTATGTGATGTATCCGTCTTTGACAACAATCTGTCTGTAATACCTTTGTAATAGTAAACCCATTCTAAGATACTCTACAGGTACAGAATATTATTATTATGATTTCTTGGCTAAGTGCATGCTGAGAGTCATGCAGAAAGTCTGATTGATTCAGTGTCCTTGTGACATGCAGTGTCATAGGCCACACTGCCAGGACTTTGCCACATTTGCTGTTGATTATTAACAGTCACTGTTGCTGACTATGCGCCACACTGAGGAGCCATTTCTCCATGGCAGGCTTACTCCCTTCCCCGCCCACTAACCCACTTTTTTCCCCCCCTGTAGGGATGCGTGGCCTCCTTTACCTAAATATTGGCCTCTCCTCTATGATATGTGGCGGCGGCTCCCACTCTGAACTCCACTCAATGCTTGTCACTACATTGCTATGATGCTCACTCCACACCACCATGGAAACAATGAAATGGAGGGCAGCAATTCCTTTTGGTCGCCTAGCACCGCAATGAAAACTATTTGTGTTTGCTGCAGAATGCAGAGCGGGGAGCTAGAGGTTTTATGGGGGTCTGGTGTTTTTGGCGGTTGATAGATTTTGAGATTTTTACAATAAGAGACACTGCATTTTCAGATGTGGGGGGACTCAGTGCAGGGAAATGTGAAATCAGGTGGTAGAAGAGTAGGCCAGCTTCAGTTTAGGACAAAGTGTTTATATATGTGTGAATATTTGAGAAAGAAACGCAGGCTACATGTTTACCTACTGTATTGTTCAGCTTGATACTGAGAAAAGCATAAAACGCACTTCCATTTTGGTTTAGCACATTTAAGAAATATATTTTTAATTCCACGTTCAGTATATGAAGTTTATTATGCTATTATTATTATTATTGTCATGTAAACAGCCATTGTTGTGACACAAGAGTATGTATTATGCTCCAAAAAAGCTCTGCCACCATGTCCTGTAATAACGTGATAGCAGTGTGATTTCGCAGATTGGTGAAGTGGCTTTGTGGAAGGTGGTCAAGCATGGTGAATTAAACTGAAAGTCATCTTCGGTAGCGCAATGATTCTTTTAAATAAACTAATAAATAAAAATTCCGGGGTAGCCTTGTAGTTAACAATGTTGCCTCTCAGATTCAGGAGAATGGGTTTGAATCCATGCTGCTTCACTGTCTGTGTGGATTTCACACGTATTTCCAATGTCCATGTGAGGTTTTCGCCAGGTACGGCTCTATTCCTGCCACATAGCCAGACTGGTACAGATTAGATCGAGTGGTAACTCTAACGTAGCCCCCTTTAACGTGTGTGTGAGTGATTATACCCTGTGAACGATTGGAGACCTTTGTAAGATATGCTTGTACCTGATGCTTAAGAAATTGGCTCTGGCTCCTTGTAACCTTATGTTTAAAAAGTCGGATGCGGAAAATGAACACAGAATAATCAACAGACTTTCATTAATTAGGGCTGATAAATGACATATCTAAGGGTCAAAGTTCAATTCAAGCACTTTCTCAGTCTATTTTTTTTTTGTTCATTTTTGGTTGCTCTAACTTCCTCCTACAGTGTTGTTAGCTCAAGGGTAATGATGAGGGGAACCTTTTCAGAATTAGTATGTTAAAAGTGGCGTCCCTCAGCTGTTGCTCTTTTCAATATATATAAAAAAAAAGCAATCAGGACAAGATTATAATCAATAAGATGGTTAAATTTTGCAGATGATACCAAACTCGGTGGAACACCAGATAATGTAGAATCAACTACATTGTTACAGAGGGACCTGGACACCACAGCACAGCATACAGGCTTGGGCAGATTTGTGGCAGATAAAACTTGACACGTAAAAAGTAAAAATGTGAAATTTGAACACACAATGGGAGGTCTGAAACTTGAAAGTACTTATGAGAAGGGCCTTCGAGACAAATGGACTTGTCACTATCTACATCCAGTGTAATCAAGAAAGTTAATAGGATGTCCTGTTAAAAACACATCTCTTCAATGAGTATTATTCATTTTCTTTTATGTTATTTCTATTGACTTGTTTATTGAATTTTAAAGTGTCCTTGAGTGTATGAAAGGCACTACATAAATAAAACTTATCATTATTATTATTATATAGCATGAGGTGTGGAGGACAAGCCAGGGGAATTTATGCTGAAGGTTTATGACACACTGGCAAGGCATCACCTGTACTGTGTACAGTTTGGTCTCCATATTACAAAAAGAAGACATATTAGCACTAGAGAAAGTCCAGAGGAGAATGACTAGGCTGATTCCGGGGCTACAGGAGATGAGTTATGAGGAAAGACTGCAGGAGATTAAGAGGGGACATGACCGAAGTATTCAAAATTATAAAAAGGACAGTGGATCCCAGTTGTTACTTTCAAACAAACTCTGCATCAAGAACACTTTGGACACAGATTTTGCAAAAACGTCAGAAAGTTCTTTTTCACACAAAGAACCACAGATGCACAGAATAAATGATCAAGTAGTGTGGTGAACAGCAGGACTTTACGGACTTTCAAATTTCGACTTGATGTTAATGTAGATGAATAGGATGAGTGAGTTTTTTGGATCTGAATGGCTTATTCTTGCCATAATTTTTCTAATGTTCTGATAACAACATGACAGATTAAATGGTAACCGAGTTGTTCCAACAAGAATAAATGGTGGGTGGCCAGTGATGCTGTTGGTAGCTCCACAGATCCAGCATCCCACACACGTGATTCATTTCTTTACCTGTCCTCAATAAACAAACGCTTGGTACTTTGGATTTCAACTTTTGTTCTGTGCATTTTTAGAGCTTGCTCAAGAGCACCCCCTGCAGTTCACAACAGTTGGTTCAGAAATTGCAGTGTGAATGGAGGCAGGTTCAGTAATCAGCTGACTCAGTTCAACAGTTTTTGTAAAGGAAAAATATTGTTATGCTATATTTATGTTAGATTTGAACTGTTTTGTCTCTCTGTGTATTCAAAACTAATCTGTGTCTTTATGTGTGTTCATTACGTAATTAGTATTTTGTAAAGCTTGTAATTGCATTTAGCCAGGAACCTCTTACAACACGCTAAGCCTGAACTCATTGAAGAGCACTATAAAAAAAAATAACTAACCTGAACTGAGCTTGAACTGAGTGCTTAAGGTTGAGATGGTGGATTTGAAGTCCAGCACCTCAGCCACCTGTTCACATTGCCTACTATTTTTTAGAGGGCCTATGTACAGTAGGTCCTATATATATTACTAGTACTATTACTTAGTGACTAACGTCTCTTTCCATGAACAGTACTATTGTTATTTATTTCCAGGCTCTTCTGATTTGATTTCCAAATTCTTCTGATTTTATATAGTGCCTTTCAAGAGTCAGGATCATCCCTAAACACTTTACAGGTACTGAACAATCGCTTTCATACTCCTGTGCTGTGTATGATGGCAGGTTAAGCAGTGAGGCTTTCATCACTGCTCTACCACACTACTGTAAGATGGGCTGCTAAACCACAAGCCCTTGGTAAGGCACATTCTGGCACACGCTAAAGTCCTAGACAGATCACCAGCTCATGGTGGGGCACAGTCTGCCACAGACTCAATTAGCGTATGTCCCGCCATGGGCTGATGGTCTAAAAGTCCAAGACAGGCCATCAGCACATTGTGGGGCATATTCTGTCACACAGTAAAGCCCTAAATAAACCATCAGTCCAAGGTGGGGCACACGCTAATTGAGTCTGTGCCAGACTGTGCCCCACCATGGAGACTGTGTGCAGAGGGTGCAGACCTATAAATACCTGGGAGTGCAGCTGGACGACAAATTGGACTGGACTGCCAATACTGATGCTCTGTGTAAGAAAGGTCAGAGCCGACTATACTTTCTTAGAAGGTTGGCGTCCTTCAACATCTGCAATAAGATGCTGCAGATGTTCTACCAGACGGTTGTGGCAAGCGCCCTCTTCTACGCGGTGGTGTGCTGGGGAGGCAGCATAAAGATGAAGGACTCGTTGGACAGTTTAACATCTGTAGCAGAGCAACAGGCATTAAGCAAACTCCTGTCAATCATGAAGAATCCACTGCATCCACTGAACAGTGTCATCTCCAGATAAGGGAGTAGCTTCAGTGACAGACTTTTGTCACTGTCTTGCTCCACTGACAGACTGAGGAGATCGTTCCTCCCCCACACTATGCGACTCTTCAGTTACACCCGGGGGAGTGAATATTCTGGCACACACCCACTCAGCATTTGCCCCGCCACAGGCTGATGGTCTAAACGTTCAAGATTAAGACCACCAACCCATGGTAAGAACATTCTGGCACACAATAAACCCTAGATGGACCACCATCTTATGGTATGAAAGGTTCTGGCACATACCAAAGCCCTAGATAGACTACCAGCCCATGGTGGGACACATTCTGGCACACACCCACTCAGAATTTGCCCCGCCATAGGCTGATGGTCTAAATGTTCAAGATTAAGACAACCAGCCCATGGTAAGAACATTCTGGTACACACTAAACCCTAGATAGACCACTATCTTATGGTGGAACAGGTTCTGGCACACACCAAAGCCTAGACAGACCACCAGCCCACGGTGGGGCACATTCTGACACACACTAAGGCCCTAGATAGACCTCCAGCTCTTGATTTGTCAGTTAGAACACCGTGTGTGAAAACGAATGGCATACTGCAAGACAAGTGAACATCTGGATGTAGTTGCTTGATAACAGGAAGTTATTAGCCAATAAAACCGGAGAGATCGCATACCCTCAATGCATTTTACGCGGCTCAACCCGTTTTTAGTTGTGAAAGTCGCTCTCTGCTGTGCCATGTGTCAGACCGCTATTCAAAAGCAGCTATTTATTCTGTTCTGGCAAAGCCTCTGAATTTGCAACACTGTTATTTCCATTCACTTGTTTTTTTTTTCCTTTTTGCACACTAATTAAAAAGCCCGAAAGGATTTATGTGGCTGAACTAGGCACAAAATTTCCACTTCATCCAGACAGAGATGGCTACAAAGCTGGGACGCTCAGCTTGGGCTCAAACAGCTGAGTAATTTAGGGTTTCTCCTTCTGTGGGTAAACAGTGAAGAAATCCATTGTTTGGTAAACAGTGAAGAGCTTGGTGTGCAACACCCACAGGAATTCCCAGGGGTGGGCGGATGCAGGGAGGAGATGTCACATAGATAGTCTCCGCCAGGAGCACATCTCTGAGCGCATCGCGCTGACGGAAGCCCCTGAACTGGAGCCAAGCAAGGACAGATTTGAAAATAAAGTGCAGCTTCAGCACAGGTTGTTAAAATTGAGGCATGCCAAGAATTAGAACAAATCTGAAGGGCTACAATTCCCATTTACTGTATTATTAACATTACATTCAATTAGTTTATAAAAAGCACTTTCCTCGTTAGACTGACTCAGAAGCCTCACTATTCATCTACATGTCATTTAGTATTTTTTCACAGAAAGCTTGTCCATCAGGTTTGTGGCTTCTTAGAACTGGCATCGTATTACAGGAGTTTTATTTATCTCACGCTTTGCCACTGTTGTGACACCTCCCCACCAACTAATGCGGTGGGATGGGCTCTTTCAATGGGGTGTTAAAGAAGACACAGCAATTTACAGTTTGGCACAAGCTTTGAAGCTTTCCATGTATAATATTTACAACAATCTTAAAGATTAAGATTCATTTTTTGCCCCTCAGCGACACTTTCTATTTGAAATTATAAATTAGGGTAATGGTGACAAGGCTGGTCTGCCTGCTACTATAAGAGATTCCCCTTCAGTCTCAGCTTTCAAATCTTGGCTGAAGAATCACAACTTCAGTTTAGCATCAATGGCCAGGATCTTCAGGACTCTGAACAAATGGGAATCCTATTATTGCATTTTGCTCTGTACTTATACTATTAATATTGTACTACTGTATCATATTGAGGATTACTTGTGTTCTCTTCAGTGTATTGTATTTACCCCATTTTTTGACACCCACTGCATGCACAACCTACCTGGAAAGTGGTCTCTCTCTGAATTACCTTCCAGTTTTTCCCTAAAAGATCAGCCCACAATAAGACACCAGGACAGGTGGAAGTCCAAAAACACACATTTATTTTGTCTTTCCTTTACAGCACCTCACACAGTCCACCAATCAGCTGGAAATTCTCACAGTCCCTTGTTTTGTTTTGTTTTGTTTTGTTTTCCTCTCCTCTCCTCTCCATCCTGACTCCGGCTCCCTTAATGCAGCGAGGTGGCCCCTTTTATACTTCACCCAGATGTGCTCCAGGTGGTCCCTGATGATCTTCCTGTAGCACTTCCTGGTGTGGCGGAAGTGCTGCAGTCCAGGGCTTAAAATGTCCAGGTGCCCCCTGGTGGTGGCCACGGGCCCCAACAGGGTTGAGCTTCCAAATTCTGTTCCCGTGGCCCCGACACAAACCAGGACGGCTGCCCTCTTGTGTCCCGGGGGAGGTATTGTCCATCTCCTGGTCCTTCCATCCTCCAGGCATCCCGGCTGGGCAGGAGCCCTAGCCATCCGCCACAAAGGGTTTTTTTTGGGAGCTTTTTCTTACAGAGTCAAGGCTAGGGGGGGCTGTCAAAAAACCAGGCCTGTTAAAGCCCATTGTGGCACTCCTTGTAATGTATTGTTTTGTTAGCCCCTTTATTTGGTATTATGCTGTGGCAAATCTTAAATACAGCCTTCCATCCCAATTTGGCACAAAGCTGAAGTATTTCCAGGTGGCACTCCGGCTGCCCTCTTAGTCAGTTAAGTATGCTGGCGAGGGCTCCAATGCTACTGAAGTTGAGTGGGCAGAAATGGAGTTGCAACTCTTGCCATGCCCAGTTGTTAAAAGCCAGAGTGAACTGCAAGTGCATTCATAGTGTAGGCAGTGGAATCAATGCCATAATAAATGAATATTGAAGATTTATAAAGATGTAACAATTGGTACTGATTAATATACTTTTCATAACCCTACTGATGACTCTAAATGTCATCTAGCGCAAAGGCTGATAGAACACTTCTTCTTTTAAAGCTAAGCTTTCAAGTTCATAAAGATGGCATTCAGTGCGACAAGTGATCCAATATTTTAAAGGAGACCCCCTGGATGCAAGCCAGGCTACTTTACCCGCTATGTAGCCAAGGGGATGTGGGAGCTACAGCGAGTGTGCCAGAGACCCTTCCTATTGGCCTCATCAGATCCTCACCCTTAAATGCCTTGTTTGAATGTAAACTGGGTAAAACAGCTACACCAACATGGTGCCCCCCATGAAATGGAAGTGACAGTACATATGCAGCCAGAATGTCTAATGCTAGAAGCTATGCGGAGGGCATAATTCACAGGCTTATCAGTATGACAAAAAAAAATGTTGGTTTTGGATTGGAATCCCTCTCGGGACTCTGTAAAGTAACTAGCAAAAGTAAAGTAGAATAAAAACAACATTAAGGAAACAAAATCATTGGCAGAAAAGTGTGAATTATTTCTTAAAACAGGAAACATTCTTCAAATATTAGGGACAGCCTGGAAACATTGCAGGGTGTTACACAGTATTGTTGGAAACAAACATATAAAATAATGGCACACAAGGGACAGTGCAGGACTGAGCCTTTTAATTGGATTTCATCAGATTTGTTCTTTTATTATTTTTTTTATATAACCTGGTTGCACACTAATGTAGTATTTTTCAACATATAGGTCATTTCATTGGTTGGCAAAGCCTAAACCCTAACCCTACCCCTAACCCTATTTCATGTATTTTCAGCCTGACACAACTAATGAGATTCCAGCTCATCACTTGCACAGACAAACCCATCAGAAATCACTCACTATTGGGACATTTTAAGATAGAATTCTAACATGTTTTTGGACTGTAGAAGGAAATGAAGTCCCCTGACAAAAAAATTAGACGAAAGAATGTTAGGGGCAGAATATTTAACCGTCATGCTGACTAACCCATTGACAAATTAACCGAGGTCAAAAAACTGTGAGAAAACAACATCAGTGACTGCTTCATTATACATTACAGTCTCAAACCTATTTAACCGAATTCTAATAATAACATAATAATACGTTTGATTTATAAAGCACCTTTACCATGCTCAAGTTAGTTAATTCTGGGTTATTCGAGTTGGGAGCATGTCCTAGAAACATCGGGAGCCAGCTTTGGAGAGTGCACTAGTCAATCACAGCTCCGCACTGAGATTGAGCCATTTGCTAATAGATATGAGAAATATGTGAAGAATTCTTTCATTTTGAATTAATCTTTTCAGTGAGTCATATGAAATAATTTATGAGCACAAATAAATCCATTCAGTAGTTATCAACAGGAGTGCTGTAACGCATTTGCGATTTTGGCAGTGTCTTTCATTTTGCAGGTACACGTTTAAAGCGCATATGCAACTACCACCGGTTTGATTCATGACTCTCGTTTACGTCACTTTCAACATCTAACTGAGTCATTACCAGCCAATGAGAACTCTGTCATGGATGACTCTCTCGTTCATCATGCAAGTACAACACAGTAACAACACATTTATACTAGAATGTATCATTTGTTTGTTTTGTACAATTTGTTACTTGAATTGTTTAAAAGGGAATACACAACCCTCATTTTAAACTAATAGGTTTAGGCCACTTTGTACATTCAACAAATTAGCTACAAAATTGAACAATATAAAATTATTATTCTAATTTACATTTTTTTTTGCTTTTAACGTTATTTTACCACATGGCTTTTGAGTGCATTAGGCACATATCATTCACTAATTCTTTACAGTTGAAATTGAATCATTACCTGAGAACAAGGTGCACAATTGTTATTCATATGATTCACAAAATGAATCATTACCTGAGAACAAGGCGCACAATTCTTGTTCAGCTGATTCGCAAACTGAATCATTTCCCAAGAACGAGACACACAATTGTTGTTACAAGTTGCACGATTCTTGTTAATGTCATTCATAAATTGAATCAATACCTGAGAACAAGGAACATGATTCTTTTTCATTTGATCTGTGAACTAAATCATTCTAAATCATTACCTGAGAACGAGGTGCATGGTTCTCGTTCAGTTGATTTACGAACTGAATCAATACCTGAGTACAAGGATCACGTTTCTTGTGCATGATGCACAAGAGATGCACAATTTGATCTGTGAACTAAACCATTACCTGAGAATGTGATGTATTATTGTTGCTCATTGATTTGCAAGCTAAATCATTACCTGCAAACGAGGTGCATGATTCTTTTTCATTTTATTCATAAACTGAATCACTACTCGTGAACAAGGCGCATGATTCTTGTTAATGTCATTCATAAACTGAATTAATACCTGAAAACAAGGAGCATGATTCTTGCTTATTTGATCCGTGAACTAAATCATTCTAAATCATTACCTGAGAACGAGGTGCACGATTCTCGTCTAGTTGATTTGTGAACTGAATCATTGCCTGTAAACAAGTTGTATAATTCTTGTTCACTTATGATTCTCTAACATATCATCTTATTTTAATAATGCATTTGTCTGGCTTTGTGTTTTCAAACAGTGAACTGCCATACAATATGAATTAGTTGCATGTTTAAGATATCAATTAAAAAATGCATTTGTGATGTGATTCACTGAGACCCACCCCTAATTTCTTTCTTTCTAACTACAGCTGGCCCCAGATCCTATTACTTAATCAAATTAAACAATGCACTTAAAAATGTAGTTCCAAAGAATGGAATTGGTAAAGAACCCAAATGCCCATCATTATTTGCCATTTAACAAAATTAAAAATTAAAAAAGGAGAACGTGCAAAATATACATGTACAACTAGGCATGCAATTTAAGTCCAGGAGGCTATGCAGTGTGCCACCCAACCGAGACTGCTTGATACATGTAACCACATTTTGAAATCTTCCATTTGTGCAGCTATTCAACATATGGTATCCTTGATTCTATAGCCATAGTTTTTATTAGTGCTTCCAAAAACCCAAGGCATCAATCAAACTTTGACTTTGGCTTAGTGCCTAATGTTTTCCTCTTTCCCCTGTTCACACTCTTTGATAGATTCAAAAAAGTTTGCCAAAAAAGGTAATAGAGGTCTCTAATGTAAGTACATCTTATGATTTTGCCATGACATGGTGGTACAGATGGTAATATTATTAAAATTTGGTTAGTTTCCAAGTGGGTGTGGATCTGTAGAGATTCCTTGTATTTTTCCAAGAACAGTGTGCACTTTATTTTGAGATTCCTTTTTTTCTTCCACAGACTAAAAGACATTCGGTCAGGTTGATCAGACACTATGAATTGCCCAACTATTAGTGAAATTAAGTGAGTGTCCTGATTCCCAAGACACACTGCCATCCTGTATAGAGTTGGTTCCTGCCATACACTGATGTTAGTGAGAAAAGCATCAGCTCCATGAGACAAGATACTGGACTAAGACTCTGAAAACAGAAGGATCACAAATACTACCTCATTTGAGAATCTTAATTTTCAGCATCTTTCCCTGAACTAAAATGCTGAATAGCAATCAAATCAATACAGGGATCATTATTAAAAGAGAAGGTGTGAGCTACCCCTTTAAACCTTCCTCAGTCAGACTCTCAAAATAGCCCTGAACATGTGAACCCCACCTAAGTCTTTTACCGCCTGGTGTGCACTTTCTTTCAAGCCTGACGTGTACAGCCTGAGATAGATGCCTATAATTATATCCCACGAGAGGCAGCTTCACGCTGTTTACACAGTCACACTTGAAGGGGGTGGGGGGGGGGGGGGGGGGTGGGGACTGGGGGGGATCTGAAGACTTAGTTTAAAATAGGGCTGTGCTGTGGAAAAAAAATAAAAAGGAAATTGGGGACACTGTGGAGGGTGGATGGGGT